>JBBGZY010001243.1:0-600000 GCA_037952925.1 Lithobates clamitans
AAAGATTTCTTGAGGGATATTGTTGATAAATATTACAGTTCCATTTTAAGTAATCCAAATCACACTCTCAGTGTCCATAATTTTCTCAGTCGCCCTGTGTCCCTAATAGACACAGGGTGCCTTAGACATAGAAGGTGCATGGGGAGCTGGAACAAGGGTTTCCCAACCAAAGGATTCTGGGTTCCATGGCCCAAAGTGACTCCCGTAACATCTCTCCCCTTTCCGCAGCAGATTAACACAGTAGGAGACCCCAGATGGGTTGACTCCGAAGTTAGTTCGTAGTTCCAGTCCCTCAATGCCTGTACCCACACAGTACCCCAAACGCATTGTCCCAAACAAAGCATTACTCACCCAGCCAACCTCTGCCTCTCTCGTAGAACATACCCGCTGCTCGGGGGAAGTGCAGACTGGTTCTTCCCTCTGGAGTCCCTTCAGCCACTGGAGAGAAGACAGGGTGGCTGGGCTCACTCTGTCATGCTGTTGGGGATCTGGGCCAACTGCCCACCATCCCTGGGGCATACAAGTGTAGACCGTACTCTTATCCACATTCACAGGAAATCCATCCTTTGTTAGTGGAGGACAGAGGCCAGCAGTGTTCTGTCCTGTTGCCGGTGGTTCTGCTGGGCGTAGAAGCTTCACTACATCAGCTTGTCGATGGGGAGGGGGACCGACTGCCCTGGCTCCCTGGAACTCCACAGTTGTTGCCAGTGCTGGGCAGAGGTTGGTAGCACTCTGCCTTGTTGCCAGCACTTCTGCTGGGTTTCTGTTAGTGGAGACTGCAGGCCCATCCACCGACACCAGCTCAAGCTGCCGTTGTGAGGTGCTGATTGCATTCCCTCCCTGGAGCTCCTGTGGAGTGGATTGTTGTGTGCAGAGGCCAGTAGCGTTCTGCCCTGTTAGTGCTTCAGTGCTTACATCATCCATTCCGGCTAACTGTTGGCGAGGGAAGTTTCCTCCTCTCTGGTTGACTGTTGGGGAGGGAAGACGACAACCTCCTCTCCCTTCTCCCCCTGGATCCTGATCTGCTGCTCGGGAGTGACCACCACCTTCTCACCCTGAGTCTCCAGAACTGCCGCAAGTGTGGGGCTGAGGTCTTGGACCTTCTGTCAGGTTCCCAGTGCTTCAGCTGGGTTTGTGTCATCATTCTGGGGAGGCGTATGCTGCTGGGACGCTCTTTCTCTACCAGGTGCACAAATCCTTGTTGGGGAGGGGAATGGCTGCTTCCCCTCCCTGCATCTCTGAAATCCACTGGTGAAGAAGAACCACCACCTTCTCACCTCGGGCCTCCGAAACTGCCATAGGTGTGGAGCAGGGGTCTGCAGTACTCTGTCCTGCTGCCAGCACTTCGGCTGGGGGGTTCGCTAAGTGGTTCCTCCTCTACAGAAAAGTCTATTAAATCTCCATTCTCTGGAATTGTTGAAAGTCCGGGGCATGGGCTGGTGGCTCATCATCCATAACATCCTCTGATGAAAAGTCAATTAAATCCATGCTTTCTGTGATCCATGTCTGGGGAATGAGGATAGCTTCCTCTTCTCTGAAGCCCTTGAACTGCCGTTGGACAGTAGGGATGAGCCGAACACCCCCCGGTTTGGTTCGCAGCAGAACATGCGAACAGGCAAAAATGTGTTCGAACAGTTAAAGTCTATGGGACACAAACATGAAAAATCAAAAGTGCTAATTTTAAAGGCTTATGTGCAAGTTATTGCCATAAAAAGTGTTTGGGGACCCAGGTCCTGCCCCAGGGGACATGTATCAATGCAAAAAAAAAACATTTTAAAAACAACCGTTTTTTTGGGAGGAGTGATTTTAATAATGCTTAAAGTGAAACAATAAAAATGAAATATTCCTTTATATATCGTGCCTGGGGGGTGTCCTTAGTATGCCTGTAAAGTAGCACATTTTTCCTGTGTTTAGAACAATACCACAGCAAAATGAAATTTTTTCTAAAGAAAAATGTCATTTAAAACTGCTCGCTGCTGTAATGTATTGTTGGATCCTATAAATATAGATGAAAATCATTGAAAAAACGGCATGGGTTTCCCCCCAGTCCATTACCAGGCCCTTCGGGTCTGGTATGGATATTAAGGGGAGCCCCGCATCCAAATTTTAAAAAAATGGCGTGGGGGTCCCCCTGGCCCCCAGGCACTATATAATCTGAACAGCAGTATATATACACACTATACAGCCTGCCCTAAATACTCTGCAGAAAATTGGGCCCTAGGTGCTGGTGGTACCAGAACACTGTAAGCCCTCACAGTTACTCTTGGTGGGCGCAGGAAAGTGCCCTGCTGTGAAATACTAAATCAAAAATTGTAATTAACTGCCCCTGTTAAATAGGGGCAGGAAAATCGGGCCTTTGGTGGTGGTGGTGGTGGTACCAGAACAATGTAAGCCCTCACAGTTACTCTTGGTAGGCGCAGGAACGGGCCCTGCTGTGAAATACTATATCAAGAGTTGTAAATACATGCCCCTGTTAAACAGGGGCAGAAAAATTGGGCCTTGGGTGGTGGTGCTCTAAACCAAAAATATTGTTGGAAGCTAGCATCATCAAGATTGAGGAGAAATAGGATAGTCAGCATAGTCAGTCTTCAAGGGATCCCACATTCATAGCAAATTCAATCAGTTACATCTGCATCAGGTGCTTGATAGCTGCTTATCCAAGACTGATTAATTTTTTTGAATGTGAGCCTATCAAAGGAGTCTGTGGACAGGCGCACTCTTTGATCCGATACAAACCCTCCAGCAGCACTGAATGTGCGTTCAGAAAGCACTCTGGATGCAGTACAGGACAGTAGCTCAATTGCAAATTGAGCAAGTTCTGGCCAGTGGTCCATCCTCAAAACACAGTAACCCAGTGGATGCTCTGTTGGAAAGGTCTCCAAGTCTGCTCTTGACCCTAGATATTCCTGCACCATGTAATGCAGATGCTGGCGATGGTTGCTTAAACCGATCAGATGCTGAGGACTGAAAAATTGTTTAAAGGCATCGGTCAGCTGGCCACTTTCTCCACCCCTCTTCCTGTGACTGAACGAAGCCTCAGCAACACGTTGTCCAGCACCAGGAAGTTGTAACCTCCCAGGGTCTGGAAATGCGTTGCACAAACCTTTCTTCAAGGCCTCCTGAAAATGTTTCATCCTCTGCTCTCTCTGTGAAGGCAGGATGAGTCCTTACCCTTGTAACGTGGATCAAGAAGGGTTGCCAGCCAGTAATGATCCCTCTCCTTGAAACCACGAATCCTAGGGTCCTTTCGCAGGCTTTGCAGAATCAGGGAGGCCGTGCAGCGTAAGTTTGCAGAGGCATTCGATTCTGAGTTCTCTGGGTCACTAAGGATGACTAAGGAACTACCTCCTCCCAGCCACCTACAACTCCTTGGGTTTTTGGGGATTGAAAACCATCCCTTGAAGACTGCTGCTGAGTGTTATCCTCTACATCCATGCTGACACAATCTTCCTCCTCCTCTTCTTCCTGTGTGTTTAGCGGGCCCGCAGGAATGCTATCTGGATAAACGGGGCCTTGAGAGGTAAGGAAGTCCTCCTCTTCCTCTTGCTGTTCTGCCTCAAGTGCCCTGTCCATGATTGTACGCATGAATTATTGATCAGTAGACACTGGTGTGGCGAAAAGAAGCCAAGCTCCCCTGACCCTATCCTGGTCATACTCGCACAGGTACTCATTGATGGCCCTCTGCTGTGTGTGTAGCTGCTGGAGCATTGCCAATGTTGAGTTCCACCTGGTGGGCATGTCACAAAGGAGGCGGTTGGTGGGCAGGTTGCATTCCCTTTGAATGTCAGCCAGCCGAGCACTGGCATTGTATGACTGTATGAAATGACCACAGACTTTCCTGGCCTGCCTCAGGAGATTCTGTAAGCCTGGGTACCTGCTCAAGCTGCACCACCAAATTCAGGACGTGTGCCAAACATGGAATATGGATCAAGTGTCCCTGTCAGAGGGCAGAGAGAAGGTTGGTGTCATTGTCACATACAACCATTCCTGGCTGAAGCTGGCGTGGCGTCAACCACCTTTGAGCCTGCCCCTGCAGAGCTGACAGAATCTCTGCCCCACCACACTACACTGTATTAGATACTGTTTACACCACCAGAAGTGTAGTAGAAACTGTACACAATGTATTAGATACTGTGTACAGCGCCTGCACTGTATTAGCAACTACGGCTGCACTGTATTGTGTATGGTGTACACCCCCAGAAGTGTAGTAGAAACTGTACACACTGTATTAGAAATTGTACAACAGCTGCACTGTATTTTATACTGTGTGCACCACCAGAAGTGTATTAGCATGTAGAGGTCTGTAATTTTTATCATAGGTACTCTTCAACTGTAAGAGATGGAATCTAAAACAAAAATCCAGAAAATCACATTGTATGATTTTTAAATAACTAATTTGCATTTTATTGCATGACATAAGTATTTGATACATCAGAAAAGTAGAACTTTTTTGGTACAGAAACCTTTGTTTGCAATCACAGAGATCATACGTTTCCTGTAGTTCTTAACCAGGTTTGCACACACTGCAGCAGGATTTTGGCCCACTCCTCCATACAGACCTTCTCCAGATCCTTCAGATTTTGGGGCTGTCGCTGGGCAATACGGACTTTCAGCTCTCTCCAAAGATTTTCTATTGGGTTCAGGTCTGGAGACTGGCTAGGCCACTCCAGGACCTTGGGATGCTTCTTACTGAGCCACTCCTTAGTTGCCCTGGCTGTGCGTTTCGGGTCGTTGTTGTCATGCTGGAAGACCCAGCCACGACCCATCTTCAATGCTCTTACTGAGGGAAGGAGGTTGTTGGTCAAGATCTTGCAATACATGGCAACATCCATCTTCCCCTCAATATGATGCAGTCGTCCTGTCCCCTTTGCAGAAAAGCAGCCCCAAAGAATGATGTTTGCACCTCCATGCTTCACGGTTGGGTTGGTGTTCTTGGGGTTGTACTCATCCTGATGGTCATTGCCAAACTTCGGACAGGCCTGGATATGCGCTGGCTTGAGCAGGAGGTAATTGACCAGGTCCTGCCGTGTAGTTCTGGACTAATTCCTCACCTTCTTCATGATCACGGATGCCCCACGAGGTGAGATCTTGCATGGAGCCCCATACCGAGGGAGATTGACCATCATCTTGAACTTCTTCCATTTTCTAATAATTGCGCCAAAGTTGTTGTCTTCTCACCAAGCTGCTTGCCTATTGTCCTGTAGCCCATCCCAGCCTTGTGCAGGTCTACAATTTTATCCCTGATGTCCTTACACAGCTTTCTGGTCTTGGCCATTGTGGAGAGGTTGGAGTCTGTTTGATTGAGTTTGTGGACCGGTGTCTTTTATACAGGTAACAAGTTCAAACAGGTGCAGTTAATACAGGTAATGAGTTGAGAACAGGAGGGCTTCTTAAAGAAAAAATAACAGGTCTGTGAGAGCTAGAATTCTTACTGGTTGGTAGGTGATCAAATACTTATGTCATGCAATAAAATGCAAATTAATTATTTAAAAATCATACAATGTCATTTTCTGGATTTTTGTTTTAGATTCCGTCTCTCACAGTTGACTATGATAAAAATTACAGACCTCTACATGCTTTGTAAGTAGGATATATATATATATATATCAAATATACTCCCACTAACTGAATAACCTGCCTGCTTAATCTAAATCAAGCTATCTCTCTGCTCAAACCAACAACACTACACACGGCCCCTGTGTAAGCAGCCTTATATAGTGTGGGGTGTAGACTTAGTCCCCCTGAGCCATGATTGGCCAAAGGCACACTGCCTTTGGCCAATTATGGCTCTCTTAGCAGAGGGCACTGTGATTGGCCAAAGAATGCAGGTCAGGTGCATGCTTTGGCCAATTATCATACAGCAATGCACTGCAATCTCGCAGTGCATTATGGGATGTTCCGCGGCGCTCGAATTTGCCACGAACACCCCATAACGTTCTGTCTTCGGCGAACGGGCGAACACCCGATGTTCGAGTTGAACTTATGTTCAACCCCTACATCAAGCTTGCTATTGGATAGATGCATTTTTCCATCCAAGCTCATCCTGTGCAGAATTAGGTTCGTCCGTCAGTCAACACTTGCTGCATCTGCCATAAGACCTCCGCTTTCTTAGCTGTGGGTGGAGATGGGCAAAGCACACTGTTACTCTACTCCATTGCTGACACTTCAGCCCAGATTTCAGGACTGTCGGCTTGTACTTCTGGATAGTCCAAGCCAAAGGGAGCCCAGCCATGGCGCTGAGCAGAGTCTAGCAGCTGTCTGTAGGTGATCTCCAGCTCCCATTCCTGAACAGCCAGAAACTCTATATCTTCCAGTGCCCTTCCAAGACATTCAGTATCTCTTCTCTGAAATCCATGATTTCGTCCAACCGCCACTCCAAATCGCTCTCAAAGTTAGGGTCTCCTGACAGCTTCACGTACAACAGTCCCAGGCCATCGTAGCCAAAGCTTTCCGTTGGGCTGTCATCCGCTATCCAAGGGCATGCTTGGGATACATGCCACCAGAGGGCTCAGTAGCTCTCATCCAGCTGCATCTCTGCCCAGACCAGCCTGCTTAACTCAGCTGTCTGCTCCTTGTGCAGTTTTTCTCCCAAAAACAGCACACGCAATACATACTGCGACCGGTACATTTCCTGGATGGAGGGGAGAATTTTTCCCTGGTGATGCTGCTCACGGGCTAGCATTTCCCACCAGAGTTCACAGCGGATAGAATCATACCATCCCAGCAGGACCTGCTCTGATACTGGTTCTCTGTGCTGTACCTGCATCTCTCGAAACCTCCTTCCGAATTCTTATTCCATGACAGCTGATATCTGTATCTCTCCTCTTCTGCTATCCAGACCTTGGATCCAGGTAGAGATTTGGATGTCCCAGACTGGAAGAAGCGTCTCACTGCTTGCCACCAATGTCACAGAACCCCTTTGCACTCCACTTGAGTACTTCCATCCGTACACTGCTTGCTCCACTCTGGACCTTCAGATATCAGATATTACAGCCAAACATACACTAGCTGACACTAGCTTGCAGGAACATGGAATCTTTATTAGACAAGAAATACAGGCTTTTATACATTTGAGAAGAACATTCCCCCCTCCTGATCATATTACCCTAAGAAGAAACATAAATTAACATGAGCTAATTTAAAGCAAAGGTCCACCCTAAAATAAAAAATTACATTAAAATTCTACAAAAAATATATTTAAAAAATTAAAAAAAAATTTTTTTTTTACTTACCAGAAACCCCTGTTGCTAGGCAGTCTTTCTAATCTGCCTCTTCCTATTCCGCAGCGCTGTTCTGTCACTTCCTCCTCTTCAGTGAGCTGCCCTATTGTATTCTGGGACATGTGTGCCCAAGAAAACAACAGGGTCATTCACAAAGCGCCGCGTGACTCGCGCATGCGCAGTAGGAAACGGGCAGTGAAGCCACAAGGCTCCACTGCCTGTTTCCCTTAGTTAGGATGGCGACGCCGTCACCTGATCCAGTGGATGGATCAGCCTCGGGGGCTTACATAGCGGGCTCGCTGGACAGGTAAGTGCCCTTATTAAAAGTCAGCAGCTACAGTGTTTGTAGTTGCTGCCTTTTTTTTTTTAAACGGCCAGAGCTCCACTTTAACTAATCATTTAAACAGCCTAGGTGACTCAGAGTTATGACCCTTTAGGGCAGACTTGCCGTCTTTTAGCTCAGAAGACACAACACACATTATCTTAATTATAAACACAGGACACCTTTACACAATAGCAGGAGCTCCCAGAATTAGCAGATGGCCTGTCTTCTACATTGCAGACCATGGAATCCACATCTAAGCAATGCTTTGATTAATCAGGGATTGCAGACGGCATGGCAACAGTCTACAAAACTCTTACAATGTTCCATCATTCTAAAACAGTGGAATTAATGTATCATAGATTTCTTGAGGGATATTGTTGATAAATATCACTGTTCTATTTTAAGTAATCCAAACCACATACTCAGTGTCCATTATTTTCTCAGTCACCCTATATCCCTAATAGACACAGGGTGACTTAGACATAGGTGGTGCATAGGGAGCTGGAACAAGGGTTTCTGGTTTCCACTGCCCCCCCCCAGCCCAAAGTAAATCCTGTCACTTATACCAATTGGCACATTGTGGTAATTCCAGCCACTTGCTGTTAAACTTCATTATATTTGCACATCCGATTACAGTAGATGCTGTTAAGAGCTGGAAAAGTTTCCCACGCATTTCAAACATTCAACTTTATCTTCTTTAGGGTTATTTACCACTCTGTAAACATAAATGACCATTACTGAAATCTGCAACCATTTACAAATTTCCATTGATTCACATTCATATGTATATCAAACCACTTACATTAAACATTTATATTGGCCAAAACGTTAACCCACAGACACCACCTGGATAGATTACATCAATCCTCCTCCTAGCACACAAGGACCATCAGAGCGCTCTCCAGTCACAGAATTATTTTTATTTCTTTCCAGTATAGGGCACAAGGCCCTTGTAGATGAGGGTGCTAAAAATAAGTAAAAAAGGTGCAAAATATGTATGTCATAACTGGGGAAGGAAAAATTCCTTAAGTAGTCACATCCAGATACCCCCTATACTTTTACCTATACAATTGTCAGGTGGTGAGAAGTGTTCCTCTAATGGGGGAAAATGTTCTACTTGTGTTCCTTAAATACAGGGCCTTCCACAGTACAGCAGAACCCTCCTCTGTCTGTCTCTCCCGAACGAGGAGGGAGATGGAATGGAAGAAAGAATGAAAGAAAGAAGGATGGAGGGAGAAAGAAAGAGGGATGGAGGGAGAAAGAAAGAAAAAAAGAGAAAGAAATAAAGAAAGAGTGATGGAGAAAGAAAGAAAGAAAGAAAGAAAGAAAGAAAGAAAGAAAGAAAGAAAGAAAGAAAGAAAGAAAGAAAGAAAGAAAGAAAGAAAGAAAGAAAGAAAGAAAGAAAGAAAGAAAGAAAGAAAGAAAGAAAGAGAGAGGGATAGAGAAAGTCAGAATGAAAGAGAGAGGGATGTAGGAAGGAGGGAAGGAAGGTCACCCCTTACATCAGAGTACAGTGTACTCACTGGATGGGTCATGCTCCATCTTTCCTTTCTGGTTGCTGGGCTTGAAACTTCCCGCCCACACATCCCTTCTCTTAGGCACAACACTGTCAGGGAGTGTGGGCGGGGCAGTTCAAGGAGGAGAGGATGGGAGGAGGAGGTGCAGAACCATCTCTCTCTCCTCTCCTCTCCTGTCTGACTGTGCGGGCAGCAGGGGAGAACTGTCACCACTGGTTCTGCTGAGCTGAGCAGCTCTCTCTGGCTGTGATCTGGAGCGATAGATGAGCTCTAAATACCCAGTGAACTGGTCCCAATCGCGTTTTCTCTCCCTGTAGCAGTGAGCGGACTCTGCACTGTGCTGATGGTGGGGGGAACACACAGAGGATGAATTAAAGAAAGAAAGAAAGAAAGAAGGATGGAGGGAGAAAGAAAGAAAAAGAGATAGAAATAAAGAAAGAGAGATGTAGAGAGAAAGAAAGAAAGAAAGAAAGAAAGAAAGAAAGAAAGAAAGAAAGAAAGAAAGAAAGAAAGAAAGAAAGAAAGAAAGAAAGAAAGAGGGATAGAGGAGGAGAGAAAGTCAGAATGAAAGAGGGAGGGATGTAGGAAGGAGGGAAGGAAGGGCACCCCTTACATCAGAGTACAGTGTACTCACTGGGGAGGCAAGAGTGACTGGATGGATGGATGGGTCAGGCTCCATCTTTCCTTTCTGGTTGCTGGGCTTGAAACGTCCCGCCCACACATCCCTTCTCTTAGGCACAACACTGTCAGGGAGTGTGGGCGGGGCAGACAAAGGAAGAGAGGACGGGAGGAGGAGGAGCAGAACCATCTCTCTCTCCTCTCCTGTCTGACTGTGCGGGCAGCAGGGGAGAACTGTCAGCACTGGTTCTGCTGAGCTGAGCAGCTCCCTCTGGCTGTGATCTGGAGCTATAGATGAGCTCTACATACCCAGTAAACTGGTCCCAATCGCAGCCGTTTTCTCTCCCTGTAGCAGTGAGCGGACTCGGCACTGTGCTGATGGTGGGGGGATCTGCATAGACCACAACTAACATGAACTGTTCATTCCAAATAAACAGAAGTGAAGGGGAAAAGGCAAGGTTCAGGAACACACAGAGGATGTTACAATGTGGCAGAAAAAAAAACGCAGTAAGAAACAATTTCATGAAACATAGATTACAGGGCCATTAAAGTAGCATTCCAGTCAAATCCTAACTATAACCTGCTCCCAGCCCCATTCCAAGCCTATTCTAACTACCCTGTAAAGGAAAGATGTCTATACTTCTGAGGGAGCTCTGGACCAGTCACATGATCTTTCCAGCAGCAGGCTTCAGTGTAGAGTAGAAAGCACTGACAATGGCTGCCGATCCTGTGCGGTGACATCACCCATAGGCTTACTATGGGGCATCTGTTGTCAGCTGTCCCTCCTCTACACTGAGAACTGATCATGTGAGCGGGCCGGAGTGCCCTCAGCATAGGTAAATATAGACGAGGTAGTTAGAATAGGCCTAGAATGGGGCTGGGAATAGATTTAGGTCTAGTTAGGACTTGACTGGAATGCTACTTTACGTACTGGGTGTGTATGGCTTAATTTTAGTTAATAAGGAATTAAGGATATCATTTAGTGTCACAGAAATGGGTATTGGGTTCAGCCGGATTCTTTGGCATTGGTCACAAATGTTTTCAACTTGTTCCATAGTAGTATGGATGTTTATGTGCCTATGGGTCTGTTGAGAAGTCTTATTAATGAAAATATGGTTTGTTAATACTGTGAATTATGGTACTCTGATTCACTTTCAAAGTGAAGTTTCACTTAGCTTAGTAAATAAAGTGAATTTTTACTGACTTCAATTATGCAAACGTGCATAAGTAAGTAAAAATTCAGCTTTTCTTTTTTTTTTTTTGCACTTCATTAATTATTCTTCGCAAAGTAAATTTTCACTTCAATTCACCCCATTCACTAAAATAAGTGGATTGATCATGCAAAGTGCAAATTTACTGTGAAAGTTAAAATGCTCTACCCCTTAGTGATTATATAAATGGGATTGTACAATTATTGCCTGAATTACAGTAATAAACCAGTATCTAAAAGTCAATTCACCTTGAGCATGCACAGAAAATGGCCAGGTGTTTTTTTGTATTCCCTGAGAAACTACATTTTCCAACGCATTAACCAGTCAACAGGCAGAAAAGATCAAATCTGTTGATAGTCAGGCTGTACATGTGCATACATTTTCAAAGGAAATTAGGTGACCCATTTGGTGGATTTAGTTGTTGGTTATAGCTTTTGTAAGGTTGTTTCCGTTACACCTTGCTTCAGCCCTTACAGAGATGGTCTCTTCTGTATACGTGGTGTGACCATTTAATTCCTGGAATGCCCGTGGTGTAGCACATTTTCACTTAAGCGTGTTCTAACTTGCACTTACCTGGGCAAGACCAGTTGACTCAGACTTTACGGAGTAGTAGAAGAAAAAACACATGCCCAATGATTTTGCTTTGTATGTGATAAGGTCAACTGATCAGGTAGTAAAGGGGTCTGACTTTGGGGATCAGTCTTATGAAGGGGGAGGAAGGCTGAGGCAGTGAGGAATAGGGTAATTATTTCACTGTATTGCAATCTTGCTAGACCAAGTGAGCATTTAACCTTTGTAGTGTGGAACAGTGGTCTCTCTGCGCTCAACAATCAGCCAAAGACATGCTTCCTGTTAAACGAGTTCTAGGACTGACCTCTGAAGAGGTCTGTGCTTCCACACAAACAGCAAGGGTCTTTCTCTGCATCAAGCTGGCAGGGGACAGATTTCTCTACTTAAAGAAAATAATAAGACTTTATATGCCATCTGTTTAGAAACACCTAGAATGTATTTAGTGGATATAAACAGTTCAGTTTGGCATTAAGGTACATCTAAAACCCAAACTTTTTTTCATCTTTAGATATAATCTGGAATAGTTAGAACTTCTGCCAGGTCTTTATTGCTGTCTATGTCCCTGTTGCCCTCTATATTGATCTTGGTGTTCACTGTCAGCGGGACTGAAAGTAATGGATTAACCAGTTACAGTTTCACCAGAACTGGAGTGGTGGGGAAATATTCAAAAAATGACCCCTGATCTGGTAGTAGTTGTCTAATGCCCCGTACACACGGTCGGACTTTGTTCGGACATTCCGACAACAAAATCCTAGGATTTTTTCCGACGGATGTTGGCTCAAACTTGTTTTGTCTACACACGGTCGCACAAAGTTGTCGGAAAATCCGATCGTTCTAAACGCGGTGACGTAAAACATGTACATGTACATGGACTATAAACGGGGCAGTGGCCAATAGCTTTCATCCCTTTATTTATTCTGAGCATGCGTGGCACTTTGTCTGTCGGATTTGTGTACACACGATCAGAATTTCCGACAACGGATTTTGTTGTCGGAAAATTTTATCTCCTGCTCTCCAACTTTGTGTGTCGGAAAATCCGATGGAAAATGTCCGATGGAGCCCACACACGGTCGGAATTTCCGACAACATGCTCCGATCGGACATTTTCCATCGGAAAATCCAACCGTGTGTACGGGGCATAAGAGGGGATTTTCCTTTGCATTGGAGAGATTTCCCTTCACTTCCTGTATGATCTCCAGATAACAAACAATACTCTGCCATAAATTCAAACCATTCCTTACTTTATCCAAAACAAGTTCTGGCTTCTGACACACTTAAACCTGTTTCTTTACAGTTAATCTTCCCAATCCTTACACTTAACCTTAAATCTACAGTATAAAACCCTTAACACCCCTAAAACACTGAAAGCCTCTGGATGTTCAACTTTACCTGAAGAAGAAGTAACTTCTGTAACAAAATATTATACATGCTCCATGGTGACTTCTGTAATAGTTCTTGTTCTGCCTCACATTTTACATTAGATTTATGGCTTGTCATGTGATATCAAGAAGAGCAAGGGCATAACGACAGGCAGTGTAGGGAGCTCAATCACTGGGTCTATCAGTTTGGAAGTCTCCACCATAACTTTTCTGTTTTACATACCTTCCAACTTTCCAAGATAAGAGAGAAGGATGACTTCTCTCACAAAGTATGTAGGCACTCAGTTAACTCAGTTATAATGACAATAAAGAATTAATACTAACGATTGGTTTAATACACAGCTTTTTCACCACTGCTTTTGCTTTATGGGTTTCAAATAGCAAATGCAATCTTTTAGGCTCAGAGTACACTTTTTGCAGTTATATAATATGTTTGTTAATAGTGGTCTTTACTTTAGACCAAAAGAAGAACTACTGGGTAGGAGAGAGAAACAGCTAGAAGCTATGCTTTTTCAGCAACTTCTTTTATTTCCTTTTTTTTTCTGTAATGCAACAATAAAAGAAAGTAAATGAAATCAAAGAAATTATCCCTCAAATTAGGACTGTACTAGGCATGAAAATGGGGAACTGAGTTTATAAAAGTTTTATTATTACACAATAGTACATAAAGTACATAAAAGATGAAAAACACTGCTGCAGCTGTTACATACATATAACTTATACCAAAGGTTTGCATATATGGAGTGTCTGCTTGATTCTGTCCACAAAGATATACGGACTATGTAGACAGAGGTTTTGAATATTAATTCTTTTACATTCTTCCTCAGGGGTACAGACATGCAGAGTGTAACAATTCTACAATGACAAAACTCTCATTAACTAGAGTGTCAAAGGCAAATACACATAGTAAGTTACTATACATAAGGTACTGACTCTTGTATATGACACAGATTAAAGCCGCTTTCATAAAAACATGGCATAAAGAAGCATGCTGTTGTCTTGGCACAGTAGATGTTAAATGAGGGGACTGACCGCTATAACAGCAAAGGCCCAACACCCCAAGCCTGCTGGGGTCACCTGGCCAAGGCTGCAAAACCGTGCACAGCTGCTTAATAAAAGAAGCGATGAGGACCGAGGCTGCCAAAAAGAATGTAGACAACATGAACAATATGAAAAATGTGTCAGAGTACATACATTAGGTATTGACTTAAAAGTGCTTTTTAATTGTTGAAAGTAGGATAAGTGGAGCATAGGAAGTCAGTCAGTGGCTGTAATGATCTCCTGAGCCTCCAGGGGCCAGAACAAATTTAGGGATGTGGGCATAACTTTTTTACTCCAAAGAAACTGGCAACCATACTGTATAAGAAAGTGTGTAAATATAGCCAAGAATCCATAGGGTGTATGTCTATATGGAAAAATAGTTTTGAGAGTTAGGTATTGAAGATGGTAGGTGGGTTTAATTTTGTATTCGATCCAGTAAAACAAGATTTGTCTGAATTGTTCCTATCTTTCAATTAGGATGTAAGGTCCTCCATAGTCATGCTTTCTTTTTTTAAAGCAAACCACTATCCAGTCTTTGGGGGTGAGGAGTTCTTCTTTAAAGGTGGAATACTTGTTTTTCCCGCATTAGGTATATAGATAAGTAACAAAGATTTAAGCATTTCTGGATAAGGAGGTGAGGTGAAAATAAAGTGCTAGGGGGTCATTGTAGAGTGGGAGTCCATTCAATTTCTTTATAATCTGGTTAACTGAGGACCAGAAGGGAGCGAGTTTGGAGCACAACCAGAAAATATCAAGGAGCATCCCTTCATCTTCTTGACATCTCCAATGGACACCAGGTAAAAAAACTGTGTTCTGTAGGTTTTCTGTACCAAAGAGTTAGGAATTTATTGTTGGTCCAATGATATCTGTTGGCTATGGATGTCATTGCAACCTCTGTTATTTTCTGTTTAAGCTTTCAATTATAAAAATATCAAATTTTATTTTATATCACTTGAGGTGAAATAAATTGTATTTTGAAATATAAGTGGACCTCTTACCTTCTAAATTAAATGTTTTTTGTTATTCCTCTGGTCCAGTACCTTGCTTTAGCTCCTTCATACCAAAAAGATCTTTGATCTATGATCTACGGTGTGTAAATATGAGATGTTTTTGCTCTTTTTCAGGGAAATAGAAACTCTTCTTTGTTTTCAACTTCACTGAGAGATACCTTACAAAAGAAGATCAGTATTCTAGAACATCAGATATTTGAGAAACACAATAGCTCAGAGCACCAGAATAAAGAGCACGACCAAACACATGAAGACTTAGTACGGCCCAAGATGGATGCAGCCTCACACAGCAAAGAAAAAGGTAAGTATTTGTATTTGAGGCAAGGTATTTTTATGCCACACTATTGCTTAATACACATATATTATGTTAAAGGACCAGTCCACTAAAACTGGAGGTGGAGCCTGGGTTGGGTTACCCTGTGGTTGCCAGTCACAAGCTCTCCCGTTTCTAGTTCTTGGCTTAGTACCTGCCTGTCATTTATAGTATAGGCTGTTCCCATTTACTTTTGTATGTTCTTAGTTATTTTTATGCATTCTCCATTATATAAAATAAATATCTTACATGGAGTGTGGGACAGTCTGATAATGTACACTTCAGGTGTGCAAGTCTGCAAACTCAAGATCAGAAATCTCACGTAAGAGTTCCAGAACAATATATACTGTAAAACCTGTTAGATGGTTTACCTTCCCAACATTTACCAAAAACAGAAATATCAGTTTTGGTAGACTGATAATTTAATTGTTTTAAAGTGATACTAGACACACACTGTTTAATATACAATGTCACTTCTATTTCTGTATGTGGATGATGGCACTGTAATTATTTAAATTAAAAAAAAGTACCTTTTTCCTAATCGATATACAGATGTCACATGATTCACATCTTTCCCAGCCTGTCTGCAGGGAAACATAAGCAGGAGGATCTTCTAGTCCTCTAGTGCTGGTCACATGTTTAACCGGTTCCTGACCGGCTCACACAGATATACTGCAGCAGAATGGCTCCCCTGGGCAAAATCCCGTACGGGTATGTCCTACCCTTTTTCGGCCACCAGAGGGCGATCACCGCCAGCCACGCGTGATCGCGTGCACGAGCGCCAGCACGGGGATTTGTGTGTGTGAACACACAAATTCCTGTGCTGTCAGGGAAGAGGAAACATATCGGGTGCCGGGCACCTGAATTACAGCGGCGAGGTTTTTTTTGGAAGTGCCTGATTAAAGCCGTAGGCTCTAATAGGCTTCCAAAATGGTAAACAGCGGGTGCAATGCTGTGCGTTCACTGTTTACTCAGTGTTGTGTTAGGAACACTGACCTGCCTCTCAGCCAATCAGGTGCTCAGGTCTGGTTACCTGTCACCCGATTGGCTGAAACAACAGGTGCTGTGATTGGATGCCTGATAGAGAGGATCGGAGACAGCGAGGAGCATGGACGTGGAGGACGCCACCGTGACCCGCTGTGAGACAGGTAAGTCCTGACTCCCGGGCGGTACACACTGGCAGCATTTGATGGGGCACAGTGGCGGCAATTGATGGGCACACTGGCAGCAATTGATAGGGTACAGTAGTGGCAATTGATGGGGCACAGTAGCGGCAATTGATGGGCACACTGTCAGCAATTGATGAGCACACTGGCAGCAATTGATGGGGCACAGTAGTGGCAATTGATGGGGCACAGTAGCAGCAATTGATGGGCACACTGTCAGCAATTGATGAGCACACTGGCAGCAATTGATGAGCACACTGGCAGCAATTGATGGGGCACATTGGCAGCAATTGATGGGCACACTAGCAGCACTTGATGGGGAACACTGGCAGCAATTGATGGGAACACTGGCAGCAATTGATGGGAACACTGGCAGCAATTGATGGGGCACAGTAGCGGCAATTGATGGACACAGTGGCAGCAATTGATGGGCACACTGGCAGCAACTGATTGGTACAGTAGCTGCATTTGATGGCACAGTGGCGACAATTTATGGGTACAGTGGCTGCATTTGATGGCGCAGTGGCTGCGTTTGATGGGCACAGTGGCTGCAATTGATGGGTTTTTTTTTCAGTTTGTTTGCGCCCCCCCCCTCCTCAAAAAAAATTTTGAGCACCAGCCACCACTGTAGGAAAGTGACACTACTAAGTACACGTATGAAGAGCTAAATATGTGGGCTGCCATTGCCAACTTTCTGAAAATGCTAGTTTCCTGGCCCTGTTTGATCAGGATTTCCAAGTCATAGACTAAAAACAATCATGCTACTAAGGGAAGTCAGTGTCAGATTTCTTATCTCTGTACTTATTCCCAGACAATGACTGGCAAAGTAATTAGCCAAAGCAAACAGGGAGATCAGCATGGCAACTTACATATTTCTGTTAAGACACATTTCTGGCATCAGTATCATCAGGCATGTCAGTCATTTTCAGTAATTGCAGTGTTTAAAGATACATAACATGGCAACATATTCATGTACTGGAGAGCTGTGATGGATATTTTTTTTTTTTTAGATTTAGTCATCTACTCCTTTAGACAAACTCCATGTGTTAGAATTACAGCACTGTGAAATGTAATAGAGCCTGGTTGTCTGACATTGTTGTATCCAGATCAAGTCTATTTATCATTACTATCAGATAAAAAAAAATATTTTGGGGGTGCCAAGAGGCCCTCTTCATCAGGGCTTAAGAATGTAGGAAGGGCTAAAATCTGGATCGTATTTAGTGTAATCCTCAGAGGAAAATCTGGGCTGTTACTGTGTATTTGCTTCCAGTCATCTGTCTGGCAGCCTAATATCAGCACTAATTCCCATCCAAGGACTATACCAGATTTAAGCCCTTTCAAAGCCCTGATGAAGGTGCTCCTTGGAACTTCTCAGAATTTGTGGATCTTTTTTTCTTGAGAGTGATGATCAATAAACTTGCTCTGTACTGTACTGTACTGTACTGTGATCACTGTGAAAAGTAATCAATAATATAAACAAATAACGATTAGTTAGTTTTACTAAACATGAAAAAAATAACTGATGTTAGGTTCATTGTAGGAATTTTTTTCATCTGAGGTTTGGCTTTTGTTTACACTGCAGTCAATGGACCACAATAGCTCCAGACCTGTGTAAAGAAATGTTGACCTAGGCAAGTGCAAAGTGTAAATTATGATAACTTTGTCAGGCTCCACCCATTCTGATGCCAACCATGTTAGATAATTTTTACAGTGAGCATTAAATCTCAAACTGTATGATGGAGGCAAGTGGCTGGTTTGTATGCAGAGGTACAAATGGTCTATACAGCTAGCTGAAAAATAGAGAAGGCTGCATATTACTTGAGCTAGAAATGGTCTTGTGACTCCTAACTTTGCAGCAGCTTCCTCATTCTGCTAAACTCTACCCCCAACAGCTGGCCATAAAAGAGAAAAATGCAACCTGAATACACATTGTAACTTCTGTGCTTTACTGTGCTGCCATAGATACAAGCCCAAGAGTGACATGTGGAAATGCAATGCTGAGTGTTTATTGGTATATCAATCAGTAATCCTAAAGTGTTACTAAACCCACAACAGTAAAATTAGTCTGTATATGCAGTAAAGCATGCTTGTTATAATCACTGTGGAACCTAAGGGGTTAATCCTCTGCATTGTGTAAAAAGTCTGTTTGATCCTGTCTTCTCTGATCCTTCCCTTCTTCCACTGTTCCCAATCCATCTCCTGATGAAACAGATCCTTTGGAGTCATTCTGCATATGCTCAGTTGTTTGGTGTGTATTGCTAGAGAGTTTTTTTTTTCTGGGAGGGTGTGCATGTGGTGGTCAGCACAGGGCCAATCAGCACTGTCTAGACAGAGGGCCGGGGGTCCTGCAGCTTCATAGGACAATCAGAGGAGAAAGAAATCCCCCTACAAGCTTTAACCAGTGCTCGGCCAGAAACTGATAGAAGTCACAAGACTGCTATATACTACTAAAGAAGGTGTTTAGCAGTTTATATTTACTAAAACAATTGCATTTCCATGTTCTGCGTACTGTGGTAGACCAGATATAGTGAATGCAGGGTCCTGGGTTTAGTAACACTTTAACTTAATAGGGGATGTTATACTCATTTACACCCCACACCACTGCCCTCTATAAATATCAATATCTTTGGATTTGCACTTGCAGAGTGATTTCTAGCTTGTGATAGTTACCAAATGACACTTCCAGTGGCGGCCCATCCATTAGGGGTGCACTGGCACTGCCCCCCCCCTATCCATGCGTCTGGCTCCCTGATCTACATACAGGGGGTCAGACCATGGATTCCAATGGGGGGGGTGGTTGTTTGCTGCCCCCCCCCAAAAAAAACTCCACCAGCCGCCACTGAACACTACCAACCCTGAAGTAAGATTAGTTGGCTTTAGATGTCAATACTGTTTGCAGACATGAATAAACTGCAGAACAATGCATTTTCCAACACTTATCGCGCATACACATGCAGACAGTCCCTACTACTGTCTCAGCTTTTGATTATTTTAAAGGAATAACACAGGTCAGCACCAAGATGGAGATGCTAATCTGATCTGGACCACTTGCCTTATTTTGAATGAAAAAAACGTTTATGTCTAAACTGTTTGTAAATTAGGATATGTTTATGGCTGTAGTTAGCACAGTAGTCATACATTTGTGGATACTGATGAGCATACTATCAGTACTACAAGATGAAAAACAGTGCTAGCACTTCTGTCCAAAGAGTTGCTCTGCCTGTATACTGTGGTAGTGATGCCTCTTGACATTCACACACATTGCCAACATGTAAATTGCTGAAGTTTAGAAATAATACTGAGAAGACCCTCATGATCAACATCTCATAACAGTGGCTGGTATAGAGTAAGGGGCTAGCAACCAGAAAGATGCTTGCATTCTAACCTTCACTACTAAAATAGCAGCTTAAATCTGAAATCATGCCTTCAGTGATGATCGCTTTGACAAAATGCGACATTAAACAATAAGCAATTGACATTTTTGCAGTAGAGAACATTTTATTCTTTTTTTTGCACTGTTATGTTACTGACAAAACAACCAACTGATTTGGATTGTAAGGTTTATTATTTCAAAATCATAGAGAGATATTTAATTCAAACTTCTATAGGTATACAGAATTTGATACTTTGCAGCATGGTGGCACTATAAAAAGCATTTTTCACTGATAATTGTTCTTTTTTTAAGTATTGTATTTATTTGGCAAATTTAGATTCAGAATGGGTTTCGTATAGTTCTCCTTTATGACTATACAACAGTATTCTTTTAATCATGCTGTTGCAATTATTCACAATTGTTCCAGCTCTCTGCAACCTATTTCACAAGTCACACTCTACTTTATGCATGTATCAGCATAATGATATCTCTAGGGTGGCATTGGATAAAGACATATGAACTCTCAGGTTAGGACCATTGTCTTAACCCGACTGGCGACATCTGATGAGTGGACAGAAGAACCATATAATGGAACCATATAATATAGACACGCATAATCAAGAAACTGCTTAGGCACTGATCACTTGCTTTGATAATATTCCCAACCAGCTGCCCAACATACTCTCCCCAGCTCCCGGTTGGGAGTACCTTCGGATGGCTTGCGTTACCCGGCACCGTATCACCACCACATGAACCTAAATGAGTTAAGCCACAATTGGTATGGGGGTTCCTAACCCTACCCCTGTCCATTTCTTTATTTCTCATACCTTTTAACTTTATATAAATTTTCTTACCCATGGTTACATCAAGTGCTTGCTCCTGACGAGTGGCCCTCCAGCCACGAAATGTGTAGAGCTGCCATATACTATGTTTCTGATCAATATATATATTACCGTACAAGCCAACATTCAATACCATGTTTCTGGATCATCGAGGCCAGGGGTCTTTGCAGGCATTACCATTTATTATATTTTTAGCTGAATTGTGTCATTGGTGCACTTTGGAGGCTATTGTTTGCCATATCATGTGGTATTCTAATTATAATCAAGATGTATTGTATTACCCCTTGTATTATTTCATTATGTTTATGTATTTTTACATGATGTATTCTAATTGTACCCTATGGCAATTAATAAATTCCAATTATGTTCACCAAGTTATTCTTTTGCAACCACGAGCCTCATTTAAAGTCCCACCCCCTTGCCCTCTCCCCTTCTTGACTACAATAGGGATGGAAATGTGTGACCTTACCGGGTCACAATTTCACTCAATGTCCCGTGGGATGGAATAATTGACCTTACCAGGTCATGTCTTCATTTAAAGTCACTAACAATTAGCCCCATTTCAATACCAGCTGCCCACATGACATTAAATAATTGCCATGAATATAGCAAAGGGCAGGGGTTGTGAACTGCCAGCCTGTTATTATTGTGATTGCAAAGAAATACATGCTACTGTTATTCTTTTGTTTTAAGAAAACACAAAACTGAGTACCAGTTACCAAAATGGATATTTACACCCCTTGTTACAAAGATATTGAACACGAGCAGCACAGTGGGCAAGTAGTAAGCCCTTCTGCCTAGCAGCTCTAGGGTTGTGGGCTTTAACCCCAACCATGGCACTACTTACATGGAGTTTGCATGTGCTCTCTGTGCTTGCATTCCTCCTCCCATACTCCAAAGACTGCTGGTAGGTTAATTGGCTCCTGTCTAAATTGACCCTAGAATATGTATGAATGTGAGTTAGGGACCTTAGATTGTAAGCTCCTTGAGAGCAGGGACTGATTTACATGTATGTAGCACCCTGGAGTTTAGTCAGGAAACTCCTCACAAATTTACTTGCCAAGAGTCGTTATCTTGGTTGATTGATAGAGATCTATTGATTTCTCCCTAAGCTTGGCCTTGTTTCACTTTCTCTTCTACCACTACCGTGTTTCCCCGATAGTAAGACACCCCCGATTGTAAGACGTATCGGGAGTTTCAGAGGGGTCAGCTAATATAAGCCATACCCCGAAAGTAAGACATATGTCTTACTTTCGGGGAAACACGGGGGGATTTGCCTGCAGTGAAGTGCGGTACCCCTCCTTCTCTGTCCCCCTCCGTTCTCCCCCTCCGTTCCGCTTTCCTCCTCTGTGCCTCCCCGCTGTCCCCTCCGTTCCCCCCTCCTTCTCTGTCCCCTCCGTTCTCCCCCTCCGTTCCGCTTTTCTCCTCTGTGCCTCCCCGCTGTCCCCTCCGTTCCCCCCTCCTTCTCTGTCCCCCTCCGTTCTCCCCCTCCGTTCCGCTTTCCTCCTCTGTGCCTCCCCGCTGTCCCCTCCGTTCCCCCCTCCTTCTCTGTCCCCTCCGTTCTCCCCCTCCGTTCCGCTTTTCTCCTCTGTGCCTCCCCGCTGTCCCCTCCGTTCCCCCCTCCTTCTCTGTCCCCCTCCGTTCTCCCCCTCCGTTCCGCTTTCCTCCTCTGTGCCTCCCAGCTGTCCCCTCCGTTCTCCCCTCCTTCTCTGTCCCCTCCGTTCTCCCCCTCCTTCTCTGTCCCCTCCGTTCTCCCCCTCCGTTCCGCTTTCCTCCTCTGTGCCTCCCCGCTGTCCCCTCCGTTCCCCCCTCCTTCTCTGTCCCCTCCGTTCTCCCCCTCCGTTCCTCCGTCCCCCTCCTCCTTCCCTTGTGAATAGACAGAGTCAGCTGACTCTGTCCATTCACATAACTGAAACATTGTAATCTCCTGTGATTACAATGTGTCAGTTTATGAATGGAGAGAAGCCGCTGTCTTCTCTCCTTTCATTCTCAGAGCAGCTGACGCTGCAGAGAAAGGGACTGGGGAATCTCTATCCTCTGTCTCTTTCTCTGTCTCAAGGGGGAGATATCAGAGGTCTGTTAAGACCCCTGATATCTCACCAAAGCCCCCCAACAGGGCTGATTAAAAAAAAAAAAAAAAAAAAAAAAATATTGCAATAAAGAATAAAAAAAATTTTTTTTTCCCAATATAAGACATACCCCGAAAGTAAGACATAGTGGGGCTTTTAGGGATAAAAAGAAAGTAAGACACTGTCTTACTTTCGGGGAAACACGGTAGGTGGCCGGGTACCTGGTGGTACTAGATATGAGAAGGGCAACCCAAGGTCAGGTTATGAGTATATGGGGTATCTCAGCCAATGGGCAGGAGTTTTCTTGAGTCCCTTTGCCTGCTGGAAGAACCTATATATTCGGGTGAGGTCAGGTGATCTATGTTCTGTGCCACCTGGACGGCTGTCTGAGTGGACGTGTGTCGTACGCCCTGGGTAGCTAGGCCAGAGATCAGGCCTATCCCAGCGGCATCTGGCTGCTAGGCTGTCTGAGGGCCTATCCAGAAGTAAAGAGAGCAGAGCAGGGTTGGGATTGTGGCTTGCAGTCCAACCAGAAGTGATGGTTCTGCTGGCCGGAGAACCTGTCATTGGTCGGAGGTAGAAGGGAAGCTTTTGCCGCTAAGGGACCAACCACCTTTACCAGGTACCACAGTGAGTAACTGAAGCAAGTACCAAAACCATATTCTCACCAAAAGGGCAAGGTGGAGAATCGGGAAACTTCAGGCGGTGATCAAGTCAGGGACCCAACCCTCGGAGGAGATACTTGCAGAGCAGCCTTGTGAGTCAAGCCAGTGACCTCTCCGGTTAGCAGGGGTGAAGCTTGAGAAGTATCTGGAGTGCCAAGCTAGGGACCCAGCAGAGAAGCAGGGGTGACACTTGAGGAGATACCACTGAGAACCTTGGAGGAACTCAAGGGATTCAGAGTCAGTGAATCAGAGGGTCTAGTTGAGAGACCGGGTGCTCAGTGTTGAAGAACTACAAGAGGCAGTTGTAGTGGAGCTGAAAGGACTGTCAAGTTTGAGTTAGGAACTGTTACTGTTAAAGACTGCTACCATAGGAGACAGCATTCCTGCATGTGCAGAAGTGGCGCATTGCTGGGGCCTTTCCCTGCACAGCTGTCCTCCTATCAAAGTCTCGGAGTTTGCCAATTGAATCTATAACTACTCAAGGGTGTCCTGGACCTAACCCTCTTTCCCCCAAAAATACAAAGAGGACTGTCAAAAGAAATAAAACCTCTTTCACATCCAAGAAGTGTCTGGCACCCAATGACTTTCACCATCTTTGCACCCACTATGCCTCACAACCCACTACATATTGAAGGATGTCAGTTATCTTTGGCCTTGGAGGTCCTCATTAGACTGGAAGAGGCTAAAGACTTTGCTACATGTATATAAGTAATATGTTGTGTAAATTGTTGGTGCCAGGGGTGGCCTGGCATCCTCTCGACCACCTATATGCAGTCGATAGATTCATGCAAAGCATGAATCCCCCTATTCATGTGTCCGGCCCCTTTGGGGGCACCAGGCACATGAATTACAGCGGCCAGGGCTTTCTTTTGAAGCACCTTAGATCCATAGGCACTAATAGGCTTCAAAATAGCGTGGGCTCGGGTCGCAGAGGTGTGTTGCAACAGTGAATGAAAATTCACTGTTGCAACACTGATCCTCCTCCTGGCCAATCGGGAAGCGGGTCTGGTACCCATCACCCGATTAGCTGACAGTACAGGCGATCCTATTGGATGGCTTGCAAGGAGGAGAGAAGATATGCACAGTGTCTCTATGAGAGGAGACAGAGCTGCTCCCGGACACATCTAAGATGGGGTAAGTGCCTGGCAGACAGCAGGCGGGGGGGGGGCAGGGGTGTCACTGGATGAGTTCACTGGCGGGGGGGTTGGTTGATTGCCACCCCCCCAAAAAAAAAAAAAAACACAAGCCGCCACTGGTCCGTGCTATATAGAAACCTATAATAAATATAATTATTGTATGAAGTAAATTCAATTAGACCTCAGCTGAGCCTAAAAAAGTTTCAGCAGGAATAAAAGCTTACCTGCTGGCTAATTTAAAACAATTATTCTGCACTTTAGAAATTATATGCAAACCTTTTGGCAAAAAAGTACTTATCCATGTCTTGTAATATTGGCTGTGAGTTCTACCCCGTGTGTGTAATAGCCTATAAACTTTACACATAAGATGAATGCACGATCAATAAATTCCACAAATTAGCACCAAGAGTTAGTTAAAGACAGAGTTTAGCACAAGTAGTGCCCTTTCAGGAAAGTTATCTGTCAATGAAGCCTCAAATGGAGTTGTCAGAAAGTGAATCCCTGAAAGTGAAAGTAAATTACACATTTTGGGTTGTCACCAGAACAAGTATAGAGGGGAAATCTTCCTATGGGAATACTAGTTATGGATACCCTGGTGACAACAAGGAGTACCCTCCCTTACTGGAGAATTTCCTCTCACTTCCTGTATTGACCTTTGAATGAAAAGTCAAGGAAAATGTCCCCAATTGGACACAGATGGTAAGAAAAAACCTGACAGGGGTTACAACCCTCCCTTACTCTATCCAAAAAAAAAAAAAAAAAGCTTTGCCTTTAGTTCTATTTGAATTCCAACACAGTATTGGAATTTTTTCTTTTTTGTTGAATAACAGGTAAAAAATCATATATCTTCTGCACAGTAGTATGAAATGAAATTCTATGTCATTTATGAAAGGTTAATTATCCACCACAAGGGTTTAACTATTAACTAGACTGCAATTCATATTTATACATTCAACAAAGAGTTAGCAATGGTTTTATGAAGTGTAGTATTTGATGATGATATTTGTTTAAGGGTGAATAACAAACCTGTTCTTCCTTGTTCCCTATTCCATCCAACAGGACATAAATCAGACAAGAAATCCAATGACTTTAGAGTCAGTTTCCCTCTCAGAACAAATTACATGTATGCCAAGGTCAAAAGGACTCTTCATCATGAGATTTTCGCATTCACCATCTGCTTGTGGCTAAAGTCAAATTCTTCACCTGGTGTGGGCACACCCTTCTCATACTCCGTTCCCGGCCAAGCCAATGAGGTGGTGCTTATTGAGTGGGGTAACAACCCAATGGAATTGCTTATTAATGACAAGGTAACACTTTATATAGTATTGATAAACCCTTCATAACAAGATGGAGATTTAAACACTTGAAAAAGTTATACTTCATTCGTTAAGGACTGTGCACGATTGTTGGTAGACTTGTTCAATCTGAAAAGGTGTCCAAAGGGACTTTCCTGAGATGGGTGAATGATGGGAGGCATGTTCACATCTTCTGTGTGAGGCTTGTCAATATCCACAAAGTTCAGAATCAATCTTAGACATTTTTCAACATGTACATAAATGTATGCACAATTTCAGATGCTCCAACTGAAGTCTATTGAGGCCAATAATACTCAATCATAACCCAAAGACTTTTTATGCATGTTGACTGAGAGCACATCGCTCAGATGTGAACAAGCACAAAAGAATAACATGAAAATTTGGTCTCAAGTGTTCAAGCGCCTCTGGAAATATGCTTCAAACGCAGTTGTGAATGGGAGCTGAGAAAGCCACAAATGATGATTTCTGTACAGCACTTGACTTAAGTTCAGTGTCACAAATCAAGTCTGTAAATACTAAAACAGGGCAATCCCAGAGATAGTTTAGGTGAAACCATTCCATTTGACCTCCACCTTCCAGTGGTTAGTCAGCTTTTAGGAGAATCTAAAGAGGTGGATGCAACTATTCTAACACCAGAGAAAGTCCACAGAACCTCTTGAAAGGCTGCATACAGCATAAACTCAAAACATCAAGGTCCAGAAATGTGTGTCAAATGACACTACCATGTGTACCAAATGACACTTCCTGCAACCACGGTTTGCAGGAAACAAAATTGCAGTGATATAGCCGCTGCCAATAATCACATGTAAAAATCCAACTTGCTTGTTGTACCCAAGTCGATCGATGGATCGACCTGGGTACAACCAGCCTGCCCATACATAGTTCGAATATCAGCCGGTCCCTGCTGAACCGGCTGAGATGCAAACCACCTATGGCTGGCTTAAAACCCATTCAGTTTTTCAATTTCAAAGAATCTACTGGTCACTACGGTTGGGACAGATTTACTTAAAGCATAGGGTAAAGCTGGATATACACATATACATTTCTTTCCTTCAGAGAGCAGGCTGAACAAAAGAAATCTAACAGATTTCTCCATCCATGCTAACAGTGCGGATGGGCAGATCCCCTCTGCTGGACTATTTTTAGCCTGCCATAATATCTAAATTACTTTTGTTGAATGGAACAGTGCCAGCAGGGCCATACACTGCTTAAATTTCAGCTAAACCAGCAAGAATTAGCCAAAATTCAAACAGTGTATGGCCAGCTTAAGTGTTTTTTTTCATTGTTACAGCTAAGATTTCCCCAAGTACACAAGAAACACAATACAACCCACTCGGTCATAATAATGAAAGTGTGATACAGAAAGCAGAGTAGTGCAAGCAGTGAAAATTTGAGTTTGCCAGCAGAGTCTTTCAGGGAAATACTCTAGGGATCCAACCTCTACAAATTTAGAAATACCCATTGATCACTGGACTTTTTTCTTGATCTTTGCCTAAAAGGAAATCTGTTCTAAGGGAAACACACAGGATATCATTACTGACCATCTGTAAGAATATTTATTGCCTGGCACTAGGTTGAGTGACCTGCCTAATAATAAAAAAGCAGACATACTAAAAAATGTATAGAATATTTTCCAGGACCCCAATTTTCGTAACATGTTTTGAAAAATCAATATGTACAACTTATAATACCCAACCTTTCAATTTGTACATTTTATTTACAGGCTGCCACACTACCACTTGCCATTAATGATGCAAAGTGGCATCATGTATGTGTAACTTGGTCAACCAGAGATGGTGTATGGGAGTCTTACCTGGATGGTGTGAGGCGAGGAAATGGAGAAAACCTGGCAGCTTGGCATCCAATAAAACCTGGCGGAGTTTTTGTCTTGGGACAGGAACAGGTATTATTATTCAATTTATAAAGCTGCTCCTAGACTTGAGATGACAGGTGTCTGTTTCACTGAGATCAGGCAATGATTCAATGGCTGCTATCTTGGGGAGCTACTGGTGATGGAACTACAGTGGGGACGGAAAGTATTCAGACCCCTTAAATTGTTCACTCTTTGTTATATTGCAGCCATTTACTAAAATCATTTAAGTTCATTTTTTTTCCTCATTAATTTACACACAGCACCCCATATTGACAGAAAGACACAGAATTGTTGACATTTTTGCAGGTTTATTAAAAAAGAAAAACTGAAATATCACATGGTCCTAAGTATTCAGACCCTTTGCTATGACACTCATATATTTAACTCGGGTGCTGTCCATTTCTTCTGATCATCTTTGAGATGGTTCTACACCTTCATTTGAGTCCTGCTGTGTTTGATTATACTGATTGGACTTGATTTGGAAAGCCACACACCTGTCTATATAAGACCTTACAGCTCACAGTGCATGTCAGAGAAAATGAGAATCATGAGGTCAAAGGAACTGCCTGAAGAGCTCAGAGACAAAATTTTGGCACAGATCTGGCCAAGGTTACAAAAAATTTCTGCTGCAATTAAGGTTCCTAAGAGCACAGTGGCCTCCATAATCCTTAAATGGAAGACGTTTAGGACGACCAGAACCCTTCCTAGAGCTGGCCGTCTGGCCAAACTGAGCTATCGGGGGAGAAGAGCCTTGGTGAGAGAGGTAAAGAAGAACTCAAAGATCACTGTGGCTGAGCTCCAGAGATGCAGTCGGGAGATGGCAGAAAGTTGTAGAAAGTCAACCATCACTGCAGCCCTCCACCAGTCGGGATTTATGGCAGATTGGCCCGACGAAAGCCTCTCCTCAGTGCAAGACACATGTAAGCCCGCATGGAGTTTGCTAAAAAAAACCCTGAAGGACTCCAAGATGGTGAAAAATAAGATTCTCTGGTCTTTTGAGACCAAAATAGAACTTTTTGGCCTTAATTCTAAGCGGTATGTGTGGAGAAAAACAGGCACTGCTCATCACCTGTCCAATACAGTCCCAACAGTGAAGCATGGTGGTGGCAGCATCATGCCGTGGGGGTGTTTTTCAGCTGCAGGGACAGGACGACTTGTTGCAATCGAGGGAAAGATGAATGCAGCCAAGTACAGGGATATCCTGGACGAAAACCTTCTCCAGGGTGATCAAGACCTCAGACTGGGCTGAAGGTTTACCTTCCAACAAGACAATGACCTTAAGCACACAGCTAAAATAACGAAAGAGTGGCTTCACAACAAGTCCGTGACTGTTCTTGAAAGGCCCGGCCAGAGCCCTGACTTAAAGCCAATTGAGCATCTCTGGAGAGACCTAAAAATGGCTGTCCACCAACGTTTACTATCCAACCTGACAGAACTGGAGAGGATCTGCAAGGAGGAATGGCAGAGGATCCCCAAATCCAGGTGTGAAAAACTTGTTGCATCTTTCCCAAAAAGACTCATGGCTGTATTAGATCAAAAGGGTGCTTCTACTAAATACTGAGCAAAGGGTCTGAATACTTAGGACCATGTGATATTTCAGTTTTTCTTTTTTAATAAATCTGCAAAAATTTCAACAGTTCGGTGTTTTTCTGTCAATATGGGGTGCTGTGTGTACATTAATGAGGAAAAAAAATGAACTTAAATGATTTTAACAAATGGCTGCAATAAAACAAAGAGTGAAAAATTTAAGGGGGTCTGAATACTTACCGTCCCCACTGTATATTAGCACTGTTGGACAGAGAACGATCTACCCACAGAGTAAAATGGGCCATACGTAGATCAAAATTCAGCCAGATCAGCAGTGACCACCAGACGAATTTCAATTCATGTATGAGCACTGTGGTTGTGCAGAGATCAGCCTGTCGAATTTTCACCACTCGATCAGCTCTGCAGGCTATAATATTTTACTAAAGGAGTAGAAATGTCATTTATCTTAGTGAATGAAGGGAAACCAAGTGAAAATTAAAATTGCTAAGAATAAACAATTAGGTGCCCAAAAATTCTTGCACATGATTTGATGACCAAAGTCAGCACAATATCAACCTATTCACTAAGCTGTGTGAATAATCACTATACAAAGAGGAAATTCGACTAGCTTACTGATTAATTAAACTGCTGACGTCAATCAAAAGCGCAAGAAAAAATCCTATTTTTGATTTTTCACCTTGTATAACATGTTGCACCCGTATCCAGGGTGCAACTTGTAACATGTTACAGATGCAGCAGCCCCTGCACCCCCCCCCCCCCCCGAGCCCCTGTTGTGACAGCGGGCTGGGATCTTCTCCCTGCACCCGCTGCCACAAAATTAAAAAAAACGCTCCACCTACCTGGCCATGTCATTCATTCACTCACAGAGTTCTGTGAATGGGGGAACTATAACTACTGTCAGCCATTGGGGCTGATAGCTTCTAGTTCTTAGTCAACTACCAAGGTGCTAATGAGCACTCGAGTAGGTGATTGATGCTTCCTGTCATTCTGTAACAGGCCTGCCTGTACGAGGTAACTGTAAGCTGCTGATTGCAGGTACAATACTCTGTAGGCTCCTAATAAAAAAATAATAAATGCACATTTTTTTTTTACCTGCAAAAAATGTGCATTTATTTTCTTTTTTTTTTACAAAGGTGAACTTATCCTTTTAATTCGTTTTAAAGGTTAGACATTTTTGCCTTAGTGCATTCCCTGCATAAAGGAAAAAAAATATCCCAGTACTAGTATTGCCCTCTCACCCCCTGAATACTTTGGTAATGATTAAGCACACTTGGAGTGTGTGAAATGCATCTACCAGCTTTCTGTCAACACTTTGCGATGTTCTGAATAAAGGAATAAAGGAATTTTGTTTGAGTACAGAGTGCGGCCATTTCTTTTTTTGACCCCATGAATACCTACCTGAGTCCTCACTTTATCCAGCCCTGTGCCTGACTGTAGTGGCTCTCTCCCTGCTCTCACAGGTTTTGATAGCAGCTAGATAACAGCAGCCATTGGCTCCTGCTGCTGTCAATTAAATCCTGTGAGGAGGGAACGGGGTACAGGTTTGAACTGCGGTGTGTGTCAAAGGACGCATACAGCCCGGTTCAGGAGCGAGCCTGCAGGTGCATCACCATAGCAAGCAGTTTTCTTTGGGGTCGCACTGAGAAAAGGAGGAGCCTAGAGCACTGGTGGGGGACCCCAGAAGACCACTTTAATTCAATATAATAAGTAAAATTCAATGTGCTTGGTGTAAATTCAAACATTAAAATTTAACATGATCTACTCCTTTAGTAAATTCACCCAAAAAACATACTTATATGTTTTCCATTAGAGAGTACGCTAAACATCCCTGAATATACCATTACAATCATTCTGGACATTGTTACACAGTTAGGTACATATTGTACAATGAGTTTATCTTGAAAATAACTAAACTATCCTTTTAATAATTAGGACACATTGGGAGGAAGGTTTGATGCCACGCAAGCCTTTGTGGGTGAAATCTCTGACTTTAATATGTGGAGCCACATCCTAACTCCAGGTGAGATCTACAAGTTGGCCACATGTGCAGCTCACTCCACCGGCGATGTCATAGAGTGGACGGAGTCTTCAATGGAGCTCCACGGAGGTGTATCCAAACTTCCATTTAATTCTTGCCATTGACATGAGGGGTCCCTCCACATGCAGCATGCTCTGAAAGGGGGCCCAGACATGGAATGGGCTCCCACCACCCCAAAGACGATAGCTTCAAATGGAGTAGAAACCATTGTATGTCCTATTTATCCTATTATATTACTGTTTTCATTGTTTTTGTGATTCAGCCTACAAATATGTTTGTAATAGTGTGAAAGGGTTTCACAGAGATGAAGGCTTTTATAATAAGGTAAGGCAATACAAAGTGCAATAAACTAGTTGTTATTGGATGCAGCACTTTGAAAATTGCTATTTGCTTATTAAATAAGCCCAATAAAGTGTAATATTTTGCAGATTAAAGTCAGAAGCTGATCTAGAAATGTTGCCATACACCAGTGTAGACCTGCTTTTCCAAATCAATGGATGCTGGTATCTTTACAAATGTTTAGGGAAAAAGAATAAGCATCTAGATTTATCCCTTCAAGGAACAAGCCTGTCTTAAAGCTCTCAGGTGTTTCCAGACAAGTTAGAGATTTCCCCTGAAAGGTCCTCTGTTGGTGAAATCTATAACTGCAACATGACCGTAAGGCTCCATTCACACCTGAGCAGAGTGACTATCAGCTGTTTTTTTTTTTTGAGTTTTTGGAAGTGTATTAGAAGTGTATTACAAGTGTTTTGCAGCTTCAGGCATTTTTGTTTAGCCAATAGAAAGCACTAGAAAGGTGAGAGGGAGAAAATTAGGGATAGAGAGCTGCTGTTCGAGCAGAAAACGTCCCCCAAAACGCTCGTAAAATGCTTGTCATGCGTTTTCAGGCATTTCTATTGAAGTCTATGGGGCCAAAAGTGCTTGTAATCTGCCAGAAAGAAGCTCATGTACTTTTCTGAGCAACAGGCGTTTTCCTTCAGATGACAGAATGCTCAAATGTGAACAAGGGCCATTGAAATAAATTGGATTGGGCTTGTTGAGCGTCTTAAAGCTACAAGCTTCAAGCAGAAAATCGCTCAGGGGGAATGGGGCCTTAAGGTCTCTTTCAGACGGGCACAACTTTTCTTCCATTATAAGACTAAAGCCAGCCATAGATTGTTCGAATCTTGGCCGTTTCAAACCATATATGAGCAGGCTGAATGTATAACCAAATATAAGAGTAAAAGGCCTCATGCTATGGAGTAGCAAAGATTGCTTAGTATTGAATTTAAAAAAATATTATTAAGCTGCTCCCCTCAAAGTGCATAGGTGCTATCTTTGTCTGATTTGGGGTGTGTAATGGTAGGGGGCACTTCAAGTGTTAATTTATATTCAATTGTGATAATACTTTTATATATACAAATTAAAGTGCATAGTGCTAATTAATTCATGTAACCTAATAATCCAGTGCCAAAATTGATTAATAACAGTGATTCAAAATATTGCATGAAACACAAAGTCCATAAATCTTTTTTGGTGCAACTTCAATTCTTAAGACCATCACCAATAGAAAGCCTCATGTAGATCACCCGGTGGATGTGAGTGAATTGCCTACTCACCAGACCACCAAGACCTCTTTACCTAAAAAGAAGGTCAGGTTAAGCTGTTAGCATGGATCAGCGGTCCTGCTGGTGTACCAAGGAGATGTAAATGGGAACCTTGTTATTTCTCCATCGCGATAGCCCATTAAAAGATGAGTAGAAACGGGACCATAGTGTAACACAGTTTATTTTAAAAAAGATAAAAACATGCGCTAAATGGCAGCATACATTAGTAGGTGTCTTCTCCTGGCACTGAGGATAGTAGCATGAATCACCAGATGGATACTACAGTCGTCCCGCTTGCGCCATTGTTGATCGGCGTGCATTTCACTGCCATGGTGAGATGGAACCGGAAGTGCCCGGATGTGACGTGACCAGGATGCACCTTGACGTACATTTCGTCTTACGTCATCAGGAAGTTTCCTGATGACATTGCAAGATGAAACATACGTCGAGGTGCATTCCGGTCACGTCACATCCAGCCACTTCTGGTTTCATCTCACCACAGTGTTGAAACGCAGACCGATCAACAACAGAGCAAGCGGGACCTAATAATGTAAGCAACCATTTGGCGCATGTTTTTATCTTTTTTTAAATAAACTGTATTACACTATGGTCCCGTTTCTATTTATCTTTTAATGGGCTATTGCGGTGGAGAAACAACAAGGTTCCCATTTACATCTCCTTGGTACACCAACCGGACCGCTGATCCATGCTAACAACTTAACTTGACCTTCTTTTTAGTTAAAGAGGTCTTGGTGGTCTGGTGAGTAGGCAATTCACTCACATCCACCAAGTGATCTACATGAAGCTTGCTTCTGGTGATGGTCTTAAGAATTGAAGTTGCACCAAAAAAGATTTATGGACTTTGTGTTTCATGCAATATTTTGAATCACTGTTATTAATCAATTTTGGCACTGGATTATTAGATTACATGAATTGTGCACTATATTATTAATTAGCACTATGCACTTTAATTTGTATATGTAAAAGTATTGTCACAATTGAATATAAATTAACACTTACAGCGCCCCCTACCATTGCACACCCTGAATGTATAACCAGCCTGCTGGATTTTACATGCAATTATTGCTAGCGGCTATAACTGTGTTCTCTCAGTGAAGGTGGCTTCAAACTGTGGTTGCAGGAAAGAAAATTGCTCTATCTATGTGATCTGTGCAGCCATAGTGTTGCATCTGCAGTTGAGAATTGTCCCCTGCACACAATAGTGCTGTGGGGAGTATTCCTCCATCCACCTTGATTATGTGGATGGAGGAGTCCATTTGTTTTTTGATCAACCTGCTGGCTGTTCAAAAAACAAAATCCATGTATGGCCAGCTTATATGGCACAGACAATGGGTCAGTACAATTCTGTCTCACTGCAAAATGTGCACCATTGTCAGTTTGATTTTGTAATTGTATTCAATGAACCTGGACAGAAAAATGGTAGTAGGCTTTATTGAGTATTTTTTAAAGGTCCAGACTCTGGAGGTTTCAATTTGATTCTAGTTCTGTACCTAGACAGTCACTGACCCCAGAACAAGACTTTGCTCACAGCATGCTTATTCTAGGTCCCTGACTCGAAAATGGAGCTAGGATGAAAGTGACAGTTCTGGAGTGTGCTACCATAAAAAGTAACCATCAGCTACAGCTTTCATATTTCTCTCCTCACAGGTTCTTTAAGGAAAATCATTGTAAATAAATATAATTGTAGTAATGCCTATTTACGCTGTTAGCCAAGAAGAGGCCATTTAAACCTTGGTGTGTGGTGTTGAAGTATTTATATTCCGCCTGTACATAAATGCTGCAGCATAGTTTGCACTTTATATTTACTGAGATGTTTTGATGTGGATATATATTTTTGGTAGATTGTGTTGGTAGATATTATATACAATTTGATGTGTTGTGTGTTTCTTGTATTTTGGGGGTCAACTCAGAGCATTTTTAAGTTTAAACCACTTTAACCAGTGCTACATCTGCTGGCCACCATCTTCCAGTAAGTGCTGCATGGTGGAGGATTGTCCATGTACTGTATATTGATGCATATTGACTGCATTATTTGATGTTTTTGTGTGTTTTATTACTGTGCTTTAGCAACCTGTATTGCTGTGTTTATATAATACATGTGGATAACTTCTATCATTGTGCCCTTCTTAGAATTTTATTTACATGATTTAAAGTGTGCTATTTCAAGTGAGTTCACTGTATACTTGCAAGAATTCCAGACAAGTTCCTGGCATCCCACTGGTCACCAGTGTCTCAATCTCTACACTAAGTGAGGATAAGAATATGCATGAAGACACGATTCAACAACACATGTTAATGGAATTATAGTTCTGGTAACAGAATAATACATTTTTGGAAGTAAAGATTTCTGAACATTAGGGCAGAGAAAAACTGGCTGCCATGCAGACTTACCAAGAAAGGCAACATTTCCACTTCTTTTGACTAATTTATTAATAGCAACAAACTGGATTTCAAGTAATCGTGACTAAATTAGAATAGCGCTGAAATCTAATTGGCTGCAATGGGTTACTGTACTATGCACTGACTTAAAGTGACACTAAACTCTGGTTTAAAAAACATCTATTCAAGCATTCTTAACTCCAAAATTTCCCTTTTATTGCTCTCAGCCTTCTCCAAATATCCAGATTTATTTTTATTTATTTTTTGTTCTACTGTGATCTGACTCCTGGATAGAAAGTGGCTAGGTTTGTTCTCAATGGTCTCACTGTAAAAAAAAAATAACCCTATTTGATGCATCTTTTGAAATTTTGACTTGAACCTTACAGAAATTTAAGTGAGGGTGCAATAGATCCAGTAATAACATTTGGATTAGTTGCAAAATGTTCACTAGACTTTAGCTGACTGTACCATCTGGTGTAACTAACTGTACAAAAAAGTGGCGACCACCCCATCCTAAATCTTGCCTTTGCAGTAAGGTGCACATGGAAGGGCTATGCACATCACAAACAAAAGATTTCTCAGCACATGTACCAACGAACATGGAAAACAACCAAATTGACCCTGTCTAACAATTCAGTGTTAAAAACAGAGGGTTTTGTTTGCCCACGTTTGCAAATATATGCATAAGCTGCAGTGCCTGTGTCAAGGCTCCTCTGTATACTGTAGTCCTAACTCTATAATTGTCAGTCTCCCAAGTTAGAGCACAAATAGCAGTGGATAGATTAAATTGGTTGTAACTCTAAAAAGAAAAAAAAAAAGCTCCTGTCCCTTTAAGGCATGATATATAGCAGTGATGGTGAACCTTGGCAGATATTTTGGAACTACAATTCCAGTGATGCTCATCCACTCTGCAGTGTAGTTAAACATTATGGGAAATGTAGCACAGAGCTTTTGCAGTGTCAGTTGGCCCTTTCCATGTTGTATAATATCCTGGTTGTACAATACCTTACATAGTTACATAGTAGGTGGGTAAGGTTGAATCAAGACCATAGTCCATCCAGTTCAACCTGTGTAAGTATAAGTGTGTCAGTGTCAATAATCATTTCCCATATCCCTGTATGTTGTGTTCACTAAGATGCACAGCCAAGAATACTCCCCGCTGACACCACCAATTGTGGAATTCCACATCCTTATCACCCCTGACAGTGAAAACCCCCTATGCAGCTCAAGGTTAAACTGCTTCTCATCCAATCTCATTGTGTGGCCCCATGTCCTCTTACACTCCCTGAGACTGAATATTTTTTTTTTCCTATGCTGGGATCATCATTGAGGTATTTGTATATCGCTATCATGTCCCCTCTCAAGCGTCTTTTCTCCAGGAAGAATAAGTTTAGTACTTATAGTCGTTCCTCGTAATTGAAGTCCTCCAATCCCCTTATTAATTTAGTTTCCCTTCTCTGGACTCTCTCCAGTTCCAGCACATCCCTTTCTGAGGACTGGCAACCAGAACTGGACGGATTGTGACCTAACCAGAGTTTTATAAAGTGGCAGGATCATAGTTTTATCTCTGGAGTAAATTCACTTTTTTATGCATGCTAATATTCTGTCAACCTTTGCTAGGAGCAGCTTGACATTGCATACTATTGTTCAGTCTGTGATCTACTAGGACCCCCAGATCTTTCTCCATCCTTGATTCCACTAAAGGTTCTCCTCCTAGTGAGTAGTTTGCGTTTATATTTTTAGCACCCAAGCGCATCACTTTTAACATTAAACCTCATTTGCCATGTAGTTGTCCACTCCATTATTTTATTAAGGTCTTCCTGTAAAAGACCCAATTGCCTTTCTCTGCACTTTCTCCAGTTCCCCGATATCCTTTTTGAGAACTGGTGCCAAAAACTGAACTGCATATTGCAGATGAGGTCTTACTAATGACTTGTACAGGGGCATAATGATATCTCTCTCTCTGGAGTCCATACCTCTTTTAATACAAGAAAGGCTTTGGAAACCGCAGCTTGGCATTGCAGGCTATTATTGAGCTTATGTTCTACCAAAACCCCCAGATCCTTCTCCACCATTGATTCCCCCCGTTGTACTCCCCCTAGTATGTATGATGCATGCATATTCTTAGCCGAAAAGTGCATAACTTTACATTTATCAACATTAAACCTAATTTGCCACTTAGTTGTCCAATTAGACAGTGCATTGAGGTAGTCTTGTAAATTGGAGACATCCTGTAAGGATGTTATTCCACTGCATAGCTTGGTATCATCTGCAAAGACAGAAGTTTTAATTTGAATCCCAGACCCTATAGTATTTATAAATATATTAAAAAGTAATGGTCCCGCACTGAACCTTGGGGTACACCACTGATAACCTTAGACCATTCAGAAGAATCATTAACCACTACTCTCTGAATTCTGTCTTTTAGCCAGTTTTCTATCCATTTACAAATTGATCTTTCCAAGCCTGTAGACTTTACCTTAAACATTAGCTGTGTGTGGGGAACTGTGCCAAACGCCTTTGCAAAATCCAAGTATACCACGTCCACAGCCACCCCTCTGTCCAAGGTTTTACTTACCTCCTCATAAAAATGAAATCAGGTTTGTCTGACAACATCTGCCTTTCATGAATCCATGCTGTCTGTTACTTAAAATATTTTTTTTCCAGCAAAAACTCGTCTGTGGTCGTTTATTAAACTCTCCAGTATCTTCCCGACAATAGAAGTTAAACTAACAGGTCTATATTAAACTTGGTAAAGTTTACATATGGGCACCACATTGGCCCTACGCCAATCCAGTGGTACCATTCCAGTCATTAACAAGTCACTAAATATTAGAAACAATGGCTTTGAAATGACAGCACTCAATTCTTTTAGAATCCATGGGTGGATGTCATCTGGTCCAGGTGCTTTATCCACCTTTATTCTGTCTAAATATTTCTGGACCATATAACTTTTGAGACATTGTGGATCATTTGGGGCTGTGTCACTACCACCCCCATTATGCACATGAGCTCCCCTATGCTCCTTTGTATACACAGAGCTGAAGAAAATATTTAATATATTTGCCTTCTCTTTGTCCCCAGTCACCCACTCTAGATTATTTTATAAAAGGCCTACATGCTCAGACCTGACCTTTTTACTATTAATATATTTAAATAATTTTTGGGGGTTTGTCCTATTCTATTCTTTGTAGCATGTGAACGATGATAGTGTTCTTTCATTTTTATATTTTTTAAAAGCTCTTTTCTTATTATTTATAGCCATTTTAACTTTGCTTGTGAGCCACATAGGTTTTATTTTTAGCCTTGTAAACTTATTGTCCATGGGAATATACTTTGCAGTGAGTTTGCATACAGAATTCCCATTTCTGTTCTGTGTCAATTGATGCCAATATTCCCTCCCAATCTAAGTCCTGGAGAGCAGTCCTCATCCTTGGAAAATTTGCTCTCTTAACCACTTCAATACAGGGCATTTTCACCCCCTTCCTGCCCAGGCCGATTTTCAGCGCTGTAACATTTTGAATGACAATTGCGTGGTCATGCAACACTGTATCCAAATGAAATTTTTATAATTTTTTTCCCCACAAATGGAGCTTTCTTTTGGTTGGGATACAGGCATCCGACACTCCCAGAAGTGTTGACCGTGAAGATTCTTTGCGCTTGAACAAAGCAAGGATTGGAAGAACAGATAGGGAAACAGTTAAGTATAAACCCTTTTTTGGTCTATCACATAAAATCCCAATAAAATACATTTCTGTTTGTGGTTGTAACATGACAAAATGTGGAAAATTTCAAGGGGTATGAATAATTTTCCAAGGCACTGTATATACATATATTATCTAAGTAACATTTTTTCCTCAATAACAATTAGTGATTTCCTGGTTCTATGATGAGAATGAAAGTATATGAAGGTCCTGTATCTGTAAATATTATGTGCTATTAGTTTTCTTTTGTTATGTGCAGAATCCAGTTTCTTTTATCTACAATTAAAAGCAAAATGCGGGTAGATGCAAAAAGTTAAACTTAAGCATGGTACTTATAGGCCGAATGTCGTATGGCACCAGTCGGTTCAATAGAAACCGGCTGACATTCAGCCCGTGTGTACTGGAGTTGGTCCTACAGAAGCCGGCCATTTGGCCAGCTTCTGCCGATGGGGCATGGCTGCAAAAGGTCTGCCGACCAGCTCCCAATCACTACTCTCAGCCATTAGCTGAGAGCACTGACCGGAGTGTTCTGGCTTTGGCATCCCTGTCAGAACACAATAGCTCAGGAGGGGATATCGTTGTACTAGCATGGGTTAGTTAGTACAGCGGCTCCTCCTGAGCTGTCAGGTTTTTTTTGTTCAGCCCTGCTTGGTTGAATGGAAAAAACTACTGGTGTGTACGAGGCTTGACACCCCCATGTAAAAGAATATTTATTTTTATGCAGCTCCAAACACTGCTGCTACCCAAGATGTGTGCTGGATAGCTGAACACAAAAGTAATAACCTTCTTTTACAGGGGCTACTGGTTTAAATTTTAGCACATAACTGTAGGACAGCTCTAAAGCTAGCTTCCTACAGGCAAACTTAAAAACAAAGCAGCTAACATTCATAAAGGTACCATTACACATTTGCTTTTTTCATGCAGTGCATTTGCACACTAATGTGCTTAAGCCACATTTTTAATGCATTTTACATGCCTTACCATTCTTCTCTATGGAAAGTACATTTTGCTGGTAAATGCACTATATATGCCATAAGCATTAAAATGTGGAGATTGAAACATAGCCTTATGTATACCATGCACTGCACACTTCTTATATAATATTTTTATTCATCCAAAAGGCTCTGTGGGACCTATGCCAAATGTTTGCTTTGCAGTTTATATGAATGAATGAGGACTCCAGCTTTGATTCACATTGCATTACTCATTAAAGTGTATTACCACTTTTGCAGCCCAATAACAACACCTTCTTTATGTTTGTTAAATGTTCCCATTAATAGCATACATTAAAAATATTTAAAAATTGCTGGTTACCTTTTTAAGTGCTATTTACTTGCTTAAAAAGCATTACATGCTCTTCCTGCTTTGTAATGTTTAGAAGGGGGCTGTGGAGTAATGTTTAACAAAATTAACCCTGTCTGAACTGTGTTCGCAGTTCTTCGTTATCAGCTGTAAACTGGATTTGAACACGGTCTATCCCAACAAGGGGTTCGAAATTTAGAAACCACCACCCTGCATTGAATATTAATGAGGGTTAGCTCTGTTTGTTTGGGGACAAAGACGCCATTGGGTTGAATTACTAAAACTGGAAAGGGTAAAATCTGGTGCAGATGTACTTGGTAGCCAATCACCTTCTAAAGCCTGGTACACACTACTACTACCGCTGGGTTGAACAAAAAATAGGATTTTTAAAACAGCTTACCTGTAAAATCCTTTTCTTTGAAGTACATCACGGGACACAGAGCCATAGTAGTTACTATGTGGGTTATAGGCCACCTTCAGGTGATGAACATTGGCACACCCTAAGACAAGAAGTCCTCTCCCTATATAACCCCTCCCACTACTGGGAGTACCTCAGTTTTGTAGCAAAGCAATACACGTGTATACCAAGAAGGGAGGGACCTCTGTGTCCCCTGATGTACTTCAAAGAAAAGGATTTTACAGGTTAGCTGTTTTAAAAATCCTATTTTCTTATCATGCATCACGGGACACAGAGCCATAGTAGTTATTATGTGGGATGTCCGATAGCAATGCCAACTGAAGGGAGGGAGACACAACAAAAGTAGGGCACTAAGAGACTAGAGGACTTATACTGCAGACTGCAGTACACTGCGCGATATCCTCATGACCTTTTACATCTACTTGATAGAATTTGGTAAATGTATGGACTGAAGACCAAGTTGCGACCTTGCAGATCTGAGCCATGGAGGCTTGGTGATGCACTGCCCAGGAAGTACTAACAGCCCTGGAGGAGTGTGCTTTAATATGAAAAGGTGGAATTTTCCTTTTTAAACCATAAGCTTGAACAATCACTTGACAAACCCATTTAGAAATAGTAGATTTCTACGCTGCCTGTCCTCTTTTAGGACCTTCTGGCAACACAAACAAAACATCTGTTTTACGAGCTTTTGACGCTGCCTGTCTTCTTTTAGGACCTTCTGGCAACACAAAAAAAACATCTGTTTTACGAGTTTGAGCGGTAACCTTCACTGCTCTCACCACATCAAGAGAATGTAGTGACCTTTCTTCCGCAGAACGAGGTTCTGGAAAAAATGAAGGCAGAATAAAATCCTGGTTTAAATGAAATCCTGACACTACCTTCGGTAGGAAATTGGGATGAGGACGCAATACAACCTTATCCTTATGAATAATCAAATATGGCTCTTTACAAGAAAGAGCAGCCAACTCTGATACTCTTCTTGCAGAAGATATAGCAACCAAAAAAAAAAAACGATTTTCCTTGTCAAAAGGACCAAGGTAATATCGGCTCAAAAGGCTGTTTCTGTAACGCCGACAGGACTAAATTCAAATCCCAAGGATTCGGGGGTGACCTTACTGGAGGATTAATCCAGGTTACCCCCTGAATAAAGCTACGAACCAGATAGTGTGAAGCAAGTGGTCGTTGAAAAAAGACTGATAAGGCGGACATCTGGCCTTTGATAGTACTCAAGGCCAGCTTCATTTCTAATCCCATCTGTAGAAATTCAAGGATCCTACCTATGACAGGGTGCCAATCCCTGGATTCACACCAGGAGACATATGCCTTCCAGACTCTATAGTATATGACTCTGGAAGTCGGGTTCCTAGCATTAATCAAAGTAAAAACTACTGAAGCTGACAGCCCACGGTCTTTCAGAATGTGGGTCTCAATAGCCAAACCGTTAAATTTAGTGTTTGTAAGGTAGGATGGAATACCGGACCTTGCGAGAGAAGGTCTGGCCATGGGGGTAGGGTCCATGGGTCCCCTACCGCCATCTTTACAATCTCTGCATACCAATATCTCCTGGGCCACAAGAATCACCTCCTTCCCTTCCTGCTTGATCCTGCGAAGAAGGCGCAGAAGCAGCAGAACAGGAGGGAACGCATAGATCAGTGAAAACTGATCCCACGGAAAAATCAAGGCATCTGTTCTGCATGCCATTGGATCCCTTGTCCTTCACACAAAGTTGTCAATCTTTTTGTTGAACCTGAACGCAAACAGATCCACGTCCGGAATTCCCCATCTTTGACATATTGACAGAAAGATGTCGGGGTGAAGAGACCATTTTCCTGGAAACAACTGTTGGCGACTCAAGTAGTCCGCCTGCCAATTCTCTATTCCTGGAATGAAGACTGCCGATAGACAAGGAATGTTATCTTCTGCCCAAGATAGGATATGATTCACCTCTCTCTTGGCCGCATGACTTCTCGTGCCTCCTTGGTGATTGATATAGGCCACTGTTGTGGCATTGTCGGATTTGATTCTGACAGGACAATTCTGTAATCTAAGTGTCCAGGCCTTCAGGGCCAGGCATGCTGTCCGAATCTCTAGAATATTGATGGGCAAGGTCATTTTTGATTTGGACCATTTTCCTTGGACAGACGCTTCCTCCAGGACTGCTCCTCAGCCCAGAAGGCTGGCATCTGTTGTTACCACCTTCCAGGTAACTGGTAGAAAGGATTTTCCTTTTTGAAGATTCTTGGATATCAACCACCAACTGAGGTTTTGATGGGGGGATAAACACATTGGGGGAATAAACGCATTGGGAAGTCCAGAGCTTGGACCTTCTTGTTCCAAGTTGACAGAATACTGTTTTGCAGCAGTCTCGAATGAAACTGCGCATAAGGAACGGCCTTGAATGAAGCCACTATCTTTCCCAACAATTTCATGCAAGGTCGAATAGAAGGATTCTTCTTTGCTTTGACCAACTGAATCAGTTCCCTTATGGAAATGATCCTTGCCTGGGGTACTGCAATTTTCTTGATGGTTTTAAGGAGGATTTCTCTAGGTTGAGAATCCAGCCTAGGTATTCCAGGTAGCTGACTGTGGGGAACTTTGGTTTAAACGTGCTACCGACTGATCTCTCAAGAGTAGATTGTCTAAGTAAGCTAGAGTCATTATACCTTGAGCCCTTAATCTGGCTAAAGGAGGAGCCAGGACCTTTGTAAACACTTGAGGTGCAGTAGCCAGACCGGAAAGGCAGAGCTACAAACTGAAATTGAAGATTTTCTATCTCGAAGCGTAGATATTTCTGGTGAGCGGGAAAAATAGGTACATGGAGATAAGCATCCTTGATGTCGATTGACGCTAGCAGCTCTCCACCTTGTAGAATGGAGACCACTGATCGGATTGACTCCATGCGAAAAGAGCAGATATTCAAAAAACGGTTTAGATCTTTGAGAACTCAAATGGGTCTGACATTCCCGTTTGGTTTTGGTACCGTGAAAAGGTTTGAATAAAACCCTAATCCTCACTCTTCCAAGGGGATCACCGATATCACTTTTTGAGACAACAGATGATCCAAAGCTAGAAAGAGAGACTTCTTTTTTTCTGGATCTCTGGGAATGTTTGATCTGAGAAAACGAGGAGACGGGAACTCTCGGAACTCTAGTTTATAACCTAGAGATATTGAGGAAGCCACCCATCTGTCTCGACACTGTTCCTGCCAGACCCTTGAGAACTGCAGAAGTCTTCCCCCCACTCGAGTGAGCAGGGGCACCCCTTCATAAGGAGGTTTTAGTATTTTGTTTTGTGGGTTTCCTCCCCCAGGACCTCTTTTGACCCTGGAGCTGACCCTGGGGTTTACCTCTTGAACCTGACGGTGGAGGCCGTCGTGACTGCCTGGAGGCTGATGCTCCTGGCACTGGAGAATAAGCTTGTTTAAAAGAAAAACGTTTAAATTTTTTAATTCTTAACTAGTAAAAGGGAACTTTTTCCATTAGAAATTCTTTGGATGTATTTATCCAGATCGTTCCCAAATAACCGTTCACCGTGAAATGGAAAACTGGCCAAGAGCTTTTGCATGGCGCTTATGCTGACTAATTTTTCAAACATAAAATTCTACGCACATGTACCAGCCCTAGCATAAGCCGTGAGGCCTGGAGAATCTCTCAAATCCTGGGCCTGCTGATCAGGAATAATCTTGAGTACCTCTTTAAACTGGTCCTTTAAGGACTGAGATACCCCGATCGCTGCCAGCGCAGGCTGAACCACCGAACCTGCCAGCGACATATAGTTTTTAAATAGGAATTCCAACTTTTTATCTGTTGGATCCTTCAGCACTTGAGCATTGTCTGTCTACTGGACAAGTCAAGTTTTTGTTTACCGAGGATATAGCAGCATCAATTGCTGGAATCCCCCATTTCTTATTAAACTCTTCCTCCATAGGATAAAGTGTTGAAAACTTTTTTGGAGGGAAAAACTGTTTTCTGGGTGCTCCTACTCAGAATACATAAGCATCTTAGTAATGAATGGATAGGAAAAGCATGAATAGCGAACCCAAACCAGAGGTGGGCTCATCGACTGACTCCGCTACTGGCAGCAAAAATGTGGAGCAGACCAATTCAGTGAGAGATTGTACCAACAACCTTTCTTGTGAACCTGATCCTTCCGTATAAGGCTCTTCGGAAGAAGAGTCACCAGCCTCTTCCTGGTCCCCTGAGAGAAATTCGTTATCTCTCCCCCCCTGTTCCTCGGTTTGAGGGTTTTGAGTAATGGACGGGGGCCTGTTACGCTTGGTCCCACTCTGGGATGCGATTAAAGCATCAATCTTTTGCTCCAAGCCTAAAATTGTTGAGGAAAAAAGCTCTTTAGTAATATATACAGGATGCAGTGTTAAGAGCAGCTGCAACACCCGACATCCCTGATGGCTCACTCTGACCAGCCAAATCACTCTCAGGGGAGGAAGCCATCTTTTTGAGATGTTCTAGGCTTCCTTGTGGCTGTAGAAGTCTTTCTAGAACCCTTTTTTGAGGTGTTTTTACCCCCCTTTCCGACCATAGTCCGATGCACAAAGCAGAGGTACTACCAGAAGGAACGCATCCACTGCTTGAGCAATAGTCCAGCCCTGTCGCTGCTATTAGTGTTCAGCCTGATGCAATAGTAAATGTGTCAAAAGGAATGCCTGTGTCACCAAACCTCTATCATGCCCCTCTTGCTTGTGTCCCTCCGTCAGCTTGCTGCAACAATAATGGTGCTTTTAAAACACACTTTCCAGCGCTGGACGTTGGAGGACATCAACACCGCACTAAGCCCGACCCCCTCCGTCGCCTTTGGCCGCCCTCCCTTTGTTTTAAAAAAAAGCTTTTCCCGCGCGAGCGCGGGCTTCTGATCCTACAGGATCGTTCTGTGAGGGGAAAAGATGGCGAGGAGGGAGCCTGGAAGCCGCTGTCTTTTTTTTTTGTTTTTCTCCTGATACTCTTCCTCGTGAAGAGGGGGAGAAACAGCACAGGTGGGGGGCGTCTGGTGAGGAGGAAAACCCCCCTAGACTTACTGGAGGTCTGCTGCTGGCTGGAGAGAAAAAAAGCCTGCTGCACCAGACACATCAAGAACCTTTGAGGAAGCATGAGAAGGTATGTGCTCCATACAGCCCCCAGTGGTGACACATAGGCATGACAACATTTACCAATTTAAAAGAGACATTCATAAGAAAATTCCAAAATTTCTTAGAAAACTCCACTTCCCTTTCCCGCCGCAGGGTTTTCTGTGGTAAAACCAACAGACCCAATCTTCACCCTTCACGGTGGGTTCCGTAACAAACCTTCAGGGGAACCCACAATCCTGGACCTGTAATTGCACCACCGCCAGTAAAACTTTATGGCCATAATACCAAAAGTACTGGATCCACGGATCCAGCTCTCTAAAAAGAGAAGCGTTTACAGGCAAAACCTCATTTCTTCAGATACGAGGCCCGGGTACCATTCAATTCGGCCTAAAAGACACTTTGAATGGATCTAGCTGCATAGCTAGCCCCAGCAAGGATTGCTCCAGTGGAGCTCAGCACAGCACATCTTTACTCGTGACCAACACCTTAGACACTGGCGAAAAAACTGAGGTACTCCCAGTAGTGGGAGGGGTTATATAGGAAGTGGATTTCTTGTTTTAGGGTGTGCCAGTGTCCATCACCTGAAGGTGGCCTATAACCCACATAGTAACTACTATGGCTCTGTGTCCCATGATGTACCGCTGGGTTGAACAAAAAAAACTGAAGAGCTCAGAAGAAGCGACTGTAATAACTATCCAATGTTAGTACAGCGATGTCCCCCGCTGAGCTATTGGGTTCTGACAAGGGGACGCAGACAACCCCCCCCCCCAACTCACCGGTCAGCGCTGATCGAAGATGCCAATCAGCAGATCTTTATCGGTCATGCCCCTTTGATAGAAGTCGGCCATGTTGGACTGGCTGCTGTACACACAGGTCGAATGTCAGGTGGTTTCTATTGAACCAGCTGATGCTGCCTGATATTCGAAGCTTTACTTCAGCTTGTTCAATTAAGCTTTGACAATAAAACCTGGAAGCAGATTGGTTTATGCAGAGCTGCACCAGATTTTGCACTCTCCAGTTTTAGTAAATCAACCCCTGTGAGACTAATCACAAATTCTTGGTTTTCCTGAGCCATCACCACCATTAGAACATCAGTCCTTTTTATTTTAAAGCAGAACTCAAGTCAGACAGATAAATACTTAATTGAAATACATTATGAAAACTTTTAAACTTCAAAGGATTTGCAATTCTGTTTATCCAGTCTTTGGATCCAGACCGCATCAGCAATCTGGAGATCTCTATTCACCAGGTGACTGAATTACTTGCATAAAACCCCTTTCACACTGAGGCGCTTTTCAGGTGCTTTGTTCTGTCCACTGTGGAGTGGGCCTGTAGTGATACAGTCATTGTTCTACACAGACCTTTACCATACAGGCAGACATAGGGCTATTGACACCTGGGAAACTGGCCAATGTTTGTAGGTATGACACTCACAAAGTAAGTATTTGAAGCCCTAAATAACCCTCAGTAGGATCTACTGACCCAATTACCTGGTTCAAATGATTTTAACACAAAGTTCAGAAAAATACTATTTTGTAACTCACTAAAGAGGTCAGGTTGGCAGGTTGTATCTTGGTCAAGCATTGACCTGGTGTAACAATAATGTACTTGTATGAAAAACTGTTTTTTTCCGGTTGTCAGACAATCTTTATCCACCTCAATATTCTATTCATTCATTCAATATACTTCCATAAGCATAAAAAAATGGATATATATATTGTAGAAACAGAGATAATTAATTTTATGTGGGCCTCACCATGACTAATGAGATAGAATTTGCTTATATTTGACTTCATGTTAAATTGCAACCCAACCAATAAACCCTCTAATCATAGGTGTGCGCAGCCTCTGGCATTAGGGTGTGCACCCCAAAGCTCAAATACATATGCATGTGTATATGTACTGATGGTGTCAGTAGGGTAGTGGACAGTGTAATTTTGTTTATTTTATTTTTCTAAAAATTATTTTCTTTTGTAAAAATTTTTTTGGGGATGAAATATCAGTGGTTTAAACAGGGGGGAATATGCACCACACAAGGCGATTAGGGTGTGCCCAGGCACACCTGGCACACCCTGTGCGCACGCCTATGCCTCTAATTAAATTGGAAGGTGTCTGTGTAGCCTCCCTGATGGTTTTCCCGAGTGTGGCTGGGGGTTACATTTCAGCACCATTAGCGGTAACCCCGAGCCACACTCGGGATTGCATTGCAGGATCCTGGTGCAGTATACTTACCTTGTCCCCAGGATCCTGCGATGTCCCCCCACTGTGTCTGCGGGCTGTGTCCTCTTCCCGAAGCCTCTGTGTGCCGGGCTCCGTTCCCTGCGAGCATTGCGACGCACGGGGGCAGAGTCTGGTGGCAAATTAAAAAAAACTGTAAAAATCATAACACATACAGTACTGTAATCTTACAGATTACAGTACTGTATGAAATCATTTCACATCCCTTTTGTCCCCAGTGCTTTGTCCAGTGCCCTGCATGCAGTTTTATATGATATATACTGTTCTTTCTGCCTGGAAACTTAAGATTGTCCATAGCAACCAAAAAGTGTCCCTTTACGTCAAAAGAGGCTTTAGACCAGCTAGAAAACAGCGATAGTAAATTAGAACACTTGCAGAATTGAGCGATAGTGAATCGTGGGGAAACGTATTTTATTATTATTATTATATTATTATTTTTTAAAATTATTTATATTTATTTATTATATTATAATTTATGATTTTGTGTTTCAAACTACATCATACCCGGGATATCTACTAGAATCTTGGTGGACAGATCTAAGTGTGTTATTGCTAAGAATTACAAGCCTACAATATAAAACGCCAAAGTTCTATGCAAAATAATTGTACCGCTTTGAGATGCAAAAATCTGAAATAATCATACCGCCAGGGAGGTTAATTCAGATTGCCCTGAACACCTTCAGACTAAAAATCACAATACATTAATGAGTAACCAGTTATACCATCTTTTACAGTCAGCTACTGTCATTCAACCCTGATGCCCAAAACACAGCCCAACTCTGGTGACCCTTTGGTCATTCCATTGCATAGCTAACAAAATATTAAAGCTGGCCATAGATTTCTTTTTTTTTTTTCTTTAGCCAGCGGACCGAACACAAAAAAAAAAGACAAGCAGATTCCTCCATTCACACAAGTGAGGATGGAGAAATCCCCTGGTGGAACGTTGTGGTCTGACAGCAGGACACTCTGGTGTCAGAATACATTTATTAAGCAACAGCCGATTAATGAGAAAAGTTTTCCGAAATTCCCCTTTGACAGAAGTTGATCTAACGACTTCTGACGAGCAGGGGCTGCCACACACGTGGATCTAAATTTTTACGGTCCTTACTGAACTGGCCAAATTTCGATCCATCTATAGCCAGCTTCAACTCTATGGGGCTGACTTGCTAAAGAAGTTGAGAATCTTCACTGAAAAGCTGTGTGAACATTAATTTCAATTAGTAGTCTTGTAAAGAAAATTCCTGTTCATTTACGCAGGCACCTGCACATGATTATGTGTTCAAAGTAAAGTGAATATTCTCATTTAGGCTTGGTTCACACCTATGCAGTTTGCTTTTGACCTGTTTCTGCAGTGCTTTTTGTGGTGCATTTTTGCACACACGGTTTTTTATTGCGTTTTTTTTATACTATTTTTGGCCAATTTGTTGTCAGGCAGATTTAAAAAATGCAAATTGTGGCAAAATTGCCGCAAAATCGCACTACATGCATTTATGCAGCTTCTCCATTGAAGGCTATTGCACCAATGATACACCCTTTTGCTTTAAAAAAAAGTCCCCGACCCTTTCCAAAAATGCAGCAGCGGAAAAAAGCATAGATGTGAATGTGTTCCAGAGGAAACCATGTTAAATGGACTGTAGTGTTTCTGCAAAAAGCAACAAAAGCAAATAAAATGCATAGATGTGAACTGAGAAATCAGTACAAATAATTCTGAAGGTGAAATAAGAAATTAAAAAACTATTATCTATTCTTGGCCAGACATCTACTTTATTAAATAGAAACCTTTTAAAAATGTTATTTATTACTAAATATCAGTAAGGAATACAAGCAAATAATTTACTTATAAACTAGGTCAACAGAAAAAATGTACATTTTTAAACGGATTTTTCTGCATTTTTACATGCAAATACTTTTCCAAACTTATGGAAAACTATTTTAATCACCCTTCCAGGAATATAAGTCAGGAAAGATCTGATAACTCAAAACCAGACTTTGAAACATTATTCACTCATATTGCCAAAGAAAACATTTTTCTAAACCCAGCTCCAGTCCTCCTCTTGCCCTTCTAGCTCTCGTTGTCTCTGGAGCTCCTGTAGTACCATTCACAGAATAAAATCTATACGCTTACATTTTAGACCAATGTCTTTGGTCCAGTCACAGATCCTCTTCCTCCAGCAGTGAGCAGACTCTTAGGCTCCATTTACACTAACGCGTTTTTTGATGCATTTAGCAGAAATGCATGGGAATTTTTTAACATGGGTTCCTATGGAACATGTTCACATCAATGCATTTTTGTACCTCTGCGTTTTTGGAAAGGGTCAGGGACTTTTTTTCATGCAAAATGCAGTGTTTTGCATGTAATAGAATTCAATGGACCAGCATCAAAAACGCAAGTACAGCGTTTTTACAGCGTTTTTGCTGCGTTTTTGACACGTTTCGCGTTTTTTCTTCTTTTAGACTGTATACAGTATTAAAAAAAACTGTAAAAATAAAAAACCGCAAAACACGGCAAAAACGCTGTAAAAAAGCTGCTCAAAATCGCAGCAAGCACCACAAAAAACACTGCAGAAACGCTCAAAAGCAACATGCATAGATGTGAATCAAGCCTTAGGCCTGATTCACACCTATGCATTTTTAGTGCTTTTTGCATTTTGTAGATTTGCACTACAGCCCATTTAACATGGTTTCCTATAGAACACGTTCTGTAGTGCAAATCTGCAAAATGCAAAAATCGCTAAAAATGCATAGGTGTGAATCCAGCCTAAATGCTGCAGAATTCTCCAGGATGGAGCCTTGAAGCCCTGTGCTCACAGGAGATTTGTTTTGTGATGGTGGGTGTTGAGTCTGTGGGGGGACACTGATGTGGATTAGGTGATATTAGCAGGCGGAGCTACTTTTTTTTACTTTTAAAATGCTGTAGGGCATTCATTTGTTTCACTTTTGCTCAAGCTGGAACTGAGCTTTAGTGAAGATTAAAATTAAATGTGGCAGATAGGAAAAATTATTTTTAAAAAATCAACATAATCAAGTGTATGCAAATCTTCAGTTCATCTAGGAAACGTGTCAAACACTAGGCACAAGGGCTGAATTCGGCTCGCCAGGCCATTTCATGTGGTCCTCGCTCTCAGTGCTTTTTTTTGTCAGATGGAACGTGGTGGGATTCCATTCTACCACATCCAGCTCTCACCCTCTATGCCCCCTCACCACTGTTTACTAGGACAGCTTTCTTTCCGCCTACACTGCAGGGAGGTTCTTGAGCTGGGCCAGGTAGGTGAGATGCGAGGATGCTTTTTCGGGGGAAGGAGAGATGAGAGCGGTGGAGGTAGATGTGCAGAAGTCAGAGCCAAGGAGGGGTGGAAGTGAGATGTGGACAGCCTGTGAAAGAGGGCTGAACCCTGCACACAGCACACTCCTTAACCCTGCACTCTGTATGTAGCACACTCCTCAACCCTGCTCTCTGTACACAGCATACCCCTGAACTCTGCACTATGTACGTAGGGCACCCCAGAAACTGCACTCTGCACATACAGCACTCATGGTATTTATTGTCCGTTTAAGATCAGCCCACTGTACAATTTGATTACACCCTGCACCTATTCCCTGAGGAAAAAAAGATAGATAAGATAGCCCTAGATAAATGTATATAGTTCTACAAATAGAACTGGCCCTTTGAGGGCAACCATAATGCTGATGTGGCCCACAATGAGATTGGGTTTGGTACCCCTAATCTAGGAGGTTGGCATTTGGTCCCATTTACTTAGAGATCTCTCTGTTGGGTCATAACTGCAATGGGAAGTCTCATAGACCAAGAGGTGCAGGTGGTGAGGGGAGTATATGGTCAAAAGTCAACCTACATGGGGGAGAGATATCAATATGAGGGTGCTTTTGGTTTTGGGCTTCTGAAAGCTCTAGAGATGTTTACAGATGTGCATGCACTTTTTAGTGTTTGCTGTATTTTTAAAACTCTTCAGTGTGGTAAGGCATTACAAAATTTACAAGTATTCATGGTTTTTAAACATGAGCCTACTGTGGTAATAAGGTTTAATTGCCCTTTAACAGAAAGTTGCAATCTGGCTATGTTGGAACCCCTTTGGACATATTCCTGCTTTGGCAGCTGTAACGCTGAGGGAATCAAACTGTAGGATCAACGTCTACTTAAGATCTTGGCTTTATCCTTCACTGAAAGCAAAACCTTGTGCTGATTATCCCGTTCGCAAGAGGATCAGTGCTGATGTCATCTCATGACAAAGACAAGGTCAAGGCAATATATCCATGTAAGCTACTCTGCATTTCTCAAACTCTATTTGTTGCAGCTAGAAGAAGGTACCTAGCGCCACACGGAAATAATATTTTTTTTATTGTAGCTGTTATGCAGCTAAACCGCAAATCAACATTCTAAAGTTAAAGTGACCATGTCATCACAACATAAACCCCCATCTCCAAAATATAAAAAAAAAAAAAAAGAAAAAAAAAAAAAGAAAAATATTTGCTGCCCAGGCCAAGGAACAACACTCCGCTCAAGCAAAATCACCAGCTGATGTCTGTGCAGAAAGTCATTTTCAGGAGTGTCAACTTCCTGTATCTTTACACAGGGCTCAGTGCTTTCTCCCACTGACCCCTATATCACTACTCTGTCCGGTCCTGATGAAAGGGTTGATTAAATATGGACAATACTTAGACATAGAAAATAAAGTGGCCTTCAGACTTCTCTACTGCAGCTGCTTCTAGGTGCACAGTGCATAAGTTGCACTTGCAGTCAGGTCAAGGTGAGTTCCAGCCGCCTTTCCTGTATATATAGATAGCTCTACAATAAGGTCATTAAAAGATAAGCCATGATTTTCACCTATAGGGCCCTTGGTCTATTAAATATACCATTAAATAGGTTTAACTAGATCTGGTCAATAAGTGCAAAATAAATTACAATAATCTTGTCTGCCAATAACTTCCTGGGCTGTCTGCTGAACTTTTTCAGTTACATTGTTTTCAGCTATCTGAGGACTACAGAATCCCTACTCTCTATGTTACGCAGAAGAGCACGTTATAGTAGTCTAAATTAGAAGAGCAGCCTAGGGTGACAATGCTGCTTCTCCATAGATTCAGTAAGCGAGTGTTGTTACCCTAGGGCAGGCCAGAGGACATCAACTATTATCTAGCTCTTTTACCCCTAGCCTTATTGTTCTAGGCCTGCCCCTGTTATTCATTGGATTTAAATTCTTTCAATCAAGAAGGCCCAGTATCACATATAGGCCAGGGTTGCCAACTGCCAGTAAATTTACTGGCCGTTTGTAAAAATTGATTTTTTACAACTGCCAGTAAATATCAGGGGCTGATCATCAGTTCTGTAATTTCTCAGGTTGCTAGTAAAAAAAATGTGCTCCGCCAGTAAATTTTCCATGTTTTATCAGTAAAAAATGCTGTGGGAGGTTGGCAACCCTGATGTAGGCATTAACTAGGACTGTATGTAAATACAGTCTGAGGAAGCATGTTATTGACAGGATCATTCTGTGAAAAAGCATAAAAACAAAATTCACAAAGACTTATCTAATGCAACCATCACATTCAAGGCCTCATGCAAACAGGACGTTTAAAAAACACCAGCGCTGCTGCCAGGAAAAAGTAGTGCTAAAAATGCATTGTTAGCTGCGTTTTTTTAAGTAAAAACACTCCCTATAATGTAAAAACCCCAAACACGGCTAAAAGCTTGTTACAGTGTTTAGCAGCATTTAGGGGCGTTTATCGTTTTTTACAGCTCAACAGCCTCTGCTCCTGGATGCACAGGCTGTCATTTTTTTCTACTGTCCCTAAATGCTCATGCCTCCAAACAACTCTGACAGTTTATGTGTGCATAGACACATAAGCTAACATAGAGGGGCGTTTAGAGGCAGTTGAAAAAAAAAAATGTCAGACGCCCCTAACAGCAGCTGTAAAAACATCCTGTGTGCATGAGCCATTAAGGCTGCGTTCATCTTTTTTTTTTTTATTTCTCTAAATTCCAGCTTTCCTACTTCCCTATGCACTAACATACCTATAATGTACCTCTACTGCAGAAAAGAAAAAGCTTTCTCCATCTTCTGGAGCAGGCATTACGACAGACTCTAGGTTGTTCTATGGAAAACTCCTCCATTACTTCCTGCTACCCATTCTGGTATTTGGGATGGGAAAACTCATCCTACACTTGCCCTCCTCCTCCAGGAGATTTCTCCCACCCACCTGTTCTCTCTCTATACAAAGCAGTGTCTTTGTCTACTAATCAATTCTTTTGTATATTACCTTCATGTTGCATAGATTGTTCATTTGGCAGAGTGTGCAGGAGCTGAGCGATCACATAACAGCCTATATGGAGCAGAGCTGTAGTTTTAAAAACAGAAGTGTGTCCCTGGAAGTCTGTAAAGCTCACTATACATCTCTTTTAGATTTGCCATCAACTATGTAGTGCAAGGGCCTGCCTGATTAGATACAGAGTGATTAAATAGATAATTGTGTCCCCCTATTATATAGTTTTGGTAAATCTAAAGGTGATTGTACAATCAGATTGTATATTGTATGGCCACCTTTATATACGTAATAATACCTAGTTGCACTTTCGTTGCCATTATTTGTTAACAGCACCCCAAACATGGACGCAAATGTACACTTTGTCAAGTGCAAAAATGTGCAACAAACACACAGTAAAAAAAAAGGTGCAAACTGCAACATGCCAAAATTTCCTATGAGCTACTTGCGTTGGTCACACGTAGAGCAGCCCATTGAAATCATGCGTGTCATGGGAAAAAAACGCACCAAAAAACACGTGCTGCCGCTACACTATGTGAATGGAGCCTGAAAGTGAAATTGGTGTGTTTACACCCTCCCCCTCCCTGAGCTGGACCTGGATTACAAGAACATTGACAGCTGAATGTCTCCTTTCTTTGTACACTATACAATATGATTGTAAAATCTCTGAACAATTTTCTTCAGATTCACCAAAATTATGCAAAAGGGGGGCCCCACCTGAACAAATCGGGAAGGCCCTTGCACCACATAGCTGATGGTAGTTACAATGGAGATTGTATTGTAGGTCACCCTAAAGAAAGAAGTAGGAAAGTTGGGGGAAATAAAATAAAGAGGTGGTATAGTAATGAGGGAGCCATGGTCCACAGTGCCCTATTCTGTGATGCAGTAAGGCAGTGCACAATGAGATATGATAATACAGGAAGTTAGGGTTCAAAAAGCATTTTTTACAATTTTGAACTGAGAGGTGAAGATTGAAAGCTGCCATGGAGTAGGTAAATGACAGATCGACACATTGGCATGGCTTGGGCAGAAGGGACCTTAGAAAAGGCTTCTATTTATTATGAAAAATTTAATTCTGCCTGAAAAGTTGAACTTAGCCTTTAACCACTTGTGGACCGCCCACCCTACATATACTGCGGCAGGGCGGTCTCCCTGTGCCAGATCATGTACCTAGTACGTGATCTGACACTTCCGGGTCTGGGGTGCGCACTGCCGGCGACCCGCTCCCACTGAGATCACACACAGTGGGAGCCCAGCGGCAGGTACTGCAGGCACCCGCCCATTAGACAGTACACAGGGAGAACGGCAATCTGCTTACGTAAACAAGGCAGATTGCTGTTCTGTCAGAAGGGAAGGTATTGATCCTGTGTTTTTGCAAAGCAGGAACATGGATCAATGCTTTACCCTAGCCAAAGCACCTCCCACACAGTGAGAAAGCCTAGGCTAGGCACACAGTTAACCCTTTGATCGCCCCTGATGTTAACTCCTTCCCAGCCAGTGTCAGTAGTACAATGACAGTGCACATTTTTTATCACTGTTCACTGTATTAGTGTCACTGGTCCCCAAAAAGTGTCAAAAGTGTCAGTTAGGTGTCCAATTTATACGCCGCAAGATCGCAGTCATGCTATAATTCACTGATCTCTGCCATTGCTAGTTAAAAAAAAAAAAAAAGAGAAAAAGAAAAAAGAAATAAAAAGATCCCATAGTTTGTAGATGCTATAACTTTTGCACAAACCAATCAATATACACTTATTGGGATTTTGTTACCAAAAAGATGTAGAAGAATACATATTAGCCTAAATTGATGAAGAAATTAGATTTTTTACATTTTATTATTGGATATGTTTTATAGCAGAAAGTAAAAAATATTGGGATTGTTTTGTTCAAAATTATCAGTCTTTTATTGTTTATAGCGCAAAGAATAAAAACACAGAGGTGATCAAATACCACCAAAAAAAAGCTCTATTTATGGGGGGGGGGGGGGGGGGGGACATACATTTTTATTTGGGTACAGCATTGCACGACCGTGCAATTGTCAGTTAAAGTATCACAGTGCTGTATCGGAAAAAACGGCTTGGTCATGAAGGGGGGTAAATCTTCCGGAGGTCAAGGACTGTTAATCTGCAAAAGAGGATTTTAAGCTTACTGTAAAATACTTTTTTTTTTGGAGTACATTAAGGACACAACAAAAGTATTCAGGTAAATAGGGTTATGCTGCTGCATTTAGGAGTTTGGACACTGGCAAACAAAAGCTGTAAGAACATCCCAGTATAACCCCTCCCAGCATGGGTTCACTTTGCAGCAATCAAAAGTAGGAGAGATCACAGAAAAAGGGGAGGGACCTGTGCTCTGTAATATACTCAAAGAAAAAGATTTTATGGCAAAGTCAAAAACCCTATTTTCTTAATCGTACATTACAGCAGTGATCATCAACCCTGTCCTCAGGGCCCACTAACAGGCCAGGTTTTTTTGTATTACCTTGGGGAGATGCAGACTAGAATATTGCAATCACTGAGGAGCAAATGATATCACCTGTGATGTATTTCAGTTATCTTGCAAACCTGGCCTGTTAGTGGGCCCTGAGGACAGGGTTGATGACCACTGTGTTATAGGACATGTAACAGATCCATGAGAAGCAGCAGGTTAATAAAGGGGGCTCAACAGCCAACAGAGCCACCTGAAAGACCAGCATCAGCTGAGGCCTGAACTTCTACCTGGTAAAACTTAAAGAAGAACTTCACCCTCTCAGTCAACATTGACGATTTTTAATCCTTATGCCGCTTGCATTAGTAAATAGATAGGAAAGCATACCATATGTACTTGTTTTAAATTTTTTTTTTTTTAACATTTCTTCAGTTACTTCCTGGTTTCCATGCGTAGGCTAATGATGCCATACATCCCAGGAATCTTCAGGAAGGGAGGATGCGTTTTCTCAGCTGAAATAAGGGCAGATGGATTCCAGGAAGTAAATGCTACATGAATGATCTGCCAGAGGCGGCTCTATAATTAGGCGTTCGCCTAAGGCCTCGCGGCCACCTAATTTTCCTATTGCAGTGTTTCTTAACTGTGGTTTCCCAGATGTTCTGCCGTGAAGTCACCAGGAGGTCCGCGGTGATATACCCTTCAATCACAGACAGCTGACGAGTAGATAGAGTATCAGCCGACATGCAGAGTAGCATGGGAAGCAGCAGTAATAAGTCCTCTTTCATGTTGCGCTGCTCCCTGGCGGTCCCTCCTCTCCTCAATTCCAGGTGATGTCACAAGCATTTGACAAGAGGGGAGGGGCTGCTGGGGAGAAGCACGACATGAGAGAGGAGCTTTTACAGCCGCTTCCCACGCTACTCTGCATTTGAAAGAAACCGATAGGAAAAAGTATGCCCTGCTGTGCCCAGTACCCTGATGTGCCCCATACCCTGATTTGCCCCGTACCCTGCTGTGCCCCATACCCTGCTGTGCCCAGTACCCTGATGTGCCCCATACCCTGATTTTCCCCGTACCTTGATGTGCCCCATACCCTGCTGCGCCCCGTATACTGATGTGCCTCATACCCTGTGCCCTGATGTGACCCTTACCCTGCTGTGCACCATACCCTGTTCCCTGCTGTGTCTGTACCCTAACGTACCCCATACCCTGTGCCTGCACTCTGATGTGCCATCTACCCTGTACACTGTGGTGCCCTTTACCCTGCTGTATCATGCACCCTACTGTGCCATGTACCCTGCTGTTACCTGTACCCTTCTGTGTGTCCTATACCCTGCTGTGTGCCTTGTGATCAGCCCTGCTGTGTACCCCATGTTATGCAGCTTGCCCCATGCCCTGCCATGAGCCCCTTGATGTGCCCCATGTTCTGTGAGCCCCTTGATGTGCCCCATGTTCTTCTGTGAGCCCCATGATGTACCTCATGTTTTGCTGTGTGCCCTGATATGCCCCATGCCCTGCTGTGTGCCCCAAAATAAAATAATTGTTTTTATATCACAACTCGCTGATCACACCAATGTTCCGTGAGCTTTATATCTGAACACTATGAGTTACAGCACACCTAAATTGTTAGCCCCACTCCTGAACCCCCAATGGTTGCCTTACCCATACCCCAGTTCATTTTAATTGCTTAAATTATTTTTCACATTATGGGCGTGAGTGGGGCCTCATGTCTAAGTTTTGCCTAAGGCCTCACAAAGCCTAGAGCCGCCTCAGATCATCTGCCCTTACTCAAGATGGCCGATGCTAGAAACGCTATGGGTTGTTTTGTAAGTGATTTCTCAGCAAAATACAGCATGGAGACATGGATGGATGGGGTTTACTTTGGAGAATGAATCAAATTGCTTTTTTGGTTTGTAGTGTTAATACAGCATTGTTCCCCTTTAACAAAATTCCAGCTTGTAGCCTAACGATGCAATGTTCTGGGTCCAAATGGCAAAGAACAGCAGATGCCCCACACATTTTGATGAGTAGCGGCACCCCCTTATTTAAAGGAGGACTTGTTTGTGGAGCTGGGGGACTTTGGGGTATAGGACTTATAGCAAAACTGCATTCTAGGCTTTGCCTTGGAGGCTGTGAGAAACTAAAGGAACACTCTTAGGCTCAGACGAAGCGAGTTTCCAGGAAGAGGGTTTTGCTTTCTTTTCTTAGAGCAAGAGGGTACTTCGACTTTCGGTGATCCCTTGATAAAACCGTCTAAGGATTTGCCAAAAATGCATTTCCCATCAAACAACATTTGAGCTTTGCAGACCAACAATTGAGGCAAAGGGTCCCTTGCATGTGCACCAAAATGAGACCCATTCATGATATTTTTGTGAATATTTTCAGCTATTCTGTCCCCACAAGAAATGAGGGCAAAAGAATGTCACCAGCACACCAAGGATCTCCAGAATGGGTCCTAAGCTTTACTCAGGAATCATTGTTACAGCAAATCGCAACATTCTGGAGCCTCGCAGGACCCCTTCATCAAGCATGTGACATGAAGGTATCCTGTATTTGCTGCAACAATGTGATCGCTGCATAAAGCTTTGGACCCATTCTGGAGATCCGTGGTGTTTTGGTGACATTCTCCCGCTCCGTCTTTCACCGTTCCAGACGGTGGTCGCTTCAGCACCCAATTATGTGAACAGCCATTGCTACATGAATGTGTGCATTAGGCATAGTGCGTTGGAATCACAAGAAAGCAGGGCCACAGGCAAAAGCTCCAGTTGTTGGAGGACTGAAAGGTCTATCAGGATAGAACCAGGATCCCAAGACACGTCCTTGGACCAGGGAGCTAAGGTCTGGCAAATGGACACAGTTGCAATGGCAGGTTCTGCAAGCGAGAACAAAGTCTTGGTTAGGGTTTTCTGCCTTTTATCCACAGGGTCTTGAAACACTGGAATGTCTTATATTAAGACAGTATATGGCCGGGTCAACGATTTTAATAACCCCTACTCAATAGAGCATTGCTGGGCAAAACATTTAGGCGGGGTAATGATTTTTTTTCAAGATTAGGCTTGTCACTGTAGAAAAACCAAGCTGTAAAAGCAAGTGTACAGGGAGGGTTTTAGCAGACTGGTGACCTTTGGCATGGCAGATACAGGTTGTTTCAGGTAAAGGCAAGTGGACACTCCATCAATAAGGACCAAAATGCCATCCTTCAGTGTAGGAAATACAGTATATGTCTGTAAACTCATTGTGTACTAGGTCCTCAAAAACCAACTAGGTACTACCCTCTTCCTCCGACACCAAATAAATAAAAGCAGCTGCTTTTTTGAACTTTGGAGTAGAGGGCATGGGTGCTTGCTTGCTGCCCCTGCGTTCTTATATAGCCAACATGGCTGAAATTCTTCCTGTAGAATCAGACATAGCAGCAGAAAACTCGCTTGATAATGAGGAGGAGGGGCCATCCCAGAAGGGGTTATAGACACCTCTAAGGAGGACGACTCATGCAGGGGACAGTTCTCCAGGACTCTGTGTGAGGACCCTTAGGGGGTATGTTGAAAACCTCAGTTTCTTCCCCCCGTCTTCCTTCACCTAAAACTGTTAGCAGATCATAGGCTGGTAAGGCCTGCAGGGCTGTCCCCTTGAACTTATGATTTATAAGAGAAACTGCTAGAGGATGGCGGAAGAGAGTGACCAGTCCGCTCATTTGTTCAAAAAATGGCATACACATACAGAGTACAACCAGAAGGAGCCATATAGTATGTAATCCCCATCCAAAAGGTGACAATTTAAAAAAAAAAAGTGTTATAGCCAGTACTCCTAAAGTTAACCCATGAGGGATTTCAGACAAGCACATCCAGGCTCACAAAACTGCTTTCTGCAGTCCCCACACGATAAGCAGAATCCAGGGAGCATGTCCCATCCAGCAGTCTTCTCCCTCCTTATGGGCATACTCCCTCAGTAGTCTTCAGTGGCAGGACTCCCTCAGACAGGTGGACAGCGGCTCTTGGTAAACTAGTAAAGCACCTAACTAGATTTCAAAATATAAAGTGCAGAGCTACAAGTAAACTAAACAATTCATATAGCATGTGATAAACAAAGTGCATACGTGCAATAAAACAATATATAGTGCTAACTATGACTGATATGCATTATCAATACAATACAACTGTGAAAAACTATATAGTAAAAAGAAAAAAAAGGAAACTCATGTGTAAATGGCACAATGCATATGATGAACTGTAAAGTGCAAACGTGCAACTGTGACCAATGTACAATAATACAAAAAATTTAAACGAAACGTTCATATATGACTAATGTGCAGTAGCTGATATTCAGTAAAGGAGATCCCATATAAGTGTAAAGCATTGATCAGGTACTTGGCAGTGTGATACCCATCACCATAGTAGGATTAAAGGCTTACCAGAAAGCCTGCGACCACCCTTACCCGGGGGGGGGGGGGGGGGGGGTGTGTGTGGGTGGGTGGGTGTGTTGGGTGTGTGTCACAAAGTGCTTTGTTGGATCAAAGATCCACTGAAGAGGTGCCCAAACGTCTTCCGCCAGAAGCCTCTGTGTGCACCGGGCGATGATCAAAAGCCATCAGTCATATTTGGCACAATATATTGTTTCATTGCACGTATGCACTTTGTTTATTATATGCGTTGTGTCATCATGAATTGTTTAATTTTAGCGCTGCACTTTATATTTTAAATTACATTTTTGTGCCCAATATCTGGGTTATATTGTAAAGCTGCTGTTTTTTATTCATCAAGTGTGGATAAATTCTACATTTGTCTAACTAGGCTTGCCTGGGTGACTGCCTAGAGCAGTGAACAGGGGGCAGATTACAGGCAGGCTCTGCTGTTTCACAGCAAGTTTTGGGTATGCCCTTTAAGGGCTAATAGGAAGATTATCCAATGTAGGAGCGCAAAAATGAGCTTCAATGGGTCTGTAGAAACTTGCCAGTAAAGAAAAGTAAAAATTAGATTTTTGTACTCAACGTAAGATCTTCCTCGGAGTTCATTGAAGGACACAGCCGGATCAGTATATCATGATCATTGAGTGCTGTGGCACTTGCAGGAGTAGGATGTACAACCAAAAGATTAGAACACAATCCAGGGGCAGCCCCTGTTAGTGGGCACGTTGCAGATATTGCAGACCCTCAACTAACTGATTGGCAATGCCAACATTGCCACGAGAGGGGTTGCCTACCAGCAAGGGAGCCCCTGGGTTGTCTCTTTTTGGTTTAAACTAGCATCCTACTCCTGCAGGTGGCGCACTACCGAATGGTAGCAATCTAATGATCCAGTTGTGCCCTTCAATGAACAAAAGAGAACAGAGGTTTGCTTGTTTCAGGGAAGAGAAGATAAGATATCTATTCTAAGATGCTAGCAAAAAATCTGAGGCATGCTCGAAGTGGAAAGGGTTATACTTGACTGTCCTCGCAGCTCTTGTTTGCCAGTGTCCAATGCAGCAACAGAAACAATTTAATAAGGGTCACTAAATACTACATAAAATACACTCATGGAAAGCAGGGCATATGGGTGCAGTGTTGATCAGCCATGCAGTCTCAAGCGTAAACCATTACTGACAGCTAGGGTTGTCCCAATACCACTTTTTTAGGACCGAGTACAAGTACCGATACTTTTTTTCAGGTACTCGCCGATACCGATACTTTTTTTTTTATGTCACGTGACAGTGTGTTTTTTTTTTTTTTTTTTTAACAGTGCTTTTTTTTGGGGGGGGGGGGGGTAGGGGGTGAACGGTGTGTGTGTTTTGTTTTTTTTTATTTACAATTTTTATTTCTTACAATAATTTTTTTTATTCTTTATTGCAATATGTGTTTTTTTTTTTTGTTTTAATCAGCCCTGTTGGGGGCTTTGGTGAGATATCAGGGGTCTTAACAGACCTCTGATATCTCCCCCTTGAGACAGAGAAAGAGACCAAGGATAGAGATTTCCTAGTCCCTTTCTCTGCAGCCTCAGCTGCACTGAGAATGAATGGAGAGAAGACAGCGGCTCCTCTCCATTCATAAACTGACACATCGTAATCACAGGAGATTACAATGTTTCAGTTATGTGAATAGACAGAGTCAGCTGACTCTGTCCATTCACAAAGGAAGGAGGAGGAGGACGGCGGAACAGAGGGGGAGAACGGAGGGGGACAGAGAAGGAAAGGGGAACGGAGAGGACAGCGGAGGGGGACAGAAAAGGAGAGAGGAACGGAGGGGACAGTGGAGAGGTACAGAGAAGGAGAGAGGAACGGAAGGGACAGCGGAGAGGAAAAGGAGAGAGGAACGGAGGGGACAGCGGAGAGGAAAAGGAGAGAGGAACGGAGGGGACAGCGGAGAGGCACAGAGAAGGAGAGAGGAACGGAAGGGACAGCGGAGAGGCACAGAGAAGGAGAGAGGAACGGAAGGGACAGCGGAGAGGCACAGAGAAGGAGAGAGGAACGGAGGGGGACAGAGGAAAGGAGGGGGCATGGAGGAGGATGCAGTGACAGTCAGCGGTGACCGATCACCGCTGTATGTCACTAAAGCAGCTGAAAGCCGCTGGGGGAGAATCTTGTAACTCCCCCAGGCGCCGATCACAGCCGACTTCCAGGTATCGGGTGAAGCATCGGGAGCATTTGCCCAAGTACAAGTACTAAGGCAAATGCTCGGTATCGGTACCAATACTAGTATCGGGACAACCCTACTGACAGCAAGAGCTGCAGAGATGCTTACCACTAAGACTGCACCTGTGGCAGACCCCAAGCAGAAGCTCACTACAGGCGGTGGTTAGTCCCAAAGGTTCAAGTAAGCTCCAGTTTGGAATCCACAGTTTGTTCTCAGGTTTACATACACTTTATCCACTTAAGCCCCAGGAGATTTGCCCCCTTAATGACCAGGCCATTTTTTTGTGATACGGCACTGCGTTGCTTTAACTGACAATTGCGCGGTCGTGTGATGCCGTACCCAAACAAAATCTTTTTTAGAGCTTTCTTTTGGTGTATTTGATCATCTCAGCGCTTATTTTTTGCGCTATATACAAAAAAAAGACAAATTTAGAAAAAAAAAAAAAAAAAAGGGACTGAGACATTGCGGTGGAGAGATCGGACACTTTTTTGGGACCATTGACATTTATACAGCGATCAGTGCTAAAAATAGCCACTGATTACTGTATAAATGTAATTGGCAGGGAAGAGGAGTTAACACATTTAAACCCCTTGATCGTCTCTAGTGTTACCTAGGGAGTGTTTCTAACTGTGGGGGGGATGGGACTGCCTGGGGGAGGAGACCGATTGTTGCTCCTAAGCAGTAGGGACAACTGATCAGTCTCCTCACCCCTGACATAACGGAGATGTCTATTTACATTGACAGACCTCTGTTGTCTCTCACAGGAGTGATCGCGGGTGCTTGGTGGACATCGCGACCGCCAGGCACACGCCTCAGCTCCATCGGTGCACCAGGCGCGCCCCCTAGTGCTCTTAAAGCGGCCCACGTACCGCTACGGCGGCTCGCCCAGGGAAGCCAACCTGCCGCAGTATGACGCCGGCTGGTCGTTAAGCAGTTAAATATGGCAAAATAAAGGGGAGAACTTGCTTTAAAAAGGCAACAGATTTATTTATGTATTCACCCAGCTTCACCAAGCGAGAATTTGCTGCTGGAGTCGTTTTAAGATATAATACAAGAAAAAAATCGGGCTAGGTGAGACCGGTATAGAATAGGTACTATATACCTTAAATAGAAGGTTCAAATACCTAAGTAAAATTTATATATTTAGCAGTGTTCATAACTCTAAAAACATGTACAATAATCACATCACAAGATAAGATAGTGATCACATCTAAAATGGAGTATATGAGGAGGTTGTTGTATATCAAGGGGAAGTAAGCTGGTAATGTAGTAAATCACATTATAGGAAAAGTCTCTTCTTCATATAAAACAGTGACTTCAAACTTGAAAAACGCCATAGAAAGTAGTGATGTAAGATAGAAAAGTCCTTCCACTTGGAAAATCACAGCCTCTTACCAGCTGCCCAGATCTCTTGTCAGGAGATCAATTCCGCTTTTAGGCTTATGACCCAGCCACAGTCTCTTGATAAACCGATAGAATAACACCTTTCCTCCTCTCCAGTATTTCCCAAGTTTCTCTCAGTCAGCCATCAACCAAGTGAGACATCCGTGTCCACATTAAGACCGTACGGCACATTCCGTACGGTCTTAATGTGGCCACGGATGTTAACGCCTTTATAGATAACAGTCAATTATTCGTATAGGTGAACCAGTCCTGGGTTCCCAGTTGTCCCATGGTGGCGGGTTACATGGGCTTAAACATCTGACCCGGGGCTGATAATAACCGTTGTGACTTCTTAGTACAGCTACTAGGTATGAGGCGGGTCCCTAATGTATATCTACCGTTTTAACCTATGGGGGACGACTAGTTCCTCATAAGGGTTGGGGAAGCCGCTTTGGGTTCTATTTGGTTTTAGGACCTTAACATTTATTTTTTTTTTTACAAGAAAGAACTTAAATGTATTTAATTATTTTTGAATTAGCCATTGGGAACTTTGGAGTTAAGTTGTCCTTTTACCTTTCTTTTCTTTTTCTCTTTTTGTATGAACAGAGGCATAGTTTTTTCCTCCATTGTTTGTAATTTTTCTCTTTTTTCTTTTAATTTCATTGTACACAATCTATATATTCACAGTTAATTTAGTGGCAATCTACTTGTATGATAAACTTGCAAACTGTCACAATATATAGTGATTGACCACTAGAGGTCACCTTAGTTACCTATGGACCCTGTAGCAAGCAAGAACAAATATCTCTGGATTTAATCTATCAAATCAATAGTTTGGGTTAAAATGTTTTTAACAATTCATTGAGATAAAATCCAATAAGATATTTATTGTATATATATGACACTTTCTCATATCTGGGTACAAGACGCTAGTTGATAGTTAGCGTTTCCCTTTAATCACTGGCAACAGCCCTCTTTTAAGATGGCGGCTGTTGCGTCCTGGACACTTGGAGCTCAGGACTGGGCGTTCCTCCTTTGTAATTTAGAGCATATAAGGTGGTGAGTCAGCACGCCGCCCGTGCCCCTGGACGACGTCACCTTTGAAGAAACGACGTAGGGTGAGCGGTGTGCTGACACCACCAACACAGCGCGCAGTCCCGGAAGTTACGGGCGTATGTTCGAGTGAGCCGGCCGGCTCGGATGTTTGTCAGATGCCATTCTGTTTTCGTTTTTTCTGTAAGTGCAATCATTTTATTACTAACTAGAAAAGGTACAATTTCTGGGGAAATTGTGAAAGTGTTCTTGCCTCTACAACTGGAGTGGGCGGAGTAACTGGGTGGGGTGGAGTGGCTTGAGTAACTGTGAAAAGTGTTAAAAAGCTTAATATTTTAAAAAGTATAAATAGTAGTAAAAAAGTTCCATCATTCGCTGAAAGAGCTGAACATTTTTTTCAAAAGTAATTTTTTTTTTTCAAAAAATGAATTTTTTTTAATCAAAAATGATTTTTTTTTCTTCAAAAATGATTTTTTTTTTCAAAGGTGATTTTTTTTTTCAAAGGTAATTTTTTTTTTCAAAAATGAATTTTTTTATTTCAAAAATAATTTTTTTTTCGAAATTATTTTTTTTTTTTAAATAATTTTTTTTTCAAAAATAATTTTTTTTTTCAAAAATAATTTTTTTTTTCAAAAAATTTTTTTTTTTCAAATATATTTTTTTTTCAAAAATAATTTTTTTTTTAAAAGAAATTTTTTTTTCAAAAATATTTTTTTTTTTCAAAAATAATTTTTTTTTTTCAAAAATATTTTTTTTTCAAAAATATATATTTTTTTTTTTCAAAAATGATTTTTTTTTTTCAAAAATTATTTTTTTACTTTTTTCAAAAATTTTTTTTTTTTTTCAAAAATATATTTTTTTTTACATGGGGCGGTCATAATGTTTTGGCTGATCATGGGGTGGTCATAATGTTTTGGCTGATCATGGGGTTGGCAGCTTTTGTCACTTCCCACTCTAGTTTTGAACATTTCGCCATTCATTCCTATGGGACCAATTTCGCCGCAAAAACGTCATTTCGTGGACCATTCGGCAAAACATTCCACAAAGTAATAACACACCAATCGGGAACAATCCGCTCGTTTCGGTATATTATTTGTCTCTGTAGTGTGAAAACTGTGGGAGGAGTCTACAAGCATTATCAAGTCTAGCAGATGAAGTCACATGCATTTGGAGTGTCTCAGCATCTTGTGTTTACAACCACTGTTTCCTAGCAACGCTCATGCCCTGTTTATGCTTCCCAAATACTGCTTCATCAAAACTGCCCCATCAGAATTACCCCATCAAAACTGCCCCATCATATTCCTCTATTATAAATCAGTACATGGTGTGTCTGTCCCCTCCCCCGTGCTCTGTAATCAGCTGAGATGCTCCAGCCACCTTCCCCCCTGTGTATAACAGAAGCTTTGGTAACCATGGCAACAAAACAAGCACTAACAGTACACTCTGATTAATGGCTAAAATTTCCTGAAATGACCTATAAACAAATGGCCGTATTTTAAAAACTATACATCCTACAGCGAAGATCTTTATATTGTGAGAATCACAAGACCCAGACCTAGATTGTGATACATAGTATGTCTCTGAAATATTAAAAATGAAGGCACAGTCGCAGTTTAGAAATTGCCCTTCAAATTTGGAGGGGGCTAGAGTGTAGTTTCAATGAATGTCAATGGACGGCGTGAGTTGCAAACAAATGGTCATATTGTGAAAACTATCAGGACTATGGCTTAGCCGTGGACATGTTTAGTGGCAGCAGGGATAGCTGAACGTTTTGATATAAGATTTGTGTAGGTGGGCTTGAAAATGAGGGAGTGGCGGCAGTTTAGAAATCATGTTCTGATTTTCCAGCTTTTGTCATCTCCCACTCTAGTTTCCCCATTCATTCCTATGGGACCAATTTCGCCGCAAAAACGACGATATTTCGTGAACCATTCGGCGAAACGTTCCACAAAGTAATAGCACACCATTCGGGAACAATCCGCACGTTTCGGTATATTACTTGTCTATGTAGTGTAAAAGCTGTGGGAGGAGTTAGGGTGGTAAATTTGGCTATAATAAGAATAATAATATATATGTGAGATAACAGTAAGTGGTCTTGCTATGCAAGAACACTTAATAAAGGAGTTTTACACTATGTGAGTTCTCTCTTTCTCACTCGGTTGATGGCTGAGAGAAACTTGGGAAATACTGGAGAGGAGGAAAGGTGTTATTCTATCGGTTTATCAAGAGACTGTGGCTGGGTCATAAGCCTAAAAGCGGAATTGATCTCCTGACAAGAGATCTGGGCAGCTGGTAAGAGGCTGTGATTTTCCAGGTGGAAGGACTTTTCTATCTTACATCACTACTTTCTATGGTGTTTTTCAAGTTTGAAGTCACTGTTTTATATGAAGAAGAGACTTTTCCAATAATGTGATTTACTACACTACCAGCTTACTTCCCCTTGATATACAACAATCTCCTCATATACTCCATTTTAGATGTGATCCCTATCTTATCTTGTGATGTGATTATTGTACATGTTTTTAGAGTTAACACTGCTAAATATATCAATTTTACTCAGGTATTTGAACCTTCTATTTAAGGTATATAGTACCTATTGTATACCGGTCTCACCTAGCGCAGTTTTTTTCTTTTATTATTATAATGATTGTGGGTATCTCACAGTTTAAACTGCAGCAAGACCGTTTTATTATTATTTTTATTTATATCGTCTAGAGTAGACAGGTGATCGCTGTCTTGTCTCCCCTGGAAGTTCCTTTTAGACAGCGCTGTATGTTTTATTATTTTTTATATATCGTTTTAAGATATAAGTGGTAGGGTACATGTGCTTCATAAATTGGTCATTTGAGATTAGTTTCGTTTCTCAAAAATTTGAATATGCTAGACCCTACATTACCTGTTTTGGGTAGACTAATGTGTCAGTCACATAGGTTACATAGTTAGTCAGGTTGAAAAAAGACAAGTCCATCTAGTTCAACCAATAAAAAAAAAAAAAAAAAAAAATTCATACAATCCCATATACAAAATCAAATACCCACAGTTGATCCAGAGGAAGGCGAACAACCCCACAAGGTCTGATCCAATTTGCTACAGCAGGGAAAAAAAAAAATTCTAAATTCATTCCAGACCCCCCCCCCGAGAGGCAAACAGATATTCCCTGGATCAATTTTACCTATAAATGTTAGTATCCAGTTATATTATGTACATGTGTATTTTATCTGTACACATATGTGAAGTGCCATGTGTATTGGGATACAGTGGCAGAACAGACAGTCCCAATTTATCCTCAAACACACCCACACGGCTGCCAAATTGGGACCAGCAGCTGTATCCCAATACACATGGCACGTCACATAGGTGTACAGATAAAAAACAGACATGAATGGAGAACATAAACCTCCACAAATGGGCAAACACAGCCCTTCGCATTGGCATATGGACATAAAGGAGGCCTAAAACCTAGTGTATCTGCTTAAAAATTTGTGTTGCAGTTAGAAAGTGTTACAAAGGCCTGCTGATTCAGTCCCAAAAAATGCAGTACTTCCAGCTATTGTCACACATAACATTCCATCCAGCCTACCAGTCACATGGGGCAGAGGAACTTTCTGAATGCAGGTTTTGAATTTCTGAAAAAGAATTGGTGCAGGTAGGGAAAATGGGAAAGGCAATACAAGGTGGTTTACGAAGCTTGCATCCTAACTGCAGTGTTTCCTTCATGCTATAATTTTTCCCTTTACACAATGACTCATTACATTTTTCTTCAATACAAATCATTGTGCACACTGAACTGTGGGTCCAGGAGAGGGACTTAGCAAGTTCCATTCACTCTCACTTGTTTAAACCTGGTTGCAGAGGAGAAGAGCCGAATCTTGGCGACAAATGCTCAGGATTTGGATCAGGGTGGCATAATCAGTAACAGACTTCATAGTGAAGTTTGAAAGTTTTTATTAACGCAAAATCTGTGTACATTATAATATTAAATAGAAAAAAATACAACAAAAACCAACCCAATAATACCCAGTCTTACCCCGTATAAGGAAGATGAGGTATTCAGTCCTGAATCATTTTCACAGTACTTCCTTTTAATAGAAGGTAACAGACAGGCACAGTGCGGTGGGGTGTCCCCCCACTTTGGCACAACAATTTACAAAACCTGCCAGACATACCACGCTACAAAACTCAAAACAGTTTAAAGTTAATGCCCTAGAGCTTACATATTCAAAAAGATGTGCTTTAGATTCCATTCGATTGTCACACTGGGATAAGAGAAGCGTGCTTTATCAGTGTTTGATCAAGTGTAAATCACTTTTTACCAACCGTAGTGTTTTATTGCCATAAGTAAACTGTGACACGCAGTCTGAAAGCTCTGTGTGGGGGTATTAAATATCCCCAAAGCAAATCCAGAACACCAAAAACATCCTCAGAGGAAAATCTGTCTCTCTGGTCTGGTGGGCCCATTCAAACTAGTGCATTGCATGTTACCTGCATGTGTGCAACTCTGTGCCATTCATCTCTAATTACACCCCAACACACCTGGCTTATGAACACGTGTTGTGCTGCCAAAAATGCTACCTGCACCCATACCAACGCAATATGGGGAATGGGCCTAAAACTTTTCTCTCATATGGAAGATTTGATTTACAGAAATGAATACCGGTAATTACTGTAAATTTTAACCAAAACTGCTGTTTGATAATCAAACTGCTGTTATTGCTTGGGAATAGCAGAACAATGGACACAAGCAGTCTTGCTGAATAATCAGTACAATGAACAAAGCCCAAGTGCCAACAAAAGTAACCCAACAGGATTCAATCTACTGAAGTCACCCCAGTACAAAATAGATTCCGTCTGAATGCTGTGAGTACTATATGGATTTATTTAATAAGCCCAATACAGACATTAAACACACAGTGGTGATTAGAAGTACAGAATCACAGCAATCAGACTTCACCAATTCTAAAGGAATACAGGATGTTTTTTGGTTGCCATGGGTTACCAAGCTGCCATATCTGTACATTACTCAGGTTGGTTCAGCAGGCCACCCTTGCTCGACAGAAGCCGATTGTTTGATCAGCCTCTGTCAAAAGGACAGGCTGGAAACTTTTTTTTTTAGATCGGTGGCTGCAGCTGCTGATCAGTGTATTCTGACAGCGAGTCCCATGGTCAGAATTCAATGTCCCATTGGGGGGTTCCTCAATCCACCTCGGTTTGAATGAGAAAAAAACAAAAAAAAACAAAAAAAAACACATCTATGGCCAGCTTTAGTTCTTGATTACAAAAAAAAATAATCAAGAAGCTGACCCCTTATTTGCAGTTCAGCAAGAATACAGCTATTCACTGTGCCTTTGGATACACTGGCATGGAGGCAAATTACTGTACAATACAAATTTATATACAGTAGTGCAAAATTCTCAGTGTATGGAGTGAAGATGGTCACAGCACAACTCCGGTAATTCTTTATTTAGCATGGCTGGAAAATTTTAGCCTACTTTCCTGTGGTGACAAGGCAAAGGAAATCCAGACCACATGGTCTAGGACTATGGAGAGTGTCTGAAATGTGCCACTTCCTATAAGTGTACGGTGGGTGCAAAAAGAAGACCTTCTAAATTTTGGATTAGTCACACAGGAGGAAAGTAGCTTCTAGGTATGTAGGTACCTTAAAAAGGAGGAAAGCTCCTTAGGCCCTATTTCTCCCGTGGGTCACAGGAATGCACTTTGTTCTGCACTTCTGTGATCCATTTTCAGCCAAAGGCGTGCTAAAGCCTGCTGAAGTCACTGAACCAGTCAAGACTATGGAGAGAGCCCCGCTTATAAAAGTCAGGATCCACCCATAACCTGGATCGGCAGCTGGCTCAGCCTTTCAGCGAGGGGCGCTGCCGCCACCCTAGTGAGCGCTAGAGGGGTAGAGTAGAGAGCTGGTGACCGCTAGTCACCAGCTCTCCGCTCACTAAAGACCGAGAACCTAACGATTAGCAGGACTTTGATTGCTCAGTTCTTAGAGGTGGCAGGGAACAGATGCAGCATCAGACCAATGCTACATCCACGTAGGTAAGTATGTAGGATTTTTTCTTTACATGCCTGAACTACTAAAGATTTGCAGTGCATCCTCAATGTAGCAGCACAGAACCCCACATCGCCCTTAAAAAGTCCCCGTCACACTAGCATCTACATTACTGGAAAGTCTAAAAGGCACAACTTTTAGATACAGAAGTGTGAATGTTCAGATGTCCGGTGGCCCTGAAACAGTCACTTTACCTCCTGATCCAGGTAAAACCAGCAGCGGTGAGGTAGAGGTTTCTGCTTTACATGGAGGACACACAGTTATAAAAAGGGAAATTTCTATTTAAAGTTCTCAAAAAGAAATTAAAAATGCACGTGTTGCCCATGCACGATAGATGGCCATATAGAACTAACAAAACATTCCTAAAGGATTGCTGGAATAAATATTTTTTCAGCCTAAAAATACCTCCTTGTACAGGGTTAACACTTTTTTTTTTTGCCAACAGACAACAGCTTAAATTTTCTAAAGTGCGTGCACGCATGTTCACTTCAACTAACCAATCTTAAAAGAAATAAATCTAGTTTTTCAAAATTCCAATGCACGTAATTGAGGTTTTACATGCACACAGGGGCACTTCTCTTTGCCCTACCACAGTTCAGTAAACAAATCCCCATCAGCATACGTGTATGCAATGCCAGTGTGTTGCACAGACTTGTACTAAACTTCCCACTGGTGGTCCCGTCTCCTTCTCAAAAGGGTAGTAACTTTCCAGCATAGACCATCATAATCTGCAAGCAATGGATTTTTCACTTGAATCCATTGAAAAGAAAATTGAGAATCCAAATTGGAGAGACCCCACATAATGACCAGGTAGGTGGTGCGGATATCTCGCTGCCAATGTCCTTGAAGCTTTAGAATTACATTAGTATTTTTTCCAAAGCTTTTTTCCAAAGCTTAGGTTGGATATAGATACCCTTTAATTGTAAACACAGAGTAGGGAATAGTTGAATCCCTGTCAGTTTGTGCCATCTGGTTCCCACTGTGAAAATTTTCCGTCAATTCTTGTCCCGAAGACATAACAAAAGAGGAGATGCAAGTGGAAAAAAATGCAAATAGCAAAATAGCAACATGCCATTATTGACATTATGCTAGCAATTAAATGGGGTTTGTGACATTCAAATATTAAATAGCAGGAGATATTTCAATGTAGATCAGAGGTTGGTCACATCAGCAGTGTGTTGCGTTATATCTGACCACACTTCTTATTCTCATTGAATCAGATGTCTGTCTTTCGTGTTAAACAGGTGGTACATTTTAAATATAACAACATACATAAATAAATCTGTCAGAGACCTAGCTATAAGACTACTGGGCTCAATTTACAGAGCAGTCAATGCGTGGCCAGCTGTACGTTAGCCATAGTGTTGTGTTGTTACACCTTTACAACACCATTTAGATCTGACTGTGCATCCAACTGTACCCAAAAGCATTTAGCATGAACTTTTTACTCAGCTCGGCCACATTATCTGGGAGAGGCAAGTTTCCCATTACTATGACCTCTCTGAGCAAATATTTAGGCCTACTGTAAAGACAAATGTTGTGAAAAGCTTATGTAGGTTCAACCACCTATACCAGTGATGGCAAACTTTGGCACCCCAGATGTTTTGGAACTACATTTTCCATGATGCACAACTCCATTGCAGAGTGAATGAGCATCATGGGAAATGTAGTTCCAAAACATCTGGGGTGCCAAGGTTCGCCATCACTGATCTATACCATTATACATGCATAGGAGAACCAGACTACAAACTGCTGCAGGTATGGGTGCTGGCCAAACCAACCAAACTCTTCTGTCACACCAAAATAACAGGTTGTTTTGGTGGGAAAAGCTTAGCACTCCTAGTAGCGTTGAAGCTTGTCCGACCCTTCCTACACATTCCTATTAGTCACTGAGGCCTTCGATGCAAAGCACACCATGGTTTGAGAATACCCATAGACATTCTAGTCATTCCTACTGAAATCAACAAGCTGGGTAGCAATCCAATATCTATGCATGCTTTAAAAAAAAGGAATCTATACTGAAAGAAATTCGTAGGCTGACATTGCTGACCTGATAAATAACAAACCTGCACAAATCACAGTGGCCATAATCTGCTTACTAGAGCATGAATGTAGCTGGTACTATGTAGAAGTGATCTTGTTTCTGGCCATTAACAGGTCTAATACAGCTAGGACTTGGTCCTCACACATTGGGTCACAGCTTTCCATCAGCTGTCTAGATATCTTGTCTATCCAGCCCCAGTATAGGTTTCCAAAAGAGCCAGAATTAGAAGGATATGGCCATATGGTGTCTTGACATGAAAAATGGTTGGACTCCCAGAAGATATAGCACTCTACCCTCTCACATACAAAGCAATCAAGGTTGTTAAACATATTTCCACAGCAATTGTTCTATGACCTTAACACCAGAATTTTATATATGGATACAAGCTGTTTCTATAATACTAAAGTAAAGATATTGTAGGGTAGAATGACAACTGTCTTTCAGAACCTTCAAGCGCCATCAATGATGGGTAAGGAGTTCATTTTTTTTTTTTTTTGGAAGAACAGAATATTGTTTTCAAAAAAGTGTGGAGTTACACACAGTCCTTGACATTTTGTGCCGTTGAAATGCTTAGGTTGGGGTTGTATTGCTCTTCCATGCAAATTATTTATTTTCTTAATTTATCACAAAGCTAACTTGCCAACGTGGCTTAGAGTCCTAGTTAACCAAAATATTTTACACAGGAAGAAATGGCAGACTCACAAAACTGTGGCTACCACTGCTAAACACAGGACCCTCGAAAGAGAAAACTAGTAGAACCTTGAAAGTTGTATCACTTGCAGCCACAAAGATCCCGTATCTGATGCCATAGCCCTCATGGTTTTCACATCCAATGGAATACAAAGCTCTTCACTGTCCTAATCTTTCCAAGGAGTGCTCAGGAGTGAATCCACAAAAGGAAAAACTGCTCCAATGTCAAATCTGTTGTTTAAGACTGTTCTTGCTGCTGCTGCTGTTGCATCTGTTGCTTTTTCTTGACGGAGATCCGTTTTTTCCTGGCAGCCAGCATTTCATAGAAGGGATCCACGCTTACAGCCGCTCTAAACATGGGAATAGAAAGATGCAAAGTCATTGTTTTTAATGTATTATAAAAAGTTATTAGGGTCATAATACAAGAACGATCACACAAAAGAAGGGGGGGGGGGTACAGATCTCTCTACAACCATAATCAATAAAATGCTGCATTAAATCTGCTCAGCACTAATAGAAATAACAAAAACGTGAAGGAAGAGAAAGGGGATGAACGCACCTCCATTGGCTTAAAGCTGGCCATACAGAATAGGATTTTATTACAGCTTACCTGTATATTCCTCTTCTTGGAGTACATCATGGGACACAGAGCCTTAAGTAATTACTTAATGGGTTATAGACCACCTTCAGGTGTTGACACTGGTAAACCCAATCAAAGGGAAGTTTACTCCCCTATATAACCCCGCCTCCTTCCAGGAGCACATCAGTTTTTGTAGCAAAGCAATATACTTGTATCCCAAAAAAGAGGGGAGGGACCTCTGTGCCCTATGATGTACTCTAAGAAAAGAATTTTACAGGTAAGCAGATTTTTATTACAGATTTTCTTTATCATACATCATGGGACACAGAGCCTTAAGTAATTACTTAATGGGATGTCCCCTAGCAATGCCACATGAGGGGTGGGAGAAAACAACCTGCAGGGTGCACCCAGACTTGAGGATCTATACTGCTGCTTGCAGCACACTGCACCCGAAGGCGATATCCTCATACCTCCTTACATCCGACTGATAACATTTTGTGAATGTATGCACTGAAGACCAAGTTACAGATCTGAGCCATGGAGGCCTGATGACGCACTGCCCAAGAAGCACTAACCAACCTGGTAGAATGCGCCTTAACTTGAAACGGGGGAATCTTACCCCTTGAATCATAAGTTTGAATTATCACTTGCCGAATCCACTTAGCGACAGTGGATTTTGACGCTGCCTGTCCCTTCTTAGAACCCTCTGGCAGAATACATAAGACATCAGTCTTACGAATCTGAGCAGTTTTCTTTAAATAGATTTTCACTGCTCTCACCACATCAAGACAATGTAGTGATTTTTCTTCCCTGGAACATGGTTTTGGAAAAAACGAAGGCAGGACAATATCTTGGTTCAGGTAAAAACCTGAAATTACTTTTGGCAAAAAAGCCTGGATGGGGGCGTAACACCACGCTGTCCTCATGAAAAATCAAATATGGCTCTTTACAAGAAAGAGCAGCCAATTCTGAAACCCTCCTTGCTGAGGATATAGCAACCAAAAAATACCAACTTCCTTGTCCGAAGGACTAGGGGAATCTGTTGTATTGGTTCAAATGGCTGTTTTTGTAACACAGACAAAACTAAAGTTTAAGTCCCAAGTGTTCAACGGAGGTTTGATGGGCGGATTAAGCCACGTCACCCCTTGTATGAACCCCTGGACTAGAGAATGAGTAGCAAGTGGTCTTTGAAATAAGACCGATAAAGCTGAGACTTGGCCTTTACTAGTACTTAAGGCCAATTTAATTTCTACCCCTAATTGTAGAAAGGCAAGAATTCTGCCTTTGATATATCTCTGAGGATGCCAACCCTTGCATTCACACCAGGAAACATAAGCCCTGCAGACTCTTTAATATATAGTTCTGGAAGCTGGCTTCCTAGCATTGATCAGCATAGAGATAACTGACCCGGAAAGCCCACTTTACCTTAGAATGCGAGTTTCAATAGCCAAGCCGTTAAATTTAGAGACCGTAAGGAAGGATGGAATATCAGTCCCTGAGAGAGCAGATCTGTCCGTAGTGGGAGGGACCATGGGTCCTCCACTGCCATCTTTACGGTTTCTGCGCATCATCACTTTCTGGGCCATGCTGTGCCACCAGAGTTATCGGCTTTCTTTTCAGCTTTATCCTGCAAAGTCGTTGAGGCAGCAACTGAATAGGGAGGGAATGCATAGATCAGTGAAAACTGATCCCATGGGGTCTCTAAACGCATCCGTTCCGTGCGAATGAATCCCTTGTTCTGGCCACAAAGTTGACCAACTTTGTGTTGAACCTGGATGCTAGAAGATCCATCTCTGTACGAGATTGTATCAGTAATTTTTCAGATTGAGAAGCTGAAAAAGTTTAATCTACCATTGTTTCCTCAGCAGAAGAACCATCGGTTTGTTTCTCTTCCTGATCGATTAAGGGTTAAACCTCATCGTTTGCCCACTGTTCCCCTTGCAAAGCTGAAGCGGGGGAGGGGCGGCAGAGCCTCCTGCAGTGAGGCACAGACATGTGAAAAAATACAACCACAGTAACAGACTTTAGTGGTAAAAACAGGGGGACCTTCCTCATCCCCCACGGCGGTAATGTAAGGGGGGTGCAGCGCTGCTGTCCCCCTAACCCTCTGGTCCCATCAGGGGAAGAGAAAAGGACATTTTTTGCAGATTTTTTACCTTGCAAAAATCTCCTTCCACACGCTGAGCAGCCAGACACGGAACTGAGCAAACAGCGAGACAACAGAGTAAAGTATGTGCATAGACTCCATCTAGTGGAGATTTTAAGGTATGACAACATCTTTTCCTTAAATGAAAAAAAAAATGCATAGATGTTTTTAATAGCTAAGTTTTCTTCCCTAATCTTGTCCTCACCATAGGATTTTGCTGAATTAACAGAAAATCCAACTTTCACTAACCACGGCGTGTTATGTTTAGCAAACCTTCAAGGACTGGGTCCGTAAGAACGGGGTCCAACTGCCTTGGGCCTTGTATAAACACCCCATCAGGAAGCTTGAGGTAATGTGACAAGACCTAAGCCCTGGGATCCTGGGGTCCAGCCCTACAAATAGAGGCATTACAGGCAAAACCTCCTGCTTCTGATACAAGGTCCCAGGTACCATCCACTTTAGGCCTCAGTGGCACTTCTGGATGGATCTTCTTTTTATGGAGGAATCTAAATCCAGCATGGATCCCTCCTGGAGCTCCTCAGAGCACTTCTTCACTGGTGACCAACACCTTAGACACTGGCAAAAAAACTGATGTGCTCCTGGAAGGAGGAGGGGTTATATATAGGGGAGTAAACTTCCTTTGATTGGGTTTACCAGTGTCAACACCTGAAGGTGGCCTATAACCCATTAAGTAATTACTTAAGGCTCGGTGTCCCATGATGTACGATAAAGAAAGATACATTTTTTTGATCAGTCAGCCGACAGATCAGAAAAACAAACAAATATAAAAAAAAAAAACTATGGATTGCCTCATCCACACAAAAACGAGGCTGTGCTATTGTATGAACCACTGATCAGCACAGCAAGTGACTTGCTGCAGCACTGATTGAAAAATAATTTTTCAACACTCCCGTTCAAGAGATGCATATCCTTCAGCTTTTCTTAAAGAGGGAGTCCACCTAAAAAAAAAAAAAAATTATTAAAAGCCAGCAGCTACAAATACTGCAGCTGCTGACTTTTAATAAATGGACACTTACCTGTCCAGCGATGTCGGCAGCCCAAAGCCGATCAATCACTCAGCTCTCGGCTGCTGCCGCCATTCTCTTTGAGGGAATCAAGAAGTGAAGCGTTGAGGCTTCATTTCTCGGTTCCCTACTGCGCATGCGTGAGTCGCGCTGCGCGTCCTAAGTGGTTCCCGCTATCTCCTGGGACCTGTGTGTTTCCCAGGAGACAGCAGGGGGGTGCGGGAAGGGGCTATTCCAGGAAGTGGGTGTAAATACCTGTAGTAGACAAGTATCTGTACCCCCCCCCCCCTAAAAGGTGCCAATTGTAACAAAACTGCGTAAATTCATCTTGTAACGAATACAAGAACATCCACAGATGAAACAGAAAACAACTGTGCAGTAAAAAATGGGCAGCATAGTGGTTAGCACTTCCACCTCACAGCACTAGGGTTGTCGGTTTGAATCCAAACCATGACATTACCTGCCTGAAGTTTGCATGCTCTCCCTGTGCCTGTGTGTTTCCTCCAGGTATTCCGGTTTCCTCCCAAAGACATGCTGGTAGGTTATTTGGCCCTAGTATGTGTGTGTATGAATGAGAGTTAGGAACCTTAGATTGTAAGCTCCTTGAGGGCAGGGAGTGATGTGAATGTACAATATACAGAATATGTACAGCACTGCGTAAATTGACAGCGCTATATAAAGTACCTGGAATAATTAAATACACACAGCAAATCTTCAGTCCCAAATCATTATGTCTGAATGCCTTGGGTAAGTTTATAAGACCTATTTTATAGCAAAAACTATATGGCATTATGTAACCATGTAACAACCATGTTGGTTGCTCTTTAGTTCTCCATTTTCTGTTATTAGACAACAGATTCCACAGTTAAATGCTAATGTATTTTGGTACAGGAATTTATAACTGCTCACACACTTAGGTCCTGGTCCTTCCAGATCAAAAAAAAATTTAAATAAAAAAAAAATAAAAAAATGGTACAAATATTTACTAGAACACGGTTTAGTAAAAATGAACCATGCAAGAGCTGCCATTTTTGTTTCCTGGCTGTTTGTGGCATCAATACCTTCTAAATCACGGTATGCACATCAAGAAAGTCTGGGAAAGTCAGGACTGCTCATCATAATTGTTCTGGGTCAGTGTCTGAAAGTACTGACCAAAGAAAGTCAGTATGACTGGCAGGAAACTAGCATTTTCAGAAGCAGGGGGTCAGTAATGGCAGCCCCCACATTCCTTTAACGACAGGTTTCTTTTAAGTCATTTTGGTCATTTCAAAAAACACTATAAAATAGACCGGTCTTGGGAAATATATGGCAGGGCTCCAAAGGACAATTAAAGTGGATGTAAACACGACATTTTTTTTTTTTTTTTTGATGTCATAATGTAGACTATAAAGATTTCCTATCATTTGAGCCCAGTCTTGCCACAGAGTTAATCCAGCTCTGAGCAATCCTCTTTTATTGTTCAGTGAGATAAAACTTGACAAACAGAGAAAAACTTTGTCAAATCCCCCCCCTTGCTGTGAGTAACAGGTGATTTACATATCTCGTGCACTAGCCTAAGAGACATGCAGTATTCTTTTAATTCCCTCCCCCACTCCTTTCTTCAGCAGCTCTGCAAGGATTGGCTGTTCCATACCTCAGCATGATTTGGCATGCTGAAGTCATGTGGTTATTTTCCTGTCTTTTCGCTGGATGTTAGAGATCATAGCAGAAGTTCAGTGTAAGAAATACACAGGGGAAATGCATATTGACAAGGGGAGTGTAGAGGTGGGCGGGGAGTCTACTGACATCACGACTCCACCCACCGAGCTCCAGACAACAGAACCGCCCACAGAATATGCAGTTTTTTGGGTCCCATAACAGACAGAGGGGAGACATTTGACAGGTAAAGATACATGCAGGAGGCATGTATATCCTTATAGATAACCCCTATGGCAGTAGTTTAGAAAGGATGACATTGGGTTTACATCCACTTTAAAGACCAGGCAATGATTTAAAAAATTGAACATATATCCCTCATTCCTGGAAAGCAAACTTAAAACTGCAATGAACAGCCATATGGCTCATTTTTTAAGCAGATAGCAAGTAAATAAATAAAGGTTTAGAGATGTTCAGATCTGACAGCTTTACTCTCTGCTCATACAATCAGCTCAGCACAGTTGAGCAGACTTCCTCTACTGCACAGAGAGACAGCCAGAAGTATTTTTTCAGCACTGTACAGTCAGTTAAAACCACAGGATGGCAGTACAGGACTTCTTACTTTATACATTTGATCCACTCCTCTTTCTCTTCTGGGGTTGGTGCTGAAATTCGGTAGACATTATGGTTGCCCTCCACCACTCTCCCGTCAGCCTCCGTTTTGCAAGCTTTGATCAACTGGCCCTTGTTGTTCGGTATGTACAGCTCAAAGCAGTTCTGTGAGAAACCAAATGTAATAAGTAATTCAGAACACAAACCACTGGAATTTATAGTATTAGAGATATATTTCCATGACGAGCCAAGCATAAAATATACCGGTTTCCTGGGATCCTCAACTTCCCGGATACTGAGATTCTCCAGTGGGATTATCCCTCGAGGCTCCTTATCCTGAAGAGGTGTACAACACTTGTTAAAAAAAAAGCTTGCGAGAAAGTAAATATTTAAATTTGAATTCCAGCACTGGCTATTTTTGCAAAGTTACATTGGTCCAGCTTGGACCCATGCATGTGTCATACCTGGCCAAACCCTATGGAAGCTTGAAATCAATGTAGTTGACACTGATACTACAGTGAATGCCACTAGCTTCCTGGGTCCCCTGCCGTGTGGCTGTCCTAATGCTTTGTAGCACAGGAGGTCGCTCATTTACCATGGGCATCATTCAGAGAACACTTAGAATTTTCTCAATGAATGCAAAGCATTCTCTGCTTAGAAGAGGTAAAGGTTGTGATGTCACTGCCCCGCCTCCCTACCTCGTCCAGCCAGAGAACACTTTGCATTCATTGAGAAAATGCAACATGCCCTCTGAAGGACATCTGTGCCAAGCAAGCAACTTCCTGTTCCTGACTTTGTGGTTAGAACGTCAGTTTAGCTTAGTGGAACACATGCTGTTTCCAGAGCTTGGTGGAGCAGAGGCAATTCCTATACACCCGAGTAGTCAGCTGCTTCTTTTGGGTGCCGGAAGGGCACCATTACTGAGGAGGAATAAAGTAACCTGCAGTTGGCATATACTGGAGCTTCATAACAAGTGCAGTTTGACCTGCTTATATAATATAAAGGGGTCAACGTGATCTGGTCAGCGCTCTTAAAGAGCACTTCGGAGCGCATATAATCATCATCAGGAGGTGGTGAAGATTTGGCCCGGTGTTTCCACCAGGGTGGACGGACTTTTTGCCTCCAATTTACATACTGGTCACGCTCTCGTACCTTTTCTTACGCTTTAGGAGGATATGTTCATTTTATTGATTCATGACAGACACAGGTTTTTACCAGTGCACATGTACTAGTATATTTGTGAGTTATCAAGTTCATGGCACCGTTGCACTTTAATCATAATACGTTTGCATATTGATGTTTTTCTTCAAGTGAGCGATAACATCATCATCAGCACCACATCCCTTGGAAAAACAGATATATAAAGACTAGTGGAACTAGTAAATAAATAATTCACTACATACATAAAAAGACAACTTTTATGTATGTAATGAATTGTACATTTCTAGCAACTAAAAAGTCCCACTAAGCTTTTTGGACACATTTTGATGTGTTTCACATCACCACAATAGCACTTTGACACTAGGTATATTGTTTTTAACATACAGGATTTATAAGAGTGCCAACATTTTTAGGATAGCACTGCTCAACTTGTTTTGAAGCATAACCTCCTGTGTTCACCAAGTAGTATCGCCAAACCCAGAACATAGCGTATGCCTAATACAGTGATTTTCCCGTTTCCATGGGATCAGAAAGGCATGGAACATGGATAGCTACACTGGTCCAAGCTGGACAATGTAACTATGCAAAAATAGCCATAGCAGAAATTTAGCATTAAAAATATACAATTCTTTTAATAGAAGAAACCCAGATACAATGTAAGTTTATTGGTAAATGTCAATCTGTAATCTTATAAACTAAAAATGAAGAAGAAGTTCAGGCAACACCAATGGGTGCAGCAATGTAGAAAAAATAAATACATGCAGCAAAGTAAAACACACAAGCCTGTCATCCTCTTCAACCAGGTAGGGAATGGGAGTACCTCCACTAGCAGCAATCAGACTCTGCAGCATTACACATTGCTGTCAAACCTGCTTCTTGTTTATGGTCCAATCAGTAAGCTGGTCCTGTGTCTAGGCCCTGCTGTGGTTTTGAAAGCTGCAGTAGAGGTTGCAGACTCTACAGTCCTTTATCGCATGGATGTCTGGATCACAAACCCAGCTAAAAAGAATTTGCAGGAAAAAACAAACAAAAAAAAAAAAAAAGCGTACACTTATGTGTTTTTAACCAAGTATTTACCTTGGGTTCAGCTTTAAACAGAGACCTGCACTGCAGTCACAAGTAAATACCAGGCACAGGAGAACAGTTGTGCAATCTGTTGAAAAGTGAGGATTCATACCCAAATGGATCTATGGCACATGCATTAGCCATATATACTCACAGCATACAGAACCAGCGTCACCACATTACCCAGGAATTTTCTACTGGCACACAACATTGGTGCACAAAATGCTGGAAGTAATGCATGTCAAAGTAAAGAACACAGGTAAATATGTACATAGCATAATCATGACGGATTTCTGGGTTTAGTCCTGACTTCTCTAGCACATTCTGTTCAAATATTTCTATGTAGGCTTGTTTGAGGTGCCTGGCTTTGGCTGTGCAGAGAAAGTATGGTAATGTCAGGTAGTCTACTGGTCGTCTTGCACAGTATAGTAATATAGGCTGTGAACCACACACAACACATTCCAATCATACTAAACATTCACAAATCAAACACTGTACTGCAACTACAAAGACTGGCAACTTCATTCTAATAAACACACTTCACGGCATTTCACTACCACATTTAACTCATTATTTGAGTATAATCAAAAAGGCAAACCTTTTTAGATAGAGTGGAGAGAGATCAGACCCCTGTCAAGTTTTTATTGCTGTCTGTGCCCCCATTAGGGAGATTTGCCCTCTCCATTTGACCTGTTTACCGTTACTGCAGAATAAAAGAAAGTCACATTTTTGGTGGTCACCAGAACAGTAATAGAGAGGAAACCTTTCAATGAGGACATTAGCTCTTGTGACAACCAAGAATTTCCTCACTTTGGAGGGACTTCCTCTCACTTCCCATTTTGCTTATGGGACATGGGTTATAACCATCCCTTAATCATTCCAAAAACGAAAAAAAAAAAAAAAAAAAAAGTTTGGTCTTTAGTCCTATTACTTCAAGTATCTAGCCAAAAACTGGAGCCAACAGGGGAAAGATGTGGAAGGGATTGGGGGTGCAGGTACATTTCCCCCCCTGTTGGTGCATTAGCAGACCATTCAAATGAATGTGCTGCAACACAAAACTCTTTATGAACATCTCAAAAACTCTTACATTTAGCATAAAGCCATTGTGAGAAATGGTTATGCACACAACCTCTGAATTTATGCCAGTAAACGGATTGGCGTTGATCCTATTACATCTGAAGAACTGTTCTTGCTAGCTTTCTGCTGTCATTACTTATACAAATGGCCCACAGATCTGGGGGGATATGATCTAAATGTGCTGTACACTGTATGCCTTCATTAAAATTCTGTTTGAATATACTATACATTTAGATGTAGCTCACTCACATATCATGCATTATATATATATATTTTTATGCCTGGCAGAATAAAAGATGCTCTAAAACAATTAAACTCACTCCTGCCCAAAACCCTGAATAATCACTGGACCAAGAGAGATGAAAGAAGCCAAAGACTAAACTGAACCTGTGCTTTGCCAATGCAGGGCAAACATCAGCCTGGCTATAATGCTGACCCACCAACTTCAATATTTTTTGACACATTGTCCCATACAACTATGCAAATAAAGTCAGAGAAGAAGTCCTGATCTGCATATTATGGGTCTGTGACTAAAATGTAGAGGCCAAAAGGTTCAATATGACAGTCAGGCAAGAGAAACCTTCAAGTTTCTCTCAAGAAAGGTTTCCTATAACCATATATATTTATATTCTAAAAAGCAAAACCATGCTCTTACTGTAGTATATTCAAAATAGTACAAGCAGTTGTCAGTCAAGATGAACCAGCGCCGTTTCCATGTCTTCACACGCCCACCTGTCAAGACAACAGGAAATGTAGGGAGGGGGTGATAGAAGAAAAGTCAACACTTATTTACAGAGCTGCAAGAGTTGCTATTATCTAACTACACCTCGTGTTTCATTCCACTGTAACGTACAAAGTGAACATCCACATATAAGTAAAAAAACCACGTGTGGTGACCCGACCCAAACCAAAAAGTGAGTTAACAATTTTCTAAATGGCGTGATGATTACAATAGACTGTTACTGACCTTCCTTCAAGTCAGTGCAATGTTACACACATACAAACACATGAACTACCTTATCCAATCACAGTCTAGAATGATGGTACTAATTTCTGGAATTAGTTATTTTGCAGTGATGCTAAAGTTTTGCACTATAAAGGAAGCATAACTACTGGCAGAGGAGGGACCCATCATTAAAACTAGATGATTATGATGCAACTGAAAATTAGCAATTTGAATTTGTTAATATTTGGAAAATGGCGTTCAACTTATACCAGTGTAGGAAAGCAAAAAAAAAGTTAACTAGGAGACTAGTGAAATACATTTTGTTTTGTCTTCATAGTTGCCATTTTTGTTTAGCTTTCTGTAAATGGCATGACACACTGGAAGCTTTCAGCAGGGTTTCTGGTGTGTCCATGCACCTTTAAAAGGAGGACTGGGCTGCCTCCAACATGGAGGCTCTCACAGATTAGAGTTAGGATCACACTTCACAGAGGAGCTTCGACAAGGCACTATGGCTTCCACATATGTCTGCAGATCATACACAGGACTTTGATTTCTAGCCAAATCAAACCCAAGCGCCATCTTCTGCCATTGGAATTGTCAAATGACAGAGCTTCAGGAGCCGGAAGAGGATCCGACAGCTAAATAATAGATATTATGGTCTGTAGTGATGTTAAACCACCCACAGTATTTGTTGTAGCCAGGGACTATGATCGAGGCTGCCTAAGCTTTAGGTCACATTAGGGAGTTCAAGAACGAATGTTTTTTTATACAATCATGGTACAAAAAAAAGTCAATCTCTTGCTCAAAATAATCATGTGATCTAGTAATGCTCAAAAGCGCCCTACAGATTTAGGGGCCATGCAAGAGAAGAGCCTTATAGGTGCCTCTGTGGAGGGCCGTTACAGCACTGCTGCCTCTATCAGTCCCTTCGGGAATTTGACATTTCTAAAAAGGGTCCGATGCCTGTGTCTACTGCTGCATGCGGTGGTTCCTTCTACCAACCCCTATGTCTCTACAGGACTCAGCAGTGATTTAGCAGGTTGGAGGATGGAACCACAGCACGTGGCAGGAAGACAGGGGCACCTGACACTCCCAGAAGAGTCGAGAGCAAATGAAACTGAGGGAAGCTGAAGTGCTAGAACAAAGGGAAGGTGGGACAAACAGGCTGTTAGAGAGGGGGTTGTATATATCTTTGAATTACTTTTAACTTGGTTGCTGTCATTTTAGTGCAATCTGAAGATCATTTTAGATTGAAATTTCCATGTTATAACACCAAAGCTTATACTTTCAGGACTAAATAAAATACCCTAAGACTCCCAGTTAAGCTTTCCATACATAACAAAAAACTACTGTGTGCATAAGCTGGGCAGTTGTAGAGTAACATAACCCCAGGCTACTATGCAACAACAAAGGTGCGGTAGAAACTATTTTCCAGCAATCAGTTGAAATGATGGATCCCTGCATTACACATAAAACCTGAAATATGTTTGCAATTCACCGATCACTGGACAAAATGTGCACTGTGTTATTACATGAAAACTAGGATGAGGGTCAAGTGTAACACCTACCTCCTGAGCAATTATTGTGAGCAGACGGAAGAGCAAATGTCATCAGCGGCGGAGCACACAAGGTATGAAAAACAGAAAGTCAGGGAAAAAAAGAAAGAAGGTGCACACAAGATAGGGAGGGCAGGCAGGCAAGTGAGGATAAAAGAGAAAAAAGGAAAAATAAGTCACATAAACAAAAGGTGGAAATCAAGGTTCATACACATCCACTAGGCACAGTGCACTTTTAGCGCATTCAAGTACTAAATAAGAGAATCAGTAGAGCAAAAATAAGGTAGGAGCCATGTACTGGAAGTGGAGGGAAACCGGTCTTTGCTACAAAAGTGGCGTTATTGCTAAAATGGCAGATATTCTATTAAAAGTACATTAGAGATTTCAAAATCAACAGCACACCAATTGTCGGGAGAGTTAACATTATTTTAATACACTCAATTAGCCTATCTGTGCAACATGTCAGGGTTTGTTTACATTCAAATCCTCTGTATAGATACCACTGGTCATCACATCCTGTATCCCAACTGACATGCTAAGAAGTTATAGGAAAGCATGTCCTGAGAGCCCTTCAGCTTTTCTACCCACCTGAGATGTCACAGCCCAGTCCCATTCTGAAAACACACTAATGGCAAGCTGTCAGCTACAGCCACATATAGGCAACTATTCACCGCAGGCAATAATGCATGGATAGTAGAGAAAGTGGACAGGTTGAGGGGGATGAAAGCTGAAGTAATTTCTAAACATGTCTTAATTATGGATAGAGTGGGGAAGAGTTAGAACCTCTGTCAGATTTTTATTGCAGTTCCTATCTCCATTTGGAAGAACTCCCTTCACTTCCTGTTCCATTGTCACCTGGTAAAGGATATAAATTAAAATCTCAAAGTTTTAAGTCATTCCTCAATATCCAAAACATTTAACCCCTTTACAACAGAGTTACAAATAAATGTTGTGGCAGGGTGAGTGGGCCTATAAGCTTAACTATCACATATATGCATTATTGTCTTGTTCTGAGGTGTGCTCTATCAGTGTCCCCAGAACTGCTTATGATCGGGAGCCGGTAGCCATGGCTTAATTAGGTCAGCACTGTGCAGCAAATCCCAATGCAGCAAGATTTAGAGCCCTACCTACCAGCTCTGGGTGTCATGGCTCATTTAAAGTCCAGGCTCTGAATAGCCAAAAGGAATCAAAATAGATCTATAGCCTCAGCCAACACTGGCCTCGCTCACACTTAGTTTTCTCCTAGTCCTCCCCCAAAGTCCCACGAATACCTGTTGAGCCTGCCAGTAAAGTCCACTTAATACAGCCTCCTGGGATGGTGTGACAACAATGCTGCACTGCCTCTAAATTCAAAGGAGAGTTGTCACTCTCACATAGGCTATGCATGCTTGCACTAGACTGGGATGAGAAAATGTTGCAGGGGATGTGGATATCAGCATTGTCACTGTATATTCACAAACTACAGGATTGCCAATCAGCATCTGACCACAACTAGTCCTACCCACTGCTTTGTGGATTGACAGAATTGCCTCATTTGCTGAAACCCCCCTGGAGCACTGTGAGCTAAGGAATTCACAAAAGACTGAAAGGCCAGAGCCTGCTCCCATAGGGAGACAACTTTCATCTGTGGAATGAACACTGTGTTCTGAATTGTAACCAGCAATAAAATTAGGTATTTCAGACACTGGGGCAGTTTCAGAACAGATTTCTGAGGGTTGAGGATGCAACCGAAGTTCTAGAAGACTGGGATTGTAATGAAAGAGCGGACCACGAAAATCAGATTATCCAAATATCCTAGGATAAGAATCCCCTTCAATAGCAGCAAAGTCAACACTGGAGCCATGTAAAAGACTCAGGACGCAGAGGCTAAGCCGAAGGGAAGCGCCTCAAACTGAAAGGCATAGGAAACATTGAGATGTATACCACTGTAAAGATTAGGAAACATTGATGTAGTGGAAAGATCACGATGTGCAAGTACGCATCCTTACTATTAATCAATGCTAAGAACTCTCCTGGGCGAAGTGTCGCCATGGTCTTCCATTTCTTCTAGAAATTCTTGACTTTCAGAAAAAGATTTACCAATTTAAAGCAGAGTTGCACCCAAAAGTGGAACTTCTGCTTGTTCGTCGCCTCCCCCCCCCCCTCCAGTGCCACATTTGGCACCTTTCAGGGGGGAACGGGGACCTGTTTTTGACAGGTCCCCTTCCGGGAGACGGGGCTGTGGCCAGCATCCAATTACCTGAATGTGTAGCATGCAAGTCTTCTGTTGTGATTAAAGACCTGTGTCCTGTATTGTATGATTAAAAAACTGACTTTTTTGTTTACTGCAGGAGGCTTGTGTATGACATGGCAACTGGACGGGTACTTGTTTACACTGTTATACACAGGAGCCTTTGGTTGTACTTCAAAAAAGAAAAAAAAAAAAAAAAGTTGTTAGGACGTTGACTATCATTGACATTAGATTTCAGAGTTTTTCATGAGCTGGTCTGCTGCACAGGGGGCTATTACAGTTTAGGTCAGGGTACAGGGGTAAAAAGGAATAAGTGCACTTTGTCTGGAAACATTTTAGCCTTGACAGATTTATCCCTCAGAGTTAAAATTACAGACACCACATCTTAAGAGTGGAGATTCAATTTTCTTACAATTATCAAATATGTAATGTTCATGTACTGCTCACTGAAAATTCAGTTCCATACTAAAAAGGGACAAGTTTAAAGAGGACCTGATAAATTAGAAAATAAAAATTGCCACAAACTGCTAAGCCATGTGAATATACAGACCAGGTGTTCCTAATCCCATGTACTGCCTGCTCCCTACAGTCTGACGCCTAGACAGGGAAGCTGCAGAGAACTGCAAGACAAAAAAGTAGAGATCCACCCCCAGCATAACTCAGGAGCAATCAGCTGCATCCAGTCTCGGAACCGCAGCTAATTGCTCTGTGTGCAGCTACGTGCGATCAGCAGCGACCGCTTTTAGCCCATTTAAATGAGCTGAGTGGCTGATGCTAAAAATCGCATAACCTGGTCATTCCTGCCATAGGAATCCGGAAGCCACAACAAACCGGCCATGTGAAAGAGGCCTTACAAACAGAGCTCCTTACTTTGGCACAGCTATAATTTTTATTGGACTGCATTTGCAGATCACTGGCTGAACTCATAGGAAAACAAAAAAAAGTTTAAATCAGCAAATCTGCAGTTATCCTGGAATCTTTAAGCATCAGGAACAAGAATGGTAATCTATGAAGGTCGGTTCCAGGCATGTGCTGCATATAGTCTATATCACAGGACAACAATCTGATAGAGGGACCACATTTTAGAACCCTGGGCAGATTAACGGTCTCAAAAAAGAAGGGAGCGCAGAAGGCAATTGTTCTGTGTTTCGGACATTCACCTTCAAAGCCTAAATATTAAAAAAGATGAATGGATACTGTATTCCATCACCAGGCTAATACCCATTGATCAACATAGATTACTGACTTAAAATGTGATTATGTTACTTGTGGGGCTCAACTGGACAGAATTATGTGGTGGGATTGCAAGAGAAGGAGCAGCTGAAAACAGAAGAAAGCAAGGCTAGATTCATGTCTGCTATACCCAAACCATGGCAGCCAGACTTACCGAGTTTGAGGAGCCAACCTTCTCTATCTGGATTAAAAAAAGTATGTGTGAGGTCATTCCCATCATCCTCTGGGATCTTAAATGGCTCATTCCTTATACTGTCATAGAGGTTCTGTAATAATAAACAAAACATCTTAAAGGCCAGTTCCAAGAAACAATGCAATTAGAGTATTGTGTTCAATTTAAAAACACAGCATATTTATGCATTTGCCATGTTGCACGTAGAGTAGAGAAAGGCCAGAGAGTCAGGCATTAACCACTTCTGAAAATACCAAGTGCCTGGCTATCATGCTTATCCTGTGGCTTTAGTACTTTGTCACTGATCAGCAGGGTAGAACGGACTTCATTCAGATTTTATTTTTTTTATGTTCCAGGTTAGGGTCTCAGAAACTATTGAAGCCAGGGGCAGCCAGGCCATTTGGCTTTTACATCAATAGTTTGTTCAGTGACCTGGAACTATACAAATTAGACTTCATAACAGCCAAGGCAAGATTTTCAGAACAAGGTTAGCAAAGGCAGCATCCATAAGCCTCTTAGTACAGATTTCCTTTAAACATTTATAGATCTGTGAACCAAGAATTTCCCTTTTAATACAAAGTTAGGAATAATAATTAGAGGTCGACCAATATATCGGCTGATATTTGGCTTTTTTTGTGCTGATAAAAAAAGCCAATTCAGCTGGACTTGCAAATGACTTCTGTAATAGAAGTCAATTGCAAGTTGTCTGAAGTTTTCTTCTCTCCTCCTCTGGGCAGCCTGCCAAGTCTGATAAGAAGATACATTGTATCTCTTTCAGGTTCTTTTATCAATAGACTGAACTCCATGGAGAAGTTTTCAGTTTAACCATTTAAAGTCTAAATCTTTTCTGACACTTGTTGCTTACAAGTAAAAAGCCTGTATTTTCTGCTATAAAATCACTTAGAACCCCCAAACATTATATATATATATATATATTTTTTAGCAGAGACCCTAGGGAATAAAATAGCGGTTGTTGCAATATTTTATGTCACATGGTATTTGCGCAGCGGTCTTTCAAACGCAATTTTTTTTTAAAAATACACTAATAGAAAAAAAAAAAAAAAAAAAAAAAAAAAAGCAGTAAAGTTAGCCCATTTTTTTTCGTCCAAAAGTTTTGATTACCTGTTTTTGTGTATTTAATATTTAAGATATAGTTATTTTTTTTTAATCTAAATTATACATACAAGTGAACTGATTGGAGGTTTGTTTTGTTTAATGTTTAAATATAAAAAATTTTCTGTATCACTTATTACTTAAGGTTGCTTTCACACTGGAGCGGGCATGCGTTGACGGTAAAACGCTGTTAGTTTTAGCGGCGCTTTACCGTCATTTTAGCGGCGCTATTTGGCTGCTAGCGGGGCGCTTATAACCCAGCTAGCGCCCGAAGAAGGGGTTAAATGCGCCCCTGAAGCGCTACTGCCGAAACACTTTGCAGGCGCTTCGGCAGCGGTGCGCATTCATTTTAATGGGCAGGAGTGGTGGAGGAGCAGTATACACCGCTCCAAAGATGCTGCTTGCAGGACTTTTTTTAACATCCTGCCAGCGCATCGCTTCAGTGTGAAAGCACTCGAGCTTTCACACAGGCTGCAGGGGAGCCGTTTTACAGGCGCTACTTTTAGCCCAAAAGCGCCTGAAAAATGCCCCAGTGTGAAAGGGGTCTAACTGTTAGATTTTATGAGAAGAAGGGGAAAAAAAAAAAAAGAAAAAAAAGAAATCGGCCTAATATATCGGCCATCGGCCTCCGCGATTTCTAAATATCGGCTTTGGCATCGGCCTGAGAAAAACCCATATCGGTCGACCTCTAATAATAATACTGGAGTCACGTTTGATTGAATAGTATTTTCAGCATCACCAACACAGAACAGATTACCAACAAAACAGGGGTATGGCTTAGCAGCGGAGACATAAGGATCTCTTCTGCAGAGCTCCACGTCTTCTACCCATATGTTGCCTTTCAGCCAACTATCACTCAGTGGAAAAAGCTCTTATTTACTACACCAGGGGTCTCCAAACTTTCTAAACAAAGTTTATGGTCCTTTAGATTTTAGGGGGGCCGACTGTGGCCACTGAGAGTAGAAATGGTCCAGACATCAGTTTTGGTGTCAGTGGGAGGAATTGTGTCCCACCATTGGTGTTATTGGGCCAAATTGTTGGCGTCATTGGGAAAAATTGTGCCCCATCATTGGTGTCATTGGGAGAAATTGTGTTCCATGAATGGTGTCATTGGGCCTATAGTTGGTGTCATTGGGAGAAATTGTGCCTTATCATTGGTGTCAATAGGAGTATTTGTGTCCATGGCCCTCATTGTTGGTATCATTGTGAGAAATTGTGCCCCATCGTTGGTGCGATTAGGAGGAATCGTGCCCCTTCATTGGTGTCAGTGAGGGGAAATAGTGCCCCAAGGGCCAGATTAATACAAGCTAAGAGCCACATCTGGCCCCCGGGCTGCAGTTTGGAGACCCCATGTACTACAATAACAAGCTTACAACCCCCTTCCACCCCACCCCCCCAGTAAGAAACACAAAATTGCACCGATTACTGCATCAATATCCTTCTGAAGGTTGCTCCTCAGTAGACAGCTCACCCACAGCTCACCCACTTCTGCCTCTACGCAGAGCAGCAGGTCTGGCACACCTGGATCACAGAGAGACCCCACAACTTAGCCAAGAGGACCCCCACATAACAGTAAATAATTTTAGCAACACTGTCGCCAGACAAACCCAACAGTACTGAAAACTCTCCTGAGACCTCCCAAACAGAACAGCCATGGACTTCCTAATGTCATGCATTAGGTCAGCTCTAAAGCAGCAGGTAGGTTCAATTAAGAATTGCACAAAAGAGTCTAGAATCAGTGCCCTATAGCACAATTATCCCTAGGTCATCCAGCAGTTCTCCAAACTGAAAGCCTAAATTAAAAACAAGAATTGCCCAGGAGATGCACTTTACTCCAAGTAAAATGATGGTTATGGGACTTTGCAGACCCAGCATTGTCTTTAGTTCCTAGAGAATTGTTTCACTGCACTAGAATACTGGCTCTGTACGTAAATATTTTATCTTTTGTAGCCATGATGTATGGCAGCATATTACGCCTATTTTTTTTTGTCAAGTCAAGCTCTGAACAGGATTGCACATGCAGCCTACTGAATAAATAGTAATCCCCTTATGGTGTTTTATACAAAATGGTCTGATCAGTAGGCATTTTAGCATTGTCCATATGTTCCTAGGGAAGCATTGGCAGCTTGTCCCCAACTGCACTTAGTTAACATTAAGAACATTAAGAGGACCAAGAAGAAGTGACAGGAGCATAGGGGGAGGGGGTCTCTTCACATCCATGGATTCCATAACCCAAGCATAATCTGTATAAATAAAATATAAATGGTTTAAGAAAAAATAGGAGCAGGAGATGGAGAGAAAAAATAAAATAAATAAATTAATTTTGTTTTGACTATTTTGTGATCAGATGTTTTAGCATTTAAGAAATGTTTTTATGTCGGTGAAGTTTTGTGTTGATTTCTCTTTAACTACATGTGTTTTGTATTAGGTGTTTGGTTTGATATACGCCTTTAAATAGCTTGCACTGTGAGCATTTCAATTGTTGTGAACAAGCACGGTTCTTTTCATGTGAAACGCATCAACTGATCATCGTTGCAATTTTGTCTGGCTCATGACAATAAAGAAAATTCTACAGCATCTTTTGGATTCAAGTGTGCGATCAATCTTTCCTTTTCTTTTTAATACTCCCTGGAAGGTAAGTGTGGGGTAAGCTGTAGCATTCAAGCCAGCGGGGACGCTAGAGCTGCTCCGCCCTGCATCACTGTGAAACTACAAGCTCTCCGCTCCCAGACTAGATCTTCAGTCCAGGACTTGCCAGACTTCTACTTCTCCATGAGAGTCCTGGGACTAATGGTAGCCTCCTTCAAAGCAGTTCCAATTGCCCAGTTCCACTCTAGACCCCTTGGTGTTAAAGTACTTTCTTCCGACCTTCTGAAAGATCCCAACAAATACCAGCCTATTGGGCTGGGGAGGAGTGCTGAGCATCTTGTCAGTGCAAGAGACTTGGATATCAGAAGAAACTTGTTTCCTGATCAATACGCTGAAGCTTCTGGTGATTTGGTTGTCCCTGCAACACTGGACATCTCGGCAGGATTTTCCTAACTTTGGAGAGATTTTCTCTCACTTTGTTGTGTTTACAGGACAAGAAGTGAAGGGGAATCTCCCAACTGGGACACAGATGGCCATGTTTAGGACATACATTAGGAGAGGGAAAAATTTCACTTTCCAATCAAGTTACAAAGAAATGGAACATTTTTTACCCGTAGTAGCTCTTCAGGTAGGTCACCTCCATCATTAATCCCTCTATTCATTGAGATGAATCGCTCCACACCTGGCTTGTCACGGACGTTGGGATTGTGTAGACTAGTGTTCAGCATGATGACCGCAAAGGACAAGACATAACACGTATCTGTATAAAAAGAGAAAAAACAAATTTTCCTTAAATTAGAAGTTGCATGTTGGTATAAGGACTCCAGAACAACACACATAAAGAGGCGCTGGGAACTTCTAGGCTTGCCAGTGTATTCAGATGAGGGAAAATTTCAAACAAACAAGCTTAATAGCTCTGGTGAGGCAGCTCCAAAACACAGCTTCCCTCAATAGGCACTCAACAGTAGCTCAAACTATAGAAAATACAGAAAAGAACACCAGGGCTAAATGGGAATAGAGTACAAGATATTTTTCTTTTAACCAACAAATAAAATTAAATATTAAAACATCCAACGCATTTCAGGGGAATGCCTCTCCCCCTTCATCAGGGCTCAAAACAGGATAAAACTTAGATGGACTGAGAAAACAGTGACTTCACAGATCTAGATTAGAACTCTCCACATGGAGTAACGGCTTGATAGCAGCTGCCGAGCAGCAATGCACTGAAATGCGTTGGATGTTTTAATAGGAATTTTACCAATAATTAAAATGATCTTGGAATCTCTTATTCGGTTTATTTCTGGTGCTCCTTTCTGTATTTCTATGGCATGTTGGCATAAAGCAGCTTATGACACATCAAGTCAGCGTGATTATGATGCAATACCTGTTGACTGGAACACTCCTGGATTGCACATGCAATATCTCTGAGCAAATGCCTCCATCATGCGGTCAATTTTCTGGGCTTCACCTGGTAGACGAAAACTCCACAAAAACTGCCTGTTAAACAAATGACAAGAAATAAGCATCTACCAAACACCACAGGTTAAAAAGAGAAAAAAGTCAGTATATACTAACGCTTAATACAAGCAGAAATTATTACTTCCTTACAAGGCTTCATATACACATGTAGGCCACTGATACATACATGGAAAATAGGCTTCTCTCATAAACCAGAACATGAATTCTATTGGAAAACCCTCTAATGCAAAGAACAAAAATAAATAAATAAAAGGGGGGGGGGGAGCGCCTTGGGGTGAACTCACACATACTGCATTGTAAAGCACCAGTAACTGCAAGTACACGCAAGAAACAATGGTTTCCTGTGTGCCCCATTCACACTGCAATGCAGTACAGAGATGAGCACTGTATGAAAATGCGCCACCTCTCACAACGTGTGATGTCACTTATGCTTGACGTATGTTGTTATCTCAAAAGTCGTCCTCCAGAATCATTCAGGTGACCTAAATGCTCATTTGTACACCATGCTGTACATTATAGTTTTGTGAGTACCAATTTTTTTTTTTTTTTTTAATGCTTCAACCTAAAAACTACGGAGGCACTTTCTGTGTTGGTTTTCCTAAAACATGGCTGAATTGTTAACGACAGAGCTGCTGTTTGTGATGAGACCGTTTGGTTCCTGGCTGCTCATTGGATCACATATTGAAGCTCTGTGAGACCTCTTGATCTGTGGGGTCCATCAGTCTTAGTAAACGGTTTGATGTGATGGTAGGGGGGCACCAGGATTATTCTCTAAACACAAGTAACGGGTTTTGAAGCATGGTGTCGCCACCTACGGACATTTAGGCGTTTGTGCTTTGACACTGTAGGGATGATTTTTTATTTTATTGTTGGTTTATGTTATTAAACATGATTTTTCAGAATTGAGTTTAATGAGATAGCACAACACATTTATTTGATTCATATGTTTTGCATTGCTGACATTCAAACAATAGTAAATGCTTCTGCCTTAAATTTAAATTTGTACTAAGCACTTCAGCTCAGGTTTTTTTTTTACTTTCTACATGTTAAAAGTCATCTGAGCTAAGAGATGTGGAAGCAGCCCTTCCTTGGTTTTAAAAGATATAGGTTGCAGGGCTTACATGTTAATCAAGTCTCCATCAGCCCACAGTCAGTTAGTTACTCAATGCTTTATAGACTGTTCAGGTTTCTATTAAACAGCTACTGGCAGCCTTTGGATCTTTTATATGTTGGGTATTTCATATGGCTAACCCCAACTTCTGACTTTGTTTAACTTCAGAGAACTTAATTGGTGGGTCCATTTTAAATGGCATATCATCACACATGCCCGATAACGTGTCTTTCTCAACTCCAAAACGCTGCACTTAAACCATGGTGTGATGCAATCACATTAATAAATCTTTGGACTTTTGATCTATTGTGTGCTGGCAACATCTTTCTCCTTGTACAGTAATCACCATTTAACCAGCAGGTCATTTCTTCAGCACCCTCATATGCCAGGCTTTATCCAGAAAGGAGTGCAATGGAAATATTCATGGTCTATTCTAAACTGCCCACAGGCTTCTTTTTGGGGCTCCAGTACAGAATTTTTACACTAAAAACATTCCTGGCATTACAGCCCCTCTCCACCATGACAATGGCAAAAAAAAAAGTAGGATTCTCCCAAATACCTTAAAGTGGTTGTAAACCCTTACTTATACCTAGTGAAGTGACTGGCCTCAGGTGATACACAGAGGAAACAAATCCACCTGCACAAGTTGTACCAGTTTATCTTTCTCCTACATCAACTCAAGTGCAGAATTTACACAAGATCTCTCAGCTCTAAAAAGCTGGGGGAGGAGAGATTAATTTACATGAGTGAGAGGAGCTCCGAGAGCCGATTGGAGGGAAGAGACACGCCCCCTTCATACAGCACACATACAGAGCAGAGGATGTCAGTCAAAGGCTGTGCTGGAGCTCCATCCCGTCACCATTTTGCTCTTGGTGTCAGGAAAACGTGTCAGAAGTGACTCACGCAGATAGCATAGGAAGGAAGCAGCAGAGAGAAATGACACTTTGTGCTCTGGATTGAGACAAGTACACACTATAGTGGGATATGCTTGTTCATATTTCAGGTCTGAGTTTTACAACCACTTTAAAGACAAGGACGACAAAGAAGAATCCTCCACGTCAGTGAACACTGGTCCTCATGTATGAAGAGAAAACAAAAACACACATTTACAAGGGTGCCTCTAATAATGCCATTTTGATCAGTGCAATGTACTGTAAGGCACTAATTGGTGTAGGCTCACCTGGACTAACAGCTGGGAAACACTATATGGCGTACCACATGAATCAAACATGTTATCTAGTGCAATTGGCGATCTCCTTGCTGTGATAAATATAGCTCTGACAAATACAGGCTTCTCTGTTCAGTATGAATTATTGATGCCAAGGAAAGGCTCACTTATTCAAAAAGCAAGGTAGCATGCATAAACTCCATGGTCCGTTATGCTTTTGTGAAAGCCACACAGCTTGCTGCTGTTGAGTACGGGCTTAAAAAAAAAACAGGGTGTTATTTGGAATGGAGTATCATCATACTCTTGAACAGATGAGCCTTTTCTTAGGCAATTCTTTCCTTTTCAGTAATGCTTGCTAAACACTGAACAGGTAGATGTACTTAAAGTGATTGTAAGGGTATTTTTTTTCATACTTACCTCCACTGTGCAGCTTGTTTTGCACAGAGTGGCCCAGAACCTGCTCTTCTGGAGTCCCCCGGCGGCTCTCGCGGTTCCTCCCCACATCAGATAACCCCCTGGAAGAAGCGTCTCCTGGGGATTACCTTGTGGGCGAGCGCCTGAGTCCAGCATTCGGCGTCCATAGAGGCTGAATGCAGGACTCGGCCCGCCCCCCGTGTCATTGGATTTGATTGACAGCAGCGAGAACCAATGGCTGCGCTGCTATCTATCCAATCTAGAGACGGGAGCCTGTGGAGAGAGAGAGACAACGCGTCCCTGTCTGAATGAAGGGGTTCAGGTAAGTAAAACGGGGGAGGGGGGGGGTGCTGGTGGTCTAGGGGGCCTGTGACTGCCAGGTGTTTTTTCACGGTGAAAAAACATGAAGCTTTACAACCCCTTTAAAGAGCCTGTATTTGTGTACATCCATCAAATTGGGGGAGACCATCAACCTAATCATGATCTTTACAAGCTTGTTTGTCATCATATACTATATAGTGTTTTGCTGGTACATAATCTGGGTAAGGCCTATAGCATTTAGTGTCCCACACTGTAGCAAACTGATCCTCTTAGTGGCACCCTCGTATTTTTTTTTTTTTTTCTCTAAAAATGTTATGATGGGGATCAAAGTTTTACTGTTGCTAACATTTTTTTTTTCCTCTGCATTTCCAGGTCTGTCATTACATGTCTGGGTGTGCCTTTGGAGTGACTGCAAATAACCTTCAAACAGAACTCCCAGGAGATACAAAAAAAGTGCTTGTGATTTAACTTGGCAGCAGCCATGGAAGACTAAACTTATGAGCAGTGTTGGCCTTTAATATTCATCTAACAATCATCCTATGTGAATTGACACTGCTTGCTTTGAAAGACCATCTAGCAGAAAATGGCTTGATTACACAGAACAGTATGTACATGTACGTGGGTGGCCAGCTAAAACCTCAAAGTACTACCACAATTGTATACGTAAACAGTCAGCCACTTGCAACATGTTAATTGCACGCTCAAATGTACTCAGGGTTTCCAGACAAACCAGCCATATAAGCCTTGCATTGCATCTATACTAAAAATTATTTAAGAAGTGTTACACAGTACACCTTATCTACATTTCAAAATATTATGTTATGCATAGTGGCTGAGTTTCTCATCGCCATCACTTGTTTTACAGTTTCCTGAATAGACCAACTTATTGTGGTCGGTAAAACTGACCACTTCCTCTTTTAGATTAGCCTTCCTGTTTCTTTGCACATAAGCGAGACGAAAAAGGAACCAGCTGGTGGTTTTACAGCAAAATCTATAGAAACAAGCTGCTGACCTGAGAGCTTGAACAAGATTTAGGTCTGTAAACTCATGAAGGTCCACAAAAGCATGAAGTACTGCAATGTTGAAGTCCTCCCTAGAAATAAAGAAAAAAAGAAAAAAGGAATTAGCTTTCTTTGTACTGCATACTTTGATTAACTATATATTTTAAGATTTGAACAAAGTATAAAAGTAAAAAATATGGCCACAACTTTTTCAATTGAGTGATGACCTGTGATAAACTGTTATTGCTTTCTGTGTCTCCATGACACACAGGATGCTGAGAGCAATTTTCCCAGCAGGGACCCCGACATTAATTAAACCTGACAGAATTTCTAACTCCCTCCTGTTCTAAGCCCCCAGTCACACCGTGTAACTGGTCATGTTTTTGACAGTTTCAAATCGCAGGACAAGTGGCACTGGAAGCGGTCAAATTGGTGCAACTCTGACTTAGTGAGAGTTGCGCTGATTTTGAAAGTAGTTCCTGCACTACTTTTTACAAGTTCAGGTGCGACTTGCATAGACATCTGTGCATGAAGTCACACAGATGTCTTCCAAGTCGCGCTGAAACGCTACTTTGAAATCGTGCTACTTCATTATTTCAATGTTGTGATTGGTGTGACTGGGGTGTAAGAGCTTTATGGCCATCTGTGTTCGTTTGGGTAACCCCAAAGGAAATGAGTAAAGATTGCCACAACTAGAACACACAGAGAGCAATAACTGAAGAGGGATTGTAAACTTTTCCCCAGTATATTCAAAATCCCCAAAAATGTTGGGCTGGATTATTTTTTTCACAAGGAAATAGCAACTTAAAAACAAAAAAATGACAAGTAATTAATAGCTTATGGCTGCGTTCACAGGTGACTGACCGGCTCTCAGGGGAGCCGGTTCACACATCTCCGTTGCAGCCACAGAGCAGATTGCACAGGGGTCCTGCGAGTCTTTGGCTCCATTTTAGGTCCAAATTCAGGCAAAAATTCAGGCTGGATTCATCCCTGAAATGAAGACCACTACTGTGAGCCGCATCTGAAGACAGTGTGAACCCAACCTAAGACCTCATACACACTATACAACTTTTGTTGTCTGATTTCCTTTAGATTTACCAAAACCATGTAGTGAAAGGGCCTGCCCGATTGCATACAAATTAAAACTCTGACCTCAGATTGTATGGTTTTGGTAAATCTGAAGGAAAAAAAAAAATCTACAGAAAATTGTATAGTATGTATCCAGCTTAAGGGTTGAAAGGATGCATTAATTTAAAAAATAAAACAAATGCACTTTTTTTGCAAGAAAAAAAAAAAAAAATAGGATTTTTTCATCATACTTACCTGTAAAATCCTTTTCTTTGAGTACATCATGGGACACAGAGTTGGGCTATATTCATTACCTACTGGGTTATACTCCATCTCCAGGTGAATGGACACTGGTAGACCAAAAGGTCTTTAGACAGGAAGTGATCCCCTATATAACCCCTCCCATACAGGAAGTACTTCAGTTTTGTAGCAAGCACTGAATCCTCAAGAAAGAGGGGAGGGATCTGTACTCAAAGAAAAGGATTTTACAGATAAGTATGAGAAAAAAAATACTATTTTCTTTTTCATACATCATGGGACACAGAGTTAGGCTAATATTCATTACCTACTGGGACATCCCAGAGCAATAGCCTTGAGGGGAGGGAGACACCCTGCCAAACAATAGCCATCAGACCTTATAGAGCAGCCCGCACTACACTGCGGCCGAAGCTGAATCATCGGCTGCTCCAACGTCCACTTGATAAAATTTTGTGAACGTATGCACTGAAGACCAGGTGGCAGACTTACAAATCTGAGCCAAAAATACCTGATGGTGAAAAACCCAGGAGGTTCCTACACCCCTGGTAGAATGAGCTCTCACCCTAAAAGGGAGGAGCTTTACGTTTCAGACCATAGGCCTGAATGACCAATTGAAGCAGCCACATGGCAATGGAAGCGGCCTGCCCCTTCTTGGGTGGGTCCTTTTGGTAAACAAAAAAGGAGTCTGATCCTCGGATCTCTGCAGATCTAGACAAATAAACCTTGATTGCCCGGAGAACGTCCAAGGAACGCAGTCGTCTCTCTTCCACTGAACGAGGCTGAGAGAAAAAAAAAAAAAAAAGGCAAAATAATGTCCCGATTTAAATAAAAAGGCTGACACCACTTTTGGCTAAAAGGATTGAACAGGTCGTAACACGACCCTGTCGTGGTGAAGGATTAAGTATGGTTCCCTGCACGAAAGGGCCGCCAACTCCGACACCCTTCTAGCCGAGGTGATGGCCATCAGGAAGGCTAGCTTGTGTGACAGCAAGTCTAATAGAATTTCCTTGATAGATTCAAATGGTTGTTTCTTTAACACAGACAGCACCAAGTTCAAGTCCCAAGGACACATAGGTGAGCTTTTGGGGGGAAGCAAACGAGTTCCCCTTTGTATTAAGGTTCGGACCAGTGAATGGGAGGCTAAAGGCCTTTGCAAGAATACTGACAGGGCTGAAATCTGACCTATGATTGTGCTCAAAGCCGATTTCCACAGCTGACTGTAGAAAAGAGAATTCTCCCAATCACGTATTTGAGGATGCCATTTTTTGGCTTTACACCAAGCAATATAAAAGTCTTCCACACCTTATGATAGATCTTCCTAGTAACAGCTTTTCTAGCATTCGCTAGGGTAGACACCACTGGTCCCGAGATGCCACGGTACTTTAACACCTTGGCTTCAATAGCCATGCCGTCAGATTTAGGGACTGTAAATTGGGGTGGAATATAGGACCTTGGAGACAGTAAATCGGGGCGATGTGGAAGCGCCCATGTCCCGTGTATTGTAAGTCTCACAATCTCTGGGAACCAGGGCTTTCTGAGCCAGGCTGGTGCCACCAGAATGACTGGAACCCTTTATCTCCGAATCCTGCACAACAAATGTGGAAAGAGAGGGATCAGAGGGAAAGCATAAACCAGGGAGTACTGGCTCCATTGAAATACCAGAGCATCTGCTCCAATTGCCAGAGGATCTCTTGTTCGGGACACAAACTGCTGTAGCTTGTTGTTGAACCTGGATGCCAGTAGATCAACCTCTGGCCATCCCCAATGCTGGCACATTTCCTGGAACACCCCTGGGTGTAGGGACCATTCCCCCGGGCAGATCACCTGGCGGCTGAGATGATCTGCCTTCCAGTTTTCTACTCCCGGGATATGGACTGCCGATAGAATCGGTACACGTCCCTCTGCCCAGGCTAGTATGTGGTTCACCTCTTTCAGAGGTATCGCCTTGGTGGTTTATATAGGCCACTGCAGTGGCATTGTCAGACTGAACTCTGATAGGACAGTTCTGAAGCTCCACCATACAGGACCGTAGGGCCAGACGTACTGCCCGTAATTCCAGGACGTTGATGTGCAGGATTTGTTCTTTCCTGGACCATTTCACCTGGGCTGTGAGCCCCACTAGGGTCGCTTCCCAGCCTGAGAGACTGGCATCTGTAGTCAGTACTCTCCAAGTTACCGGGAGGAAGGATTTTCCCTTTCGCAGGTTCTGATCCTGCAGCCACCAGTTTAGGCTTTAGCGTGCCTGAGGAGATAAGAACATTGGATAATCCAGGGCTTGTCCTCTTCTGTTCCAAGCCAAGAAGTTGTCTTGTTGTAAAGGCCTGGAATGGAACTGGGCATAGGGCACTGCCTCGAAGGAGGACACCATCTTCCCTAGAAGACTCATACAGAGCCGAATGGAGGGTTGTCTGGTGCCCCTTATCTGACACACCTGATCCTTCAGGGCACAGTTTCTTACAGGTGGCAAAAATACCCTTGCTTGGACTGTATCTAGGATAAGACCTAAATACTTTAGACTTTGAACTGGTCTCAAGGTTGACTTTTCGGTATTTATGATCGAGCCTAAGCTTTCCAAATACCGCACTGTGCATGTTATGCTCTGTTCTAGAGCCTGTAGTGAGTGATCTCTGAGCAGGAGGTTGGCCCATTGAAAGACCCAGTACTGGTGCTAGGACCTTTGTCAACACTTGGAGAGCTGTAGCAAGCCCGAAGGGTAGAGCCAGAAACTGAAAATGACGTTCCTCTAATGCAAATCGCAGGAACCTCGGATGAGGCTGAAAGATAGGTACGTGTAAATATGCGTCTTTTATATCTATGGAGGCTAGAAAGTCTCCCATCTGGAGTGAGGCTACTACTGAGCGGACAGACTCCATCCGAAAGGACTGGATCAGTAGATACTGGTTCAGGGATCTTGGGTCCAAAATGGGCCTTGTGCCCCAGTTTGGCTTTTAAACCGTGAACAGGTTTGAGTAAAACCCAGCGCCCCTGTCGGATACAGGAACCTCTACAATCACTCCTTAATGCACTAAATGATGTAGTGCCTGAAGCAATAAGTCTTTTTGGAGGATCCAAGGGAATGCTGGATCTAATGCCATGTACACATGAGCGGACATTTCGACGGACTGAACTCCGATGGACTTTTTGACGGAGTTCCGACGCAACGGACTTGCCTACACACCAAAGTCTGACTGATTCGAACGAGATGACGTACGACCGTACTAGAAGGAAATTCATAGCCAATAGCTGCCCTTGCGTCGTTTTTGGTCCGTCGGACCAACAGCGTCAACAGCAAAATTCCTTGAGCGTTACGGCATCAACAGCAAAACACAGCGCTCGAGGAATATCTGTCTTATATTCAGCCAGATCATCCTCCCAGTTAGGCCCGTCAGGCCGTCTTACCTGATCCTTTACGGACTGGCAGATACCAATTGCTGCAACAGCTGGCTGACTAGCTTAAAGCGGGATTCCGTCCGGGAAAAAAAAAAATTTAAAGTCAGCAGCTACAAATACTGTAGCTGCTGACTTTAAATAAGCACACTTACCTGTCCTGGGTGCCCACGATGTCGGCCACCCGAGGCCGACCGGTCCCTCGGCTCCCGGCACCGCCATCCTAACTAAGGGAAACAGGCAGTGGAGCCTTACGGCTTCACTGCCCGTTTCCTACTGCGCATGCTCGAGTCGCACAGCGCTTTGTGAATGGGACGCAATGTGTTGTGGGATACACACAGTTCCCATAACACACCGCGCCCCATTCCCCAATAGACAACGCAGGGAGGAGAAGACTGAAGATCAACGCGGCATAGGAAGAGGCAGATTAGGAAGACTGCCTAGCAACAGCCATTTCACGCAAGTTAAAAAAAATATTTTTTTCCTCCATTTTTTTTTTTAGGTATTTTTTTATGCAATTATTTTTTTCAGGGTGGACCTCCACTTTAACTGGCCAAAGAAAAGGAAGCCTTTAATGACTCCAATTTCTTTTTAACAGGGTCTTTCAAGCCCTGTGCGTTATCTACCGGACAAGTTACGTTCTTGTTTAAGGAAGAGACATCTTGCAGTTGGCATGCTCCACTTAACGAACTTTTCATCAATGGGATATAAAAGGGAAAACTTCTTAGGAGGAACAAAAATCCTGTCAGGATGTTTCCAATCAGCATACACCACCTGTTCCAACAGAGGGTGTAAGGGGAAAGCCTTTGCGGCCTGAAGAGGCCTCAGGGACCCCAAAGAGGACCAGGGGGGCTCAGTAACCTCTGCAAGAGGCAACATAAAGGCAGAACGAACCATCTCAGTAAGAGTCAGGATCAAAAGGCTCTGCGACTGAGAGGCAGACATCAACTGGATATGTTCTTGTCCAGATTGCTTGGAAAGCAGACACAGGCCCTCTACAGAATCCTCAGCTTTTAGCTCTTCCCCATCCTCAACCCATTCCCGTTTCAAACTAGGAGGCTCCGGGGAGGGGGATTAACGCATCTTGCCACCCTGTGGTATGGAGGCAATCACGCCAACAATCCTGTGCTCTAACCCGGCTAGGGTCGAGGACAGTTCAACCTTGGTTATAAAGGGTGAAGCAGCAGCGTTGACTGTAGGCACAATACCAGATAGGCGCAGTGGCTCAGACTGCCTGGAAGCCTCTGGTGTTTTAGGGGATACAACACTAGGGATACGACTAGGTTCATCAGGAACTACTGATGACATTGGTGTGCCCTTCCCTGTAGTGTTAGTCCCGCTCCTTTTTTTGAAGACATCTACTAGCCACAAAAAGAGAGAGTTCCTGGGTGTAGTATTAACACACCTCAGAAGGGAGACCCTTTTAATAGGGCTCACCAAGCTCCTATGCAACAATCCTGCTAATCACCTTAAGCCTGCCAAGCAACACCTGGTGACTCACGTGACCCGGGTAAGGAGAAAAGAACTGCTGCAAATGCTTGGTTCAGAGCTGTGCGCCGGAACGTTCTGTGCATGCGTGTGCACGTGCGCGGTCCCGGCGAACAGGCGTGGCTGTATTCGCATATGACGCAAATCTTTGTGCGCACAGGTAAAGGCTATGGCGCATGTGCGGCGAAGTTTCCACCCCAAAATCGCGTGGAATATGTAACATGTTCCCAAAATGTGAACTTATCCTTTAAGTAAATGTATGCTACATATCTGGCTAATATTTAGGTTGTTTTTGAATTTACATTGGCTTGAACGTGGAAGAAAAGCATATACATACTTGAATTCTAACATAACAGAATAAGACATGGCCAGCGCTCAAGGAACTCCAGGGCCATTTTTCTCTTTACATTAAAGTATAGGTCAGGACAAAATACATATACACAGTGAAAAAGTACTAGTTTTCTCTCAACTCTGCTGCACTGAAATTCCTTAGCAGTGTTGTTGGTCCTGCCCAAGCTCTCCTCTAGACTACAGAATTCTGCCCCTTATGTTCCAGAGATAAGGAGACTGGGAGTGTTCTGTAGTCCAGCAACTGAGAAGTAACAACTGTGCAACGGCACACTTGGCCTAACATATGGAAGAATCTGAAATGCCCATAGTTTCCAGTTGTCATTGTTCTATTGCAGGTGAGAGAATATAATTAATGGAGTGGCTGCTACAGAAACAAGAAAAGGTGTAATCACAAATATGGGTGTACCTCTCTCCTAGATAGTCCCCAATGGCCGTCTTATTCAGGCCTTCGCCTTTGTATAAAAAACGGGCTATATCCTCTGCAGTGTTTCTTAGCAGATCATTCTCTTGAAGGTACAGGATCCCCTAAAATTATGAGAAAAAAAAAATTAAAAATTGGGTCGCAAAACAGAAAAAAAAAAAAAAAAAAAGTGTACAATTTATATACATCATTTTCTGTCACACTACTGATTGAAAGGGATTCCATCACCCCTTATTTGAAAGGAATGCAAGCTTTGGGCCTTCCTTCTTGCACAGCACATTAGAAGTTACAGTGTGGGAGAACACAAGCGCTCCACAAAGCCAGTGCCAAGGTAAGATGACAGGTGGCAATTTCAGCCCAAAATAAACGTATGCCTGCTACATACCTCTAGCATTTATTTATTTCCCCCCTTTAAAAAGGAGAATAGGTATATGAAAAAAAAAAACAAAAAACAAACTCACCTCCATACTGCAGCATTGGTCTGACTCTGCGGCTGACCCCTGCCAGTTCCAAGCCCCAGAACTGAACGATTACATGACCATTGATCACTCAGTTCTCTGTTAGCTTGGAGCAGAGAGCAGTGACCACCAGTCACCGCTTTGCCCCTCCAGAGTTTACTGGAGCGCCAGGCAGGACAGGGGGCGGGCGCAGGTGGTTTTGGCACTCAGCGGCACGCTGAGAACTGGAGCCAGCAGTCAATCACACAGCTGGGTTGATCCTGACAACATGGCGAGGATCCTTCCAGAGCCTGGATAGCCCACTATTAGCCAGCTCTGGGTCACAGATGAGTAATAGTAAGTGCATGCTGCCTGTGACCCACAAAAGTAGTATGTCCAAAAAATCTTTGGCCACATTTTTAAAGAAAGCCTCTCTGACCAATGTCTGGTGGCAACTCTGGCGTGGCACTGGCTGAATTTCAAGCTCTTTGCCCCTCAGGGCACTATAGGCTAGAAGATGGGCCCAGTAGGTCGCTGGATAAATAACGTGAACTAAAACCCTTCAGGACATCTAGCTGTTGCCAAGACATGCAGCATGAAGAGCTGGTTAAGGCTCCGTTCACATCTTGGCGTTCTTTTGGGTGACAGGCGTCCTGCGATTCTGTTTGCGCCATTTTACAGCGACTGTTGCCCGACGAATCATGGCAAAATGGCAAAATTGCGCTGCGATTGGGGTGCCATTGGAAGTGACAGTGAACGCAAGGGAGTCTCGCGATTTGCTGCCATTTCAAATTGTGGGGGAGAAATCGCAACGATTCCGCTTGCGATTCAAAACGCCAAGATGTGAACGGAGCCTTATAGAACTGTCTCAACAGAAAGACAGGCCAAAGATTAAGGTTTATGGTATGGAATAGAGAGGTTGTCGGCCAGGGTGGATAAATATCAATGATAAAAAAAAAAGATTTTTTTGATTTGAATAAAAAAAATTTTAAATTCTTTTGGAGTAAAAATCTATCTAAAGATAGTTTTCTATTTGAGATGTATTACTAATTTAGTTTAGTCAGCATTAATTGGAGCTTAGTTATGTAGCATGAGGCTGTATATTCTGCAATATTTAAATTTTTTGGTAAACTCATTCAATGAATCCAAGCTCTGCAAGCTGAGATAACATGTACTGCATTGATGCAGTCACACAATTTCACAGTAACCAGGAGATAAAACAAAGTTGAGGAATATTCCTTTATCCCATTGTTTTGCAAATCTATGTACACAAACTATTATTGAATAGACATGTGCACACTGAAATATTTCGTTTCGGAATTTCGTTTTCGTCCAAAAAATAAATTTATTTAGTTACTCCCGAAATTCGTTTTTATTTATTTCGTTTTTCGTTAAAAATTGCATTCGTCCGAAAATCCAAATTGAGGTGGAATCTGTCATTGAAGGCTTATGGTGTCTGTCGAATGTCCAAAGAAGATTCGACGGAGCAGCTAAACTGTACGACACCGTATAGTTTACCTGCTCCGTCGAATCTTCTTAGAACTTTCAACAGACACCATAAGCCAAAGTACGTGTGTACTTAGTTCTAGCTATTTTACTGCTCCTCCTCTTTGGTTACAATCAGCCAATAACATTCATCATCATCATTATTTTTATATATCTTTTCTCCCCTACGTCGAATCATTTCTCCCCTTCGTCGAATCTTTCTCCCCTACGTCGAATCTTTTCTCTCTATGTCGAATCTTTTCTCTCTATGTAGAATAATCTTGGACTAATAGAGTTAAGGTTAGGCACATTCGACCACAGGTTTGATGGACACAGATTGTTATTGTCATCATCATGTCGAATCTCCTATCTATATCGAACTGTTGTAGCAACGAAAACAAAAATAAAGCATTTGTTTATGTCGGATCTTTCGTTTTTTGGATTCTGCAGTTTCGTTATCGTTTGTTAAAACGATAACGAAAATACCTGAAATTCGGACGAAAATGCATTCGGACGAAAACGAATGCACATGTCTATTATTGAATCGGTTCTTATATCACCGTTTTACTAACCTGACAGCTTATTATTCTAAATAGGAAAACCTCCGTTTAGACTTACCGGTAACGGCATTTCCATGAATCTGCCAGGACAGCTACTTGAGATATGATTGGCTCCGCCCTCTACAGTAAACACAAATCAGACATAATTTAAAAGGCCCCTCCCTCTCATCTGACCCTCAGTTGTTTGAAGATCAAATAAACCGCCACCAAAAGTGCACTCAGCAGAGGAATAACAGAAACTCACTAAAACACCACCACCAGGTAAACAAAGGAGACCAGTGAATACAGAAAAAGGTGGGAATATAGACGCTGTCCTGGAAGATTCATGGAAATACCGTTACCGGTAAGTCTAATGGGGGTTTTCCCCCCTCATCTTCCAGGACAGCTACTTGAGAAGATAAGCAAGATTCTATACCTTGGGGGGGGGGGGGGTTGGGGAAGACAGCCTGAAGTACTTTCCTACCAAAGGAGAGGTCCTGGCTGGAGAGCATCTGGACTCTATAATGCTTGATAAACGTATGAGAGGAGGACCCGACAGCAGCTTTAGAAATTTCTTCCCATGATGCTCCTGCTCTTTCTGCCCATGAGGTGGCCATGGATCTCGTGTTGAATAAGCTGTAATTCTGGAAGGAGGGGTGTGACCTGACGCTCTGTAAGCTTCACAAATAGCTTCCCTAACCCATCTGGAAATGGAACTTCTAGACGCTTTGGTCCCCTTCTTGGGGCCACTAAACAACACTAAGAGTTGGGAGGATCCCCTAAACTCACTAGATTTTTCTAGATAAAAGCAGAAGACATCTTTCCTCTTCTGCATTTGGAGAGGAACAAAAACTAGGAAGAACTACCTCCTGGGACCTGTGAAAGCTGGAAGAAACTTTGGGTAAGTACAAAGGATCTGGCCTAATCACTACCCTGTCCTCTAAAATCCTCAGGAAAGGGACTCTAGATCAGAAATCCTTCTCCCTGACGTTATAGCCAAAAGAAAGGACATTTTTAAGGAAATCAATTTTAAGAGAAGACTCATGCAAAGGCTCAAAAGGAGCCCTAGTCAGAGCAATACTAACCAGAGAGAAATCTGTTTAACAACCCTGGGTGTACGTCTAGATCTGGCTGAAAGGAACCTCCTGATCAAAGGGTTCTCAGCTAGTTTTTTTTTCTGTAAGCAAAGATAGGGCAGCATACTGAACCCTAAGGGTGTTGACAGAAAGTCCTTTCTCCACTCGCCTCTGTAAAAAATCGAATATATTAGAGAGTAGAAATAGAATCAATTTCTGTCTTCTGCCAGAAAACAAAAGTTTTCCAAAAACCTTCCCATAAATCTTTCTTGTGACTAACTTACGACTGTCCAAGATAATTTCAATAACCCTCTCTGAACACCCCCTTAGCTGTAGGATGCGCCGCTCAGCCTTCAGGCCGTCAAATGGAAGGTTTGAGGGTTTGGATGGAGCACCGCCCCCTGACAGAGAAGATCCCTCCATTCTGGCAGGGACCGGGGGGGGGTTCTATTGAGAGAGCTCTCAGCAAGAACCAACTCCTCCTGGGCCACCAAGGTGCAATCAGAATAACTTATGCTTGGTCCTGAATAATCTTCCAAACTACTAGCGGTAAGAGGGGAAATGGAGGGAAGGCGTAGGCCAGAGTGAAATCCCACGGGAAGGAGAGTGCATCTTCGTCCCTCTCTTTCCAGTGAGAAGAAAGCCAGTAGTTTTTTGTTGAGACTGGATGTAAAAAGATCCACTGTGGGAAGACGACACCTTAGACTTCCTGAAACGTGTCTTGATTCAGTTCCCAACAGCTGGCACTGATGTTTACTCTGCTCAGATGGTCTGCCAGAACATTCGCTGTCCCACTGATGTGCACCACTCTGACTGAAGAGACATTGTCCTCTGCCCAGGACAGAATCTGCTGGGTTAACAATAGAAGAGTATCCAAGCAAGTGCCCCCTTGCTTGTTTAGGTACGCCAAGGTCGTGGCATTGTCCGACAAAAATCAACAGGTCCTTTGAATTAACCCTCTCCTCCAGAGCAATTGAAACCTTTCCCACGCCTCCTCTGGCAACCAGGCTTCCTGGGCCTGCCAGTCCCCTGAGTTAGCACCCCAGCCCCACAGACTGAAATTATTTTTATTGGGAAATGCTGTTCCCAGTCCTTCTCTCCCTGCAGGTGTTCTCGCTGCTCCCACCATGACAGATTGAGAAAATCCTCTTGGAAGCAGTACAAGCTGATCCAAAGAACTTTTTCTGCGACCCCAATGGCGCAGAAGAAACACCTTAAGGGGCCTGGAGTGCAATTGGGCCCATGGCATCCCAGGGATGGCTACAGTCATTAAGCCCAACAACTGCATGATCTGACGAAGGGAGGCCTGCGGAAGCAGCTTGAAACTCTGCATAGAGAGAAGAATCTTTAAAATCTTTTCTTCTGGAAGAAAAATCTTTTGGGCAACTGTGTATTAGGTAACCCAAAAAGGGCATGTTCAGGGAGGGAACCAGGCAAGACTTTTGCTGGTTGACCTTGCACCCCAATTTCTGAAAGATCCGTAAGATCAATTGTAGATCCTGAACAAGGGTCTCTCGGGCAAAGATCAAAAACCCGTCTAAATATGGAACGATCAATACCCTCTGCATTCGAAAATAGGCCACGACGTCGGCCATGATTTTCGTGAAAATCCTTGGTGCTGCCGAGAGACCAAAAGGGAGGGCTTTGAACTGCCAATGACTTGGACCATTCTCCATGAGAACTGCAAATCTGAGGAACTTTTGGTGACTCCGGCAGATAGTTACATGAAGATAAGCGTCCTGAAGATCCAAGGTTACCATGAAAACCCCTAACAGATTTCTTACAGAATAAATGTTTTCCACCCGGAAACGTCTGTAGACCATTAATCTGTTTAGGACGCTTAAATTGATGACCATCTAAATAACCAGCTGGAAGCCTTCCTTACCTGAAAGACGTGAGAATAAAATTCCCGGAATTTTTGATCTTCCGGAACAGGAGAAATAACTCCTTCCATTTCCTACATTGTAATCAGATTCACCATGGCCTGCCGTCTCTCTTGGTCCCTCGGCAGATGGGTAAGAAAAAACCTTGGGGGGGGGGGGGGGGCTGCTTTTGAATTCCATCCTGTAATCTCTTTCTATCATTTTGAGGATAAAGGGATTTTTGGAAATCTCTGCCCATTCCTTGACAAAATGAGAGACAATCTCCCTCCTACCCCTGCTCTGGTGTCACTGGGGATTTTTAGTAGGGGCTGAAAGAGCAAAGAGTGCCCCCCATTTTTGCTTGTCTTTGTTAAAAGACCACTTTTTTCTTTGCCTGTTGCCTATTGGCCTTAAAATTAACTTTGTTTTGGAAGCCACGAAAAGGCCTCTTATTCTGGGGCTTACGTCTTTGAGAAGATGGAAACCGCTTACTCTTCTAGGAGGAACGAGCTAGGACTTCCTCTAAGGTAGAACCTAATAAGAGCTTGCCCTCAAAGGGTATGCCGCAGAGTTTATTCCTGGGGGTAAGATCACCTTCCCAAGATTTCAGCCAGATGGCCCGTCTAGCTGAATTAATGAGTGCTGAAGTTCTGGCTACAGATTTTACAGAATCTGCCATCGCATCACCCAAAAAAGCAACTGACTTGGCAATAAGGGAAAGAGAATCCCTGATCTCCTCTATAGGGGTGTCGGAGGAAAGAAGGTCATCCAAACGTTGGACCAACACATCTAAATTCCTAGTCACACAGGTGGAAGTTACAGCTGGCCCTAAAGAAAAAGCAGCAGCATCCCAGGCCTTACGCAATAACGAGTCAGCCTTTCTATCCATCTGATCCTTAAGGACTCCAGAGTCCTCAAATGGAAGATCTGACTTTTTGGACACTTGTGACTTAAGAGCATCTAATCTAGGACATTTGAAGAAAACTTCCTCAAAATCGGACTGAAAGGGAAAGCTTCTTTTATGCCCTCTAGACTAGAACAAACTTTTTTCAGGTTCTCTCCACTCAGAAAGAATTATGTCCTTGAGTGAATGATGCACAGGAAAAGACCTAGACTTCCGTCCCAGTAGACCCCTGTACATTTTATCCTGAACAGATTGGGCTTGCTGAGGCATCTCGATTTGTTGAGAAGTATACCGTATATACTCGAGTATAAGTCGTTCTGAGTATAAGTCGAGGCCCTAATTTACCACAAAAGAAATAGGAAAAACTTATTGACCCGAGTATAAGACGAGGGTGAGAAATGCACAGCTACTGTAAGTGGAAAAGAGGGTCAACAATGCCCATTTGCAGCATCATTGTGCCCATTTGCATGCCTCACTGTGCCCATTTGCAGCCATAGGTCCCCTGAGCTTCAAACTCGGTAGTTAAGGGTTCCTAGATGCCCCCTAGCTGCAGCCAAAATTTGGGGTCTCTGAACCCAAAGGGTCCCGAAATGACATTGCTGCAGATAGACACAGTTGACCGAATTTGGGGCCCTGTATCTCGGGGCCACTTAGTGCTAAGAACCCCAAATTTGGTGTGCAAACCCAGTGGAACTAGCACCAAGTGACCATGAGATACAGGGCCCCAAATATCAGTTCAGAAAATGTCAAGCACTTTTCTGCAGCAGAGAATGACATTTTCTGAACCAGATTTGGGGCCCCCGTATCTCAGGGCCACTTGGTGCTAGGAACCCAAGCTTTGGATATGTTATGGTACCAGGCCCACTGGGTTTGCACACCAAATTTGGGGTTCCTAGCACCAAGTGGCCCTGAGATATGGGGCCCCAAAGTCGGTTATGAAAATGTCAAGCACTTTTCTGCAGCAGAGAATGACATTTTCCGAACTGATTTTGGGGCCCCGTATCTCAGGGCCACTTAGTGCTAGGAACTTCAGCTTTGAATATGTTGTGGTACTGGGTCCACTGGGTTTGCATACCAAATTTGGGGTTTCTAGCACCAAGTGGCCCTGAGATACCGGGCCCCAAAGTCGGTTCGGAAAATGACATTTTTTGCTGCAGAAAAGTGCTTGACTCGAGTATAAGTCGAGGGGGGCACTTTCAGCACAAAAAAATGTGCTGAAAAATTCGACTTATACTCGAGTAAATACAGTATATTGACTTTAGTAGTTTGTTAATATCTTCAACTGGAAAAAGATACCCAGTTGAGCTACCAGTCCTCATCAGATGAAGATACCGCATTCTCACCTTCTCCCAGGTCAGAAACCTTACGTGAACTAATGGTCCAAAAAGAGGCAGAGACTTAGCTGATGCTGAAGGCTCCTGAGTCAAAGGCTTAGACATGGAAGGTCCAAGCTCGGCTACTCTGTCGTTAAAGGACCGAAAAGAGGCCACTACCTCCTTCATAGAAAAGTCATTGACTCCTTAACAGAAGCAGTAGACCCAGAACCCGCCTTTGACGGAATACAATCTTCACAAAATAGTTTTTTAAAACTATCAGAATGCCTGGCTCTACAGTTCCCACATTATTTTCTTTACAGGTTTGTCAACCCAGAAAAAAAACAGAAAACCATAAAAAAGGCTTGTACAGACCCCCCTGCTGCAGTAGCTCTTTATCCACAGACAAGGGCTTACCTTGGCAGTATTGAACACGGATGCTACCACTGGCTCAACTCGAGCAGGTACTCCATCCTCAGTCCTGTTCTCAAGTTCCATAAAGAAGAACGAAGACCAACTGGAGAGACTCCTCTGACTGCCGCTGCACCCCTAAACTAGCCTGCCCTGCATCTGGCAGACTGTTTCCAAAGCAGCGAGTCCCCGGTATTGTACCACGCTGAGATCCCTTAAGAAACAGCGCCCTGGAAGTGCATCATGTGACTTCTGGTTCGGGCGCCATCCTGCCACGACAGCGTAAGTCCACCAATGCCATTTTGGTACACCCAACACGAGGCGGATGTCTCTCCGTACAGCTAGACGCTGGACATGGAAGGGAGTTGCTGCAGCTAAACCATCAGGGAGGCAAGTAACCCAAAACATACAGGGGGCCCTTCTTGGTCTAAAAAATATAGAAAAACATCCCAGACATGGCCACAACCAGTTCTGGATATTACCACAGAAGGGGGGGGGGGGGGGTCCACCAACCACAGTTACCACACCTATGAAAAATAAACATTACAGTGTGCTCCTGGAGGGTCGGGAAAAACAAAACAACTGGAGGGTCAGAGGGGAGGAAGGGGCCTTTTAAATTGTGTCAGATTTGTGTTTCCTGTAGAGGGCAGAGACAATTATCTCTCAAGTAGTTGTCCTGGAAGATGAGGAGGGAAACCTTTATTTTGTTTGCAAATATTAAAGATTCTAACTACCAGCAAGACAGTCCTTTCATTTAAAGAGCACCTGCAATTTCAGAGCCATCATGACAGCGCCCGTTAGCGGACATCCACTCACCTGCAGCCGCCACGTCGCTCACCTTGTTGAATCACTGCCGCATCACCAGCTGTTCCATTAAAGTGAATGGGACTGATGGTGAGTCAACAGAGGGTCAGAGGAGGAGCCGCTGCGGGACAGAGATGAGAGTTGCTCTTTAACCGGTTCCCGGCCGGCTCACGCAGATATACTGCGGCAGAATGGCTCCCCTGGGCGAAATCCCATATGGGAACGTCCTTCCCTTTTTCAGCCACCAGACACGTTCGGCAGCACTGAGATTTGTGTGTGTAAACACACAAATCCCTGTGCTGTCAGAGGAGAAGAGCCATATCGTTTGTTCCTCCTAAGTAGGAAAAAAACGATATGTCTCCTCTCCTAGTCAATCCTATCCCCATACAGTTAGAACACATCTAGGGAACACACTATTAACCCCTTGTTTGCCCCCTAGTGTTTAACCCCTTCCCTGCCTACACATCAATCAGTGCATTTTTATAGCACTGATCGCTGTATAAATGCCAATGGTCCCAAAAAAAAAAAAAAAAAGTGTCAAAAGTCTCCGATCTGTCCGTCGCAATACCGCTAAAAATCGCAGATCACCGCCATTACTAGTAAAAAATAAAAAAATTAAAATGCCATAAATCTTTCCCATAATTTGCAGACGCTATTACTTTTGCACAAACCAATCAATATACGCTTATTGCGATTTTTAGCCAAAAATATGTAGAAGAATATATATTGGCTTAAACTGATGAAGAAATGTGTTTAAAAAAAAATAAAAAATTGGGGGATATTTATTATAGCAAAAAGTAAAAAATATTGTTTTTTTTCAAAATTGGCACTTTTTTTGTTTATAAAAAACATCAGAGGTGATCAAATAGCACCAAAAGAAAGCTCCTTTTGTGGGGAAAAAAAAAGGCTGCAAATTTAGTTTGGGTACAGTGTCGAATGAACGCGCAATTGTCAGTTAAAGCGACGCAGTGCCAAATTGTAAAAAGTGCTCTGGTCAGGAAGGGGGTAAAATCTTCCAGGGCTGAAGTGGTTAAAAATTAGGATTTAAAGCAAGTTTATTTAAATCGAGCCTTTTTACTAGTGATTTAAATCAATTTGATTTCAATCAAATCCACCCTGTTGCATGCACAAGCAGACACCAGCAAGGAAGGAGGATCGTGGTGAAATAACTTTGGATCACTACTGCCCAAACATATCCTAGCCAGAGAAGTTTCCAGGTGCACCCTGAAATTAGGGGGCAAGCAGAAAATGGAGCAATGGCCCTAAACATTGTGTGCATTTACAACACAGTGGGGTTGATTTACTAAAACTGGAGAGTGCAAAATCTGGTGCAGCTGTGCACAGAAACCAATCAGCTTACAGGTTTTATCGGAAAAGTTTAATCAACCAAGCTGAACTTAGAAGCCGATTGGCTCCCATGCACAGATGCAATAGATTTTGTACTCTCCAGTTTTAATAAATCAACCCCATTGTGTCGTTAACACAGAAGTTTTTCTTCGGTAAACCTTGAAAAGCTGCTTAAAGTGCGAGCCCTGTATGAATTTATTCCACTCTTTATTTTGGTCTTTCTTGCAGAACAAAGAGCTGGTCCTCTGCTTTTGCATTTTTCTTCATATCCTTAATTTAACTTACCCTTGTACATTAAAATCAGTGCTTATGGAGTAAAGCTTAAAGTGATTGTAAACCTTCCTGCTCTGTGCAATATTTTTGCACAGAGCAGCCCCGATCCTCTTCTTCTGGGGTCCCCTACTGATGCTCCAAGCCTCTCTTCTTCATCAGGTGCCCCCGTAGAAAACCGTTTACCCTGGGGGCACCCAAGCAGGCTCACTCCCGAGTCCCACTGCTGCCGCCATTGACACAGACAGTGGGACTCGGCCCCGCTCCCCCGCTTCTGTGTCACAGCTTTTGATTGACAGCATGCATTAAGGTGAAAAACCTTGAGACTTTACAACCACTTTAAAGCAGAACTTCAGTCTCTCAATCAACACTATTTTTAATCCTTATGCTGCTAGTTCTTCAGTTACTTCCTGGTATTTTGCCTAGGCAAAAGATGTCATACATTCCAGAAGAATCTTCAAGAGGGGAGAAGGGGTTTTCTCAGCTAAGCACCCCCCCGCCAAAGGGCAGATGGATTCCAGAAAGTAATTGCTACATGAATTCTCTGCCCTTACTCAAGATGGCCACAGCCAGAAATGCTAGGGGGTGGTTTTCAAAGTGATCTCTCAGCAAAATGTAGCATGGAGACATGGATGGGTGGATGGATGGGTGAGTTTGCTTTGAATATTAAAATTTAAATAAATAGTGCTTTTTGTTTGTGGTGCTCAGATGCAGTGTAGTTCCACTTCAATTACAGCTATTATAAAACATTCTCCCAGAAAATTAAGAAAAAATACCTTTTTAGGATCCATATTGAACTTCTTTCTGCCCATTCCAATTTTTCGATTCCTCTGCAAAGTTTTACTGCCAATGGAAAAAAAAAAAGGAAAAAAACATAATTACCATATATCCATAAATACCTACACACAGTTCTTGACAAAAACTGATAACTTGTTATTGCCAGACAATGGGTAATATCATGCATTTGTGGTTTTAGTGTTGCCCTTATTTCTTAATACAAGTCCCAATACCTATATGACTATTGTAACAGCCAAAAGTGAAAAAGGAGGACCTTCCCTTTTCAAAAGGTGAAGTTCTGCTTTTATATCACTTTCATTGGGATTGACAGCAAAGCACATACCTAAAAGGTCTGCTATGATCCCAAATGAATGCTGGGGAAAAAAAGGGAACATAAAACTGGACCTAAAGAGCTTTCAAAATTTAAAGCTGAAAAACCTAAAATTCAATTACGGTCATTTGAAAGAACAGTAAGGGCAGGGATATGCAATTACCAGACCTCCAGCTGTTGCAGAACTACAAGTCCCATGAGGCAAAGCAAGACTGACAACCACAAGCATGACACCCAGAGGCAGAGGCATGATGGGACTTGTAGTTTGGCAAAAGCTGGAGGTCCACTAATTACATATCCCCGAGTTAGGGTAACCAGATGTATATGCACTTGGGAAAAACATTTTTTTTTTTAATGTTGGTTTAGGATGATCTGCTGATCTGTATACTTGCTGAAGTTTACAGGAAAAAAATGGCTTGTTTTTTCTGTTACAAAAGATCTTAGCTAATGCTAAGTGATAGCATAAAAACCTGCATCCAGCAGGACTCAGCGCCCATTATAACAAGGTGCTTGGATGAATCTACAAGGCTATTTGGCATGTCCACTTGGATGCTGAAGTCATACCTTCCTTCGTTGGCCTCAAGGCCTTCCACTTCATTCATGGCCTCGCTCAGCTCATCCCGAAGTCTCTGGATCTCCACCAGCAGTTCCTGTTTCCTCCGGCGGATATTCTCCAACTCTATGCGCTCTTCAGGAGTCAGGTCAGCGGGGACTGCAAAGGAAGCAACAAAACAAACATTCTCAAGGCTTCGCATACTCAGCAGTGCATTACTCATGGTGAAAGCAAGGAGGAACTTGGTGAGATTTCTCAGTGCTGTTTCAGCAAAATCATCCCCTTGATACGCAACCCTTTAACACGAGGATCAGACTGCTCTGTGCTAACGAATACGATTTCCATTAACAATAAAAGCTGTAAATCATTCTGTAGAACAGTGACAGTTATTGCAAACTTTACAACTCCAATGTTCCTCAGTGTGGCAGATGTTAACAACCACCATTGTGAAGGATTTCTAAGAGCTTATTAGAAATTGTTTCATACATAACCTCCGTCAAAAGAAATGATGCTTTGTTTAACTAGATTCAAACATTTGCAGCTGTTGCTGAAAACAAACAAGACATTGTAACTCCCCAACCAGAGACAGCCCTTTACTGTACAAATAACACCGGACAGTGGACACCATTGGCTGTCCATTTCATGAATTTATATCATTTTAGGGTTATCTATGAGAACAAGCTCAAAACAAAGTGTTACCAAACCCAGGACCCTGCATTCACTATATCTGGTCTCTCACAGTACACGGAATGCAATTAGTTTAGTAAATATAAACTGCTTTCTCATCAGCAGTATAAAGCAGTCGCATGACTTCTATCAGTGTCTGGTTAAAGCTTGCAAGAGGAGTTTTCATTCTCCTCTGATTGTCCTATGAGGCTGCAGGAACCCTGACCCTCTATCTGGATAGTGTTGATTGGCACAGGGTCAATCACATGCACCCTCCCAAGGGGAAAAAAAAAACCCTCTAGCAATACACACCAAACTGAACATGTGCAGAGTGCCCCCAAGGCTCGGTCTTATCAGGAGATGGATTGGGGGCAGTGGAATGAGGGGTGGATCAGAGAAGACAGGTTCAAAGAGCCTTTTTACCCAATACACAGGATTAACCCCTTAGGTTCCACAGTGAGTATAACAAGCATGCTTTACTGCATATACAGACCGATTTTACTATTGAAGATTTAGCAACACTTTAAGTACCGAGCGCTAAGTCCATAATACCATGCGGGCCTGTGGGAGGAAACAGAGGATTGCACTGGGCTGCTGTAGATAAAAACCATGGAGTAATGGTAAACCAGGAAAAAAAAAAAAAACATACAAATAAAACAGTTCTCATAGCCTTTGATAGGACTGGGGCTAATTAGAAGCCAATCACCACATCATACTGGAATCATAGTCATTCAGGGACTGCCATGTAACCTTTAATGAACATAATTTTATTCCAAAAGATAAAACAGTCAGCGAGCCAAAAAAACCATCAGTAAAGTCAATTGAATAAAGCAGGGCCAGTTATCGAGGCTGTGATGAAGGATAGAGTACTGTATATCCCTCAGTGGAGGAGCCGGTGTGGGGATGAAGGATGGCAGTAAATAGTCAGTGTGTGTGGACTCGGCGTGCCGATGATGACAACCACCAGACTCTGGAAGGAAATCAAGGGAGAGCTGCATAGACCAGGCATGGACAGCAATCATTGGTGGTTGTCGTGACAATAACAGCAACCATCTCCTCCACTAAGGGATATACTCCAACATCACAGCCCAGGCGCTCGGTAACTGGCCTGCTATATTCCATTTTACTGATGGTCTTTATGGCTCGCTGACTGTTTCATGTTTGGAATAAAGTTATGTTTGTTGAAGTTTATATGGCAACAGGATGGAAAGAAATTAACGATTTAAAAAAAAAAAAAAAATCAAACAAATCTTTTTTATTTTATTAAAAATGGGATTGTGTGATTTAAATCAAATTTATTTTAATAAAATGCTTTTGGAGTAAAAATCTATCTAAAGATAGTTTTCTATTGAAAATACATTAATAATTTATTTATTCAGCATAAAATGGAGCTTAGTTATGTAGCATGAGGCTATACATGCTGCAATATTTACATTTTTGGTAAACTCATTCAATGAATCCAAGCTCTGCAGGCCGAGATAAAATGCACTGCATTGATGCATTCACACATTTTCACAGTAACCATAAGATTAAACAAAGTTCAGGAATATACGTTTATCCCATTGTTTTGCAAATTTATGTACACTACCAACTGTATGATTGAATTGGTTCGATTATCGCTGTTTTACTAACCTGACAGCTTATTATTCTAAATAGGAAACCTTCCTGTCATTTCAGATCCATCATGGCAGTGCCTGTGCAGCAACCACATCCCTCACCTTGTTGTCACTGCCGCATCACCAGCCTTTCAATTAAAGTGAATGGGACTGTCGGTGAGTCAATAGCGGGTCAGAGGAGGAGCCGCCGGTGGGACAGAGATGACAATTGCTCTTTAAAAATGCTGATTTAGCCTAGGTTCACACTGATGCAATGCAGGAACCAGCGCATCTCTCCTCCAGGCAGTTCACACTGCCTTTTGCGAACCGCTGCGGGTGCCATGACATTGTTAATGACACCTCCAGATCGGTTCACAGATCGCAGTGCGAATTGTGAACTCGCACAGGAATCAGATCGCATAGGTGAGAAAACCCATGTGATCTGATTTCAGTGCAGGGGGAAAAAAAAAAGTCCCTGCAATTTTTTCCCTGCAAATCCAATGCGATTTCAGCCATACAACCATTCGTAGGTGCGAATCACATGCGACATCTGATCGTACTGGTCGAGTTGATTTAAATAAAGCCTTTTTACTAGCGATTTAAAATCGACTTAAATGTAAATTAAATCCAACCTGCATGGCAGTCCCTGAATGGCTATGTTTCCGGTATGATAGGCGATTGGCTTCGAATTAGCCCCACTCCTACCAAAGGCTCTGAGCGCTGTTTATTTGGTGTGCTTTTTCCTATGAGAACACGCAGTCATAAAAAGGGGTCACTTCCTAAAAAGCCATGCCTGTGCATCAAAATGAGAAGCTTGAAAAAAAAAAAAAAAAAATATCAAGAAAACTTTACCTATGTGGGGAAAAAAAAAGCAACGATGCTCATTTCTAATTGTGTTTTGTACAGCTCTTAGGAGCACATTCACAGTTAAACCCCCAACAATCTTCTGTTAATCATAAAGCAACCCCCCACATACTGTACATATTGTGAATACTGAAAGGGGGAGGAGTGTAATCAAGAGCAGCCTAGGGTGACAATTCTGTTCCTCCTCAGAATTGTCCTTAGGACAGAAGCGTGGTGTTGGCATGATCAACAGGAAGGAGAAAAAAAAAAGGGAAGAGGGTGGGGGGCTTAAAGCATCATTAAAGTGAGATACTAAACACACTGTTTCATTTACATTGACCCTTCTCTTTCTGTATATGGAAAGATACAGGAAAAAAAAAAAAAAAAAAACACACACCAAAAAACAAAAAAAAAAACAAAACAAAAAAAAACAAAAAAAAAACACACCAAAAAAACCTACACACCACAAGTACCTTCTTTCCTAATTCATATACAGCTGTCACATGACCCAGCTCTTTCCTAGTCTGTCTGCAGGGAAACCTAAGCAGGAGGAGCTTCTAGTCCTCTGCTGATGGTGACATTTTCAAAAAAAGTCTTTGGAATACACACAGTGAAACTATATATTATCAATAAACTTTTAAAAATTGCTATACAAATATATATTTGAAATCAAATCTTTATTACTTTTTGGCAACATGATGTGGGTGGATTTCTGCCAGTCACAGGCTGTGTCATGTCCCTCCAGCCTGTGTCTTAGAACAGGGAGGTGAAACCTCTATCAATCTACATGTAATATATCTCCCCTGGTTAGTAGGCATGGAGGAGGAAGAGGGCTGTAATTTACCACTATGTATACGCCCCCATGTGTGACTCTATAGCCACATGGGCTGCTCAGGTGTGATAGGGAGGAAATTCTCAGTATGGAAACTCACTGAAAACTGAGCACGTGCAGAACTGCCAACACTGTTCTGTAAAATCCCTACCTGATTTGGTGACAGAAGGTGGAGATAGAGCAGTGGTCATTAACCCTGTCCTCAGGGCCCACTAACAGGCCAGGTTTTATGTATTACCTTGGGGAGATGCAGACTAGAATACTGCAATCACTGAGGAGCAAATGATATCACCTGTGATGTATTTCAGTTATCTTGCAAACCTGGCCTGTTGGTGGGCCCTGAGGACAGGAGTTGATGACCACTGAGACAGAGAATAGCAGGATCAACACGTTTTTTTTTTTTGCAGAATACAGAAAACTAATCTCATAGACTAAGTATGAACAGCATGTAATACACCATTTGATAGTCTATGATGTGGGTTTAGTGACACTTTAAACCTAAAATTAAACTTCTCGTCTTAGGCTCCATTCACACTTTGCCTTCTCACTCACAATTTTTATGGGGAGATTTACTTAGGGCTGAGACAACCAATCGACATAATCGATTTAATCAATTATAAAATTAGTTGTCAACTATTTTCATAATCGATCAGTTGGCCAGCCAATTAGTTGGCTTGCATACGGAATGCATTATTTGCACACATACAGTTCAGAACATCGGCCATGTCAGTAAGTGCCTGAGAACTTGTGAATGTGACTGTGGGAGAGTTTATGTCTCATAGGACATGTAGTCCTGGGCAGGAGAAGGAAGTAAGTGATGCTAAAGGCAGAAGTTTTTTTTTTTGTCTCTCGTTATAGGGGCACTCTATTTTACACTTTGCGGTTTTCTATAGGGACAGGAGGAACCAGAAGCGCTGGTGGGGGCCCCCAGAAGAGGGGGGTTGGGCTGCTGTGTGAAAAACCATTCCACAGAGCACATAAGTGTGACAAGCTTGTTGTTTAACCACTTGCCGTCCGCGCTATAGCCGCATGATGGCCACAGAGCAGACCTGAATTTCCAGGAGGCAGTCATATGTGCATCCCCTGTGCACACCACAGTGCCAACTATCGATGCCCATGATTGCCACCTATCAGTGTAACCGATCAGTGCCATTATTGCCACCCATCACGTACATCAATGAAGGAGAAAAACTAACCGTCTTAAAATTTGATAACAAAATAAAGATAGATAGATAGATAGATAGATAGATAGATAGATAGATAGATAGATAGATAGATAGATAGATAGATAGATAGATAGATAGATAGATAGATAGATAGATAGAGAGAGAGATAGAGATTATATATCTATATATATATATCTCTCGATCTCTATCTCTCTATATATCTATATCTATCTTAATTCGGTCTTTACATTTTTTTTAACAAAAAATAAAAACTGCAGAGGTGATCAAATACCACCAAGAGAAAGCTCTATTTGTGGGGGGGCAGGGGGGATGATAAAAATTTGGGTACAGTGTTGTATGACTGAGTAGTTATCAGCGCTGAATGCTGAAAATTGGTCTGGACAGGAGGGGGGGGGGGTTTAAGTGCCCAGTAAGCAAGTGGTTAAAAAATAAAAGTTATAATCAATTTAGGGGCAGGGAAGATCGACAGCTGATAGACTGGAGGTAATATAAAAGGCATTAAAATTAAAGTAAAAGTTTACCAGTATTGTACATTTAAAACTATTATATCCATGCAAAAATGTAAGATTTATAGCCACCCTTCAAGTAGCTTAATGACTGACTCCCAGTTAAAATACTGCGCATATCTGACTTCTGAATAGAGAAATAAATAAATATATATTTTTTTTATCTATATACTGTATCTGCTGTTTTTGTACTATAAAAAGGGCCAATATTTGTTTTTTTAACCACTTGCTTACTGGGCACTTAAACCCCCCTCCTGTCTAGACCAATTTTCAGCTTTCAGCGCTGAGGCCATCATTCGGGTATAGCGCGGACGCCAAGAGAGTAAACACCATAATGAAAGGCGAATAAAAAAAAAAAGGAAGAGCAGCGGCTGCTACTAAAATGTGTTATGCTGACCATTCATGTATAGATTTGTGGACGAGAATATTCATACAAAAAGTCGTATGAAAATTCTTTGTACAGTCGATGAATAAACGAATGCCGTTAAAAAAAAAAAAAAAAAAACCTAACTTGCTTTTAAAAACATTCAATAAATAAATGTACCGTATATACTCGAGTATAAGTCGTTCCGAGTATAAGTCGAGGCCCTAATTTACCACAAAAAAATGGGAAAAACTTATTGACCCGAGTATAAGACGAGGGTGAGAAATGCACAGCTACTGTAAGTGGAAAAGAGGGTCAACAATGCCCATTTGCAGCCTCACTGTGCCCATTTGCATGCCTCACTGTGCCCATTTGCAGCCATAGGTCCCCTGAACTTCAAACTTGGTAGTTAAGGGTTCCTCGATGCCCCCTAGCTGCAGCCAAACTTTGGGGTCTCTGAACCCAAAGGGTCCCGAAATGACATTGCAGCAGATGGACACAGTTGACCGAATTTGGGGCCCTGTATCTCAGGGCCACTTAGTGCTAAGAACCCCAAATTTGGTGTGCAAACCCAGTGGAACTAGCAGCATAAGATTTCCAAAGCTGGGGTTTCTAGCACCAAGTGGCCCCGAGATACAGGGCCCCAAAAATCAGTTCAGAAAATGTCAAGCACTTTTCTACAGCAGAGAATGACATTTTCCGAACCAGTTTGGGGGCCCTGTATCTCAGGGCCACTTAGAGCTAGGAACTTCAGCTTTGGATATGTTGTGGTACCAGGTCCACTGGGTTTGCACACCAAATTTGGAGTTCCTAGCATCAAGTGGCCCTGAGATACGGGGCCCCAAACTTGGTTCAGAAAATGTCAAGCACTTTTCTGCAGCAGAAAATGACATTTTCCGAACCGATTTTAGGGCCCCGTATCTCGGGGCCACTTAGTGCTAGAAACTTCAGCTTTGGATATGTTGTGGTACCAGGTCCACTGGGTTTGCACCCCAAATATGGAGTTCCTAGCATTAAGTGTCCCTGAGATACGGGGCCCCAAAGTCGGTTCGGAAAATGAAATTTTTTGCTGCAGAAAAGTGCTTGACTCGAGTATAAGTCGAGGGGGGCACATTCAGCACTAAAAAATGTGCTGAAAAATTCGACTTATACTCGAGTATATACGGTATTTTCTGAACGAAAACCACATACACTGTCCGAAAATTAGTTTGATTGGGAAAAGCTCTCTATTCTGCTCCTTTAAATTTTTCTGTCACAGTGGTCGAAAATGAATATCAAATTGGCCCCAATAACGATTAGAGAATCGAATGAACAATCTTTAAATTAAAATTTTCGCAGGAAAAATATTTTGTGTATGGCCAGCATACAGCAAGTTGGGTCTTAACATTTTTTTTTCTTTAACCACTTCGTACCCGGCCATTTCTGACACTTTGCTCCTACATGTAAAATCTACTTTTTTTGCAATTTTTTTTTCCATTTTAGATTAGAGTAAAGGGAGGGTTATAACCCCCATCCCTTTTTTTATCCGTGTCCCATTAGGGATACTTCTCTTCACTTATCTCATAGCCGAAACAGGGGAAGGAAATCCCTTCAAAGTGAGGGAATCACGGGGTGTCACCAGGGTCCTCAGAACTAGTGTTCCCATTGGAAGGTTTCCCCTCTCATTGTGTTCTGATGGTTTGCCTTTACACTTTAACATTAGATTTCCTAAAGGTCCCAAATCTGTTGATTACTCTGATGTCTATTGTGCAAAATAATTTGATATTCATCTAAATGTGAATACATTATTCATTGCGTCTGTTGTGTACAGTAATTAACCACAATGAAGCTGATATTTTTTGCATTCCAGTGCAAATGCTGCTTGGTTAAATGTCATTCTCATTGTACTGCTTACACAGCATGTATTTGTCTATGGCACCAGCTGTGGAGAACAGGGAAATCACTGGGATGTATTGATCAGTTTACTAGATAATCTGTTCATGTCTCATTCAGCATAATGACTTTTCTGACAATAGGTCTAAATCAAAATTAATCAGGTTGTAACAGTTAAAATAATTTAGGCTGGATTCACACCATTGCGTTTTCCATAATGCCTTTTCCAATAAAAATAAAATACATGCGTTAACATGCATATCAGCATGTGTCTTGACCCATATCAAAGCCCTTTATGACACATGGTGACATTTAATGCAAAGTGCGTTGCCACACACACACAGTGTGATAATGCCCATCAGCATGCATTTCCATTGATTTAAAAATGAAATAAAACAAATTGGCATGAATCTGACTTCATGGAAATAGAAGACTAATGACATGGACAAGAGCTGACCCTGGATCGCCTCACCTCTGCCAAAAAAAAAAAAAAAAAACCCCACTGTTCACCCTACTCTCGGCAGCATGCTATTGGTGGCCAGAGATGCCTTCCGACATTCCTCAGTGGCACCAATACCATCCCCTATGGTGCCAGTTTTGGGTAATCCAGAATTCGAACCTGGCCTTCAGAACACTAAATTTCAAGTGACTGGCAGTTGGCGGCCGGCTCTATTTATGCGACTTTGTGGGACCAGACGGCCACCTCTCCTCAAGTGCCGGCCACCTCTCCTCAGTGTCTGCTACAGACCCCCCTTTGGACTTCTGGAGTGGCCTTTAGCTGCGTAATTCCCTTCACAGGTGTTCATGGATCCCAAGCTTATCTCGTCAGCTCACGGAACTGGAACACATCTGTCACCGGGGGGAGCCGATCCGTCACAGTGTCTCCATAATTTATGCCTCTAACTCGACCGGCGGGTTTGTTCCTCCGTTGCTCTCTAAGTGGGAATCGCATCTTGGCACCCAATTCACTGACTCTCAGAAGGAAAAGATCCTCCATAGCTACCAGAGTTCAAAGAGACTTGTTACAAAATCTTGAACCAATGGTATAGGGTACCCACTACTCTGCATTGTTTCTTTCCGCATGTCCCTAGTCTAAGTTGGCGGTGTGGCAGTGCAGAGGGAACGATGCTACACATCTTTTGGGACTGTCCCAAACTCGGGCCTTTTGGCACGAGATGACCTGGACAATCAAACACCGGATCAAGGTTATTCTAGAGGGGAACCCCGCGGCTTGCTTGCTCCATCTTTCAAAGCGACCGATGAAGAAATACAAAGCCTCACTCACCATCCAATTATTGAATGTAGCCAAGGCATGCATCACCCTCTGTTGGAGATCAAAGAACCCGCCGTTGAAATCTCTGTGGTTTTCTAAAGTTAACGCAGAGAGATATGGAGGATCTCACAGCCACCTTGCACAACTGGGAGGAGACCTTTCGCGAGACCTGGAGACCATGGCATCATTTTGTGTGCACTGATGCTTCCTCCGAGAGTCTTCATAGCCTGACTGACCTCCCGGATTAGCTTTGCTCCTTGGGTGGGAGGCACTACCTGCCTTCTCCTTTTCTCTCTGCTCTTGATTTCATTCTCATCTTGCACTAGAGATACCTGACCCCATATACTCTTCCCCTTTGACTGCTCCCCTTCTCCATATACTTGGCTCATTTATGGGCTGTATTATTCAGATACAGTGAATATCCTAACTTGCATTATCCCTACCTCAGTGTTCCATCTCTGGGCCCAGCTGGCCATCGGGATGCCCTGCCTCCCGATATACTGTAAGAGTTTTATTTTGTTGCCAAGTTTTGCTTCTATGAATGTGTTTTGGGTTTCATGTAGTTGGTTGGATGTCTTCCCGTCTCTATGCACTGACAACTTTTTCTACACCGTGCTATTCCTTTGTACCGCCCATACTGTGTATTGATGGGGCAGTTAATATGTTGATCTCATTGTGTGACCCTTTCTGCAATCTGACTTTATTATATAGCTCTGTTATTTTACTTTGGCTGTAAAATGCACTTTCTATTAAAAAAATAAATAAATAAAAATAAAAAGGAATTACAAAAAAAAAAAAAAAAAAATATATATAGTGTTGCAATCAGCTTGCTATGGATTATCAGTACGATTTACACTTCAAAAGTCTAGTTTTTATGTAAAACTTTGAATAAGCAAACATACATTTACAGTATAGGTGCAGCCATATTTGCACATTGTATACACAGGCTTGGGTTACTGGTTTGCAGTTCTACAACTGGCTTAGTTTTATTGCTCTTCCTCACAATTCAAGTCTAAGGCCCTTTCCACACGGGGCGGGTCCACTAGCTCAGAGGGAGATCGCTTTGTTGATCTCCACTGAGCCAGCAGGTGACAGGTCCGTCTCCTCTCACTGAGCAGGGAGGGGCTTGTCAGAGCCCTGCTGATTCCTATTGAGAGATTGGGCGAAAACAGACAGCATGTCCGTTTTCATCAGATCTCATTCGATCCGCCAGACGGATGACTGAACGCATCGCCATACGTCTGATTTTAGCGGATCGGATAGTAGACGGATGTCAGCGGACACATCTCCACTGACATCGGCCTGCCCATAGGAGTCAATGGACGTTTTCAGGCGGATCCGAGCAGGCTTGTCGTGTGAAAGGGGCTTTAAGCTGACTATACAACAATAGAATTTTGCTCATACGGAATTCTGAACAATCCCTTTGTTAGAATTTGATAGTACCATTTAAGGAGCCTAAAGCCAGCCATAGACTGTTCAAATCTCAGCCAGTTCAGCAGGGACCAGCCGAGATTTGAAACCATGGATGGGCAGGCCGATTACATCCAAGTTGATCTATTAACTTGGGTACAACCAGCTGGTTGATTTTTTTCATGTGATTATTGCCAGCGACTATAGCCGCTAGCTAGGAGTGCAATGGACCGTCACCGATCTGTGATCCCAACGGCTCACCCTGTTTGGATCGGCACACATGTGCTCCGCGGAGCACGCAGCTGCCTCGGCCTTAGGAAAGGCCGCAGCTTCGGCCTAGCTCCAGGGCGGCAGCTGCAGTGCGTGCTGACGTCATCACCCCTCAACTCCTGGATCTGATCTGGCCGGCTTGGCGGCTTCTATTCTGTAAAGTAAACAAGTCTAATAGTCTTCCTTCCTAATTCCTATACTCATACTGTATATACAGTGGGGGCGAGGATGTGGCTATTACAGTGGGGGAGAGGACGTGGCTATTACAGTGGGGGAGAGGACGTGGCTATTACAGTGGGGCAGATTTTTTTTTTGTTGAATCGAAAATAATCTGAACTGTGACTCCTGATCCGAGGAACGATCCGAACCAGGAGTTTTTTGATCCGTTGCACCCCTACCGCTAGCAATAACCAAGGTGGGTTCACCCAGCAGGGAAGGCTCCCCGCGTTCCCTGTCGGGAGATTACAATGGCTCCGCGGGAGGGATTTCTCAGGTCAACAATGATTGTGTTGATGGGGAATCAAGCAATTCTCTTTTCTGCAACCAAAAGTTTACACCCTCATAGGTTAAGAGTTGGCATAGCCAATGGAGGTTCAGTGTAGTTCTAGCTGGTAGGGTATAGTCGTCATAGCAAGCGCTTTTTCCCAATCGGTAAGCGTAACAAAAAAAACAATAATTTTGCAGAGTTGGAACCCACCCTCCAGCTTCTTACACCTATCAAAATGACTGTATCCAGGAGATATCCCCAATGTTGCCAGAGTTACCCACCAGCCATGGTCATTACAAGAAAATCTCACTGTTTGACTTCTCATTTGTTAGTACTGCACAAGGACTGAACCTCCTCTTGCTTCATCAGGAGTGGTGAGACTTTCACAGGGTCTGGTGGTAAAGCAGGATACTTTGAAAGGAAAATCATAGCTATGAAACAGAAGCCCAGGGACTACTTCCAGCATCTATACATAACCAAAATATCAGATTTGGGTAGAGAGGGCTGGCCAGATAACCAATACAGTTTAGACAAAATGACTCCAGAAATCTAAAAGAACTGTGCGCACTGCAGTGCAAAACACAAACCATAGCTGAAGAAATGTGCTCATCTTGTAAAGTACTAAAAACTTCCTGAAGCAGGACATTTCAGGAGTGGCGCCAAGAGTCAGACCATTTATCCCTCAGAAATTTGGCAAACAAAGTCGCATGAGAGACCTCATTGTTATAAACATCTAAAGTACATTACAACAAATCAAAATGCAAATTAGCAGTGGCCTCAGATACTTCAAATACCAGCCTAATAAAATCCTTCCACAAAGCCATCTTTATCATGGCATAAACCGATTTCCAGGCTGATATGCTTACAGTTACTGAACAATGCTGGAGATCTTGCACAAGTCACATGAAATAATGAAGCCTTTTGTATCTAGGGGCGATTCTCCATTCCATGAGCAGTAAAAAGAAGCACAACCATGTTCTGAATCCAAAATGCCAGCTTTGAGTTCCACCAAGGATGCAGTGGTTGATGCTGCCTATTAGAGTTGTATGGAATCAGTCACTGGCAGCATTTCCAACCCATCAGCCACACTCCAAGAAACCTCTTCCTCATGTAGGTCTACCACTGAAGTCACATCTTATAGCGCACCACCCATTCCATATTTCTTCTACAGCATAAGATAACCATTAAACCTGGAAAGATGCTAGAGGCTTTGCATGAAGATAAAATGTTGGGTCATTCTCAAACCTCCCCAGTCTCAGAAAAAAAAAAAAAAAAAATGATAAAGCTTTTTACTTGACTGAGCAACAAGCAGGTGCCCTCAGCTTTCCTGGAGGAGGATCTGAAAGACGAGAGTTTCCCTTTGAGTTTGAAAAACTTCATTCCTAGCCATAATACATGAGGTTAAAATAGGTTCTATTCTAAAATACAGTTGTTTTTCCCCAACCGGGGAGCTCTAGGTGGCCCGTTTAGCTGGCCATAGAAGTCAATGGCTGTACGTGACCATACTTGATTAGACGCCAATAGTTTTGCGCACCTGCGTAAACATGAATTATTTATTCCCCAAACGGCAGAGATTCCGAAAACATTGACATAACAGAGTAAGGCCATGTATCAGACAGGGAAAACTTAAGTTACATTTCAAGCCTCAAACTGTCCATCTGCATGAGGCCTTAGGCTTATGTAAAACGTAATCCACTCAGACTTAAGCAGACTGAATAACTAAGCTTTTGTCTAAGGAACTCAAATGGTGAGATCTCATGATGGTTCTCCTAGGCTTGTCTAATTTACACAGCACTTATATGCTCATTGTTAAAAGAAACTGTACTACATATTGCTGCAAGCTCCATCCCAAGAGAAATTTAAGATATTGCTCTTTATGCCCCCAAGTCAGACATCGGATTAACATTGTGACTAAACAGAACACATTGTACAGTACAAGAGAGCAGGCTGCCACATGCTTGCTCTCATACAGCAATAAAATATCTGATCATGCTTAGTGGTTTTTTTTTTTTAAAAAGAGAAAAAAAAATATATCACAGCATTCTAGTTTAATAAAACATCCAAAGTTCAGGGATGACTATGAAAATTCCAAGTTAAACAAGCCACCATCTAGTACAGTGTTTCTCAACTCCAGTCCTCAAGGCGCACCAACAGGTCATGTTTTCAGGATTTCCACTATTTTGCACAGGTGATTTGATCAGTTTCACTGCCTTGGTAATTACCACAGCCGTTTCATCTGAGGGAAATCCTGAAAACATGACCTGTTGGTGCGCCTCGAGGACTGGAGTTGAGAAACACTGATCTAGTATATGGGCGGTAAGTGGTTTAACTGCTGAGAGCCACAAAATAAGGAAGACTTGGGCCTCAGGTAGCTCAAAAATACAGACTCAATGGACCACGTGGCCTTTTTTCTGCCATCACTCTGTTCTATATGACTTTTTCTTCATTATTTCCTACTTATCCTTACTAACAAATTTTGTACTGCCTCGTGATGTATATAGGTAGAATTAACATCGTTATTTTGACCTTGTCTGGAAAGGATAATCTCTTTAGATCATTAACACCAATGGTAATAAACATTTTAATCAATCCCTTTAAAAGATTTACAAGTAAAGATTCTAAAGAGGCTAAAACCATTTTAAAACATTATCACCAAATTGTTAATACCAGACAACTGTCTGATCAAAAAAAGTCAACAGCTCAAGGAGGCGATCGAATCCTCTCCCTAGCCTGACAGAGATAAGTGAGGGGAGGATGGCCCCCACCCGTCTCCATATCATTGCAGGGCGGAAGCGACGTTATTTTAAAAAAAAATGTTTTTATTGCATTTTAGTGTATATATGATATCTGAGGTATTTTTGACCCCAGATCTCATATTTAAGAGGTCCTGTCATGCTTTTTTTCTATTACAAGGGATGTTTACATTCCTTGCAATAGGAATAAAAGTGACAATTTTTTTTTAAAAGAACAGTGTAAAAAGGAAAAATGGTAAAATAAATTAGAAGAAAAAAAAAAAACCATGTAAAAAGCGCCCCGTGCCGCAGCGAACGCATACGTGAGCAGCGCCCGCATATGAAAACGTTGTTCAAACCACACATGTGAGGTAGAGCTGCACGATGAATCGTTTTAGCGAACTTGACTAAAGTGTTTCCCGTTTCTTCCTATGCAAAGAATTTTCTCTGCTCTTCTGAAGCCACAGCCCTCAAAAGAAAGGAAGGAAAAAACCTGTCAGTCTCTTAAGAATCAAAACATTCTTTATCAGTTGAACTTGAGTATATACATTGTAACAATTTGCCAATGGAATAGACTTCGTGCCGGTTCACAGGGGCGACTTGTCAGGTGACATAGCCGCCTCCCATTCTGTACAATGGAACCGTTCTAATAGGAGCGACGCAAGTCGCTCCGACTTAGAAAAAGGTTCCTGTACTACTTTGGGGGCGACTTGCATAGACTTCTATACAGAAGTCGTTTTGCAAGTCGCCGTGGAAGTCGTGTGCAGGTTGCCTCGGTGAGGGGCTTACTGTGCTTGTTGCAATATTTTTTGTTGCGATGTATTTGTTCCGCGGTCTTTCAAATGCAATATTTTTGGAAAAAATTACTTTAATTAAAAAAAAAAAAAAAAAAAAAAAACAAACACACACACCTAACCAATAAAGTTAGCCCCCTTTTTTTTGTATAATGTGAAAGCTTTTACGTCGCGAGAATCTGATCTTTTTATTCTAAGCAAAAAAATTGTGATTCTCATTTTGGCCAGAATCGTGCAGCTCTAATATGAGGTATCACCGCGATCGTTAGAGTGAGAGCAATAATCCTAGCCCTAGACCTCCTCTAACTCAAAACATGCAACCTGTAGAATTTTTTTTAAACAACGCCTATGGAGATTAAGGGTAAAAGTCGGTCGCCATTCCACGAGCGGGTGCAACTTTGAAGCGGGACATGTTCGGTATCAATTTACTCAGCGTAACATTATCATTCACAATATTAAAAAAAAAAAAAAGAAAAAAAGAAAAAGAAAAAAAAAAAAAAAAAGGGCTAACTTTACTGCTGTCTTATTTTTAAATTCGAAAAAGTATTTTTTTTTTCCCAAATGAAAAAAAAAAAAAAAAAAGTGTGCTTGCAAGACCAAATACGGTGTGACAAAAAGTATTGAAACGACCTTTATTTTATTCTCTAGGGCAGGGATCTCAAACTGGTGGCCCTCCAGCTGTTGCGAAACTACAAGTCCCATGAGGCATTGCAAGGCTGACCGTTACAAGCATGACTCCCACAGGCAGAGGCATGATGGGACTTGTAGTTTCGCAACAGCTGCGGGGCCGCCAGTTTGAGACCCCTGCTCTAGGGTGTTAGAAAAAAAAAAAAAAAACGGCCTGGTCATTAAGGGGGCAAATCCTTCTGCGGCTAAAGTGGTTGAATCGATTTTTTGGATTTTTATTACATTTATTTCAATAAAATGCGTTTGAAGTAAAAACCTATCTAAAAATAAATTTTCTATTTAAGATACATTTAGTTTATTTAGCATGAAATGGAGCTTAGTTATGTAGCATGAGGCTGTATATTCTACAATATGTACATTTTTGGTAAACTCATTCAATGAATCCAAGCTCTGCAAGCTGAGATAACATGCACTGCATTGATGCATTCACACATTTTCACAGTAACCATGAGATAAAGCAACGTTCAGGAATATTCCTTTGACCCATGGTTTTACAAATCTATATACACTACAAACTGTATGATTGAATCGGTTCTGATATCGCTGTTTTACTAACCTGACAGCTTATTATTCTAAATAGGAAACCTTCATTTTGTTGGCAAACATCCCTCCCCTTGTCTTGTCACTGCCGCATCACCAGCCGTCCCATTAAAGTGAATGGGACTGTCGGTGAGTCAACAGCGGGTGAAAGGAGGAGCCGCTACGGGACAGAGATGACAGTTGCTCTTTAAAAATTATGATTTAAAATCGAACCTTTTTACTAGTGATGTAAATCAAATCCACCCCGTACAAAAGTACCATGCGATCTGGTGCAGGCAGGTGTGGGCAAACGCACTGTGTTTGCGACCTGTGTTTAGGGTGTCAGTAACTTTCTATTGACATCCGCTGGAGATCGCAATGGAGAGTTGAAGGGCAAGTATGGAGGACACCATTTCCAATGTGGTTTCTCTACCCTCCTCACTCTATTCTCAAAGAAAAACACATACATTATCATCACATTCTTTGTGAATAGCACAGCAGATTCACACACTAAAGCAGCCCATTGATTATTCGTTTTAATCGTTCAACCCGCGGGTTGAATGAGGAAAAATGTACTTGATTTCCCAATCCACACAATCAAAGTGGATTGGGGGGGGGGGGGTTCGCCCCACTGAATCATTGTATTCTGAATCAATTTTTATTGAAAAGGTTTTTAGAAAAATGTAAAAAACTAATGCAAGAACAGCAGATCAATAAATAGTACAATCTCTAATGTCATAGTGGCAAGTACATCTAGACAAGGCAACATACAATGGCCGGCACATAATGAGTCGGAGCCATCAAGTATAACCAGGTTGACTGCTAGAATGCTATATACAAGTTGCTTTCTCCAGATTTCAAAATTACAAACATATAGTATATGCCAAAAATAAACAAACAAGAACAAAAACGAGTGTGGACCAACCCTTGACTAAGAAATATGTCAATGTAAGGCCCGCATCCAGAGCTAACACAAGAGGTAAATGTTTCTGGGACAGAATACCAAGTTTCAAAAAAATGGAAATATCAAGTAACAACTATTCCAGAAATCTTAAAATAGTGTGTCCAGGTTCCTGTACTCTGCACACACAGAGAAGGAAGTAACGGGAGGAAGAGAAAAAGGAAGAAAAAAGGGTAATTTAAGAAAAGAGATGAGACTGGACTAGCTCGACCCAACCGCCACCGCCCTCAAGAAAGCCCACCCTAGGATGGTGACTGCAGGTAATTAAACCAAGGGTTACAAACCCTCTCAAAATTCAGTCTGTTTATCGTTTAAAACACTGGCTAATTTTTAATGGAAAATATAATCCAGTAAAGTTGTCATCCTGGCCACCAGAAGAATAAAGAAAGTTAGGGTGCGGGTAGGTGCCCAGGGGTTCCATCCGAGAGGTCACTAAAGAGCGCCAGCTTGGCATTTTTAGCAATATTAAGACCTGTGATGGAATATGAGAAATAAAGATTCTAATTCAGGAACGCTGGGTCCTCGGACAAGATCACCAGACATGATACATGGTGCCTTCCTGATTGCAGCCTTTAAAAAACAGAAGTGTGATGCATCAGGATACATTTTTGGAAGTCTCGATAGAACCAAGTACCAGCAGGAAAGCACTTTGTAATCATCTTCTAGCATCGTATTAACCACTTCAGCCCCGGAAGGATTTACCCCCTTCCTGACCAGAGCACTTTTTACAATTCGGCACTGCGTCGCTTTAACTGCTAATTGCGCGGTCATGCAATGCTGTACCCAAACGAAATTTGCGTCCTTTTCTTCCCACAAATAGAGCTTTCTTTTGATGGTATTTGATCACCTCTGCCGTTTTTATTTTTTGCGCTATACACGGAAAAAGACCGAAAATTTTGATAAAAAATGATATTTTCTACTTTTTGTTCTAAAAAAAATCCAATAAACTCAATTTTAGTCATACATTTAGGCCAAAATGTATTCGGCCACATGTCTTTGGTAAAAAAAATGTCAATAAGCGTATATTTATTGGTTTGCGCAAAAGTTATAGCGTCTACAAACTAGGGTACATTTTCTGGAATTTACACAGCCTTTAATTTATGACTGCCTATGTCGATTCTTGAGGTGCTAAAATGGCAGGGCAGTACAAAACCCCCACAAATGACCCCATTTTGGAAAGTAGACACCCCAAGGAATTTGCTGAGAGGCATGTTGAGCCCATTGAATATTCATTTTTTTTGTCCCAAGTGATTGAATAATGACAAAAAAAAAAAAAAAAAAATTACAAAAAGTTGTCACTAAATGATATATTGCTCACACAGGCCATGGGCATATGTGGAATTGCACCTCAAAATACATTTAGCTGCTTCTCCTGAGTACGGGGATACCACATGTGTGGGACTTTTTGGGAGCCTAGCCGCGTACGGGGCCCCGAAAACCAATCACCGCCTTCAGGATTTCTAAGGGCGTACATTTTTGATTTTACTCCTCACTACCTATCACGGTTTTGAAGGCCATAAAATGCCCAGATGACATAAACCCCCCCCAAATGACCCCATTTTGGAAAGTAGACACCCCAAGCTATTTGCTTTGAGGCATGTTGAGTCCATGGAATGTTTTATATTTTGACACAAGTTGCGGGAAAGTGACAATTTTTTTTTTTTTTTTTTTGCACAAAGTTGTCACTAAATGATATATTGCTCACACAGGCCATGGGCATATGTGGAATTGCACCCCAAAATACATTTAGCTGCTTCTCCTGAGTACGGGGATACCACATGTGTGGGACTTTTTAGGAGCCTAGCCGCGTACGGGACCCCGAAAACCAATCACCACCTTCAGGATTTCTAAGGGCGTACATTTTTGATTTTACTCCTCACTGCCTATCACAGTTTCGGAGGCCATGGAATGCCCAGGTGGCACAAACCCCCCCCAAATGACCCCATTTTGGAAAGTAGACACCCCAAGCTATTTGCTGAGAGGCATGGTGAGTATTTTGCAGCTCTCATTTGTTTTTGAAAATAAAGAAAGACGAGAAAAAAAAAATTTTTTTTTCTTTTTTCAATTTTCAAAACTTTGTGACAAAAAGTGAGGTCTGCAAAATACTCACTATACCTCTCATCAAATAGCTTGGGGTGTCTACTTTCCAAAATGGGGTCATTTGGGGGGTTTTTTGCCACCTGGGCATTCCATGGCCCCCGAAACTGTGATAGGCGGTGAAGAGTGAAATCAAAAATTTACGGCCTTAGAAAGCCTGAAGGCGGTGCTTGGTTTTCGGGGTCCCGTACGCGGCTAGGCTCCCAAAAAGTCTCACACATGTGGTATCCCCGTACTCAGGAGAAGCAGCAGAATGTATTTTGGGGTGTAATTTCACATATTCCCATGGCATGTTTGAGCAATATATCATTTAGTGACAACTTTGCGCAAAAAAAAATAAAAAAAATAAAAAATTGTCTCTTTCCCGCAACTTGTGTCACAATATAAATTATTCCATGGACTCGACATGACTCTCAGCAAATAGCTTGGGGTGTCTACTTTCCAAAATGGGGTCATTTGGGGGGGGTTTGAACTGTCCTGGCATTTTATGCACAACATCTAGAAGCTTATGTCACACATCACCCACTCTTCTAACCACTTGAAGACAAAGCCCTTTCTGACACTTATTGTTTACATAAAAAAATAATTTTTTTTTGCAAGAAAATTACTTTGAACCCCCAAACATTATATATTTTTTTTAAAGCAAATGCCCTACAGATTAAAATGGTGGGTGTTTCATTTTTTTTTTTCACACAGTATTTGCGCAGCGATTTTTCAAACGCATTTTTTGGGGAAAAAACACACTTTTTTACATTTTAATGCACTAAAACACACTATATTGCCCAAATGTTTGATGAGATAAAAAAGATGATCTTAGGCCGAGTACATAGATACCAAACATGACATGCTTTAAAATTGCGCACAAACGTGCAGTGGCGACAAACTAAATACATTTTTAAAAGCCTTTAAAAGCCTTTACAGGTTACCACTTTAGATTTACAGAGGAGGTCTACTGCTAAAATTACTGCCCTCGATCTGACCTTCGCGGCGATACCTCACATGCATGGTGCAATTGCTGTTTACATTTGACGCCAGACCAACGCTTGCGTTCACCTTAGCGCGAGAGCAGGGGGGACAGGGGTGCTTTTTTTTTTTTTTTTTTTTTCTTTATTATTATTATTTTTTTATCTTATTTTTAAACTGTTCCTTTCATTTTTTTTTTTTTAAATCATTTTTATTGTTATCTCAGGGAATGTAAATATCCCCTATGATAGCAATAGGTAGTGACAGGTACTCTTTTTTGCAAAAATTGGGGTCTATTAGACCCTAGATTTCTCCTCTGCCCTCAAAGCATCTGATCACACCAAGATCGGTGTGATAAAATGCTTTCCCAATTTCCCAATGGCGCTGTTTACATCCGGCGAAATCTACATCATAAAATGCTCGTAGCTTCCGGTTTCTTAGGTCATAGAGATGTTTGGAGCCACTCTGGTCTCTGATCAGCTCTATGGTCAGCTGGCTGAATCACCGGCTGCATTTTCAGGTTCCCTGTTGAGACAGGAGAGCCAGAGAAAAACACGGAAGATGTTGGGGGGGGGGGGCATTCCCTCCCACTGCTTGTAAAAGCAGTCTAGAGGCTAATTAGCCACTAGGATTGCTTTTACATGAAAGCCGACCGCTGGCTGAAAAGAATGATACCAAGATGATACCTAAACCTGCAGGCATCATTCTGGTATAACCACTCAAAGTCGTGAATGGCATACCTGAAGACAAAAAAATGGTTAACAATAAAGCACAGTAAACGGTAAGGTATAAAAAATTGCATACCTGAAAAGCAAACATGATAAAACATAACAATAAAACATTGCAGAATAGAATACAGTAAAAAAGAGCAGAACAATAGAGAGAGAGAGAACAATAAAACGACAACTATTTTTATTTTATATTTTTGTTTGTGTTTTTTTTTTTTTTTTACACTTTTTTTTGTAACTAACTATAATAACTGTAACCGGTTCCAGGTTCGGGTCTCTCAAAATGCGATGGCATCTCGGGAGACCCTGTGAAAGTGTGCCTAGTCTGTGCAATGCTGTACCCTACGCTAATACTCAACTAGTGCATGGTAGCGTTCAAAACATTCACCAATGCAAAGACCAGGATTGTCAGGACAGGAGGGACAATAATAGCGGGTGTCACGCCTATATCCGCGCTTGCTGCAGACACAACATCTTTTTTGGGGGGGTTCGCTGGGTAGGGGTACTCGGGAGGACATAAAGAAAATGCCTCTCATGCAGCCGACTGCATTTGGTTGGGGATGTGAATGGGGGAAGTACGGGCGCTGCAGAAGCGGTGGGTTCCCAATTAGGATTGGCGAATGCAGCAGGAAGGGCACTATGGGCACGACGGGCCTGTGTTTGTCTTTTTGGTGGCAGCGGGACACTACTTGTGCTTGCCACCTCACCAGCTTGAACTGCACTTATGGGACTCGCCACGTCACCACGTGTTACTGCAGTGCTGGTTTGACTACGACCGGGGTGTACTAGGCCTCTGGTGCTTGCCAGTTCACCAAGACGCTACAAAAAAAACTGTTAGCGATCGCAGGGATCAGGCCTGACTCTGCGAACGCTGCAGTTATGCGTTTAGAGTTTTGTAAGTGACAGTGATCGATCGATACTGCACTTGGGTGGGCTGGGCCGGGCGGAGGGGCAAAACGCAGGTGCTAGCAGGTATCTGGGCTGATCCCGCTAACACTGCGTTTTTGGGAACCCTAAACTGCTGGGGACGCTAGTATAGATCTGATCGGATCAGATATTGATCTGTTCAGATACTATACCACTAAGGGAGGTGTACGCTGCGTGCGTGGGTGTTAGCGGTACTGGCGCTAACCTGACGCTGCCTGGGGCTGGTGCTTGCCAGTTCACCAAAATGCTACCAAAAAAACTGTTAGCGATCGCAGGGATCAGGCCTGACTCTGCGAACGCTGCAGTTATGCGTTTAGTGTTTTGTAAGTGACAGTGATCGATCGATACTGCACTTGGGTGGGCTGGGCTGGGCCGGGCGGAGGGGCAAAACGCAGGTGCTAGCAGGTATCTGGGCTGATCCCGCTAACACTGCGTTTTTGGGAACCCTAAACTGCTGGGGACGCTAGTATAGATCTGATCGGATCAGATATTGATCCGATCAGATACTATACCACTAAGGGAGGTGTATGGTGCGTGTACGGTGCGTGCGTGGGTGTTCGCGGTACTGGCGCTAATCTGACGCTGCCTGGGGCAACGCATATCACCGCCGGGCGATCAGGGGGCTAAACCTTTATTCGGTAATAAACGGCGGGTGCCCTGACACTATAAAAAATAAACTAACTAACCAGCGTCACCCGTAACGGTTATACGGTGATCACTGGTGAAAGGGTTAACTAGGGGGCAATCAAGGGGTTAAAACATTTATTAGATAGTATATGGGGGTCCCTGTCGCTATAAAACACTGACGGCAAACCTAAATATTTAAGTCCCTAACTACCGTCACCAGCGACACTAATACAGCGATCAGAAAAATGATCGCTTAGCGACACTGGTGAGGGGGGGTGATCAAGGGGTTAAAACTTTATTAGGGGGGGTAAGGGGGGTACCCTAGACCTACAGGGGGGTTACAGTAACTGTCCTAACACTGCTAACTGTCACAAACTGACACTATGCAGTAATCAGGAAAATAAAAAAAATAAACCTGCTTGGTGTCAGTTTGTGACAGGGGGGGGGGGTGATTGGGGGGGGGATCGGGGGTGTAATGTATGCCTGGCATGTTCTACTGTGTGTGTTTGTGTTGTGCACTTACTTACATGTCATCTCTCCTCGGCGCTGGAACGGAAACTGACAGCCGAGGAGAGATGACATCACATCCTCTGCCTCTGTGTACTATACAGAGGCAGGGGATGTTTGTCATTGGCTGGGAGCGATCGCGAGGGGGGGGCCACGATCGGATGGTCTCCCCCTCGTCTGTCATCGCTCCCAACCAAATGCCGACCGCAGCTGGCACAGGGGGGGGGGTCCGATCGGACCCCCCACCCGCGGGAAGGCAATCACGTTTCAGGTACGTGATTTTGCCTGCCCGTGCCGCTCTGCTCACGTATATAGGCGTGAGGCGGTCGGCAAGTGGTTAAGGAACCCCTTATGCACTGTGACTGACCATCGAGCCCAGTCCTTCGCCTCAATTTTCATTCCCAGATCCGCTTCCCATGCTATATGAGAAGCAAGTTTACCTGTGGGATTGGAGAAAACCCATACATGGATCAAAATTTCAATCCATGTATGGCCAGCTCACCACTTTCTGCATGTAAAACACACATTATGACCTATTAAAAAAAAAAATAATGTCCTTCTCCAGAAACAACTGAACCTATGGAGCCCCATTCACCCCTTTCTAGTAAAGTGCATCATAGCAATGCACATTACATATTCTGGTTTTGAATGCTACCCCAAAAAACTAGGACAATGCAGCACACATGTTGCCAAAATGTCTGTTGAGAAACTATTTTTTTTTTTACATTTTGGTGCATTGCCAGCCTATTCAAATAAATAGGCGGCATTAACAATAGGCACATTATCCCTATGAAAAAAAAATGTGCATAAATGCAAAAAACCAAGGATCTAAGGCCGGAAAAGCGCCAAGTATAGACTAGGAGATAGAGAAATTAAGGCACTCTTCGATTTAAAAGGGCAAAGCGTAAGGTTTTTCAGTCAACTCTTTTTGCAAGTAAAACATATATAACTGCCGTCCTACTTGAGGAGAGAGGAATCTGCTGTTCTTAGTGATTAGATACAGCGTTGTCTCTCTACTACCAGTCACTACACTGCCCTCAGAGTTAAAAATACCTCCCTAGGACACACTTAACCCCTTGATCGCCTCCTATTGTTAACCCCTTCCCCGCCAGTACCATTTATACAGTAATCAGTGGCTATTTTTAGCTCCATCACTGTATAAGTGTCACTGGTGCCAAAAGTGGTCGATCTGTCCACCACAATGTTGCAGTCCCACTAAAAACCGCAGATCGCCGTCATTACTAGTAGAAAAATAAAAATGCCATAAATCTATCCCCTATTTTGTAGACGCAAACCAATCAATATAGGCCTATTGCAATTTTTTTACCATGTAGAATACATATTGGCCTAAACTGATGAATAAATTTGTTTAAAAATTTTTTTGGGATATTACAGCAAAAAGTTAAGTTTTTTTCAAATAGTTTTTTTTTGTTTATAGCGCAGAAAATAAAAACCGCAGAGGTGATCAAATACCACCAAAAAAAAGCTCCATTTGTGGGGGGGGGGGCGTCAATTTTATTTGGGTACAGCGTCGCACGACCATGCAATTGTCAGTTAAAGCAATGCAGTCCTTTATCGCAAAAAATAGCCTGGTCATTAAGGGGCAAATCCTTCCGGGGCTGAAGTGGTTAAAGTGTTACTAAATCCACAACAGCAAAATCTGTCTGTATATGCAGAATAGCATAATTGTTATACTCACTGTGGAACTTAAGGGGTTAATCCTCTACATTGTGTAAAAAGGCTTTGATCCTATATGCACTGATCCTTCCCCTCCTGCAGGGTCTCTCTGGGTAAGGCCAGATAATACATAGTCAGAGTGGTCCCCCTGCACATGCTCAGTTTGGCCTCCAGTGCTGGAGAGAATATTTCCTTGCTTTTCAGGTCACATGATATTGACATCACACATGTGGGCGTGTATACAGACAGATCCTAAATGACAGCCCAGTCCCTCCCTCCCTCCTCCATGCCCAGTAACTAAAAACAGAACACAGTGGTTGGGATGTCACACCTTGATTGATGGATGATCCGCCTCCAATAACAGCATGAGGACATGGGCTATAGTGGAAATCTCATCCTACTTGAACACTCAGCACTTGGGCAAACCCTGTAGTTTATCACGTGACTGTGGTATACAGATCAGCCAAAAAGGTATATAGTGACAGTATTTTATTGTAAAAAGATGATTTATAAGCAGTGGGCACTGAGGGGGGTGGATGAAATTTTTTCATATTACTAGGCTTATTACCCCTTTAGCTCTAGAAGATTTTAGCCCCTTCATGACCAGGTCATTTTTTGCTTTTTTTTATATTTAGAATTTATATATTTTTTTTTTTTATTATGTATTGTTCTACATGCCCTTGGTAAAGAAAAAAAAACCCCAATAAGTGTATAGTTGTTGGTTTGCGTCAATGTTATAGCACCAACTATACTGGATATATAGTATAGTTGGGGAAAAAAAACAAAAACTGTACATCATTGCTGTCTGTAGAGAGTCCTGTGTTGTTTACCAAGACAGAGCACTTTACTGTCATTCTTTCAGGTTCTGGCCATAAATCATCGGAACCGGCTGATTGGCTTGTGCTCTTACGAATGACAGGACAGCTGGGGTGGCAGGCGCGCACCCCCTACCCAGAAGTGCTGGATCACGTACACTTGTGGGTAGGGGGCGCGCACCGCAGTAAATGTGCGGTAGGCGGTCCGCAAGTGGATAAACTTGTATTTCATTTGTTTATGAATATTTCACTATCCTCTTCAACTCTTTACTTGAGGACAGCTTCATCTGAAGGAAATATCCATTCAGATCTGAAAGGCCTAGGAGGGGGTGACAAACATTATCCAAGATATTTACAGCATAGCTCACTAACTGATGACTATAAATAGAAGACATGTATATGTAACATCTCTTTTCACCAATGAGCCTTTAATAGGCCAAAGATGTTCTTGTCCTAACTAACCGACATCCTCTGACACTGCCAGAGAAGTAATGTAAGTTTCACACTGCTGGTGTTCCTAAAATGATTCATATGGTGGGAACAAATACTACTGTGTCATTTACTGGCAGAAGAAGGATTGGAAAGGATTTAGACAGGAAATGTAGGGGAACTGCCTCAACTAAAAATACAGGAACTACTCTGAGTCAAAACGTCTCAAAGTTCAGAGTCAAGAACAATATAAAAGATATACACATTGATAATTATAATGATTACACACATTCTAAAGACAGCCCCATGGCTTAGTGGTTAGCATTTCTGCCTTATGGCAATAGGGTCCTTTGTTGGAAGCTCGGCCAGGACGCCATCTGCATGTTCTTCCTGTGTTGGCGTGGGTTTCCTCCGGGCATTTCACTTTATTCCTACATTCCAAAAATATGTTGGTAGGTTAAACGGCTCTCATCTAAATCTACTCCTTGCTGCATCTCAGTAACAAGGGAAAGTTCCCCAAAAGTGACACACAAAAGAAAAAACGCACAGGTGCTTAACGTGGAACTTTACTTTCTCAGTGAACAATGACGAGTTTTAATCCTTATGCTGTTAGCATTAGTAAATAGATAGGAAAGCATTTCATATTTACTGGTTTTAAGCTTTACATTTCTTCAGTTACTTCCTGGTTTCCATGTCTAGGCAAATGTCACACCCCAGGAGTCTTCAGGAGGGATTTTCTTAGCTAAGCACAACTTCCTGTCTGCATGCCTGAGCTAAGGTCAAAAATTTCAGGAAGTAAATGCTACAATAATCATCTACTCTTACTTAAAGTGGGGTTCCACCCAAAAAAACAAAAAATACCTGAAAAATTCTAAAAAAAAAAAAAAAAAAAAAAAAACAAATAAAAACACATTTGGATTTTTTTTTTTTACTTACCTCTAAATGCCTGTTGCTAGGCGGTCCCTCGTAGTCTGCCTCTTCCTTTGCCTGGGCTGGTGACATCACTTCCCCCTTGGCACAGGAAGGGCTCAGCTCTGCTCCCTCCCTCCTGTCAATCATCTGGGACCCATTACAGGTCCCAGGTGATTGAGCGGCCAATCACGGCGCGCGGCGCCGCTCGCGCATGCGCAGTGGGTGCCAGGCTGTGAAGCCACAGCCCGGCGCCCACAGTTTAAATGCCGGCGCCGACGAGCGGAGGGGGGGGGGGGACGAGCGGCGCTTCGATCCCCCGCATCGCTGAACCCAGGGATAGGTAAGTGTCCAATTAAAAGTCAGCAGCTGCAGTATTTGTAGCTGCTGACTTTTAATTTTTTTTTTTTTAATGGAGCCCCTGGGTGGAACTCCTCTTTAAGATGGCCGCTGCCAGAAATGCTAGGAGCGTGGTTTTCAAAGTGATTTTTTAGCAAAACAAAGCATAGTAACGTGGATGATGAATGAGCGAGTTTGCTTTGGATATTAAAAAACAAATCAAATAAGTGTTTTTGATTTGTGGTGCTCAGATGCAGTGTAGTTTTACTTTAACCATCCCCTATTCTTTCAGTCTTTCATTCCACAGCTCTTCTGCTAGAGAGCAGCCATAAAAACTATGTAAAAATTAACTTTACAACAGAGCTGCACGATTAATCGTTATCGCAATTTTTTCCCGTTTCGATTTTGACAAAGTATTTCCTGATTCTTACTATGCAGAGAATTCTCTCAACTAAAAGCAGACAGTCAAAAGAAAGGAAAAAATAAAAAATAAAAAACCAGGCAGTCTGCCAAGAATCAACATTCTTTAGCAGTGGAACTTAAGCATAAACATTGTAAATGATTTGTCCTTTAGATCAAAGGAATACACTTTGGTGTGTAAATGAGGGAAGTTCAACCACTTAAACACTGAACCTTTTTCTGACATTTGTTGGTTTCAAGTTAAAATCATTTTTTTTTTTTTTATAGAAAATTACTTAGAACCCCCAAACATACACGCATTTTTGTGTGTGTGTGTGTGTGTGTGTGTGTGTGTGTGTGTGTGTGTGTGTGTGTGTGTGTGTGTGTGTGTGTGTGTATGTATGTATGTATATATTTATATTTATTACACACACACACACACACACACACACACACACACACACACATACACACATATATACACTCTCACACAAAAACTTTTTTTTTAAATATTTTATGTCACACTGTATTTGCGCAGCAGTCGTTTAAATGCATTTTTTTGGGAAAATATTACACTTTAATGAATTAAAAAAAAAAAAATACTAAGTAAAAGTTAGCCCAATTTTTTTAGTATAATGTGAAAGATTTTAGCTCACGAGAATCGTGATCTTTTTATCCTAAGCAGAAAAATCGCGATTCTCATTTTGGCCAGAAACGTGCAGCTCTACTTGACAACATAATTTCTTTCAACCTTCCTTCAATTCTCCATTGGCTGGATTTTGCTTTTGTTTTTGTCAACTGACTAATTGCCAATTGGTAATTTGAGGCAAACTGGAGATGGTGATGAGAAAGGGTCCCTGTATCCAGGCAGATTGGAAAAAACTTTCAAGGTAAACTCGCAAGCTATGAATTGCTGAGGAGATGTGACATGAGAGAAGGAGCAATAAAGGGTGCTAGATCCTATACCAGTGATGGCGAAACTTGGCACCCCAGATCTTTTGGAACTACATTTCCCATGATGCTCAACTACACCGCAGCATGCATTAGCTTCTTGGGAAATGTAGTTCCAAGACATCTGGGGTTCCAAAGTTCACCATCACTGTCCTATGCTCTGCTTTCCTCCAGCTTCCCCCGACAGCACCAAAGGCAAGGTTGAAGTCATTCTCCTTATGGCAAGATCTGGTGAATGTAGAGTAGCACAGTTCTCACTCACAAGATGTTCCTGGCATGGTGGTACATTGAGGTTTCCCTCTGTACCACAAAAACTAGAGGAAAGGTACATAGAAGTACAATTTTCCCATAACACAGTTGCTTTTTTTTTAACGATTTTAGAATTTCTGCACAGGCAGGAAGGCACATTAAAAGGGAACCTTACATTTAGTACAATTTCAGCTTTATGGTGAATGTTATAAATATCACAGAACTTACTGACCCTATACTCTATACCTCCCTCCTTTAAAAATGTAAAATTCAACATTTCTAACTTGACCTAAACTAGGAGTTACACGTGAAAACAAAGAATCGAATCTGTTCAAGCTTTACTGGTAATAGCGTTATACAATATGTATTATAGGAAGGGTTATCTGCTTAAAATATCCAAAGCAATGTTTTCCTGAACAAATGACAAAGCAATACCTGAGCTGTGGGTGTAACCATCAGATCACTGTTACAGAAACAGGTCTGTAGAGTTTCCTGAAATATTCCACATATTAATGACCAAACACAATAGTGGTCTTAAAAGAGACCGACACCTTGGCCCTTTAGGGCAAACTGACAAGTTCTATTGAAAGAACAAGTCCCCACCCACTGACATGCCCCATCGGATCCCCCAGGAAATACTGAATTTCTCGATATTGCGGGCACGTGGACTTTACCCCTTTCCTCCGGCATGCAGCATTAAGGCTTCATGCACATGGACCTCCTGCGTTTAGGGTTGGTTCACACCAAGAATCACAAAGGAACATACTTGCTTTCCTGTGTGATTTGAGTGCAGTGAGTATTCAGCTCATCCACTTGAATGGAGTAGAGCTTGCACTACGTTTAAAAATGTGCTGGAATTGGATTGCATGGTACTTTTGTACCATGTGATCCAGTGTAGGCGAACGCACGCATCATTAGCATTGCATGAACTAAGCCATCTGGCTCTACACACGTTTTCAGAGCTGACATTTGCAGAGCACAGAAATGTCTGAACCCAAAAACTGCCAAGTAAGGCCACAATGGTTGCGGATGAGCCCCAGAGCTGAAAATGCATCTAATCCCTGTCTGGTATCCTACAGCCCAGACAGAACATTTGGTCATATGATGGTTTTAGACCACCCACAGACAAAATAAGTCTTATGAGTAAACGTTCACTCCAAAATCCTTTCAGACAATATGGAATTAGGTCAGAAAAAAAAAAAAAAATAATAATCTGCAGCAAAAAAAAAAAAAAAATTCACTTGTCTACACCATCTTAGGCTCCATGTATACTGAAGCTGAAAAAAGCTTTTTTTGGACGCCAGATTGCTGGCAGAAAACACAGGTTGAAAAACGTGCTTTTAACAGCGTTTTGTACTAGCGTTTATGGGCGTTTTTAATAAAAATACACAGAGGAAACTCAAAATCCCACAATGCATTCTAAACTCACACAATGCATTGAAAAAATAGAATGCCGAACGCTAATTAACCGCTTTTTTTAGCGGTGAAAAACGGCACTTTGAACGCAAATTTGTGGCGTTCACAAAAAAGCCCATGAACTCCACTGCTCATTAAAAGCTAAAAAACGTCCACGTGTGCATGGACACATAGGATAACATAGAATGGAGTTTATGGGCTTTTAAAAAAAAAAAAAAGCCAAAAACGCCAATAAACTGCAGTTTATCAGCTCTAGTGTGCATGGAGCCTTAAAGAGGAACCCTGATGGGTTTTACTTCTTTCTTTTTTCCCTGCAGAGTAAAAGCATAATGTGCTAGTAGGCGTCACATACTAGCACATTATGTGAAACTTACCTACAAAACGAAGCCCTCTCTGTCCCCCTGGAGGCCATATCCACGGTCGCCCTCTTCCTTCCAGGCCCGCGGACTCCGGCTCTGAGACTGGTCAGAGCCGTGTGACATCACTCCCACGCATGTGCCGCCAGTCATGGCACGGGGGGGCGCGTTTCTTCACAGTGAATGCGCCGATTATATCAATGGCACAAATCACAGTAAAATATCTCCTAAACGGTGCACATTTAGGAGATATTTACAGTACCTATAGGTGAGCCTTATTCTAGGCTTACCTAGAGATACAACTTCCACAGAGAGGTTTACAACCTTTTTAAATTGTGTGTGCAGACAAAACCCTTTTTTCCTTAACTACTTCAGCCCCGGAAGAATTTACCCCCTTCCTGACCAGAGCACCTTTTGCGATTCGGCACTGTGTCACTTTAACTGACAGTTGCGCGGTTGCGAAGTGCAGTTTATACTGCACTCCTGTGACCCGTTTTCAGCAGACAGTGGGCTAAAGCCCGCTGACACCACAGAGCCGGTCCAGGCTCAGGCAAGATTGTGACAATGAAGTTGGGATCCGCCTCTCAGCGAGCAGACAACAGTGACTGACAGTCACCAGCTCTCTGCTCAGGGAGCCCTGACAATAGCGCAATCGGCAGTGTTTGATTGCATCGGTTCTCAGTGTTACAGCCAGCGGGGAGGACAGATGCAACATTGGACCTATGCTCCATACATCTGAAAAAAGCCAAATCCCACACTTCTCTTAACCACTTGCTTACTGGGCATACAACACTGTACCCAAATGAAATTTTTATCATTGTTTTCCCCACAAAAAGACCGAATTTAAAAAAAATATATAATATATATATTTTGTTATAAAATTTTGCAAACAGGTAATTTTTCTCCTTCATTGATGTACACTGATGAGGCTGCACTGATTGGTGGGTGGCACTGAAGGGCATTGATAGGTGGCATTGGTGGGCACTGATGGGTGGCAGTGATGGGCACTGATGGGTTACACTGAAAGGCAGCACTGCTAGGTGGCACTAATGAGGCACTGATTGGCACCACTCGTGGGCATTGATAGGTGGCACTGACAGGTGCCAATGGCCGGTGAACGGCTTTTTTTTCTCCTCACACTGTCAGCGTGAGGAGAAGAAAAAAGGATTACCAAGATTTTGTTTAGACACGTGATCAGCTGTCATTGGCTGACAGCTGATCACGTGATAAGGGGGCAAATTATTTTTGTTTGGATAGTTCCTAGCACAGCTAGAGAACTGAGCAGCGTGCTCTCCTGCTTAGAGTGGTCAGTTTTTAATAGGAAAGCAGAAGGACTGGCAAGAACACCAGAGATTTTACACAAAGGAAGCAATACAAAGAGAACAGGATATTTTCTCATACCAGAACATGGTATTGCAAGCACAAAATGAGGAATATAAAATGTTGGAGTAACAAACGCTTTAAGTTCAAATCCCAGCAGACCCAGCTGCCAGGAAAATTGAGACAATGTTCTTTAACTACTTTGCTGCGAAGAGCAAGATTACATAACCCCACGTCAGAAATATTACTGGTATCCACTGAAGTTCACCACTTCCTACCCTGGAGCACACGGGCATGTGCGCACAATCTGGTTGGGTCATGCTTCCAGATACTGACACAGCTCCCCGGGTGCCAATAAACGTCTTGGTTTTCTGAATCACGATGGAATATTTTGTAATACTGTTTATTTTATACAGCCTCAGGGTACATTATACATCTGAGTGCTATAATGATTGCACGAATTATACACAGCTGCACCTTTTCTCCCCTGAGTGATTGGGGAGGCAAAAAACAAATTGCCAAAGAGACGAGTACATGAGAATACCAGACTGCAAGGTAAACTAATCAGCGAGGTGGCAAGGCATGAAGTAGGTATGCTTGTTAGGGGAACTCATTACCGCACCAATGTTTTACAGAAAGCATACATTGGGTGATACCAGTCCTCAGCCCAGTATGCGGCATTTCAACCATCAAAGCTAAAAATACTAACACACACACACACACACACACAAACAATAAGTAAAAACACACTTTCTTCAGCATCACACCAAGGACTTGTTCAATAAGGATGTATACTGTTCAAAGATCATCTACCAACCTCTGTACAACCGCCCTGTCTGATATTACCTGCTTTATCATTGTTGCAGTCTATTGCCTGCAGCGCTGATCAGTATATTCTAGTGGTGGGCAAGTCTCCCCTATACAATAGCTCAGTGGGAGGCTTCCCCCATCCACCTTAAAATGTGTGGATGGGGGGAATCAGATCAGTTTTTCATTTAACTGTAGGCTGAACGTAAAAAATGGACTAACATATGGGCCACTTAAGCCCCAAGAATACTTTGATGCAACAAAATAGTATTCTGCTGGATGTCTGCTGTCTTTTCAGTTACTTCTTCGACTTATTGGACATGACTTGGGTCAGGCCCTCTCAGTATTAGTGTACACACATTGGTATCAGCAGTTATTTCACCATGTGGTAGGTTTGCAATACCTTGCCCGCAGGTACTGTACTTCTGAGACAGATTGACAAGTGAGCGGCACAGTGGTGTAGTGGTTAGCACTTTGACCTAGCAGCAAAAAGGGTCGTTGGTTTGAATCCCGACCACAACACCATCGGCCGGGAGTTTGCATGTTCTCCCAGTGTGGGTTTCCTCCCACAATTGGATCCTGTCTAAATTGTCTCTAGTATGTATGATTGTGTGTTAGGTACCTTCCTTAGGTTGTAAGCTCCTTGAGGGTAGGGACTGATGTGAATGTACAATGTATATGTGAAGCGCTGTGTAAATTGACGGCGCTATACAAGGACCTGAAATAAAACAAGTCCAAGTCCACCTTTCACAGCAGGTTTCATATTCCACCCATTTAAATTGTGACAACATGCTCTTTTTTTTTTTTTTAAAGTGTGGAACACCCCTTTAAATTATTCTAAGCGGCGGCACACAACACATGCGCGTCATCCTTGTCCCATGCACACAAATGATAAGTCAGGACACAATCCTAATTCATATGGCAGTCAGGGCTGAGGGAGAGGAGTATAGACACATCATCGAACTGGTGCAGTTCCAATTATTTCGTATCAAATGAAGCACAATATAACCATGTTGTAATGAAGATTATTATGTGTACCCAATAGGAGGTTTACATTCTCCGCAAAACGTTAGCACTATTCAAACAATACAACTCTGGGGGAACATTCCCATCCCCTAGTAATGCACAATACATATATACAATGCAATGCAATAAACGTCACGATGAAAAATGAGTAGGCTGCTAAACAGCGTCAACAAGCTTAACAAAAGTTGGCATAGGCAGCAACCCATTAAAATGTATCTCATGCCCTGACAGCAGTAAAGTGAACTCTGACTTAGCTGCCCTTTGCACTCCCTAATTACTTGAACCTAAACAATTTTTCAGCTAGCTGAAGACCCAGAATTCCATGCTAAAGTATAACTAAAGACACCACTTTTTTTTAACTCTTGGGCAGAGTGGAGATGAATTAGAGCACCAATTGGGTTATTATTGGTGACTGTGCCTCAGTTAGGAAGATTCACCCTCTATCTGTCCTGTTTATCATTGAAAGTGAATGTAAAAGAAAAAAACTCCCAAATTTTGGGTTGCCCCTCGGACAGTAATAAAGGGGAAATCTTCCAATGGGGACACTAGTTTTGGTCACCTGGTGGTCCCTAAGAGATTTCCTTAATTTGCTGTGATTTCTTCTCATTTCCTGTTTTGGTTATGGGACAGGAAGCAATGGCAGTTTTCCCAAAGGAGACACAAACGGTTAAAAAAAAAATATAGCTAAATCTTACAGGGGTTATAACCCTCCCTTACCTATAGAACATGAAAAAAACTGCCTACAGTTCCACTTTAAAAATGACAAGTTTGTGTGAAACCACAATATAAGCAACCTGAAAGCTTTCCATAGAAAAGTTGAATTCCACAGATCCCATGGTGCATCATCTGCTGCTGTAGAGAATCTTGTTGCAAAAGCAGCAAGAATGAAAATAAGAGATTGAGCTTACATGAAGGAGGGCTAGTGTAGGAGGGGCTTAAAGCCCATTTACATCTACGCGTTTTATTATGTCAATGCACACACAGGTTAGCCATCGTTTTAAGTGGTTCTAGCTAGAGCTGCACGATTCTGGCCAAAAGGAGAATTACAATTTTTTTGCTTAGAACAAAAAGATCACGATTCTCACGTCATAAAATCTCACATTATACAAAAGAAATGGTGCTAACTTTACTGGTTAGTTTTTTTTTTTAATTCATTAAAGTATTTTTTCCCCCCAAAAAAATGCATTTGAAAGACCGTTGCGCAAATACAGTGTGACATAAAATATTGCAACAACCACCATTTTATTCTCTAGGGTCCCTACTAAAAAAAAAATGTGTGTGTTTGTGTGTCATTTTTCTAGCAAAAAAAATGATTTTAACTTGAAACCAACAAATGTCACAAAAAGGTTTAGTGTTTAAACTTTCCTCACTTACACACAAAGTGTATTCCTTTGACAAATTGTTACAATGTTTAGACTTGGTTCCACTGCTTAAGAACGTTGTGATTCTTGGCAGACTGCCCGTTTTTTTTTTTTCTTCCTTTCTTTTGACGGCTGTCGGCTTCAGAAGAGCAGAGAGAATTCTTTGCATAACAAGAATCGTGAAACATTTTTGTCAAGATCGCAACGGACGGGGGGGGGGGGGGGGGTGGAGAAAAAAAAAAAAACTATTATTGACTATAAATCAATGATGATTTTCATTACCGGAGCCTGTAGGCATTCTACTTCTAGCCCCACAAGTAACATCCCTCTGCTGGGATCATCTGGCTAAAATGTATAAAGGGAAAAGCTGCCTTTCGTCTCTGCCGTCCAAAGGCAAGTCCCTACTGCGCCTAATGCTAGCAGCCTCTTGTAGAAAGATGTGCATCATTACTGGTCAAACTACCAGAGCAGATCCCGATAACACCCGACAGTACACAGTATAGGGCCGGCCATAGACAGAGTGAATTTCTTTCTTGCAACCCCGGGTTACAGGAAAGAAATTTGCTTGATTCTTCCATCAACACAGACAGTGCTGACAGGAGAAACCCTCCCACCGAGCCATTGTGTTCTCCCAGCAGGGGAAGCCAACCCCTCTGGGAGAACACAGTGATTATTGGTAGCAGCTATAACAGCCACTAGCGATAATCGCATGTAAAATCTGGCAGGCTGGTTGTACCTAATTTGATGGATTAACTTGGGTACATTCAGCCTGCCGACACATGGTTCGAATCTCAGCTGGTTCCTGCTGAACCGGCAGAGATTCAAACTGTCTACGGCCGGCTGGCAGAAAGGTAACGCGTAAAACAATTGTGTGCTAGGCTTGGTTCACACTGACTGCAGCGATGTGGAAACCCTGCGAATCCACTGCGGGTTCCCGCATCGCATGTCTCCCGGCAAACTGCTGGGAGTGTCAATTAAAAATTAATGACACCCCCAAATCAGTTTGCATATCGCAGTGGGAACTGCAAATTCAGACAGGAATCAAAACGCATGGGTGCAAACACTAGAACCGGCATGTTAGTGTGAACAGGAAGTGGAGATACAGGAATAAGAAAAAAGGCATGTGGTGTACTCTGTACAATTGACACCAGGGTGACATCACTATACCACAATATTTTCAACAGTAGGGAGTAAACCTTAAAAAGAAAGACGGTGTGGTTTCCTTACATCAGTGGTCCACAAAGCCCCTTTATACTTGCAGTCACCAGGAGTAGGGCAACGCTCCTTCACCATGGCGGTCAACCGAGGCGAAGGACCCCCCCTTCTCCTGCCATCACCTGGGAAGAAAGTACCCCTTTCTTCTCCATGGCATTACCAAGGAAGAACCCCCTTCCTTCGCCATGGCGATCAACCGAGAGGGGACCCCTTTCTTCTCCATGGCATTACCAAGGAAGAAGAACCCCCTTCCTTCGCCATGGCGATCAACCGAGAGGGGACCCCCTTTCTTCTCCATGGCATTACCAAGGAAGAAGAACCCCCTTCCTTCGCCATGGCGATCAACCGAGAGGGGACCCCTTCCTTCTCCATGGCGATCAACCGAGAAGGGACCCCTTTCTTCTCCATGGCATTACCAAGGAAGAAGAACCCCCTTCCTTCGCCATGGCGATCAACCGAGAGGGGACCCCTTTCTTCTCCATGGCATTACCAAGGAAGAAGAACCCCCTTCCTTCGCCATGGCGATCAACCGAGAGGGGACCCCTTCCTTCACCATGGCGATCAACCGAGAGGGGACCCCTTCCTTCACCATGGCGATCAACCGAGAGGGGACCCCTTCCTTCACCATGGCGATCAACCGAGAGGGGACCCCTTCCTTCACCATGGCGATCAACCGAGAGGGGACCCCTTCCTTTGCCATGGCATCACCTGCGAAGAGGGGGGGCCCCCCCATAGTGGTAAACCAAGAAGTCCCCTGGCGATGAGCCACTCAGGAGAAGGACCCCTAACAGAGATGACTGGGGTCAGTGGTTATGAGGCAGGACTGGCTGAGGTGTATGCTCTATGGACACAGTGGACAGTCTGTACAGCAGCCATGATCACACACTGACTGCTGGGACCGGATGAACCCATCGGGGGGGGGGGGGGGGGGGGTTCTGTGATGGGAGGACTGTGTCGCTCCATACTGAGGGTTCCCGAGCCCCCCCCAATCAGGTGTGCTAGCCCGGTACAGCACTCAGCCTTCCCTCACCACACCAGGACTGCACCATTACCCTCCCCCTCCAGGAACAAATGGAACGTTCTCCACACACAATAGTATCACCCCTCCCCGGCACCAACATGGAGCACCCTGCGCTCTGCCCGAGTCCATACAAGGACACCTGACCATTCGCTAAGTCATACACACCCCATAACCCCGTTTTGTTGGTACTCTCCGTAGCCCACTTACCGTAAATGGTTTCGTCCATTTTGAAAGAAATGGGGGCCAACGACTCGGCAGACAATCACACCTCCCCGCCAGATATGCCCCTCACCGATGTCCCCTCAAGCACAACGGCTATAATATTCCTCAAAGCGGCCGACATTCATCGGAACACACACCCAGCTCCCCGTTTACCCATATCCCACCCACTGGCTTCTTAGCAGCCACTCTCCAATCCCACCCTCTGCCCTGACCGACAGCGGCCTCCGCCAATCCAGAGTCCGGTCATAGAACAGGCCGGGCGGAATGTGGGCGGTCCTATAGGACCTCTTTGTTTCGAGGATGTGCTTTCGTTTGTGATGGACAGGCATGGCGCCCTATCAGAGGCCGGATTCCTTATCAGCGGGCGCAGCAGTGCTTGAGGGAGAGGACACTGACCAATCACATTCCCTGATGGGTGTGCGGGCGGGGCGCACTCCGGGCGATAGTGAAAGGAAATGCTGTTGGAATTAGTCAGGAATAGTTGAGTTGAGGCGGATCTCAGTGTAATGTACGATGGAGCGTGTTCATGTGTCATTCCTATACTGAAAGCCATTACCCTTCATTCCTATACTGAGAGCCCTGACCATTCCTTCCTATACTGAGAGCCCTTACCCTTCATTCCTATACTGAGAGCCCTTACCCTTCCTTCCTATACTGAGAGCCCTTACCCTTCCTTCCTATACTGAGAGCCCTTACCCTTCATTCCTATACTGAGAGCCCTGACCATTCCTTCCTATACTGAGAGCCCTTACCCTTCATTCCTATACTGAGAGCCCTTACCCTTCCTTCCTATACTGAGAGCCCTTACCCTTCCTTCCTATACTGAGAGCCCTTACCCTTCATTCCTATACTGAGAGCCCTGACCATTCCTTCCTATACTGAGAGCCCTTACCCTTCATTCCTATACTGAGAGCCCTTACCCTTCATTCCTATACTGATAGCCCTTACCATTCCTTCCTATACTGAGAGCCCTTACCCTTCATTCCTATACTGATAGCCCTTACCATTCCTTCCTATACTGATAGCCCTTACCCTTCCTTCCTATACTGAGAGCCCTGACCATTCCTTCCTATACTGAGAGCCCTTACCATTCCTTCCTATACTGAGAGCCCTTACCCTTCATTCCTATACTGAGAGCCCTTACCCTTCATTCCTATACTGATAGCCCTTACCATTCCTTCCTATACTGAGAGCCCTTACCCTTCCTTCCTATACTGAGAGCCCTTACCCTTCATTCCTATACTGAGAGCCCTGACCATTCCTTCCTATACTGAGAGCCCTTACCCTTCATTCCTATACTGATAGCCCTTACCATTCATTCCTATACTGAGAGCCCTTACCCTTCCTTCCTATACTGAGAGCCCTTACCCTTCATTCCTATACTGAGAGCCCTGACCATTCCTTCCTATACTGAGAGCCCTTACCATTCCTTCCTATACTGAGAGCCCTTACCCTTCATTCCTATACTGAGAGCCCTTACCCTTCATTCCTATACTGATAGCCCTTACCATTCCTTCCTATACTGAGAGCCCTTACCCTTCATTCCTATACTGATAGCCCTTACCATTCCTTCCTATACTGATAGCCCTTACCCTTCCTTCCTATACTGAGAGCCCTGACCATTCCTTCCTATACTGAGAGCCCTTACCATTCCTTCCTATACTGAGAGCCCTTACCCTTCATTCCTATACTGAGAGCCCTTACCCTTCATTCCTATACTGATAGCCCTTACCATTCCTTCCTATACTGAGAGCCCTTACCCTTCATTCCTATACTGATAGCCCTTACCATTCCTTCCTATACTGATAGCCCTTACCCTTCATTCCTATACTGAGAGACCTTACCCTTTATTCCTATACCGAGAGCGCTTACCTTTCATTCCTTCCTATACTGACAGCCCTTACCCTTCATTCCTATACTGATAGCCCTTACCATTCCTTCCTATACTGAGAGCCCTTACCCTTCCTTCCTATACTGAGAGCCCTTACCCTTTATTCCTATACTGAGAGCAATTACCCTTCCTTCCTATACTGAGAGCCCTTACCCTTCATCAGGGGCGTTGCTAGGTCTGCAAAAGATCTGGGGCTAGAGCCCATAGCAGCGGTTACCAACCTTTTTTGCAGGCCCGCGGGGGGGCACACCAGTGGTAAGCAAGTGGTTCAACTCATAATGCAGAATCAGTGGGAGCCCTGGGCGTGTCACTTGCCACATCTCCAGCCACCAGATGCAGCGTGTCACTTGCCACATCTCCAGCCACCAGATGCAGCGTGTCACTTGCTACCGTTGCCTGTCACCAGGTGCAGTGTGTCACTTGCTACCGTCGCCTGTCACCAGGTGCAGTGTGTCACTTGCCATGTCGCCTGCCACCAGATGTGGATTGTCACTTGCCACGTCACCTGCCACCATTTGTAGATTGTCACTTGCCTTGTCACCTACCATCATTTGCATATTGTCACTTACCACGTCTCCTGCCACTATTTGCAGATTGCCACGTCACCCACCACCATTTTCAGATTGTCACTTACCACGTTACCTGCCACTAGATGTGGGTTGTCACTTGCCACGTCACCTGGCACTAGATGTGGACTGTCACTTGCCAACTGATGTGGATTGTAACTTGCCATGCCAGCCAGTTCCACCATATGTGCATTGTCACTGCATTGGTGGCAGGCTGGCAGCACTGATCCATTTAGTGAGGGCAGGGGAGCGGTGATGCGGGGCAGACAGTGAGAGATGATATCATCTCGCTGCTCCCCTCCCCACCTCCAACATGGAAGCAAGGGCGGTCTGGCTGCAGAGTGGAGCTCCACCGATGACAGGAAGCACGTGACCTCCACTCCACCGCGCTGTGAGGGTGGAAGAGCACTCATGTGTGATGGGCAGTGAGAGATGATATCATCTCTCTGCACCTCGCTCCCACATTGAAGAGGCCCGGCTGTGAAGAGTGCTGATGTGGAGCGGTCGGAGAGAGATGATGTCATCTCTGCTTGTCCGCCCGCTCACTTCTCTCCTCTCCTCCGCCTCTCTCATGCAGCCAGCCTGCCCGCCGCAGGTTAGGCAGGGACCCTGCGGCAAGAGACTCGGGGCTATGGGCCCCAGATTCGGGGCTATAGCCCCAATAGCCACCCCTTAGCAATGCTTCTGCCCTTCATCCCTATACTGAGAGCCCTTACCCTTCATTCCTATACTGAGAGCCCTTACCCTTCATTCCTATACTGAGAGCCCTTACCCTTCATTCCTATACTGAGAGCCCTTACCCTTCCTTCCTATACTGAGAGCCCTTACCCTTCCTTCCTATACTGATAGCCCTTACCCTTCCTTCCTAGACTGAGAGCCCTTACCATTCATTCCTATACTGAGAGCCCTTACCCTTCCTTCCTATACTGAGAGCCCTTACCCTTCATTCTTATACTGAGAGCCCTTACTATTCCTTCCTATACTGAGAGCCCTTACCCTTCCTTCCTATACTGAGAGCCCTTACCCTTTATTCCTATACTGAGAGCCCTTACCCTTTATTCCTATACTGAGAGCAATTACCCTTCCTTCCTATACTGAGAGCCCTTACCCTTCCTTCCTATACTGAGAGCCCTTACCATTCATTCCTATACTGAGAGTCCTTACCCTTCCTTCCTATACTGAGAGCCCTTACCATTCCTTCCTATACTGAGAGTCCTTACCCTTCCTTCCTATACTGGGAGCCCTTACCATTCCTTCCTATACTGAGAGCCCTTACCCTTCCTTCCTATACTGAGAGCCCTTACCCTTCATTCCTATACTGAGATCCCTTAATATTCCTTCCTATACTGAGAGCCCTTACCCTTCATTCCTATACTGAGAGCCCTTACTATTCCTTCCTATACTGAGAGCCCTTACCCTTCCTTCCTATACTGAGAGTCCTTACCCTTTATTCCTATACTGAAAGCCCTTACCCTTTATTCCTATACTGAGAGCAATTACCCTTCCTTCCTATACTGAGAGCCCTTACCCTTCATCAGGGAGGTTGCTAGGTCTGCAAAAGATCTGGGGCTAGAGCCCATAGCAGCGGTTACTAACCTTTTTTGCAGGCCCGCGGGGGGGCACACCAGTGGTAAGCAAGTGGTTCAACTCACCATAATGCAGAATCAGTGGGAGCCCTGGGCGTGTCACTTGCCACATCTCCAGCCACCAGATGCAGCGTGTCACTTGCCATCGTCGCCTGTCACCAGATGCAGTGTGTCACTTGCTACCGTCGCCTGTCACCAGGTGCAGTGTGTCACTTGCCATGTCGCCTGCCACCAGATGTGGATTGTTACTTGCCACGTCACCTGCCACCATTTGTAGATTGTCACTTGCCTTGTCACCTACCATCATTTGCATATTGTCACTTACCACGTCTCCTGCCACCATTTTCAGATTGTCACTTGCCATGTTACCTGCCACTAGATGTGTGTTGTCACTTGCCACGTTACCTGGCACTAGATGTGGACTGTCACTTGCCAACTGATGTGGATTGTAACTTGCCATGCCAGCCAGTTCCACCATATGTGCATTGTCACTGCATTGGTGGCAGGCTGGCAGCACTGATCCATTTAGTGAGGGCAGGGGAGCGGTGATGCGGGGCAGGCAGTGAGAGATGATGTCATCTCGCTGCTCCCCTCCCCACCTCCAACATGGAAGCTAGGGCGGTCTGGCTGCAGAGTGGAACTCCACCGATGACAGGAAGCACGTGACCTCCACTCCACCACGCTGTGAGGGTGGAAGAGCACTCATGTGTAATGGGCGGGCAGTGAGAGATGATATCATCTCTCTGCACCTCGCTCCCACATTGAAGAGGCCCGGATGTGGAGCGGTCGGAGAGAGATGATGTCATCTCTGCTTGTCCGCCCGCTCACTTCTCTCCTCTCCTCCGCCTCTCTCATGCAGCCAGCCTGCCCACCGCAGGTTAGGCAGGGACCCTGCGGCAAGAGACTCGGGGCTATGGGCCCCAGATTCGGGGCTATAGCCCCAATAGCCACCCCTTAGCAACGCTTCTGCCCTTCATCCCTATACTGAGAGCCCTTACCCTTCATTCCTATACTGAGTACCCTTACCCTTCCTTCCTATACTGAGAGCCCTTACCCTTCATTCCTATACTGAGAGCCCTTACCCTTCCTTCCCATACTGAGAGCCCTTACCCTTCATTCCTATACTGAGAGCCCTTACCCTTCATTCCTATACTAAGAGCAATTACCCTTCATTCCTATACTGAGATGCCTTACCATTTATTCCTATACTGAGAGCCCTTACTCTTTATTCCTATACTGAGAACCCTTACTCTTCCATCCTATACTGAGAGCCCTTACCCTTCATTCCTATACTGAGAGCCCTTACCCTTCTTTCCTATACTAAGAGCTTTTACCCTTCATTCCTATACTGAGAGTCCTTACCCTTCCTTCCTATACTGAGAGCCCTTACCCTTCCTATACTGAGAGCCCTTACCCTTCCTTCCTATACTGAGAGTCCCTACCCTTCATTCCTATACTGAGAGCCCTTAACCTTCCTTCCTATACTGAGAGCCCTTAACCTTCATTCCTATACTGAGAGCCCTTACCCTTCTTTCCTATACTAAGAGCTTTTACCCTTCATTCCTATACTGAGAGTCCTTACCCTTCCTTCCTATACTGAGAGCCCTTACCCTTCCTATACTGAGAGCCCTTACCCTTCCTTCCTATACTGAGAGTCCCTACCCTTCATTCCTATACTGAGAGCCCTTAACCTTCCTTCCTATACTGAGAGCCCTTAACCTTCATTCCTATACTGAGGGCCCTTACCCTTCATTCCTATACTGAGAGCAATTACCCTTCCTATACTGGGAACCCTTACCCTTCCTTCCTATACTGAAAGTCCTTACCCTTCCTTCCTATACTGAGAGTCCTTACCCTTCATTCCTATACTGAGAGCAATTATTCTTCATTCCTATACTGAGAGCCCTTACCCTTTATTCCTATACTGAGAGCCCTTACGCTTTATTCCTATACTGAGAGCCCTTACCCTTACTTCCTATACTGAGAGCCATTACCCTTCATTCATATACTGAGAGCCATTACCCTCCCTTCCTATACTGAGAGTCCTTACCCTTGATTCCTATACCGAGAGCCTTTACCCTTCCTTCCTATACTGAGAGCCCTTACCCTTCCTATACTGAGAGCCCTTACCCTTCCTTCTATACTGAGAGTCCTTACCCTTCATTCCTATACTGAGGGCCCTTACCCTTCCTTCCCATACTGAGAGCCCTTACCCTTCCTTCCTATACTGAGAGCCCTTACCCTTCCTTCCCATACTGAGAGGCCTTACCCTTCATTCCTATACTGAGAGCCCTTACCCTTCATTCCTATACTGAGAGCCCTTACCCTTCATTACTATACTGAGAGCAATTACCCTTCATTCCTATACTAAGAGCCCGTACCCTTTATTCCTATACTGAGAGCCCTTACTCTTCCATCCTATACTGAGAGCCATTACCCTTCATTCCTATACTGAGAGCTCTTACCCTTCATTCCTATACTGAGAGTCCTTACCCTTCATTCCTATACCGAGAGTCCTTACCCTTCTTTCCTATACTGAGAGCTCTTACCCTTCATTCCTATACTGAGAGCCCTTACCCTTCCTTCCTATACTGAGAGCCCTTACTCTTCATTCCTATACTGAGAGCCCTTACCCTTCCTATACCAAGAAACCTTACCCTTCCTTCCTATACTAAGAGTCCTTATCCTTCATTCCTATACTGGAGCAATTACCCTTCCTTTCTATACTGGGAACCCTTACCCTTCCTTCCTATACTGAGAGCCCTTACCCTTCATTCCTATACTGAGAGCAATTACCCTTCATTCCAATACTGAGAGCCCTTACGCTTTATTCCTATACTGAGAGCCCTTACCATTACTTCCTATAATGAGAGCCATTACCCTTCATTCCTATACTGAGAGCCCTTACCCTTCATTTCTATACTGAGAGCACTTACCCTTCCTTCCTATACTGAGAGTCCTTACCCTTCATTCCTATACTGAGAGCAATTACCCTTCCTTCCTATACTAGGAACCCTTACCATTCCTTCCTATACTGAGAGCCCTTACCCTTCCTTCCTATACTGAGAGCCCTTACCCTTCATTCCTACACTGAGAGCAATTACCCTTCATTCCTATACTAAGAGCCCTTATGCTTTATTCCTACACTGAGAGCCCTTACGCTTTATTCCTATACTAAGAGCCCTTACCCTTACTTCCTATACTGAGAGCCATTGCCCTTGATTCCTATACTTAGGGCCCTTACCCTTCCTTCCCATACTGAGAGCCCTTACCCTTCCTTTCTATACTGAGAGTCCTTACCCTTCATTCCTATACTTAGGGCCCTTACCCTTCCTTCCCATACTGAGAGCCCTTACTCTTCCTTCCTATACTGAGAGCCCTTACCCTTCATTCCTATACTGAGAGCACTTACCCTTCATTACTATACTGAGAGCAATTACCCTTCATTCCTACACTGAGAGCCCTTACCCTTTATTCCTATACTGAGAGCCCTTACTCTTCCATCCTATACTGAGAGCCATTACCCTTCATTCCTATACTGAGAGCCCTTACCCTTCTTTCCTATACTAAGAGCTCTTACCCTTCATTGCTATACTAAGAGTCCTTACCCTTCATTCCTATACTGAGAGTCCTTACCCTTCTTTCCTATACTGAGAGCTCTTACCCTTCATTCCTATACTGAGAGCCCTTACCCTTCCTTCCTATACTGAGAGCCCTTACCCTTCATTCCTATACTGAGAGCCCTTACCCTTCCTATACCGAGAGACCTTACCCTTCTTTCCTATACTGAGAGTCCTTACCATTCATTCCTTTACTGAGAGCCCTTACCCTTCCTTCCTATATTGAGAGCCCTTACCCTTCCTAAACTGAGACCCCTAACCCTTCTTTTCTATACAGAGAGTCCTTACCCTTCATTCCTATACTGATGGCCCTTACCCTTCCTTCCCATACTGAGAGCCCTTACCCTTCCTTCCTAAACTGAGAGCCCTTACCCTTCATTCCTATTCTGAGAGCCCTTACCCTTCATTCCTATACTGAGAGTCCTTACCCTTCATTCCTATACTGAGAGCCCTTACCCTTCATTACTATACTGAGAGCCCTTACCCTTCATTCCTATACTGAGAGCAAATAACCTTCATTCCTATACTGAGAGCCCTTACTTTTTATTCCTATATTGAGAGCCCTTACTCTTCCGTCCTATACTGAGAGCCATTATCCTTCATTCCTATACTGAGAGCCCTTACCCTTCTTTCCTATACTAAGAGCTCTTACCCTTCATTCCTATACTGAGAGTCCTTACCCTTCATTCCTATACTGAGAGTCCTTACCTTTCTTTCCTATACGGAGAGCTCTTACCCTTCATTTCTATACTGAGAGCCCTTACACTTTCTTCTTATACTGAGAGCCCTTACCCTTCTTTCCTAAACTGAGAGCTCTTACCCTTCATTACTATACTGAGAGCCCTTTATTTTTCCCATACTGAGAGCCCTTACCCTTCTTTCCTATACTGAGAGCCCTTACCCTTCATTCCTCTACTGAGAGCCCTTACCCTTCTTATACTGAGAGTCCTTACCCTTCATTCCTATACTGAGAGCCCTTACTCTTCCATCCTATACTGAGAGACATTACCCTTCCTTCCTATACTGAGAGTCCTTACTCCTCATTCCTATACTGAGAGCCCTTACCCTTCATTCCTATACTGAGAGCCCTTACCCTTCATTCCTATACTGAGAGCCCTTACCCTTCCTTTCTATACTGAGAGCCCTTACCCTTCCTTCCTATACTGAGAGTCATTACCCTTCATTACTATACTGAGAGCCCTTACCCTTCCTTCCTATACTACTGAGAACACGGCTCTTACCCTTCATTCTTATACTGAGAACAAGGCCCTTACCCTTCATTCCTATACTGAGAGCCCTTACCCTTCATTACTATACTGTGAGCCCTTACCCTTCCTTCCTATACTACTGAGAACACAGCTCTTACCCTTCATTCCTATACTGAGAACAAGCTCCTTAGCCTTCATTCCTATACTGAGAGCCCTTTACCCTTTATTCCTATACCAAGAACAAGGCCCTTACCCTTCCTTCCTATACTGAAAGCCCCTACCCTTTATTCCTATACTGGGGGCTCTTACACTTCATTACTAGACTGAGAGCCCTTACCATTCATTCTTATACTGAAATCACAGCCCTTACCCTTCATTCCTATACTGAGATCACGGCCCTTACCCTTCATCCCTATACTGAGAGCTCTTACCCTTCATTCCTATACTGAGAGCCCTTAACCTTCTTTCCTATACTGAGAACCCTTACCCTTTATCCCTATACTGAGAGCCCTTACCCTTCATTACTATACTGAGAGCCCTTACCCTTCATTCCTATACTGAGAGCCCTTACCCTTCATTACTATACTGAGAGCCCTTACCCTTCCTTCCTATACTATTGAGAACATGGCTCTTACCCCTCATTCCTATACTGAGAACAAGGCCCTTACCCTTCATTCCTATACTGAGATCCCTTACCCTTTATTCCTATACTGAGAGCCCCTACCCTTTATTCCTATACTGAGAGCCCCTACCCTTCCTTCCTATACTGAGAGCCCTTACCCTTCATTTCTATACTGAGAGCCCTTACCCTTTATTCCTATACTGAGAGCTCTTACACTTCATTACTAGACTGAGAGCCCTTACCATTCATTCCTATACTGAGATCATGGCCCTTACCCTTCATTCCTATACTGAGATCACAGCCCTTACCCTTCATCCCTATACTGAGAGCCCTTACCCTTCATTGCTATACTGAGAACCCTTACCCTTCATTACTATACTGAGAACCCTTACCCTTCCTTTTTCATACGCAGAGCCCCTACCCTTCATTACTATACTGAGAGCCCTTACCCTTCCTTCCTATACTGAGAACACAGCGTTTACTAGGCCCGGACTGGGACAAAAAATAGACCTGCGCATTTTAGACTGGGTAGCCCAATCCCTGGGGGGAGGGAATGGAAGGGCAGAGATGGGGGCGGGCGTTCGCGAGGGTGGTTGGTGATGGGTTATTAATCCCATGAGACACACCTATCAAGCAAAGAGACAGCCCCATATGGCAAAGAGACAGCCGCAGACCAGCAAAGAGACATCCCTAATCCACCAAAGAGAAATCCCCTATCCGGCAATGAGACAGCCCCAGATCAGCAAAAAGACAGCCCCAGACCAGCAAAGAGACAGCCTCAGACCAGCAAAGAGACAGCCTCAGACCAGCAAAGAGACAGTCTTAGTCCAGCAAAAAGACATCCCCATCCAGCAAAGAGACAGCCTCAGACCAGCAAAAAGACAGCCCCAGACCAGAAAAGAGACAGCCTCGGTCTAGCAAAGAGACAGCCTCGGTCCAGCAAAGAGACAGCCTCGGTCCAGCAAAGAGACAGCCCCTACCAGCAAAGAGACAGCCCCAGATCAGCAAAGAGACAGCCCCAGATCAGCAAAGAGACAGCCTCGGTCCAGTAAAGAGACATCCCCATCCAGCAAAGAGACAGCCTCAGACCAGCAAAAAGACAGCCCCAGACCAGCAAAGAGACAGCCTCAGTCCAGCAAAGAAACAGCCCCAGATCAGCAAAGAGACAGCCCCAGACCAGCAAAGAGACAGCCCGAGACCAGCAAAGATACAGCCTCAGTCCAGCAAAAGAGACAGCACCAGACCAGCCCTTTCCCCACCGGTACAGAGTGAGACTTTGGCTGTAACACACACTGGATTAGTTTAGGGTTCAGTGCACTCACCTTCCTCCTTGTGCAGCTGCCACAATGTGCCGACCGGTGTTAAACAAGAGGGCTGTTGTCCCTTGAGTGCAGCTATATCTCCAGCGGCCGGCTCATGAGGTGTCTCTCTCCTGCAGGCACTTCCTGTGTGTCACAGGTACCATCTCCCCCACTTTCTTCTGCACCTCCTAGTTTGCTGACACTGGCCCTGCTTTAGGCATGGCCACATAGCACTGCCCTTACCCTTCATTCCAATATTGAGAGCACGGCCCTTACCCTTCATTCCTTTACTGAGAACACAGCCCTCACCCTTCATTACTATACTGAGAACACGGCCATCACCCTTCATTACTATACTGAAAACATGGCCCTCCTGAGTGATCCTAGGCAATGCCCAGATGACTGTTAGATGGAAGACTATCGCTACCCTTGATACAAGATGATCTACCGGATACAAATCTACTCCTGGAAAGAAATATCTTTTTCTGAAGCTCTCTGAGCTTGAATCTCAGACATCCTTCTGCTTGAAGATCTTGCGATAGATACTGCCTAGTAGGTAATGTCACAAACTGAACACTGTTCTGTTGGAGCAACTGATCGAAGTGATTTGTAATCCAGCAACACTGATAGATTCCACTGGGAAAAATCCTCTTTCGTGGCGGTCGAAACCTCCTGACTGTCTTTAAAGTTTGTACAAACAAAAAGATTTCTGGCACATTTAAGCCTTGCTATTGCCAACCTAGTTGACACTTGCAATCTCAAGGAATATAGGCTAAGGCTCATGTCCAATCTGGTCTACAAGTAGTCCAGAACAGCTGTCACCGTTGCAGTAGTATCAATATCTCGCTCTGCTGAGAAATAACGCAAACTTGTTCCAGATTTTGGCATAGATGTTGTTAGTAAAGTGCCTTCTCACACTCCACAAGGTAGAGATCATCCTGAAGCAGGCTAGGTTCTCAAGCTTCTCCTATCAGTCATCCTGTTTGCAGCCACACCCTGCATATGTGCAAAGGGGCATTAGCTTCTGTCTCATGAGATGAATCGCCACGAGAACTCAAGGCCCTCATTGTCAAAATGGAGGAATGGATATGACTACCATATTCACTCTCGACAGCCTCAAAAGGAATCTCATTACAAGAAATGTTGGAAAATATATAGGCTAGATTGCAGATTGTCAGAAACCATGAAATCAGGCCGACACAGAAGTACAGTTAAATAACACTTGTTTAATAATAAAAGTAAAAAGAACAAACATAGTCAAAACCAAAGTTCAGTAACCAGAACGGATAGTCAGCCAAGCCAGAAGTCAGGGATCAATGTAGTGGAACAGCAAGCAGGATATGGAGCCAGAAGGGATGTCAGCAAAGCAGGTCTTGAACAGGATCACAGGAGATAGTTTCTGTGATGTTGATCAAGGCAAAGGCAGAGAACCTCTTGACTGGACAGCTTAAGTAGGTAGGACTGACGAGCAGGATATCATCAACAGCTGAGCAACTGTGGAGAGATAGGAGCTGGCAAATAGCCGACAGCTGAGCGGCCAGCTCTGAGAAGGAAGGGCTGAGCCCAGCCCTTACAGTACCCCCTCCTCAACGACCCCTTCCCCTCGAAGGACCATCAGGCTTGAGGGGAAGTGGAAATCACGGAGGAAGACAGGGGGCATGTAGGTCCCGAGAATGAGACCCAATAGCATTCCTCCAGACCATACTCCTTCCAATGCACCAGGTACTGTATGCGCCAACAGAACCTACGGGAGTCAACGATGGACTGTACTTCATACTCCTCATGGTTCTCAACCTGTACAGGGTGAGGACATGGCACTGAGGTGGTAAAGCTGTTGCAGACCAAAGGTTTTAATAAGGAGACATGAAATACATTTGAAATATGCATGTTAGAAGGAAGGTCTAATGCGTAAGCCACTGGGTTAATCCTGTGAAGAATACGGAAAGGCCCAATAAACCGAGGTGCGAACTTCAGTGAGGGAACACGAAGTCGGAGGTTGCAAGATGACAGCCAGGCCCTGTCCCCAACCTGGTAGGAAGGCGCGGGCAGGTGCCTGCGGTCAGCATGGAGTCTGTACCTATCATTAGCATGTCGCAAAGCCTCCTGGACTTGTGCCCAAGTGGAACAAAGACCACGGAGATACTCCTCTAACGCAGGAAAACTCTGCGAAACAAATGAGTTAGGCAACATGAAAGGTTGGAAACCATAGTTCGGCATAAACGGGAGCAATCAGGAAGCAGAATTCAAGGCACTGTTGTGAGCAAACTCTTGGTAAAAGGTCTGACCAGTTGTTATGATGGTCAGAAATCTAGCAACGTAGGAATTGCTCCAAGGACTGATTGGCTCGTTCTGTGGCCCCATTAGACTACGCATACGCAGAGGAAAAAGCAAGCTGAAACTGTGCACAAAAGGCTCGCCAGAACCGGGCACAAACTGACTACCCCTGTCCGAGACAATCACCTTGGGTAGCCCATGTAAGCAAAAATCTCCCGAGCAAAAATGGAAGCCAGTTCCTTAGAGGTGGGCAACTTCTTAAGTGGAATACAATGAGACATTTTCGAGAATCAGTCAACCACCATAAGGATAATTGTGTTGCCCTGGGAGTTGGGTAACTCCACAATGAAATCCATAGACAGGTGGGTCCAGGGCATCTCTCCATTGGGTATGGGTTGTAGGAGGCCCACTGGAAGATGTCGTGGAGTCTTACTCTGAGCACACACGGAACAGGCAGCTACGAAGGCGGTTACATTAGCGCATAGACTAGGCCACCAGAATTGTTGGGAAATGGCCCAAAAGATATGATTCTTCCCAGGGTGGCCAGCAGCCTTGGGAGAATGGTAAGTCTGGAGCACGGCAGTACGGAGACTATCTGGGACAAAACAGTGGTCACAAGGTTTCTCAGGAAGAACATGGACCTGAGCAGCAAGAATTTTGTCACCCAAAGGAGAAGTGAAACTGCTGAGAAGTGTAGCCAGAATACGATCAGGAGGAATCACAGGAACAGGAACCGTAACCAACTCCAACTTCGAATTGGAGGAAAATTGTCGTGACAAGGCGTCAGCCCTTACATTCTTAGTACCGGGTAAGAATGAGAAAATAAAATTGAAACTTGACAAGAAAAGAGCCCTACGCGTCCTTCTGGGAGAGAGGCGTTTAGCCTCATACAAGAATGTGAGATTCTTATGGCCAGTAAGAAAGAGAACTGGCACAGTGGTACCTTCAAGGAGATGTCTCCATTCTTTCACGGCTAAAATGATCGCCAACAGCTCTCTGTCACCAATCTCGTAATTGCACTCCCCAGGTGACAATTTCTTGGAAAAGTAGCCACAAGGATGCAAAGCACTCTCAGAGGTAGGACATTCGGACAGAAGGGCGCCAACACCAGTCTCAGAAGCATCAACCTCAAAAGATAAAAGGTAACGTAGGATCAGGATGTGCCAACACAGGAGCAGAAACAAAAGCAGCCTTGACACTCTCAAAGGCCTTAATGGACTCCGGAGACCAACTCTGTGGGTTAGCGTCCTATGTGGTCATATTAGACAGGGGCTTTACCAGAGATGAGAAGTTACAAATAAACTTCCGATAATAGTTGGCAAAGCCCAGGAAACGCTGCAGGAGGACCTAAACCCATGAGTCGGGGCCACTGTAGGACTGCTGAAAATTTCTCTGGGTCCATCAAAAAAACAACAGTAGAAATGACATAACCCAGGAATTAACCTGTTCACAATGGAACTCGCACTTCTCCAATTTACGATAGAGATTGTTCTATCTTAGTTTCTTTTTTTTTTTTTATTTTGTTCTCTTTTAGTTTCTGAAGCACACAACATACATCTGTGTGGTGGCTCTCCAGGGACTTGGAAAATATGAGGATATCATCGAGATAAACCACCACACATAACTGCAACAAATTTCGGAGGACATTATTAATAAATTCCTGGAAAACTGCCGGGGCGTTACAAAGGTCAGAAGGCATTACAAGGTACTCATAATGGACTGTTCTGGTATTAAACGCAGTTTCCCACTCGTCGCCCTCCTTAATCCTCACAAGATTGTATGCCCCTCTGAAATAAAGCTTCGTGAAAACCGTTGCTCCTTTGAGGCGGTCAAATAACTCTGTAATCAACGGAATCAGATAGGCATTCTTAATCGTGAAACGATTGAGACCCCTATAATCAATACAAGGTCTCAGTTCACCACTCCTCTTCTTCAGAAAGAAGAAACCAGCACCAGCAGGGGACGAGGATTTGCGGCTGAAACCTCGAGAAAGTGCGTCTGCAACATACTCCTCCATGGCCTTATCCTCCAAGACCGACAAAGGGTAAACCTGGCCACAAGGGGGTATGGCACCAGGTTGAAGGTCAATTGCACAATCATACGGCCAGTGTGGAGTCAAACTACCCGCTTGACCTTAGTCAAAGACATCACTAAAATCGCGGTACTCCTCCGGCAGAGAAGAGAATGAAGAGGTGCACAGGACCTTGGCTACCTTCTGGAAGCATGTCTTACTGGATTGTGGCGACCAGGAGAGAACTTCAGCACAGAGCCAATGAAAAGAGGGGTTGTGCCTCTGTAACCAAGGATAATCAATAACCAGTGGAAACATAGGTGAGGAAATAACTTGGAATTGGATTATCTCATGGTGAAGAGCCCCTACGGCCATGGACAACGGAACCGTCTCATGAGTCACATGGGCAGGCTGTAGGGGTCTCCCATCAATAGCCTCAATGGCAAGTTGAGTAATACACACCTGCAGCGGAATTGAGTGCTTCGATACAAAGGCAGCATCAATGAACAGGCCTGCAGCCCCAGAGTCGATTAGAGCCTGTGTCTCGACTGACAACTCAGCCCAAGAAAGGGTGACCGAAACCAGGGGCTTATCCTTCTGGATAACTGGGGATGAAACAACGCCACCTAAGGTCTGTCTGTGACAAGACCTCAAGGTTCGGGTGTTCCCTGAACGGGTAGGACAAGACTTCAAAAAGTGACCTGCCTGGCCACAATAAAGGCACAATCTCTCCCTCCTCCTAAAGGTTCTCTCATCCGCAGAGAGACGCGTGAAGCCCAAGTGCATCGGTTCATCTTCACTGACCGACTCGGTACCAGGAGGCATGGGAGGTGAGGGAGGCACGGGTGGGACTGCAAAGCTTGGAGGCAAACATACAGGAGGCTTCCACAAGCACTCCTTAAAAGAGAGTCTTTCTCTGAGTCTGGAGTCAATGAGGATGGAAAACGTGATCAACTTCTCCAGCTCAGTGGGTATATCTCGGGCTGCTATCTCATCCTTGATGGAATCCGAGAGACCATGAGAAAAAGCAGCCATGAGGGCCTCATTGTTCCAAGCAACCTTTGCTGCCAGAGTATGGAATTTAATGGCATATTCGGCAACAGTTCTCGTACTCTGTTTGATGGACATGAGGCACTTGGCAGCATAAGCGGAGCGTGCAGGAATGTCAAATATCCTTTTAAAGGAGGCCACAAACTCAGGGTAACTCAAGACAACAGGTTTTTGCGTCTCCCAGTCCAAGGCTCTCTTATAAAACAAAGATATCACAAAACCTACTTTGCTTCTGTTCCTGGGAAACGCCTGGGGCAGCATCTCAAAGTATATTTCAACCTGGTTGAGAAACCCTCTGCATTGAATTGGATGGCCCCCAAATCGCTGGGGAAGCGGAGCGAAACCAGACATACCTCTTATAGAGCTAATACTTGAGGCGGGTACCTGCACAGAGACTGGCACAGCAGCAGGGACAGCCTACAACTCAGGTTGTAGCAGAGCAGCCACAGTGGGAGATTCCAGGTGAGCTCAGGAGCGTTTGTAACGCCATGGCAAACTGGTCCATGCTGTGATCTTGCTCATCCAATCTGGAAAAAATATAACCAACAAGTGGATAGACTGCATCTTCTGAATTCATGGCCTTCGCCTAATGTCAGAAACCATGAAATCAGACCGAGACAGAAGTTCAGTTAGATCACATTGTTTAACCTGCCTGACAGTATTCCCAAGTGTGCCTCGGGGTTAAATTTCAGCACCATTAGCGGTAACCCTGAGCCACACTCGGGATTACATCTCAGGATCCTGGTGCAGGTTATTTACCTTGTCCCCAGGACCTTGCGATGTCCCCCCGCACTGTCTGCGGGCTCCGTCCTCTGCCCGAAGCCTTTCTGTGCCAGGCTCCGTTCCCTGCGAGTGTTGCAATGCACGGGGGCGGAGCCTGGCGGCAAATTCAAAAAAATTTATTAATCATAACACGTACAGTACTGTAATCTTACAGATTACAGTACTGTATGAAATCATTTCACTTCCCTTTTGTCCCCAGTGCTTTGGCCCATGCCCTGCATGCAGTTTTATATTACATATACTGTTCTTTCTGTCTGGAAACCTGAGATTGTCCATAGCAACCAAAAAGTATCCCTTTACGTCAAAAGTGGCTTTAGACCAGCTAGAAAACAGCAATAGTAAATTAGAACACTTGCAGAATTGAGCGATAGTGAATCGTGGGAAAATTTATTTTATTATTATTATTTTTTTTAATTATTTATATTTATTATATTATAATTTATGATTTTGTGTTTCAAACTTCATCATACCCGGAATATCTACAAGACTCTTGGTGGACAGATCTAAGTGTCTTATTGCTAAGAATTACAGACCTACAATATAAAACGCCAAATTTCTATGCAAAATAATTGTACCGCTTTGAGAAATCTGAAATAATCATACCGCCAGGGAGGTTAATAATATAAGTAAATAGAACAAACGTAGTCAAAACATAGCCAGAGTTCAGGAACTGGAACGGATAGTCAGACAAGCCAAACGTCAGGGAGCTGAAGATGAGCGTAGTAAAACAGCAAGCAGGATCTGGAGCCAGAAGGGATTTCAGCCAAGCAAGTCTTTTAACAGGAATGCAGGAGAGCATCTGTGTGATGTTGACTAAGGCGAAGGCAGAGATTCTCTGGGCTGGACGGCTTAAGTAGGTAGGACTGACGAGCAGGATATCATCAACAGCTGGGTAACTGTGGAGAGATAGGAGCTGGCAATTAGCTGACAGCTGAGCAGCCAGCTCAGAGAAGGAAGGGCTGAGCCCAGCCCTGACACCGGGACAGATAATCCGTAAATACCTTCTTCAAAACTATTGAATACTTGTAGATATTACCAATACCAATACCAAAGGGGAACCCCAGGCCAAGCTATTAACCTTTAACTCTAATCAGATATCTGACCTAAAGGTAATGGTTTAAGGGCCTTTATAGCAGCAATGTCCCCGTTGCATATCTGATGTTCTTCACCGGCTTGTTGGAGCTTGTTAACTGTATTCCGATTAGATGTAGTGGGAACAGTAAATATTGTGTAATGAAAAAGGCTAAATATGTATAAGCACAGTGTTCAAATAAATGCAGTCTGTGCAAAGTGTCTCAATTTAACTGTGACAAAGAATGGGTAAAGGTCGATTTGCCCTCTCACCAATGACCAGATCGCTTCAATGTCTTCTGGACAGGAACTTGTGTAGCGACACTTGTGCAGCGGATCCGCTGTCTCGATCTCCCGACATGAAGCTTGACACAGACCGACTAACAAGCGACTGAAGTGGTGCTGAATGGATGCCAGATAAACAGCAAACAGAGCCAGATCCCTCTCATCTGGGTTGGAATGTGGTAGGCCGCAATCCCCTTCTCAACAACCCCAAGTTATAGGTGGTCTCAATGCACTCACAGCCAAATAAAAACTGTTGCCACAAGATGTCTCCTAAAACTTAGGAACCGCAAGGCACACCAGCAGGCCCTGTAGCAGCAAGGTGTCTCTTAGGACCTGGGAACTGCAGGACACACCAGCGGGGACTGTAGCAGCAAGGTGCCTCTTAAGACCTGGGAACCGCAGGGCACACCAGCAGGGACTGTAGCAGCAAGGGGTCTCTTAGGACCTGGGAACCGCAGAGCACACCAGCAGGGACTGTAGCAGCAAGGGGTCTCCTAGGACCTGGGAAGGGTAGGGCACAGCAGCAGGGACTTTAGCAGCAAGGTGTCTCTTAGGACCTGGGAAATGCAGGACACACCAGCAGGGACTGTATCAGCAAGGTGTCTCTTAGGACCTGGGAACCATAGGGCACACCAGCAGGGACTGTAGCAGCAAGGTGTCTCTTAGGACCTAAGAACAGCAGGACACACCAGCAGGGACTGTAGCAGCAAGGTGTCTCTAGCATCCGGGAACCGCAAGGCACACTAGCAAGGACTGCAGCAGCAAGATGTCTCTTAGGACCTGGGAACGGTAGGGCACACCAGCAGGGACTAAAGCAGCAAGGTGTCTCTTAGGACCTGGGAACCGCAGAGCACACCAGCAGGGACTGTAGCAGAAAGGTGTCTCTTAGGACCTGGGATTAGCAGGGTACACCAGCAGGGACTGTAGCAGCAAGGTGTCTCTTAGGACCTTGGAACTGCAGAGCACACCAGCAAGGACTGTAGCAGCAAGGTGTCTCTTAGGACCTGGGAACTGCAGGGCACACCAGCAGGGACTGTATCAGCAAGGTGTCTCTTAGGACCTGGGAACCATAGGGCACACCAGCAGGGACTATAGCAGCAAGGTTTCTCTTAGGACCTGAGAACAGGAGGACACACCAGCAGGGACTGTAGCAGCAAAGTGTCTCTTAGCATCCGGGAACCGCAAGGCACACCAGCAGGGACTGCAGCAGCAAGATGTCTCTTAGGACCTGGGAACGGTAGGGCACACAAGCAGGGACTAAAGCAGCAAGATGTCTCTTAGGACCTAGGAACCGCAGAGCACACCAGCAGGGACTGTAGCAGAAAGGTGTCTCTTAGGAGCTGGGAACTGCAGAGCACACCAACAGGGACTGTAGCAGCAAGGGGTCTCTTAGGACCTGGGAAGGGTAGGGCACACCAGCAGGAACTGTAGAAGCAAGGTGTCTCTTAGGACCTGGGAACTACAGGGCACACCAGCAGGGACTGTAACAGCAAGGTGTCTCTTAGGACCTGGGAACTGCAGGGCACACCAGCAAGGACTGTAACAGCAAGGTGTCTCTTAGGACCTGGGAACCGCAGCACACACCAACAGGGACTGTAGAAGCAAGGTGTCTCTTAGGACCTGGGAACTGCAGGGCACACCAGAAGGGACTGTAGCAGCAAGGTGTCTCTTAGGACCTAGGAACCACAGGGCACACCAGCAAGGACTGTAGTAGCAAGGTGTCTCTTAGGACCTGGCAACCGCAGGACACACCAGCAGGGACTGTAGCAGCAAGGTGTCCCTTAGGACCTGGAAACCGTAAGGCACACCAGCAGGGACTGTAGCATCAAGGTGTCTCTTAGAACCTGGGAACGGTAGGGCACACCAGCAGGGACTGTAGCAGCAAGGTGTCTCTTAGGACCTGGGACCTGCAAGGCACACCAGCAGAGACTGTAGCAGCAAGGTGTCTCTTAGGACCTGGGAACCACAGAGCACACCAGCAGGGACTGTAGCAGCAAGGGGTCCCTTAAGACCTGGGAAAGGTAGGGCACACCAGCAAGGACTGTACTAGCAAGGTGTCTCTTAGGACCTGGGAACTGCAGGGCACACCAGCAGGGACTGTAGCAGCAAGGTGTCTCTTGGGACCTGGGAACTGCAGGGCACACCAGCAGGGACTGTAGCAGCAAGGTGTCTCTTGGGACTTGGGAACAGCAGGGCACACCAGCAAGGACTGTAGCAGCAAGGTGTCTCTTAGGACCTGGGAACCGCAGGACACACCAGCAGGGACTGTAGCAGCAAAGTGTCTCTTAGGACCTGGGAGCCGTAGGACACACCAGCAGGGACTGTAGCAGCAGGGTGTCTCTTAGGACCTGGGAACTGCAGGGCACACCAGCAGGGACTGTAGCAGCAAGGTGTCTCTTAGGACCTGGGAAACGCAGGGCACACCAGCAGGGACTGTAGCAGCAAGGGGTCTCTTAGGACCTGGGAAGGGTAGGGCACACCAGCAGGAACTGTAGCAGCAAGGTGTCTCTTAGGACCTGGGAACTGCAGGGCACACCAGCAGGGACTGTAACAGCAAGGTGTCTCTTAGGACCTGGGAACTGCAGGGCACACCAGCAAGGACTGTAACAGCAAGGTGTCTCTTAGGACCTGGGAACCGCAGCACACACCAGCAGGGACTGTAGCAGCAAGGTGTCTCTTAGGACCTGGGAACTGCAGGGCACACCAGAAGGGACTGTAGCATCAAGGTGTCTCTTAGAACCTGGGAACGGTAGGGCACACCAGCAGGGACTGTAGCAGCAAGGTGTCTCTTAGGACCTGGGACCTGCAAGGCACACCAGCAGGGACTGTAGCAGCAAGGTGTCTCTTAGGACCTGGGAACCACAGAGCACACCAGCAGGGACTGTAGCAGCAAGGGGTCTCTTAGGACCTGGGAAGGGTAGGGCACACTAGCAAGGACTGTACTAGCAAGGGGTCTCTTAGAACCTGGGAAGGGTAGGGCACACCAGCAGGGACTGTAGCAGCAAGGTGTCTCTTAGGACCTGGGAACTGCAGGGCACACTAGCAGGGACTGTAGCAGCAAGGTGTCTCTTAGGACCTGGGAACTGCAGGGCACACCAGCAAGGACTGTAGCAGCAAGGTGTCTCTTAGGACCTGGGAACCGCAGGACACACCAGCAGGGACTGTAGCAGCAAAGTGTCTCTTAGGACCTGGGAACCGTAGGACACACCAGCAGGGACTGTAGCAGCAGGGTGTCTCTTAGGACCTGGGAACCGCAGGGCACACCAGCAGGGACTGTAGCAGCAAGGTGTCTCTTAGGACCTGGGAACCGCAGGGCACACCAGCAGGGACTGTAGCAGCAAGGTGTCTCTTAGGACCTGGGAACCGCAGGGCACACCAGCAGGGACTGTAGCAGCAAGGTGTCTCTTAGGACCTGAGAACCGCAGGGCACACCAGCAGGGACTGTAGCAGCAAGGTGTCTCTTAGGACCTGGGAACCGCAGGGCACACCAGCAGGGACTGTAGCAGCAAGGTGTCTCTTAGGACCTGGGAACAGTAGGGCAAACCAGCAGGGACTGTAACAGCAAGGTGTCTCTTAGCATCCGGGAACTGCAAGGCACACCAACGGGGACTGCAGCAGCAAGATGTCTCTTAGGACCTGGGAATAGTAGGGCATGCCAGCAGGGACTGTAGCAGCAAGGTGTCACTTAGGACCTGGGAAGGGTAGGGCACACCAGCAGGGACTTTAGCAGAAAGGTTTCTCCTAGGACCTGGAAACAGCAGGGCAGACCAGCATTGACTATAGCAGCAAGGTGTCTTTTAGGACCTGGGAACCGCAGGGCACACCAGCAGGCACTGCATGTTTCTACATGTCAGATGTGTAAAAAATACAATCTAACACCATTATTATATATTGTATCCTGCAAAAAATGACACATGGATTAGGAGACTGCAGATGATTATCTTCTATTACAAATCCTAATAAGAGATGGCAGTATCTACATATTAAGAGACTTTATCAGCAGTAGTAAATATATTTTTTAAATTTAATTGGCTTTACTATGTACTCTTTGGAGTGTGAAAGTCTTGGGGTCCTTTGGAGTGTGAAGGTCTTGGAGTCCTTTGGAGTGTGAAGGTCTTGGAGTCCTTTGGAGTGTGAAGGTCTTGGAGTCCTCTGCAGTGTGAAGGTCTTGGAGTCCTTTGGAGTGTGAAGGTCTTGGAGTCCTTTGGAGTGTGAAGGTCTTGCTTGTTTTTAACCTTTCTGTAGTCCAAATTTAAATGTAAAGAGTTTACCACTGCCATTCATCAAGTGGACATTTATTTCTGTACTCACAGTAGTGCAGAATAACCAACAAAATCGGTTCCCTTGCTTGGTTAGTTCAGTGATTGGCGTAATAATTACAGAAAAGCCTTTAATGAACTTGCGGTAAAAGTTGGCGAAGCCAATGAAGCGTTGGACCCCTTTTTTATCGGAGGGAGCGGGCCAGTCAAGAATAGCTGCCACTTTTTGCGGATCCATTTTAATGCCATCACTAGCAATGATTAAGCCGAGGAGCTGGATGCATTGGCATTCAAATTCACATTTTTCTAATTTGGCATTAAGTCCGTGCTGCCTGAGCCGGGTTAGTACATTTCGGACATGCCTGCAATGTTCAATGACTGAGGAGGAGAAGATCAAGATGTCGTCTAGATACACTATAACGTATAAGTCCAGGAGGTCATGGAAAATATCGTTAACGAAGTGTTGAAACGTTGCAGGTGCATTGCACAGACCAAAGGGCATGACAAGATATTCAAAGTGCCCAAACCGGGTACGGAAGGCAGTTTTCCATTCATCTCCCTCTCTGATGCGGATTAGGTTATAGGCCCCACGGAGATCGAGTTTAGTGAAGATTGTTGCAGAACCTAGTCTTTGGAAGAGTTTGGGTACAAGAGGTAAGGGATAGCGATTCTTGATAGTTATTTTATTCAGTTCTCTATAGTCGATACAAGGCCGAAGAGAGTGGTCCTTCTTCTCCACAAAGAAAATGCCGGCCCCGGCCAGTGAGGTGGATGGATGGATGAATCCTCTCTTTAGGTTCTCATCAATATAGGTTTTGAGAGTACCCAGCTCCTGCTCTGTTAAAGGGAAGTTTGTTCAAAAGGAACTTCAGACCCAGGCAAAAGTTCTATCGGGCAATCATAAGGTCTGTGAGGAGGAAGGGTTTCCGCCCCCTTTTTACTGAAGACATCAAGAAAATCCCGATACGGTGAGGGAATCGCTTGCTGCGATTCGGTGTCCATGTCCAGACACATGAGTTGGGAGGAATCTGCAGAGGTACTGTGCAAACAGCACTGTTGACAATAGTTGGAGCAGAACTTAATTTCTCCGGAAACCCAGTCAATACTAGGATTATGGGCTTGTAGCCACGGCATTCCCAAAATTATAGAAAAAAGTGGAGAAGAGATTGCATCCAAACAAAGGAATTCTCGGTGATGAGTGTTCATAATGGCCAACAGAGGAATAGTTTCCTGGGTGACGGGACCAGAGCTAAGGGTGGAACCATCAGTGAGGTGGACCGCAAGTCCCTGTGATTTTGCTTGGAGAGGAATGCGGTGATTACCGGCAAAGGTTAGGTCTATGAAGCAGCTACAAGCTCCGGAGTCAATTATGACCGAGACTGTAAGATCCTGTCCTGGAAGCTGTAGAACAATGGGGTGAGCAAGATGATTAGCAGGGTTATGCAAGGCAGGTGCACACTTAGTAGAGGTGGAAAGAGACTTACGTGTCTTGTTAGGGCAAGATCTCACATAGTGACCTGACTCCCTGCAATACATACATAGATTGTTGACCCGTCGACGCTGCCGTTCTTCAGGCGTGAGAGATGGTCGGAGAAGGCCAAGCTGCATTGGCTCAGGAGAATCAAGCACCGAGGTAGGTGGTACATGAGGGCTTGGGCTGACAGAGCTGGTGGCACTAGGGACCTTTGGGAGGACCCAGGTGGGACGGAACTGATTGGTGTTTTTTTTGGAACGGCGCTCTCTGAGGCGCCGGTCTATCTGGACGGACAGATTGATAAAGTCCTCCAATGTTTGTGGTACTCCAACCCGCGCCAACTCATCTTTAAGCGAATCGAAAAGACCCATGCGAAATTGGTAACGCAGGGCCGCGTCATTCCAATCCGTGTCCAAACTCCAACGCCTGAATTCCAGGACATAATCTTCTGCGGGTCTACGCCCTTGTTGTAGGGCGTGCAAGGCAGACTCAGCGGTGGCTTTCAACTGAGGGTTCTCATATAGTTTGGATATGGCGGCAAAGAATGCATCCAGGTTGTCTAGAGATGCTGACTTTTGTTCCAGGAGACGGTGGGCCCAGGTCTGTGGTTCACCGGACAGAAGAGAAATCACGAAGCCCACCTTAGTCGCTTCCAAGGAGAAGGTTCATGGTAGCAGAGCAAAGTAAAGTCCACAGGCATTGTGGAAGGATCGGTACTTGCTACGCTCACAGGAAAATCTGTCGGGTGTAGGAACCCTTGGCTCAGGAGGAAGCATAACCACGGAGGGAGGAGAAGAGAGTCCGGCAGCAGAAGCAGCTTAAGGGTTAGCAGGTGAGGACAGCACCTGGACTCGTTCTTCCAGCCTTGTAGCCTTCCTGAAGACTCTTTACAGCTTGAGTGAGACCCGCCAGGTGTCTGCATAGTTCCTCCATGGGAGAGGATCCCTGCTCGGGCTCGGACATGGCTGTCCGATACTGTCAGACTTGCACGTACCTGACTGATGAACCCGATATAGCAGGGGAAGGCCTCCCGTATGTATCTGGTTCCCGGCCCCTGGTAGTGTAAACAGAAGGCACAGGAGCGCAGAGTGGTAAGAGAGCCTGGCGGGTGACTTGCGGAGGTAAGGCCCAGGATCCTGATGTGAATGGTCTGGAAGTCCTTAGAAGGCAGGGGCCTAGGCAGCCGGTGCAGAGCAGGAGCAGAGAGGGCAGGTCCGGTCACAGGCAGAGTTGGCAACAAACGGTCAGCAAGGTACAGAGGAACAGGCAGGCTCAAAGTCCGGGTCACAGGCAGGGTTGGCAACAGGCAGGCAACGTGGTACAAAGGAGCAGACAGATTCGTGGTCAAGGGAAGCCAGGTTCAGGTGCAGGCAGATGACAGAGAGGAGTCCAAAGACAGGCCGGGTTCACAAGGAGATCAGACAAGCAAACAGGAAACAGGAACTCAGGAACTGGGAGCTGCAGATCGGACGGCACTGAGCAGAAGGGTCCAGCAAGCTAAATAGGGCGATTGGTGCCAGAGTGCCCAATAGCAGATCCCTTCCGAGACCTTCTCTGACACGCTCTCTCTCTCTCTCCTCCCCTGCAGCTGCCACTGACTGACACTGGGGAGATCACCCGACAGTACCAGATCTGCCTGAAAATAGGCAAGTATACACATCTATCTTACACAAGTTAGTAAGCATGGGTGTTAGGAGGGGGAATGGATCATTTTAAGAGTAGTTATGGTTATCCCAGTATACACTTTAAGCCTTGGTTCACAGTGGTGCGGCTTTGAAATTGTGCTACTTGAGAGTGATTTCAAAGCCTCAGATCAGTGCGATTTGCACCTCCAATTGCATTGCGACTTCGTTTAACAGAAGCCAATGCAAGTCGCAATGAAATTGGCAAAAAGCAGTGCAGGAACCTTTTTCAAAGTCACTGTTACATGAGTTATGGCAATTTGAACGGTTCCATTGCCAACAATGGGGTGCGACTTGTCATGCGATTTGGAACTGTCAAATCGCATGAAAAATCGCACCGGTGTGAACAGGTGGTAAAATGACACAAAATAATATCCTTATTTTTCCAAAATAATCCACACACTTCCACTGTTGGCCCTGTAATCTATTTTTCATGAAATAATTTCTTACTGTGTTTTTCTGCCTCCTTGTAACATCCTCTGTGGGCTCCGGAACCTCTCCTTTTCCCCTTCACTTCTGTTTGTATGTAATGAGCAGTGATTGCAGTCATATGCAACGCTGTATGTGCACTACATAGTCCATAGTCCACAGTAAATCCCAGGGGGGAAGAAAGGGTAGCTAGGATGTTACTTACAGTGGGACCATGGAGAATGAACCTAGCCACCCTATAACAGTAGGTTTGAAGAAGCACTAATGTCAGTGTGAAACGCGTCACCTCCTGGGTCCTGTGTCTTGGTCTTAGTGGCTGTTGTGTGTGTCGTATGTTGGAAGAATAAAATCACGTTTGATTGTTTTTGTTGCTGTGCAGCCTTTCCTTCTTTTTCCATAAAGAAATCTGGAGAAGGCTGAGAGCAATAGGAGGGACGTTAATTCCTCTCGCTAACATATCGTGCTGAATTTATGAAAATAAATTGCTGACAGTTTGTACCTTAGGAAAGTGGAGCTAATGAAAGTGATACTAAACAGAGAAATGTTAATTGCTATAATTCATTCACATACTGTAAATCATATATACTGTATTGTGTCACTGTATTATGTTTTTTGTTTTTTTTAAATCCTCGAAGTACCATATTCCTGCAGCGCTGTTGTGTGGTCACATGATCTTTCCTGTTCTTTGGCATCTGCAGGGAAAGAGGGGTTTCTATTACTGTGCTGATGTATGCTCTAGGGCTGCAACTAACGATTATTTTCATAATCGATTAGTTGGTCGATTATTGTTTCGATTAATCGATTAATCGTTTAATAACCTTTAAAAAAAAAAAAAAAAAAGTGTGGTGTATAATTTAGTTAATATGTAAAGTTTAAAAAAAACAAACAATTTATTCTTAAATATCTATATGCAGTGGTAAATATAAACAACCAACTATATGGTTAGGGAGCAAAATATTGAATCCACTCTGAGAATAACAGACAGAAGAGATATACTGTATATACTATTAGAAAAGAAATACAGTTTTTTGGCCAATTTGTTGTTGGGCAGATTAAAAAATACAAATTGCTGCAAAAACGCATTACATGCTTTTCTGCAGCTTCTCCATTAAAGTATATCGAACCAAAAAAGCACCCTTTTTGCGTTAAAAAAAAAAAAAAGTCCTTGACCCTTTCCAAATATGCAGCGGCTGAAAAAAAGCATAGATGTGAACGTGTCCCATAGGAAACCATGTTAAATGAACTGTAGTGCGTTTCTGCAAAAAGCACCAAAAAACACATAGATGTGAATCAGGTCCAAGACGTTTAGTAACATAATGGGGTTAAAAAAAACTAAAATGAGCCCTTTATAGTACAAACAAAATAAAAAAGCAGAAAATCACTACTGTAAGGGGTTAATTTTTTTACTGTAGAACTGTGAAAGTAATATTTACAGTAGCGATTATTTGTTCTTTTTGTACTATAAAGGGCTAATTTTATTATTTTTATCCCCATTATGTTACTGGCCGATTAATCGATTATGAAAATAGTATTCGATTATTTTCATAATCGATTAGTTGTCGATTAATGGATTAGTTGTTTCAGCCCTAGTATGCTCTCAGTGTGAGTCTATGTCTGGCCAGCCTTGATTGGTGCTGTACAGGTCACACGACTAAAAAAAAAAAAAAAAAAAAACAGTTCCAGAATAGCAATTTAAAAGACATTATAAATGTCAAATAGCTGTTTTACAGCTCACAATAAATCTTTATTAAATAACAAATGTGTATGTTTTGTGCATTAATATGATGTAGGCAGAGTCAAAGATGTTTGACGTTAGCTTTCATTTTGTTCAGATGGCATCTGCATCGATGGCTCTTTTTTTTTACTTTACAGGTATTAGCAATTACATTAGATATAAGTGTTTTTGTGAGTTTCTTAGTGAATGCAATTAATCAGCATACTATATACCAGTGGTCGCCAACCTTTTGGACCTTAAGGACCACTAAACTCACAATTTTGGATCCCGTGGACCATTAACATAAATTTAACATGCCTTATACACACAATGCTCTGGCTCTTTTCCCCACTCACCACCCCCACACTCTGCATCACATTGCTGCCTTACACAGACTCATCAGCCATGTGCTCAAGCTCCATGCTCCCTCCCACAGTCTGTGACCATTGGAAGTCCCCTCCTTCTTCACCTCTCGCTCTCTGCACTACTCCCTCTGAGTTCACAGGAACCAGAGCTACAGAGGATGCAGTCAGGTAACAATGCATGCATATTGACTATCAGCGTGCATTGAGATCACCACTGGAAACAACATTGGACCACAATGTTGATTTGTGGCAGAACCCCTGGGGAGCATCAAAATTTTCCACAAGTTTGGCAACTGCTGCTATATACTGCCCAGGGCTCGAGTCCTGCAGGAACGTGTGGGAATGACGTTCCTGCTTTTTTTTCATAGCATGAACGCCATCCCCGTTAGCAGGACTGTGACGGTGTGCGGAAATGGCAGGGCATCCATGCCAAGTCCGCCCCGGGCACCACACATTGGGGAGGGGGTTGTCATCCCCTCCCTTGGCTCTCCTCCTCCTCCAGCGGCCACTGTACAAGGTCCCGCCTTACTGATTTCGGGGCACTGATCTGAGGGCACTGATCTGGGGACACTGATCCGAGGGAACTGATCTGGGGACACTGATCTGAGGCCACTGAACTGGGGACACTGATCTGAGGGCACTGATCTGGGGGCACTGCTGGGGACACTATCTGGGGACACTGATCGGAGGGCACTGATCTGGGGACACTGATCTGAGGGCACTGATCTGGGGGCACTGCTGGGGACACTATCTGGGGGCACTGATCTGGGGGCACTGCTAGGGACACTGATCTGGGGGCACTGATGGGGGCACTGATCTGGGGGCACTGCTGGGGACACTGATCTGAGGGCACTGATCTGGTGGCACTGATCTGGGGGCACTGCTGGGGACACTGAATTGGGGGCACTGATAAGGGCACTGTTCCGGCTGCGCTGATGGGGGCACTGACCTGGGGGAACTGCTGGGGACACTGATTTGGGGGCACTAATGGGGACATTGATCTGGGGGCACTGATGGGGACACTAACCTGGCTGCACAGATGGGGACACTGATCTGGCTGCACTGATGGGGACACCGATCTGGCTGCACTGATGGGGACACTGATCTGGGGGCACTGATGGGGACATTGATCTGGCTGCACTGATGGGGACACTGATCTGGGGACACTGACCTTGGGGAATTGATGAGGGCACTGATCAGGCTGCATTGATGGGGACACTGATCTGGTTGCACTGCTGGGGACACTAATCTGGGGATACTGATCTGGGGGCACTGATCTGGTGGTACTGCTGGGGGCACTTATCAGGCTGCACAGCTGGGGGCACTGATGCCGACACTGATCTGGTGGCACTGATGGGGACACTGATCTGGCTGCACTGCTTGGGGCACTGATCTGGGGGCACTGCTGGGGACACTGATCTGGGGGGCCCTGCCTGGGAGACACTTGATAAAGGAGCGCGCATGTGCCGTACAGACCCTGCGCATGCTCAGAAACGCGTTGTGTTTTTTCTCCTCATTGACAACATTGCCAGCGGCTTCCTGGGCTGCCGCTCCGCCCTCCCGCAGAGACAGGCTGTGTACCGTCCTGGCCTCCCCGCCAGACTGCGTCGTGTTTGGAGGCATCCCCGGGGAATCACTGACTGTTCCCTTCCCCCTCTTCTATCAGGAATCACATCTGTCTGTTCTATATACTGCTCCTAAATGTAAGTTGATACTTTGTTTTTATATTGGTGAATAAATGATTTTACTTAGTGGCGCTCCTCTCTCTCTTTTTTACCTGCCTGGGAGACTGATCTGGGGGCACTGCTGGGGACACTGATCTGGGGGCACTGCTGGGGACACTGATCTGGGGGCACTGATGGGGACACTGATCTGGCTCCACTGATGGGGACATTGATTTGGCTGCACTGATGGGGACACTGATCTGGCTGCACTGCTGGGGCACTGATCTGGGGGCACTGATGGGGACACTGATTAGGCTGCATTACCGGAGACACTGATCAGGCTGCATTGCTGGGGACACTTCTCAGGCTGCATTGGTGGAGACAACGATCAGGCTGCATTGATGGGGACACCGATCAGGCTGCATTGATGGGGACACTGATCAGGCTGCATTGATGGGCAATGGTGAGGCTGCATTGCTGGGCAATGGTGAGGCTGCATTGCTGGGCACTGGTGAGGCTGCATTGATGGGCACTGGTGAGGCTGCATTGCTGGGCACTGGTAAGGCCGCATTGCTGGGCACTGATCAGGCTGCATTGCTGGGCACTGGTGAGGCCGCATTGCTGGGCACTGGTAAAGCTGCATTTGATGGGCACTGATCAGACTGCATTTGATGGGCACTGAGGAGCAGCCCGGGGCTTGGGCACCACTTTGCACAATCAACATAGGCAGCCTGAGAACATTGTGTGTGTGTATATACAGTGGGAATGGAAAGTATTCAGATCCCCTTAAATTTTTCACTCTTTGTTATATTGCAGCCATTTGCTAAAATAATTTAAGTTCATTTTTTCCTCATTAATGTACACACAGCACCCCATATTGACAGAAAAAAAAACACAGCATTGTTGACATTTTTGCTGATTTATTAAAAGAGAAAAACTGAAATATCACATGGTCCTAAGTATTCAGACCCTTTGCTGTGACACTCATATATTTAACTCAGGTGCTGTCCATTTCTTCTGATCATCCTTGAGATGGTTCTACACCTTCATTTGAGTCCAGCTGAGTTTGATTATACTGATTGGACTTGATTAGGAAAGCCTCACACCTGTCTATATAAGACCTTACAGCTCACAGTGCATGTCAGAGCAAATGAGAATCATGAGGTCAAAGAAACTGTCTGAAGAGCTCAGAGACAGAATTGTGGCAAGGCACAGATCTGGCCAAGGTTACAAAAAAATGTAAGGTTCCTAAGAGCACAGTGGCCTCCATAATCCTTAAACGAAAGACGTTTGGGACGATCAGAACCCTTCCTAGAGCTGGCCGTCCGGCCAAACTGAGCTATCGGGGGAGAAGAGCCTTGGTGATAGAGGTAAAGAAAAACCCAAAGATCACTGTCGCTGAGCTCCAGAGATTCAGTCGGGAGATGGGAGAAAGTTGTAGAAAGTCAACCATCACTGCAGCCCTCCACCAGTCAGGGCTTTATGGCAGAGTGGCCCGACGGAAGCCTCTCCTCAGTGCAAGACACATGAAAGCCCGCATTGAGTTTGCTAAAAAAACACCTAAAGGACTCCAAGATGGTGAGAAATAAAATTCTTTGGTCTGATGAGACCAAGATAGAACTTTTTGGCCTTATTTCTAAGTGGTATGTGTGGAGAAAAACAGGCACTGCTCATCACCTGTCCAATACAGTCCCAACAGTGAAGCATGGTGGTGGCAGCATCATGCTGTGGGGGTGTTTTTCAGCTGCAGGGACAGGACGACTGGTTGCAATCGAGGGAAAGATGAATGCGGCCAAGTACAGGGATATTCTGGACGAAAACCTTCTCCAGAGTTCTCAGGACCTCAGACTGGGCCGAAGGTTTACCTTCCAACAAGACAATGACCCTAAGCACACAGCTAAAATAACGAAGAAGTGGCTTCACAACAACTCTGTGACTGTTCTTGAATGGCCCAGCCAGAGCCCTGACTTAAACCCAATTGAGCATCTCTGTAGAGACCTAAAAATGGCTGTCTACCAACGTTTACCATCCAACCTGACAGAACTGGAGAGAATCTGCAAGGAGGAATGGCAGAGGATCCCCAAATCCAGGTGTGAAAAACTTGTTGCATCTTTCCCAAAAAGACTCATGGCTGTACTAGATCAAAAGGGTACTTCTACTAAATACTGAGCAAAGGGTCTGAATACTTAGGACCATGTGATATTTCAGTTTTTCTTTTTTAATAAATCTGTAAAAATGTCAATATATATATATATATATATATATATATATATATATATATATATACATACACATGCACACGCTTTTTTATTTTTGAGGTGGGGGTCAGGGATCTTGGGTGAGTTCCCCCACTTTTTTTTTTTGAGGACATGACCCCTGATACTGCCCATATAGTGTTTAGCAATAGGAGGACTTGGAGGAGGAGGAAGGAAGGGGAGTGTCATTTACCACTGTGTATATGCCCACTTGTGTGACTCTATACTCATGTGGGCTGCACAGATAAGAAAAAAGAAGGAAATGAAGAGCTTAGAAGGGAACTGGAATTGAGCATGCTCAGTAGAGGACACCAGCTGATTTACAGAATCTCAGGCTGCAGTGGGGACACATAGAAGATGGGAGGGACAGCTGTACGCATGATCAACCAGGTATATTTCAATCGACACAAAAAAAAAATGCATTAGACGCTTTGTGAGTATGAACACTCTGTTATATAGCATGTAATGAGAGTTTTTCATAGTCTGGGTTTAATGACACTTTAAGCTCAACTGTCTTTTGGCATACAGAGAGAAACTGGCGCATACAGATTTTTCTAAAGTGTCTCGTGTGCATTCTAAAAGTGGTGCGCCAAATTCAAGTACCAGTTCTAGACAGGTATATAAATTTGGTGCACGCTGCACCATTTTTAGAATGCAAAAGAGACACTTTTGTAAAATCTGTCTGCACCAGTCTTAATGAATTCCACAGTATATATTTTTCTTAAAGTTTAGTGTCACTTTAACAAAGCCCTTATGGCAGGATTAATAGGGATTATTGTATTAAAAGCTGCAGATTTCAAAATTTGAAACAACATATTAAAGCTTAAAGAGGAGCTCCAGGCTCCTTAAGAAATAAATTAAAAGACTTTGGATGCTGCCGCCGCCCTATTTCAGGTAAGGGAAATCAGCAGTGAAGCCTTGCGGCTTCACAGCCGGTTCCCGACTGCACATGCGTGAAGCATGCTGCGCTATGTGAATGGCCCAGCAGTGGAAAGGAGGAGGGGGCCGAACTTCAGGATTACTTTACTGTAGCAAAGTCACCTGGAAGTGGGAGCGGGTACCTGTCAAAACCAGGTACCCGCTCCCCCCAAAAGGTGTCAAATGTGGCAGCTGAGGGGTGTAGGAGGAAAATAAGTGGAGCTTCCCCTTTTGGGTGGAGCTCCACTTTAAGGCTGTCAGAAACCATGAAATCAGGCTGAGACAGAAGTACAGTTAAATCATACTTGTTTAATAATAAAAGTAAAAAGAACAAACGTAGTCAAAACATAGCCAAAGTTCAGTAACCAAAATGGATAGTCAACCAAGCCAGAAGTCAGGGATCAATGTAGTGGAACAGCAAGCAGGATCTGGAGCCAGATGGGATCTCAGCAAAGCAAGTCTTGAACAGGATCGCAGGAGTTTCTGTGATGTGACCAAGGCGAAGGCAGAGCTCCTCTGGACTGGACGGCTTAAGTAGGCAGGACTGACGAGCAGGTTATCATCAACAGCTGAATAACTGTGGAGAGATAGGAGCTGGCAATTAGCCGACAGTTGAGCGGCCAGCTCAGAGAAGGAAGTGCTGAGCCCAGCCCTGACAGTACCCCCTCCTCAATGACCCCTCCCCCTCGGAGGACCACCAGGCTTGAGGGGAAGTGGAAATCACGGAGGAGGACAGGGGCATGTACGTCTGAGGATGAGACCCAAGACCGTACCCTTTCCAATGCACCATGTATTGTTTCCCCCCTGGAACCTACGGGAGACAACAATGGACTGTACTTCATACTCCTCATGGTTCTCAACCTGTACAGGGTGAGGACGTGGCACAGAGGTTGTAAATTGGTTGCAGACTAAAGGTTTTAATAAGGAGACATGAAATACATTTGAAATACGCATATTAGAAGGAAGGTCTAATGCGTAAGCCGCTGGGTTTATCCTGCGAAGAATACGGAAAGGCCCAATAAACCGAGGTGTGAACTTCAGTGAGGGAACACGAAGTCGGAGGTTGTGAGATGGAAGGAAGGAGCAGGTAGGCATCTGCAGTCAGCATGTACCTGTATCATTAGCATGTCGCAAATCCTCCTGGACTTGTGCCAAAGTGGAAGACCACGGAGATGCTTCTCTAACACAGGAATATTCTGCGGAACAAACGAGTCAGGCACCATGGAAGGTTGAAAACCATACTTCGCCATAAGCGGGGACAATCGGGAAGCAGAATTCAAGGCACTGTTGTGAGCAAACTCTGCCCACGGTAATAGGTCTGACCAGTTGTTATGATGGTCAGAAATATAGCAACATAGGAATTGCTCCAAGGCCTGATTGGCTCGTTCTGCAGCCCCATTAGACTGCAGGTGATACGCAGAGGAGAAAGCAAGCTCAATTCCCAACTGTGCACAAAAGGCTCGCCAGAACGGGACACAAACTGACTACCCCTGTCCTAGACAATCACCTTGGGTAGCCCATGTCTGCGAAAGATCTCCTGAGCAAAAATGGAAGCCAGTTCCTTAGAAGTGGGCAACTTCTTAAGTGGAATACGACACATCTTTGAGAACCGGTCAACCACCATAAGGATAACTGTGTTGCCCTGGGAGTTGGGTAACTATACAATGAAATCCATAGACAGGTGGGTCCAGGACCTCTTTCAATTGGGTATGGGTTGTAGGAGGCCCACTGGAAGGTGTCGTGGAATCTTACTCTGAGCACACACGGAACAGGCAGCTATGAAGGCGGTTACATCAGCACATAGACTAGGCCACCAGAATTGTTGGGAAATGGCCCAAAAGAGTTGATTCCTCCCAGGGTGGCCAGCAGCCTTGGGAGTATGGTAAGTCTGGAGCACAGCAGTACGGAGACTCTCTGGGACAAAGCAGCGGTCACAAGGTTTCTCAGGAGGAGCATGGACCTGAACAGCAAGAATGTTGTCATCCAAAGAAGTGAGACTGGTGCAAACCATAGCCAGAATACGTTCAGGAAGAATCACAGGAACCGGAACCAACTCCAACTTGGAAGTGGAGAAAAATTGTCGTGACAAGGCGTGAGCCCTTACATTCTTAGTACCGGGTAATAATGAGAAAATAAAATTGAAACTTGACAAGAAAAGAGCCCATCGCGCCCTTCTGGGAGAGAGGCGTTTAGCCTCAGACAAGAATGTGAGATTCTTATGGCCAGTAAGAAAGAGAACTGGCACAGTGGTACCTTCAAGGAGATGTCTCCATTCTTTCAGGGCTAAAATGATCGCCAACAGCTCTCTGTCCCCAATCTCGTAATTGCACTCCGCAGGTGACAATTTCCTGGAAAAGTAGCCACAAGGATGCATAGCACTCTCAGAGGTAGGACGTTGAGACAGAAGGGCGCCAACACCAATCTCAGAAGCACCAACCTCAAGGATAGGTTCTCAAAGGCCTTAATGGACTCTGGAGACCAACTCTGTGGGTTACCGTCCTTTCTGGTCATATCAGTCAGGGGCTTGACTCCGATAATAGTTGGCAAAGCCCACGAAACGCTGCAGAGGACATATACCCACCGGTAGGGGCCACTGTAGAACTGCCGAAAGTTCCTCTGGATCCATAGAAAAACCAGCAGTGGAAATGACATAACCCAGGAATTTAACCTGTTCACGATGGAACTTGCACTTTTCCAATTTACAATAGAGATTGTTCTCGCTTAGTTTCTGAAGCACACAACAGACATCTGTGTGGTGGCTCTCCAGGGACTTGAAAATATGAGGATATCATCGAGATAAACCACCACACATAACTGCAACAAATCTCGGAGGACATTATTAATAAATTCCTGGAAAACTGCTGGGCGTTAGAAAGGCCAAAAGGCATTACGAGGTACTCATAATGGCCCGTTCTGGTATTAAACGCAGTTTTCCACTCGTCGCCCTCCTTAATCCTCACGAGATTGTATGGCCCCTCAAATCAAGCTTTGTGAAAACCGTTGCTCCCTTGAGGAAGTCAAATAATTCCGTCATCAACGGAATCGGATAGGCATTCTTAATCGTGAAACAATTGAAACCCCTATAATAATTACAAGGTCTCAGTTCACCACTCTTCTTCTTCACAAAGAAGAAACCAGCACCAGCAGGAGATGAGGATTTGCGGATGAAACCTCAAGAAAGTGCGTCTGCAACATACTCCTCCATAGCCTTATCCCCCAAGACGGACAAATGGTAAACCTGGCCACGAGGGGGTATGGTACCAGGTTGAAGGTCAATTGAGCAATCATAAAGCTGGTGTGGAGGCAAACTACCTACTTTACCTTTGTCAAAGACATCGCTAAAATCGCGGTACTCCTCCGGCAGGGAGGAGAGTGAAGAGGTGCACAGGACCTTGGCTACCTTCTGGAAGCATGTCTTACTGCATTGTAGCGACCAGGAGAGAACCTCACCACGGAGCCAATCAAAAGAGGGGTTGTGCCTCTGTAACCAAGGATAACCAGAAACCAGCGGAAACTTAGGTGAGGAAATAACTTTGGCTTGGAATTCCAATTGGCTTGGAATGGACAACGAAACCGTCTCATGAGTCACATGGGCAGGCTGTAGGGGTCTCCCGTCAAGAGCCTCAATGGAAAGTGGAGTGTCGCGCAGCTGCAGAAGAATCGAGTGCTTAAATACAAAGGCAGCATCAATGAACAGGCCTGCAGCCCCAGAGTTGATTAGAGCCTGTATCTCGATGGACGATTCAGCCCAAGAAAGGGTGACCGAAACCAGGGGCTTATCCTTCTGGATAACGGGACGAAACAACGCCACCTAAAGTCTGTCCGTGACAAGACCTCAAGGTTCGGGCATTCCCTGGACAGGTAGGACAAGACTTCAAAAAGTGACCTGCCTGGCCACACTAAAGGCACAATCTCTCCCGCCTCCTAAAGGTTCTCCCATCCACAGAGAGACGTGTGAAGCCCAAGTGCATGGGTTCATCTTCACTGACCGACTCAGGAGGCATAGGAGGTGAGGGAGGCACGGGTGGGACTGCAAAGCTCAGAGGCAAACGTACAGGAGGCTTCCGCAAGCGCTTCTTAAAAGAGTGTCTTTCTCTGAGTCTGGAGTCAATGAGGATGGCAAACGTGATCAACTTCTCCAGCTCAGTGGATATATCTCGGGCTGCTATCTCATCCTTGATGGTATCCGGGAGACCATGAGAAAAAGCAGCCACGAGGGCCTCATTGTTCCACACAACCTCTGCTGCCAGAGTACGGAAATTCAATGGCGTAGTAGGCAACAGTTCTCTTACTCTGTTCAGTGGACATGAGGCACTTGGCAGCAGAAGCGGATCGTGCGGAAACGTCAAATACCCTTTTAAACAAAGTCACAAACTCAGGGTAGCTCAAGACAACAGGTTTTTGCGTCTCCCATAGAGGGTTTGCCCAGGCCAAGGCTCTCTCAGAAAGAAAAGATATCATGAAACCTACTTTGCTTCTGTCCATGGGAAATGCCTGGGGCAGCATCTCAAAGTATATCTCAACCTGGTTGAGAAACCCTCTGCATTGGACTGGATCGCCCCCAAATCACTGGGGAAGTGGAGCGGAACCAGACTTGCCTGTTATAGATGTAATACTCAAGGTGGGTGCCTGCACAGAGACTGGAGCAGCAGCAGGGTTGGCCTGCAACATAGGTTGTACCGGGGAGGCCAAAGTGGGAGATTCCAGGTGAGTCGTGTGACTCAGCCATGTGAACAGGTGGATTGAATGCATCTTCTGAATTCATGGCCTTCGTCTACTGTCAGAAACCATGAAATCAGGCTGAGACAGAAGTACAGTTAAATCACACTTGTTTAATAATAAACGTAAAAAGAACAAACGTAGTCAAAACATAGCCAAAGTTCAGTAACCGGAGTGGATAGTCAGCCAAGCCAGAAGTCAGGGATCAATTTAGTGGAACAGCAAGCAGGATCTGGAACCTGAAGGGATATCAGCAAAGCAAGTCTTGAACAGGATCGCAGGAGATAGTTTCTGTGACCAAGGCGAAGGCAGAGCCCCTCTGGACTGGACGGCTTAAGTAGGCAGGACTGACGAGCAGGATATCATCAACAGCAGAGTAACTGTGGAGAGATAGGAGCTGGCAATTAGCCAACAGCTGACCGGCCAGCTCAGAGAAGGAAGGGCTGAGCCCAGCCCTGACAAAGGCTCCATTCACACTTTTCAACTTGTAATTGTGGGCAGAATTGCTGAAATTCTGCCCTCGATTCCAAATTGCATGGTGATCGCTGCATAACAGACAACACGCATGAAGCTTGTCACCTGAAAGGAGCAAAATACATAGGGCAACATATGTGCATAGGGCTGCATATTCAAGTGAATGGGCTGGCCCCATGCAACATGCAAAATCGTGTGCCATTCATGAGCGGGAACACTTGTACCCACCACATGAAAGTGTGAATGCAGCCTGAATTACATTTTAGTGATTGGGTTCAGGTCTAGGTTATGGGCCCATTCATACCATCACATTGTGTGCTAATATGATGTAGGCAGAGTCAAAGATGATTGGCGCTAGCTTTCATTTTGTTTAGATGGTATTTGCATCCAAGGCTCTTTTTTTACTGTACTGGAATTAGCAATTACATTAGATATTAGTGTTTTTGTGAGTTTCTTAGTTAATGTAATCAATCAGCATACTACCGTATCTCCCACTCCCATAGTGTTTAGCAATAGGAGGTCATGGAGGAGGAGGGAGGAAGGGTAGTGTCATTTATCACTGTGTATACGCCCACATGTGCGACTCTATACCCATGTGGGTGGCAAAGAAAGAGGAAGAAATGAAGAGCTTATTAGGGAACTAAAATTGAACATGCTCAGTAGAGGACATCAGCTGGTCTACACAATTTCAAGCTGCAGTGGGGACACAGAGAAAATAGGAGGGACAGTTGAAGGCAGGATCAACCAGGTATATTTCCCTCTACACAAAACAAATGCTTTAGTGGCTGGATTAACAGGAATTATTTTATTAAAAGCTGCAGAATTCTAAATTTGAAACAACTTTTGAAAATTACATGAACATTTTATCGTTTAAGGCTCCATTCACACTTCACCAATTGAAATCACAGGCAGAATCACCGCAATTCCAAATCGTAGGGCAATCGCAGAATAACGCACAACACACGTGAACCATGTCAGCAGAAAGAAAGCAGGAGCTTCTTTTTGGGTGACAAACACGCATAGGGCAGCATATTCAAGTAAATAGGTTGGCCCTATGTGACATGCAAAATCGCGTGCAAATCGCTCAAACAAAATTGCGAGCGGGAACACTTATACCCGGTACAGGAAAGTGTGAATGCAGCCTAAATTAGATTTTAGTGATTGGGTTTAAAACTACGTTATAATCACACCATCGCATTGTGTGTTAAAACACGTGTTCATAGCTCCCCCAATACCACTGGGAAAATAATTTCCATTAAGATCTATGAAGCTCTTCAAAGTAGAAATCTGCTAGAAAGATCCTGAGTAAAAATTGGTCCATAGCTCAGCTCATATGGACATTTGTGCGCTTCTGTATGTATAAGCCGAGATGTGTACAGAAAGTTTACATGGCCTGTTTATATCTCCCCTGCATATTGAAGGACTCAAGTGAGTCAATGACAAGGCAGTGGCAGTGGTGGGCCGACATATACACAATAGTGTGTAATCAGCAGCTGTGCCACAGCCAATTACACACTATTGATGTGTTCATGTTGGCCCTAAATGAACCTTTCATGTGGCGCACGCGCAGAATGCCCTCTGCTGAATGACTGAAGCCCAAGGGCATTCTATGCATGACTCATTTAAGGCAGACATGTACACATTAATAGCCTGTAATTGTCACATTAATAGCCTGTAAAATGTCAGTATTGTGGTGTAAATATTGGTGCATTTTCTGTGCGCCAAGTTAACAAAGTTATAAGACAAGTTCTATGTGATGTTCTAAACAGTTCTAAAATATACACCATTATCAGAATGGTGTAAATACTGTAGTGAAAATAAATTCAGTTTTGCACCAAAATTTGGTTGCGTGTGAAGTAAGCATGGAAATCTGGAGTAACACCACCATGAGACACATTAACGAATTGCATCCATCACTTTTACTGACTTGTTGCTAGAAGCACTAACTAAGCAGGCATATACAGTGCCTTGAAAAAGTATTCACACCCCTTGAAATTTTCCACATTTTGTCATGTTACAACCAAAAACGTAAATGTATTTTATTGTGATTTTATGTGATAGACCAACACAAAGTGGCACATAATTGTGAAGTGGAAGGAAAATGATAAATGGTTTTTAAAATGTTTTACAAATAAATATCTGAAAAGTGTGACATGCATTTGTATTCAGCCCCCCCCTTTACTCTGATACCCCTAACTAAAAGCTAGTGGAACCAATTGCCTTCAGAAGTCACCTAATTAGTAAATAGAGTCCACCTGCGTGTAATTTAACCTCCGTATAAGTACAGCTGTTCCGTGAAGCCCTCAGAGTTTTGTTAAAGAACCTTAGTGAACAAACAGGATCGAGAAGGCCAAGGAGCACACCGGAAAGGTCAGGGATAACGTTTTGGAGAAGTTTAAAGTAGGGTTAGGTTATAAAAAAATATCCCAAGCTTTGAACATCTCACGAAGCACGATACAATCCATCATCCGAAAATGGAAATAGTATGGCACAACTGCAAATCTTCCAAGACATGGCCGTCCCCCTAAACTGACAGGCCAGGCAAGGAGAGCATTAAAAAACCTTCTGGTCTGCGTTTTTTGATTGCAGCAAACTGGCAGAAAAAAACGCTGCTCTCCTAAACTTGCTGCGTACAAAAATGCTCTATATGAGCATTTTTTTTTTTATTTGTGCCAAGGCAACTGACCTTTTTTAAGCCCATTGTGCATGGAGCCTAAGCTTTATTTCTCCAGTGGAGTGAGTTATAGCATTGTGTACTCAGACTTTCCTAGGATATTTAAATTATGTATTTATTTATTTATTGCTATCTATTCCCATGGGGCTGCAGTGATATCATATATACAAAAAGTTACTCTACATTAATGTTTAATCTCCCCCGAGAAAGGCCAGCTTATTCATAGAACACATATGTATGTGGGTGGTATGTATGTATGTATGTATGTGTATATATATATATATACACACACACACACATACACAAGTATATATTATATATGCATACATAGTATAGACACATATTTTTATACATATGTATATATATACACACATACACAAGTATATATTATATATGCATACATAGTATAGACACATATTTATATTTCAGCACAGTGTGTGTGTATGCAGACATACATATTATACATAAAAAATTGATACAAATTAATAGACACATATACAATGTATATATATGAGCATATCTTTGCAAAATGTATTTTCCTCCAGTTCTATTGTACACTACACTGGGATGGAAGTTATACAGTATTAAAATCACTTGCACTTACATAAGTGTAATGTGACCATAGAGGTGGCAGGGTATTTGCCCTGTGGCATTGAAGAAGTTAATCCTGTGTTCAGAGAGAGTTTGGGGACTTACCGCCTGTCAGGGATGAGTGTCCCCTCCTGTAATCCGCACTCCAGGTGCAGACCATGCTTGGAAGGGATTCCTTGGACAGCATTGACACACTCACTGCTCCCCTGTCTGTCACTGTGTCCCCCTCTCCATGCTCCTCCGGTCCCCTGCCATGTCCTCCCTGCTCCTCCGGTCCCCCGCCATGTCCTCCCTGCTCCTCCGGTCCCCCACTATGTCCTCCATGCTCCTCCATGCTCCTCCGGTCCCCGCCATGTTCTGCCTACTCCTCCAGTTCCCGCCATGTCCTCCATGCTCCTCCGGTCCCCCTCTGTCCTCCTTCGGTCCCCCCTGTCCCGGATCTGTCAGGATGGAGAGCGGAGGAAGGAGCCGGTAATCTGTCATTTACTGGCTTCTTCCTTTTCTGAATCAACAGAGCCAGTGATTACTGACTCTGTCCATCCACATAACTGAGCATATTAATCTGTATTTACGATGTATCAGTTTATGAATGGAAAGGAGCTCCTGTCCATTCATTTTCAGTGCAGCTGAGGGTGCAGAGACAGGGACTGGGGAATCTTTGTCCTCAGTCCCTTTCTCTGTCTCAAAGGGGAGATGACAGGGGTCTGTTTAGACCCCTGATATCTCACCAAGGCCCCCTCCCCCAACAGGACTAATAATAAATATTTAAAAGGTGACATTGTAAAAATAAAAAATACAATTAAAAAAACACTGACACTGTCCCCCCCCCCCCAAAAAAAAAAAAAAAGAAAGCGTAAATATATATATATATATATATATATATATATATATATATATATATATATATATATATATATATATATATATATATATATATATATAAATTGTAAAAAATATTAAAAAAATAAATTGTAGAAAAATAATAAAACAAAAATAAAAAACTACTGACACAGTCCACTGTCACATGACATTTAAAAAAGTATCAGTAATCGATATTGGTGAGTACTTGAAAACAAGTATCGGTAATTGTACTCCGTCTTAAAAAATTGCAACCTTAGTTGTAACATGACAAAATGTGGAAAATTTCAAGGGGTATGAATACTTTTTCAAGGCACTGTAGGCACATTTTTTTGTATGGCACAATATCTTTGTATATTCCCCTTTTGGTTGATATTGTCAGCCCTAAGCAGCATCAAAGCAAGTTTTCCCATAGGAATCAATGGAAACTCAGATAATTTGTTCCAGTGTCGCTGCTAGTGTATGCATTAGCGCATGTGGCCAGAGGTGGGGGTGCCAGAGACACTAGGAAACACTCGGAGACGCTTGGAGACCACTTGGGAACCGAGTGTCTCAGAGCGTCTCCGAGTGTCCCTGAGCGTCTCTGAGTGGTCTCCGAGCATCTCCGAGTGTCTCCTGTGCCCTCCCACCTCTGGCCACATGCAGTACTGAACACCCCAGAGGCTTGAATCCTGCTCGTCTTATGAGACAACGCTTGCAAATCGAGTCAGAATTTAAAAAAAAAAAACAACTCGTATTGCGAAACATGTGTAAACCACATTACTCGCAATCCAAAGTTTTACTGTATTTTTTTAGTGTTTGAAGCCAGCTTTGGTAGCTACTTGTATTATTCAGTGCAGTGATCATAGCACCCCAGTATTTTGTAGCCGCCTAGAAAAGCATTGTGGTCACCTACAGCTGTAAGGCCTCACATGGGTGACCAGGGGGTGGTAAAAGCAGACAGTTAAGCAGTGGTTTATTTGCCTCCCAACTACCTACCTAACATGCAGTTGGGTGGGACTGTACACATGTATGGCGGCAGAAAATTTCCATAGCTTGTTGAGTTGACAAGTGGCACACCCTGTCATGGCCACAGGAATGCGCCACACATAGGCGTGCACACAGGGTGGTCGCTTGTAAGACCGCTGTGCAAATACGGTGTGACAGAAAGTATTGCAACGACCACCATTTTATTCTCTAGGGTGTTAGAAAAAAAATGTATAATGTTTGGGGTTTCTAAGTAATTTTCTAGCAAAAAAAAAAACATTTTTTAACTTGTAAACAACAAATCTCAAAAAGAGGCCTGGTCCTTAAGTGGTTAAAGTCTTGTTTTTTTTTTTCTTTTTTAAATAACCCTCCCTCCTGCCGGGCCCCCCCACAGCAAGCAGTTTGCTCTAAAGGCACCCAAACAGGCATTTTACCGACCTATGGCTCTGTATGTCCATTCACACATGGACCTGCGACTCGGCCTGCCGTCTCTATCTCCTGATTGGCCCACTGGCTGTGATTGACAAAAGCAAATCAGGAGTGTGAGTCCCTGGAGAGACAAGGCTCTCGTGGGCATCGCTGGGTCAAGAGGGGGCTCAGGTAAGTATTAGAGAGAGAGTTAGGGGGCTTCTGCACACAGAAGGTAAAAAACCTTGTGCCTTTACAATCACTTTAATGCCCCGTACACACGGTCGGATTTTCCGATGGAAAATGTCCGATCGGAGCGTGTTGTCGGAAATTCCGACCGTGTGTGGGCTCCATTGGACATTTTCCATCGGATTTTCCGACACACAAAGTTGGAGAGCAGGAGATAAAATTTTCCGATCGTGTGTACACAAATCCGACGGACAAAGTGCCACGCATGCTCAGAATAAATAAAGAGATGAAAGCTATTGGCCACTGCCCCGTTTATAGTCCCAACGTACGTGTTTTACGTCACCGCGTTTAAAACGATCGGATTTTCCGACAACTTTGTGTGACCGTGTGTATGCAAGACAAGTTTGAGCCAACATCCGTCGGAAAAAATCCTAGGATTTTGTTGTCGGAATGTCCGAACAAAGTCCGACCGTGTGTACGGTGGAATAACTCTGCAGCTAGTTACAAATCACCAGAAAAAAAAATGTGATTTGTAGTTGGTACAAATCTCCTACAAATTGTGACATGGACCTGGCGGCAAGGAGAAAGACGAAATGAAGAAAAAGGCCCAAGAGCTTCACCCGCTGGCCAGATAAAAGACTATATAATATTTATATGCAATATTTCATATCTCCTACTAAATATTTTGAATGGAAACAATTGTGGCACTGTGTCATAGAAAAGCCGGGGCAGTAAAAACATTATAATGGAATAAATAAAACACTATGATTTGAAGAGCCTCAACTGCAAAGCAAAATGAAACAAGATAAGATCACTTGATCCGTCTTGAGATGAAAGGAAGCCAACACAAGTCTGTTTGTTCTTATACGGGTTTTTTGTTTGAGATAAAGCAGCTTGAGGCCACTTCAAAAACACAACTGAAAAGCCATATCTGGCTATTCAATCTATGACATCCGCTGCGTTTTAAATCATTCACATAGTGAGTTATAGTTAGGATGGCTAAAATGTTTTTTTTTTTATTGCAAAAATTTAAGTGTTGTTGCTATTTCCATAAAACTAATGTCAGTTTATATGCAGACATCTTGTGGAAGTTCTGCTAGAAGTGGTGGGATATGGAGTAGGCCTTCATGGAAAAGACAGAGTTTTTGGGTTCTTTGTTTCCTATTAGTTACACTTTCCATTTTTGTACTGCTTTTTCCTAATAGCGATAATACTTATTATTTATAGCACACATATTACAGTGTAGGCTGTGAGAATTCTCAGATCCTGCCGGTAATAAGCTGCTCTAGCTAGCATGGTTACAAAAGTGAGCAAGAATGAAACATCCTCCAGTAATGACATATACAGTAGCTCATAGATGGACCTCAGATTGCAACAGAAGCTTCCTCATTTCTATAAAATAAAAGTTACACATATAGCATTGCCATAGAGATGACAAACAGTTATCGTTTTGTTAATTTATGTCTGGTTTCAATAAATAAGACAGACTATAAATCTAAATGAAGCTCAGCAGCCAGCAAGCTATACAAATCATACTAGACTAGTAGAAGGTGCCAGTGTTTCACCGTGGGGCGACTGCAGCCCCCACCCACCGATATACAAAGCCAGAAGCCTGTTGCCCACTGTTCTGCAGGAGCGCCCACATTGCAGCAATGTGCCAGCCCTACCAAATCTCAGATAAGAATGCACAGAGCCAAGGCCAATGCCAAAGAGGCTTCTTTTTGGCGTTGCAATATTACATGGACTTCCTACCAGGATGTTTTTTGCTGTGGGGGAGTGGGTGTTTTTTGCTTGAAAGAAAGGTACATTTTTGGAGGGCAGCTTAGTGGTTAGCACATCTGCTTTGCAGCACTGGGTTCCTTATTTCAAATTCTGAAAAAGATGTGCATATATGGAAGGAGTTCCAGACCAAAAAGTAAAGGAGTCTGAATTAATTTATTGATAATGTGTTAAAAGACACCCAATACGTTTCAGGGATCAAAGGAGCTCTCCCTTCAGGGCTACAACAGAACATAATATAATTTATTTATTTTATTTTAATTATTTCAGGTACTTATATAGCGCCGTCAATTTACGCAGCGCTTTACATATACATTGTACATTCACATCAGTCCCTACCCTCAAGGAGCTACAACCAAAGGTCCCTAACTCACATTCATACATACTAGGGACAATTTAGACAGGATCCAATTAACCTACCAGCATGTCTTTGGAGTGTGGGAGGAAACCGGAGTACCCAGAGGAAACCAACGCAGGCACAGGGAGAACATGCAAACTCCAGGCAGATAGTGTCGTGGTACTATGTAATATACCATATATACTCGAGTATAGGCCGACCCTAATATAAGCCAAGGCACCTAATTTTACCACAAAAAACTGGGAAAACTTATTGACTCGAGTATAAGCCTAGGGTGGGAAAAAGCAGCAGCTACTGGGTAAACAATGCCCATCTGTACCCTCACTGTGCCCATTTGCAGCCTCACTGTGCCCATTTGCAGCCTCCTTGTGCCCATTTACAGCCTCACTGTGCCCATTTGCAGCCTCACTGTGCCCATTTGCAGCCTCCTTGTGCCCATCTGCAGCCGTACCTTTGATTACTAAAACAACGGGTGTCTCCCGCTGTGTTATGCCGTCTATTGTAACAAAGCCCCGCCTCCTCCTCATCCGTGATAGGCGGAAGACTGATACAGTTTCCCAACATTGTATCAGTGTTTCTCTATCATGGATGAGGAGGAGGCGGGGCTTTGTTACAATGGACGGCTGCCGAACAGACTGCATAACACAGCGGGAGACACGTGCTGTTTTAGTAATCAAAGGTACGGCTGCAGATGGGCACAGTGAGGCTGCACCCACACTCGAGACCCCCGCTCAAGACCCTGACTCGAGTATAAGCCGAGGGGGGGGGGTTTCAGTCTAAAAAATGGGCTGAAAAACTTGGCTTATACTCAAGTATATACGGTATGTTATTTTTTATATATGTAGCACCACCCCTGAAGGAGCCGCTTGGAAATTTTGGTTTCTCTGTTCTACGCCTCAACTCCAAGAATGGCCTCGGCCCCTCTGGTACACCTGGTTAGTTGTAAACTTACTGCAAACACTTTCAAGAATGCAAGTGAAGAAAGTACCAATATCCTGGCTGTGGATTGATAGCAGAAACAGACACAGCTGGTAGTGATAAATGAGCTGAATATATTATCACAGTTTAAAGCATATGGAAACTTACAACACGTTTAAACCTTGCTGCAAAGAATTAATATTTTAGAAAAGACAACCTTCAATGCTTGGAAACTGTAAGTATAGAAAAGGTAGTAATCTACATGCCCTTAACACAGACGCTGAGAGGGAGGAGAGAAGACTGATCAACTTCTCAGCTCCTTCTGGGCTGCAAACATCATTGAAAGTAACAGTACAAAAATGAAGAAATGGGTTAACAGTTAGAGTAAGCACAGTTTTGTAACGTTACAGGTCCTGAGTTGAAGGGTACTAGTGTCTTCTGCTAGCAAACGTTTGGGCCCTTTGTAAAGAGAGTAGGTTTAATCGATCAAAAGTGAGACAGTAATCCTCTAGGAAATCCTGTTAGGTAGTGGTTTTGTAAGAACAGAATGGCTAAAAGTGGCAGCTCCAAACAAGCATCCTCTGACAGTAGAAAGGGGAATAGGTGTCTGCATGCAGTGTCTGTACTGTGTTAAGAAAGATGTTGGGTTTACACCCGCTGACCAATCCTCGGGGTGATGACACAACGGAAGTGGCAAATGGTGGTTCAGACTCCTTGCAATGTTTTAAGGCACTGGATCACCTCCTGTCGGTCGATCAGGATGGCATTTAGCTGAACTGGCAGGGTGATGGGACAACGGCCAACAGGACACCTGGATGGGTCTTGTGATCCCCGAAGCAGTGTGTGGATTGTCTCCGCTGGGCTAGATGGCGCTGAGTTGCTGACCAGGGTCCCTGGGCTGAGCAGTGGAGGGCCGTGTGGGTGACACGGTTCATGGCTTTTTTATCCTCAGTCTCTTGGCAGCAGTCTCGGGAAAAACATGTCTCTCTCTCTCTCTCTCTCTCTCTCTCTCTCTCTCTCTCAGATGCTGGTAGACAGTGTGGCTCTCTCTCTCTTAGGTGAAGTTCCACCACACAGTCCCGTCACATCACCACTCCTGTCCTCTATCCCCCTCTCCTCACGGTAACTCTCCCCGGTAGTTTCAAGAGAAACGTGGCTTTCTCTCCCTCTGTTGGGTCACACAGTCCCTGGTGTCAGCGTGTGTCTCTTGCCTCAATCAGATGCTGGTACCTCAGACCACTCTCCTCACTCTCCTCAGACAGCCCTCCTCAGATCTTCTGTCAGCACTCTCACTGTAGTGTTGTGTGGAAAACCTGTCTCTCTCTCTCTCTCTTTTCTCTCACCTCAGCACTCCCCTCTCCTCATTTACCTCAGCACTTCCTGAAACTCCCCTTTTTCCCAGTGTGCTTTTTGTTACTAAGTTTTCTGGAAGGACAAGTCAGCATCTCTCTGTCTCCATCTTGTGGCCAAAAGGAGAAATTGCATTACAACATGCCTGATATATATATATATATATATATACAGTTGTGCTCATAAGTTTACACATCCTGGCAGAATTTATGATTTCTTGGCCATTTTTCAGAGAATATGAATGATAACACAAAAACTTTTCTTTCACTCATGGTAAGTATTTGGCTGAAGCCATTTATAATCAATCAACTGTTTACTCTTTTTAAATCATAATTGCAATAGAAACTACCCAAATGACCCTGATCAAAAGTTTACATACCCCAGTTCTTAAAACCCTGTATTTCCCCCTTTAACATCAATGACAGATTGAAGTCTTTTGTGGTATTTGTGGATGAGGCTCTTTATCTTCTCAGATGGTAAAGCTGCCCATTTCTCTTGGCAAAAAGCCTCCAGTTCCTGTAAATTCTTGGGCTGTCTTGCATGAACTGCACATTTTAGATCTCCCCAGAGTGGCTCAATGATATTGAGGTCAGGAGACTGAGATGGCCACAACAGAACCTTCACTATATTCTGCTGTAGCCAATGACAGGTCGACTTGGCCTTGTGTTTTGGATCATTGTCATGTTGGAATGTCCAAGAACGTCCCATGCGCAGCTTTCTGGCTGATGAATGCAAATGTTCCTCCAGTATTTTTTGATAACATACTGCATTCATCTTGCCATCAATTTGACCAAATTTTCTGTGCTTTTGTAGCCCACACATCCCCAAAACATCAGCGATCCACCTCCATGTTTCACAGTAGGAATGGTGTACCTTTTATCATAGGCCTTGTTGACTCCTCTCCAAATATAGTGTTTATGGTTGTGGCCAAAAAGCTCAATTTTGGTCTCATCACTCCAAATGACTTTGTGCCAGAAGGTTTGAGGCTTGTCTCTGTGCTGTTTGACGTATTGTAAGCAGGATACTTTGTGGCATTTGCATAGTAATGGCTTTCTTCTGATGACTCGACCATGCAGCCCATCTTTCTTCAAGTGCCTCCTTATTGTGCATCTTGAAACAGCCACACCACATGTTTTCAGAGAGTCCAGAAGTTATTTGTGGGTTTTTCTTTGCATCCGGGACAATTTTCCTGGCAGTTGTGGCTGAAATTTTAGTTGGTTTACCTGACCGTGGTTTGGTTTCAACAGAACCCCTCATTTTCCACTTCTTGATTAGAGTTTGAACACTGCTGATTGGCATTCTCAATTCCTTGGATATCTTTTTATATCCCTTTCCTGTTTTATACAGTTCAGCTTTTCCCGCAGATCCTTTGACAATACTTTCGCTTTCCCCAAGACTCAGAATCCAGAAACGTCAGTGCAGCACTGGATGAAAGATGCAAGGGTCTGTCAGGAGTCCAGAAACTCATTGACCTTTTATACACACACACACTAATTACAAGCAAACAGATCACAGGTGAGGATGGTTACCTTTAATAGCCATTCAAACCCCTTTAAGTCAACTTGTGTGCATGTTATCAGGACAAAATCACCAGGGTATGTAAACTTTTGATCATGGTCATTTGGGTAGTTTCTGTTGCCATTATGATTTAAAAATAATAAACACAGTTGATTGATAATAAATAGCTTCAGCCAAACACTAACATGAGTGAAAAATGTTTTTGTGTTGTCATTCATATACAGTGGCGCCTCCAGCTTTCATATTTAGGGGGGGCACATGGGGGGAGATGGACAAAAGTAGGGGGGCAACTATAAAATGCAATTATATATATATATATATATATATATATATATATATATATATATATATATATATATATATATACCGTATTTATCGGCGTATACCACGCACCCCAAGTTTAGGAGGGAATTTTAAGGAAAAAAACTTTTAGGGGTAAAGTTTAAGGAAGAAAAACTTACATTAAAATGCCCATCAATGCAGCGTTATCGGTGTCCATCTGCAGCCTTGTCAGTGTCAGTGCAGCCTTGTCAGTGTCCATTGCAGCCTTTTCAATGTAGCTTTGCCCCAGTGTAGCCTTTTCAGTGCAGCTTTGCCCCAGTGCAGCCTTTTCAGTGCAGCTTTGCCCCAGTGCAGCCTTTTCAGTTCAGCTTTGCTCCAGTGCAGCCTTGTCAGTGCAGCCTTGTCAGTGCAGCCATGTCAGTGCAGCCATGTCAGTGCAGCTTTGCCCCAGTGCAGCTTTGCCCCAGTGCAGCCTTGCCCCAGTGCAGCCTTGCCCCAGTGCTCGCCGCGATCCCTGCCGACATACACAGCCGTGTGTAAATTAAAATATGGCGCCGAGACTGCAGTGACTCAGCAGAGCGGAGATACACATACCCGAGAGTCCTCGGCTTTTTTCGGCGCCGCTCACAGTCACGCCCAGTCCCGCCCTATGATGGACATAACACAGGTCCAATGGCGGGACTGTGAGCGGCGCCGAGGACTCTCGGGTATGTGTATCTCCGCTCCGCCGAGTCCCTGCAGTCTTGGCGCCATATTTGAATTTACACACGGCTGTGTATGTCGGCGGCGATCGCGGCAAACGCCGTGATCGCTCCGATCCGAACAGAAGTGACGGGGATCGGCCTATAACACGCACCCACGATTTTCCCCTGATTTTCAGGGGAAAAAGTGCGTGTTATATGCCGATAAATACGGTATATATCCTGTGGCCCTTTACTACCATCCCACAACGGCCCTTTCACATGTTCTGCAGTGAGCTCCCTTCCTACTGTATTGGGGCCCCCTCCAGGGTGGCAGAAAACAAGAGATATATGCCACCAGCATACCAAGAAAATATAAGCGTCCAAAGACTAGCAGGGTTGCAAAGGTTGTCTTGCCACTGGGCCCTGGTGTTCTGCCACTGTGGGGTTCCCCAGCCTCCTCTTGCTGTCCTGCCCCTGCTATTGACAGCGCTGGTCTGGCATCTTTTGGAATTTACAGGCTGGTTCTCTTGTCCTAAGGACGGGAGAAATCAGTCTGTTTTTCAGTAACTGAGAGTCCTGGTGGAGTCCTTCCTGCAACTCGCTCTTCTCCCTGCCAATGAGGATGCAGGGGAAGGAGCAGATCGGGCAGCCGTGGTTGTGTAAGCGCTCGCATTATGCAGTGTCAGCGAGCAGAGGGAGAGGGGAGGAATCACCTGCAGTATCTGACTGGGGACGCTCTCCAGCTTAGACATTGCCTGTTTGTAAAAAAAAAAAAAATTGGTGGGGCACAGCATAATGTTGGGGGGGGGGGCAGGGCCCCCTCTGACCCCCCCCTAGGGACGCCATTGTTCATATACTCTGAAAAATGGCCAAGAAATCACAAATTCTGCCAGGGTATGTAAATTTATGAGCACAACTGTATATATATACATATATATATATATATATATATATATATGTCTTTCTCTGGTAACTTGCTGGAGTACCCACTGGAGGGTAGACTTATCTGTTGTGATCAGCCTAACCAGTGGGCTCATCCAATGTTTTTTTCCCTCTCACTAGCTTTTTTAAACACATATCAAATTCCCAGCGCCTCTTGGATGCCCTTTTTTTCAAATCCTGGCCAGGACAACATCTGCATGGAGCTTGCAAGTTCTCCCAGTGTTCATGTGTTCCTGCAGCTGGTAAGGCCTACTTTTAAGTTATTTGGCCCATGTGTAAAAAATTGGCCCTAGTATGCTATTCTATTGAGCACACCCAAGATGGCTGCCTCCAACACCAGTTTGATAAGCGTTTTGAGTCACCAGGGAGAAAACATTATAAATATATAAAATAAAATAAATAAATAAAGGTAAAATCAATCAGCACAAACCTCAGTGAAAATATCTACTTATAGAATGGTATATGCCAGCTGAACACCGGGGAAATTCTGAAGCCCAAAAAACAAAAATAATCAGGAAGGTGCAGTGCATAAAAATATACTGAAATTGTCCAAAGCAGAAAATTAAATACAAAGAAAAGTCCTGGAAGTATCTGTGTGTTGAAATCCCTGCGGGAATGAGGGCACTGGTCTGAGACTTTATATGATATATAGTACAACATTGGAGGACTGCCAATACATCAGGGATCATCCAGCCTTTAAAGTGCTACACAGTGGCAGATACTGTGAATGCTCCATACCCCAAGAGGGGGGGGGGGGGGGGGAATTTCCGGTGAGTGCAGCCACAATAAGAGCACGGATAAGACACGCATGCTGTGATCACCCTTGGAAAGTGGAAATGATCAACACTAATTTTTTCACCAGCACAAAAGCACTTTATTGTATATTTATTAAATGGGACTATACATATTTATATTGGTCTAACGCATGCTATAGGGGGCCAATTTTTCCCTCTTTTGTTTTTGGTATTCAGGTTTTTATTTATTTTACTTTTTTCTATTTTAATTTTAAATAAGAATTAATTCCATCAAAGTCACATATATATATATTTTATGCACTAATTATATAATATTTATTGTTCATTTGGTATTAACCACGTATGGCATATTGTTAAAGTTTATGCATCATGGTCAATATAAGGGATTTAGTGCACGTTTAAATACATTAGCGAACATTCACAAAAAAATGTTTACACTGTATTTATGTTTACCAGTATGTGATCAAATACACAACACAATAGAGCAGTGTCACATCTACTTCACTTTCCTTTTATTTAATTTTACTTCACCTAGTGGTAGTAACTAGTAGAAGCAGCAGTTCGTTTAAATTAGTTATTTGATCCAATTTTCTCTTCCAGTACTTATTCCTTGCGCGGAATCACTTACACCCTTCTCAAAAGCGCAATTTACCCACTCATAAGGGGAGACAGAACTGTAGATGGAAAGTGGCCAGGTCCAGATATCTCAGAGGATAGTCGTCATCACAATGTTATATAAAATATATAAAAAGATCTAAGTGCTCACTGAGTAATGTAAAACGTACTTTAATGAAAAGGATTGCACTTACATAATTATTCGTCTTGTATACAGCATAAAACAGAGCTGCTATGCAACCTGCATACACACACATGAGGTCCGATGGCAGCGGGTGACATCAGCAGAATGTGGCTCCTCCTCCCATATGCGTTACGTCCTACGGGACTTCATCAGTGGGGCCCCGCTGACAAAGTCCCGGTAGACGTAACACATACGAGAGGAGGAGCCACATTCTGCTGATGTCACCCGCTGCCATCGGACCTCATGTGTGTGTGTGTGAGCTGCATGGTAGCTCTGTTTTATGCTGTATACAAGACAAATAATTATGTAAGTGCAATTCTTTTCATTAAAGTGCGTTTTACATTACTCAGTGAGCACTTAGATCTTTTTATATATTTTATATGACATTGTGGTAATGGTTATCCTCTGAGATATCTGGACCTGGCCACTTTCCATCTACAGTTCTGTCTACCCTTATCAGTGGGTAAACTGCGCTTTTGACCTGTCTGTGAGAACAGAGGTCAATTGTTGAAGGTGAGCAAAACACTATTTGTGTTGGTGGCGGGCTCATTGTCACAAGGAGATTGGTGTTTTGTCGTCTTTCAAGCACACAGATACTTCCAGGTCTATCCTTTTTTTGTCATTTTCTGCTATGGACAATTTCAGTATATTTTTATGCGCTGCACCTTCCTGATTGTTTTTATATATATAAAATAATAATTATTAAATTGGTGGTGGAACAATTGCCCCTATTGACCATTTGTTGTCTATTGCCTGCATAGTTTCACAATTCCCATTTATTGTTTATATATTGTCACTATTGCCTGTTTGTTACCTAGATATTTTATGGTTTGCCTGTTTTTTTACCTAGTTATTGTCATGATTGCCCATTTTCTGCCCAATTGTTATGTTTGCCCATTTGTCATCAACATTTTGTTACAATTGGCCTTTCTGCTTCTTAATTTAAATAATTGCCCATTTGCTACATACATATTGTAACAAATAATTGTTGTTGGCTGTGAATTGTATACATATGCCTATTTGTGATTATTATATGTTTTGCTAGTATTGCCAATTTTTGCAAGGTCAGGTCACCATGGTTTAGAGGACCATATTACTATAACTTAGTCCTCTGCAGGCCTATCATGATCAAAGAATCTTGCTATTATAAGTCTAGTCAGGTCTCTCTGTCTGTCGAAAACCACTGGCAGGTAGTTATTGTCCCTGGGATGTACTTTTTTTTTTTTTTAAAGGTATACTTTATTTTGCCTAATAAAATATACGAAAAACAAATAATTAATTGGGGTACATTCCACCCTGTACTGCGATGCAACGCATAAATACATTAACAATGTATTTTTACTTAACAATATAGTTCCAGTCATACAATAAATACATTCACCCTGCGGTATGATGCCTAATGTGTTGCGCAGAGAAAAACATCACATCATGCATGACGCCGCTTACCCCGCATTACTGGGATACATTACTGATACTGAAATCAAAGCATGCAAAACATGGTACCATACAGTTCAATAGGCAACGGGTGTGGTGGGGGTAGGGAAAACAGTTATCAGGCCCAAAGCTTTATTGAAAGGACAAAGACACACAAGGGAGAGTGGGGGGAGGGGAAAACTTCAGACCTCCTCTTCTTCCTTGAAATCCATCAGGTTATAATCTCTGAACTGTAAACCAGTCTGCGACAGTCCTTATTGGACATCCTCTCCCGCTGGTAGATAAGGCACTTTCTGGTGCACTATAAAGCACCATAAAGCATCCTTAACTACTTAACTCTGGGGAATAAAATGGTGGTCGTTGCAACTTTTTATCTCGCACAGTATTTGCGCAGCAATTTTTCAAAACTCTTTTTTTGGAAAAAATTTAGCCCAATTTTTTTGGCGTAATGTGAAAAATTATGTTACACCGAGTAAATAGATACCTAACATGTCACACTTGTAGAATGGCGTGAAACTTTGGTACTTAAAAATCCCCATAGGCGACGCTTTACATTTTTTTTACAGGTTACCTGTTCAAAGTTATAGAGAAGGTCTTGTGCTAGAATTATTGCTCTCGCTCTAACGTTCATGGGGATACCTCACATGTATGGTTTGAACGCTGTTTACATATGTGGGCGCGACCTACATTTGCGTTCACTTCTGTGAGAGAGCACGCGGGGACGTGAGCGCTTCAAAATTTTTTTTTATTGTTTTTATTTTATTTATTTTATTTTTTATTTATTTTACACCTATTTTTATATTTTGATGCTTTCTTTTTACATTTTTTTAAATCACTTTTATTACTATTATGTAAATATCCCTTGTAACAGGAATAGGGCATGACAGGTCCTCTTTACAGTGAGATATAAGGTCTATAAGTCCCCAGATCTCACCTTTAGGCCTCCGAACGATCATAGAAACTTCGGGGACCATCTGGTCCACTGGAAATCTCTATGGTCAATATCTGGCACCGTTCAATTCCTTCTCCGGCTCACCGATTGCACGGGCAATGTTCCCCTCCTGCCACCTGTAAGAATGATCAAGCAGGTTAACAGCTGCTATAATTGTTTTTACAGTAAAGGGAATCGCCGCCTGTAAAAGAAGATATCTGAATGATGTCTGTAACTGCAGGCATTATTAAAATATCCCCACTCAAAGTCTACAATGTCATATGATGTTGGGCAGGCGGGAAGTGGTTAAAGCAGCACAACACCTGCCAGGCATTGTCAATATCTACCTAGAAAAAAGTCCCACAAAATAGCCCATTCAGCACACCAAAGTGTGTGTCTGTGGTACAAAGTCCTTGAGTTCTGATTCCAAGGCTCTCAACAGGCCCTGTGCAAAGGGGCACTCCCAAAAAACATGCAAAGCAGTTTCCTCCTGGATGATGGAGAATAGGCAGTGCCTGTATCTGCACAGGTTTCTGGCATGCATAAATGTCCTGAGCGGCAACCCCCTCTGGATTGCCATCCATGTCAGATCTTTGTGCCTGTTGGTGAGTCCCTTTGATGAAACATTCCTCCAGACCACTTTGCAAGTGGCTGAAGGTAGGCCTGGAACAGTCTCCACTAGAGGTGCACACGATTCGATTACAATTATCATGTCAACGATTCGATTTGATTCCGTGATGCATCACAGTGCATCACGAATACTGGCCATGTTTTTCATCAGCAAATTCAAGCAGTCAGGAAAACTGAAGGATGGAAGAATCAAAGGAAGTATGGAGGAGTCTGGAGATAGGGAAGGAGTAATCCATGTATAGTAAAGAAAGGATTGAGGAGTCTGGGGATAGGGAAGGAGGAATCCATGAATAGGAAAGGAAGGATGGAGGAGTCTGTGGATAGGGAAGGAGGGAAGGAGGAATCCATGAATAGAAAAAGGAAGGATGGAAGCGTCTGGGGATAGAGAAGGAGGAATCCATGAATTGGAATGGAAGGATGGAGGATTTTGGGGATAGAGAAGGAGGAATCCATTAATAGGAAAGAAAGGATGGAGGAGTCTGGGGGTAGGGAAGGAGATATCCATGAATAGGAAAGGAAGGATGGAGGTGTCTGGGGATAGGGAAGGAGGAATCCATGAATAGGAAAGGAAGGATGGAAGAGTCTGTCTGAAGATAGGAACTAAAGGATGAAAGAGTCTCGGGATAGAACTGAAGGTCAAGGGAAGAATCTGAGGATAGGAATGGAAGGCTGGATAAGTCCAAGAATATTATTTGATGGAGGAGTCTAGGAGGTGAGGGGGGGGGGGGGGCTGGGGCAGGTGGTGATAGGAACTGAAGGATGGGGGGGGGGTCCAGATATAAGAATGGGTGGAACCTCAGATTGTTCAGAGTTGCATGGGGTGTGGATTGGAGACTGTGAATGGAGGTGGGGTGGGTGAGGGTGGTCTATACGGTGGTCATTGGTTTAAATAGAATAAAAAATATATATATTGGCGCTCAGAGCTAAAGAAGCAAAATACGATATATTAAATCAGAAGTCCTGTATGGTATGGTAATGCTGAATTAATCCGGGTGTTCCATAAATAATGCTAATTATAAAATTATCAAATACTGGAAAAGTCCATAGTTCAAGGGAAGTCCATGGAAGAAAACAATTTGTTTAAAGACACCGGATAAGGGAATTTTTTGTTCGGCACAGTATAGGGCTATTCACAAAGGGCCGCTCTTCTCTGGAGTGAAGTCAGCTCAAACCCATCAAAGAGAAACATAAGGAGAGGAGCGCCACTAAGTAAAAAGGTTTATTACAATTGACAAGATAAAAAGTAGCCACTTACATATAAAAACACAACGGTGCTCTAGGTGCGATGATGTATATCAGGAGAGAGTGATATGAAGAGAGCCGGTTCCCAGGAATGCCCCAAATCCGTGCTGCAATTCGGCGGGGAGCCGGGACGGAACACAGCCAGTACTGCAGAGGAGCGGAGCAGCCAACCCGAGGAAGCAGCATGTGACGTCAATGACTAGGAACAACACAACGTGTTTCTGAGCGTGCGCAAGGTCCGTAAGGCGCATGCGCGCTCCTTTCTCAAGTGACACTTGAGAAAGAAGCGCGCATGTGCTCCTTTCTCAAGTGTCACTTGAGTTCAAGTGACACTTGAGAAAGGAGCGCGCAAGCACCTTACGGACCTTGCGCACGCTCAGAAGTCAGCCTAGTCATTGACGTCACAGGCTGCTTCCTCGGGTTGGCTGCTCCGCTCCTCTGCAGGACTGGCTGTGTTCCGTCCCGGCTCCCCGCCGAATTGCAGCATGGATTTGGGGCATTCCTGGGGACTGGCTCTCTTCATATCACTCTCTCCTGATATACATCATCTCACCTAGAGCACCGTTGTGTTTTTATATGTAAGTGGCTACTTTTTATCATGTCAATTGTAATAAACCTTTTTACTTAGTGGCGCTCCTCTCCTTTTGTTTCTCATTGGTTTAAATAGGGAGGTGGAAGAGGTTAGGGCTGGGAGCCATGTCCGTCTGATGTGGAGTTTGGGTGATCTAGGAGCAGTTTGAGACATATAAAGGGGGGGTGGGGGTGGGCAAGAGACAATGTGACTTGCGGGGAGGGGAGGAATGGGTTGTGGAGGACATTAGGCAGTTTGACTGGGGAACAATCTGTCATATCTGCATTAAAAACAAAATTAAGTGGGCGCTGTATGATTAGTTAGCAGCTAGCACAGAGTGAATATACAACCTTTAATAGACAATAAAACAAAAAATGGTGTGCAGCGCTTTGTGGTAATAAATGTACAAAAGAGTCTTAAGTGAACAAATAGTACTGAAATATATATAAATCCATGATATGATTGAAATAAATCTGTGTATTCAAAGAAATTCCAGTGCTGTGTTCAAACCATTTCTGATTTCTGGTGAATGGTTGGAACACAGCACACTCAGCACTGGAATTTCTTTGAATACACAGAAGATTTCTTTCAATCATATTATGAATTTATATATATTTCAGGACTATTTGCCCACTACTTAATAGGACTCTTTTGTACATTTATCACTGCAAAGCGCTGCACACCATTTTATGTTTTATTGTCATATCTGCATGCTCGCTGTGTAGAGGTGCAGGTGGGGGGGGGGGGGGGGGAGAGCAGAGCGGCGGAAGGGGAACAGAGGACTGTGTGGATGCTGGTTGAGAAGGATGGGAATTGGTCCGTTGTGACACTGGACAGGGGAGTGCTGGCAGCTAGAACAGTATTAGTGCTAGTGACAGGTTGGTAGTGGTGGTGGGGGGGGGTCAGGGGTATTGGCCGGCTTAGACAGCACAGTCTGGCACCCCCCCTCAGTGTCCTCCCCCCAGGTCTTTTCTCTGGCTCGGCCCTGTTGTCATCTACCATCTCCTCCAAGGAACTCCATGCTCCACAAGCCTGGCTGCGGCCGTTGCCACCACTTTTATCAGCAGCAGCACCAGCACAGACAGGCCGAGCTGCCCCCAGCTCCATTCCTCCATGTCCCCACCACGTGCACACAGCGTGGCTCCTCACGGCCTCATTCTGCCACCATGACACCTGGGTTTACTTTCTTTTGGCTGGTGAGAGGACGCTCAGGGGAGAGGAAATGGGATTGGTGGAAGGTGGCAACACATAGGTGGCCGAGTTTGAGTGTCTGCTAAGCCTCCATTAGGATGAATGTGAGAAGGGGGAGGAGCCGCGATGATGTCATCGCACATCGCGATTCAGCTGATCGCTGCATCAATGGAGAATCGAGCAAGGCTGAATTGCGATGCATTGCTTATTTGCAACACCCCTAGTCTCCACAGTGTCCATGGCTCAGGTCAACTTGTAGATAGTTTTTGGCTTCCACAAGTTGGGCTTAACCCCATGCAGTCCCTGCTCCTTGATAAATTTATCCAAGTAGTACCAAGGAGTGTCCCAGTGGGGGAGGGAACTGACCCATTTGTCCCATACTAAGTTGACTGTACAACAGTCAACTTAGTAACCTCTTGGACCTCCATGCACCTGTTAAAACAAGAACAGTCACTTTCACCCGCTCAGCTTCCTGGTTCAGGCAGCAGGGCAGCAGGGCGGGTCCTTGAGCGGCGCTTCAGAGCCTATGGTCTTACTGTCCACAAACAAATTTACCGGGAGCAACAACAAAAATATGCACAGTCCCTCAAAGAGGCAAAGTCACAGTTTTACTCCACTGCCATTAAAAATAGCCCAGGAAATTCCAAACTGCTTTTCTCCACTCTAAACCATCCTCTTAAACCAAAATCCCCTCCATTTACTGCCCTTAACTGAAGAGAAGTGCAATAAATTCATGGACTTTTTTACATCAAAAATTGCACATATTTGCTCTGCCCTTTCTGGTCCTCCTACCCAAATTGTTTCCCCAACATACAGTGGGGACGGAAAGTATTCAGACCCTCTTAAATTATTCACTCTTTGTTATATTGCAGCCATTTGCTAAAATCATTTAAGTTCATTTTTTCCTCATTAATGTACACACAGCACCCCATATTGACAGAAAAACACAGAATTGTTGACATTTTTGCAGATTTATTAAAAAATAAAAACTGAAATATCACATGGTCCTAAGTATTCAGACCCTTTGCTCAGTATTTAGTAGAAGCACCCTTTTGATCTAATACAGCCATGAGTCTTTTTGGGAAAGATGCAACAAGTTTTTCACACCGGGATTTGGGAATCCTCTGCCATTCCTCCTTGCAGATCCTCTCCAGTTCTGTCAGGTTGGATGGTAAACGTTGGTGGACAGCTATTTTTGGTCTCTCCGGAGATGCTCAATTGGGTTTAAGTCAAGGCTCTGGCTGGGCCATTCAAGAACAGTCACAGAGTTGTTGTGAAGCCACTCCTTCGTTATTTTAGCTGTGTGCTTAGGGTCATTGTCTTGTTGGAAGGTAAACCTTCAGCCCAATCCGAGGTCCTGAGCACTCTGGAGAAGGCTTTCGTCCAGGATATCCCTGTACTTGGCCGCATTCATCTTTCCCTCGATTGCAATCACTCGTCCTGTCCCTGCAGCTGAAAAACACCCCCACAGCATGATGCTGCCACCACCATGCTTCACTGTTGGGACTGTATTGGACAGGTGATGAGCAGTGCCTGGTTTTCTCCACACATACCGTTTAAAATTAAGGCCAAAAAGTTCTATCTTGGTCTCATCAGAGCAGAGAATCTTATTTCTCACCATCTTGGAGTGCTTCAGGTGTTTTTGGACTCAAATGAAGGTGTAGAACCATCTCAGGGACGATCAGAAGAAATGGATAGCACCTGAGTTAAATATATGAGTGTCACAGCAAAGGGTCTGAATGCTTAGGACCATGTGATATTTCAGTTTTTCTTTTTTAATAAATCTGCAAAAATGTCAACAAGTCTGTGTTTTTCTGTTAATATGGGGTGCTGTGTGTACATTAATGAGGAAAAAAAATGAACTTAAATGATTTCCTGAAGTCCTATCCAACTATAGGCAAATCTCCAATCTGCCCTTCATATCAAAAGTACTTGAGAAAGTAGTTGCCACTTATCTTCAGGACCATCTCAAATATAATAACCTCTTTGAAAAATTCCAGTCAGGCTTCCGTTTTGCTCACAGTACAGAGACTGCTCTTTTTAGAGTTACCAACGACCTTCTAATATCATCCGATGCTGGCTCTCCTTCTCTTCTCATCCTCCTGGACCTCTTGGCTGCATTTGAGACTGTTGAGCATGGCATTCTTTTAAATCGGCTCCACCTCACTACTGGACTCAATGACACAGCACTTAGTTGGTTCAAATCATACCTCACAAACTGGACAGAATACATCTCCCTGGGTCACTTTAAATCAAATCCACATACAGTTACTTGCGGTGTTCCCCAGGGGTCAGTCCTTGGCCCCATTCTTTTCATCCTCTACCTTACTCCCCTTGGCCAAATTATCAGTCATCATAAAATTTAATTCCACTGTTATGCTGATGACACACAGCTATATGTAAATGCAACAGCTGAAACTCCACCTTCACAGTCATCCCTATCAGTACCCACCACTTATCCCACTTCACTCTGTCCATTTTGGAGCAGATGAAGTGAAACACCGCCCTGCTGATGGCCTTGCAAGTGTTGACCCGGGGAGGGGGCCAGGCCTGAGCAAGGTACTGCAACACAGGGAGAATATTGCTGCGGAGTACCAGTGTTTTCACTTCGATGGTAAGTTCTCTGAGGCTCCATAGTCCAAACTTTTGCCTCATCTTGAACAGTCTCTCCTCCCAAGACTTCAGGGCTGTGCAATCAGCTCCAAACCAGACCCCAAGTATTTTAATGAAGTCTGTCTTGATGCTGAAAGGGATGGATCAGCTCCAAACCAGACCCCAAGTATTTTAATGAAGTCTGTCTTGATGCTGAAAGGGATGGATGCAGAAGAAGGCAGGAACCACTTTCCGAAGAGCATGACTTCTGACTTCCTGCAGTTGACCTTTGCCCCCGAAGCTTTGCAGAAGTCCTCACAGGTCTGGGCGAGCGAGTTGATGGAGCGCTGATCAGCACAGAACACCATCACGTCGTCCATGTAGAGTGAGCACTTGACATCCCTTCTGTCCAGTCCCGTGCGGTTATCCCTCTGATCTCTGGGTTCCGTCTGATGCATTTAGCGAAGAGCTCTATACAGGAAACAAAAGCAGTGGTGAGAGAGAGCAGCCTTGTCTGACCCTGTAGAGGATCGGGAAGGGGTAATTTTTCCATCCATTCACCAATACCATACTACAAATGTCATTGTACATCAGGTTACAATATGAACAAAACATTTCCCCAAGACCAAACCTTCTCAGAGATCTGCACATAAACTCATGGGAGACACTGTTAAAGGCCTTTTCCTGGTCAAGACTGATGAGGGCCGCATGCTTTTGCCGGCTTTGAATGTACTGGACTGTGCCCCAGACAAGCACAGGGCTGTCCGCAATACTGGCATAATAATTCATTTGGTGACAATTTTGTTCTTTCTTCCTTATTAGACTTACATAGAGAATGACCTACTCTGTCTGACATTTCTAGGAAAGGGATAGTTACACAGAGAGAGGTTTTGAAATTGTCCTTACATAGGAAAATCAAAAAATGAGGAGATCCCACTTGGCAGGGGCGGATGATGCTCAAAAGTTTTTGGGGGGCGCAAACAAACTAAAAAATTCTGAAAAATACTTAACAAAACCCCATAAATTGCAGCCTCACTGTGCCATCAATTGCAACCACTGTGCCCAGCAAATGCAGCCACTGTGCCATCAAATGCAGCCACCGTGCCCATCATATGCAGCCACTGTGCCCATCAAATACAGCCACTGTGCCCATCATATGCAGCCACTGTGCCCATCAAATGCAGCCACTGTGCCCATCAAATACAACCACTGTGCCCAGTAAATGCAGCCAATGTGCCATCTAAAGCAGCTACTGTGCCCATCATATGCAGCCAATGAGCCCATCAAATACAGCCGCTGTGCCCATCAAATACAGCCACTTTGCCATCAAATGCAGCCCCTGTGCTCATCATATGCAGCCACTGTGCCCACCAAATACAGTCACTGTGCCCATCAAATACAGTTACTGTGCCCATCATATGCAGCCACTGTGCCAACTAAATACAGTCACTGCGCCCATTAAATGCAGCCACTGTGCCCATAAAATACAGTCACTGTGCCCAGCATATGCAGCCATTGTGCCCACCAAATACAGTCACTGTGCCCATCATATGCAGCCACTGTGCCCATCATATGCAGCCATTGTGCCCACCACCCCACCCCCCAATCGCGGGGCCCCTGACACTTGCCGCCAGGCAGCAGCTCCTCTCCAAGTGCACCAGAGCGGCGGCGACCTCCGCTCCAGCGTGTGTCTCCTCCGCTCCTCTTCCTAAGCGCCAGGCTTCCAATAGGGTGGCCTGGCGCTTTGGCCAATCAGGAAACAGGTATGATGGGCACTGATAGGCACAGTAAAGGTGGCACTGATAGGCACAGATAAGGCAGCACCGATGGGCACAGATAAGGCAGTACTGATGGGCCCTGATGGGTGGCACTGATAGATGGCACTGATGGGCACTGATAGGTGACACTGATGGGCACTGGTGGGTGACACTGATGGGCAGCACTGTTGATGAGGCACTGATTGTGGGCACTGATAGCTAGCACTGTGGGCACTGATAGGTGGCACTGTGGGCACTGATGGGTGACACTGTGGGCACTGGTAGGTGGTGCTGGTGGGCACTGCTAGGCAGCACTGTTGTGTACTGTTAGGTGGCACTGGTAGGTGGCACAGGTGGGCACAGATGAGCTGGTGGCAGCTCTCCTTGATTGGGATCGATGTTCCTCTCACAGCTGCCGGTGATCTGCTTTTTTTTTTCTCCTCACGCTGTCAGCACGAGGAGAAAAAATAGCCGATTACCGGCTCTGTTTACATCACATGATCAGCTGTTATTGACTGACAGCTGATCACGTAGTAAGGGGTCAGGATCGACCCCTTACTCTGATCTGTGATCAGCCGAGTCTCGTAGACTCGCTGATCACAGAGCACGCCGAGCGCCCTGCGGGGGCGCGCAGGCCGCTCGGGCATGGAAGGACGTCAATAGACGTCCTCCCGACAAAGTAGGTCCGCTCTGTAGCCGTCATTCGAATATAGCGTGGATCTGAACAAGTTAAAGTCTATGGGCACAAGTCAGATAGAAGTTGTCTTGAAGTAGTACAGAAACCTTTTCTAAAGTCGCAGCAACTTCAGTAGGGCTAATTAAGACAGCTTTCATTAACTAACATGAGATTTCACATGTCTTGTCATGGGACTCAGAAGTCAGATCCCAAGTTGCGTCAGTGTGAGCCTTAAGCTTTGTACACACGATCAGTTTTTTAGACGACCGTACGTCCATTTTTTGTTGCATGCTAGTCTCATGTCGAAAGTGAAGAAAGTCTTGAATACAACTTCAGAAGTGATGTAATGTGTTGAATAGTTTTGTATGTATTCTTTATTTCCTGAGCATGCGTAGTCTTGCTCTTACGATTTTTTTCGGACGAAAACCGTACTAAATAAATGAAAATCGGACGTTGAGTTCACATACAACAAAAATGTTATAGTCTGTACATCCAGCTTTTGTCGGATGTAAAATCGGAAGTCAAAAGCACCATACTAACGATCCGAAAATCGGCAGATCGTTCGCCGGTCTAAATTTTACTTCCAATTTTCATATCATTTGTACGGGCCTTTAGACAGAACTCTGCTGTTCAGGCAGATAAGTATTTATTGCAGAAGAGGTATACAGAGTCTCTCCTACAATAAAAGTCCACATGACAGCACTAATTTGTTTTTAGACTATAGTTCCAATTTATTTGCCCCAGATTAGATTTTCCTCTTAGCAGCTTCAACTCTTCAAATGAGAGAGAGGTATAGTGTTTTGCCTATTACATTGATTTCAGGGATTTCAGATTCTCTCATGGGGAATTGTTCTTGCCAAAAGCAAAACTGAGTAATTTTTGTGTGGAAGTATAAAAGGTGGGGGAGAGGGAAGATGTGGGTCACCGCAGAGACATGGCATGGACTGTGACCAGGAGAGCCTCCAAAACGGTGGTGGGAACCCACAAGGATGGACTGGACAAAGTGTAGACCCAGAAAGGGATATCTGGGGCCTGTTGAAGGCCCTCCCTACTAAAAGTGATATTCAGCAATTAATAAATGCAGTTGAACAATCTTGTATGCAAGCAGTAGCAAGTGTAAAAGAGGACGTCAGGGACCTGGGATACAGAGTAGAGGGGATGAAGACATTATACAAGCTGTGACGGAAACTCAAGAATCCATGAAAAAATATGAAGAAACTTTAAATGCATACAGGGACCAGTTGGATGAATATGAGAATAGGGATAAACGTCAAAATATACGTATAAAGGGACTGAAAGAGTCAATCACAGCGACAGAACTAGCCCCAGTGGCACAAAAAATGTTTGGACAGATTTTAGGAGATCAAGCCCCTAATGTTATAGAAATAGACCGGATACACCGGGCCCACTCCAAGAGCACAAAAAACTGACGTACCCAGAGATGTAATATGTAAAGTGCACAAATATGCAGTGAAGGAGAGTATAATGAAGATGGCACGTGATAACCCTAGGATTACATTTGAAGGTTCAAACATAGCTCTGTATCCAGATATATCGAAAAGGACTCTCTTTAAACGTGGGGCGGTTCGCCCATTGCTGGAAATTTTACGGAAGGCGGAGATCAAGTATAGGTGGGGGTTCCCTTTCAGTCTAACAGCTTCCAGGAATGGAAGAACCGCAACATTGCGAACGAAGGACGATCTAAAAGTATTTGTGGAAAAATTAGATCTCCCGAAGGTGGACTTTGTGGACTGGAGAATAAGCTGTCTAGGGCCCCCCCTACAACGAGCAGAGAAATGGCAAGAAGTACCAGCAAAGGTTAATAGGGGAATAGCCCAGAGAAGGACTTAAGGGACATTTTTTTTTTTTTGTCCTTCCCACTCAGGAGGGGTTTAACAGAGTAATGCCGGGGAGAGGGGGGGGGATTGGAAGGGAAGGTGTAGTGGGGAATGTGTACCTTAGGTAGGTCAATAGGTCAGCCCCAATGGAAGGGGAGAATAATCCTGCGGAAGGCAGGGAAGGGTGGTGGCTGGCGCACAGGTGGTGTATGTGTGCGCAAGCTAAATACCCGATTTTTAGAAATACCCCTAATGGAAGGTTTGTGGTATGGGAGGACAGGATGTAAGTATGTAAGGTATATATTTATGATATACAAGTGGTATATTTTTTGGTTTTTCTGGGTTTTTTGTTTGGAAGTAATGAATGACGGGGAGGGGGGGGGGGTAGAAGGGGGGGTGGGATTGGCAGAGGAGAAGATAGAGAACAAGGGCAAGGGGCTGGGTGTTCTAAAATGAAATAAAATGACAGCCATTTTGAAAATTTTGTCATATAATGTGAGGGGCTTGAATTCACCAATTAAAAGAGGGCGCTTATGGGTGGAGCTGCAACATTGGGGAGTTGATGTTGTTTTCCTGCAGGAGACCCATTTTAAGAGCAGCTCAATTCCAAGCTTACCCCAGAATATACTGAATCAATGGTATCATGCAGTATCCCCAGTAGCGAGGGCAAGAGGGGTCACAATTGCGTTCAAAAAATCGTGCCCATGGACCATGGAGACTCTGCAAAGTGACCCAGAAGGTCGGTACTTGTTTGTAAAGGGTACGCTACAGGGGAGACGGTATACCTTTGCTTCAATATATTCGCCCAATGTTGGGACAGCTAACTTTCTGGTTAAAGTATTTAGAAAACTGGAAGAATTTAAGGAAGGGTGTGTAGTGGTAGGAGGAGATTTTAATATGGTGTTAGAGCCGAGTATAGATACCTCTACGGGTAGAACTGCCATGTCTTTTAAAGCCATAAAGCGGGTTAAACAAATCTTACGCTCTCAACACCTAGTGGATACTTGGAGAGCTTTACATCCAGGTATCAGGGATTATAGCTATTACTCTAAAATGCACGATATGTATTCACGGCTAGACCTCTTTTTGGTGGATCAATTCTACTTGGGGAATGTCAGCACAAGTACAATTGAACCAATAACTATGTCTGACCATGCCCCAATGATTTTGACCCTTCAACCAACTCAAATGACTCGGGTGGAACGAACTTGGCGTCTGAACGAATCATTGTTGGATAAAGAAGGCATAGTGGAGAAATTAAGGGTTAGGATAAAGGAGTATTTTGAAATAAATAAAACGGAAGGAGTGTCAGATCAAGTGGTGTGGGAAGCACACAAAGCGGTTGTAAGGGGGGACTTAATTGCCATCGGCACATATATGAAAAAGGAAAGCAAAAGGGAAATGGACGGATTACTAGAGAAGATCAGAACCCTAGAGATAAAGCATAAGGAAAATCTCGATCCAGTGGATGGTAGACGTCTGGAGAGTGTACGGGCAGAGCTTGCGCAATATTTAGAATATAAAGCGAAGAACAAAATTAGGTTTTACGCAAATAGAGCATATGAACAAGGAAATAAATGCGGTAAGCTACTGGCAAAACAACTTAAAAAACAACAGGACTCCAGACACGTGCACAGCTTACTAGTTCAGGGTAGGAAAATAATAGACACAAAGGCGATAGCAAAAGAATTTAGTAAATTTTATGAGGCACTATATAACATCTCCAAAACAGAACCATCTGAAGAAGGGGAAAGCGAGGAACAAAGGAGAGATAAGATCAAGGATTACATTGAGAACGCAGACATGCCCATACTAAACAGAGAAACATCAGAGATTATGGAACGCCCAATCACGGTGGAAGAGTTGAGCAGAGTGATAGCAGCCCTACCCCCAGGGAAAAGCCCGGGCCCGGATGGGCTGACAAACATATATTACAAGAAATTTCTCCCAATTTTGGTAAAGCTACTTTGTGATTATTTCAACTCTATGGGTGCTGGAAATCCACTCTCCTCAGAAGCATCACTGGCGTACATAACGGTTTTGCCAAAAGAGGGAAAAGATCCCCAGGTATGTGCCAATTACAGGCCGATCTCTCTGCTGAACTCAGACACCAAGATACTGGCAAAAATTCTGGCCCTGAGACTACAGGAAGATGTAGGAGATTTAGTGCACCCAGATCAAGCAGGGTTTGTAAAGGGGCGAGAAGCAAGAGATAATACCACCCGCGCACTCCTTATACTGCATTGGATGCAACATGGCCCAGGCGAAGCCCCAGGAATCACTCTGTCGATGGATGCGGAGAAAGCCTTCGACAGAGTGAACTGGGGCTTTATGAGAGAAGTACTGGGGAGCATAGGACTGGGGGAGAGAATGTTGGGATGGATTATGGCACTATACACAAAACCAAGAGCAAGAATTAAGGTAAATGGGACAGTATCTGAATGCTTTAACATACAAAACGGTACCAGGCAGGGGTGCCCACTGTCCCCACTGATATTTGCAATAGTAATGGAACCCTTTTTGCGTAGAATCAGAAAGAATAAGGAGATAGTGGGGACGCACATAGACCATACGGAACATAAAGTAGCAGCATATGCGGACGATTTATTATTTTTTATGTCCACTCCCCAGACATCTATAGCCGCATTGATGGTAGAAGTACAGAAATTTGGAAGGGTATCTGGCTTTAAGATTAATTTCGAGAAATCAGTCATCCTTCCCAGTCATGTCCCAGCGGAGATGGAGAGAACACTGAAGGAGAAATACCCATTTATATGGAACAGGGAGTCGCTGACATACCTGGGGGTACAGATAAGCGCAGACTATGAACTATTGTTGGAGCATAATTATGGCTCATTAGTGAAAGAAATAACAGAAGAATTAAAGAAATGGAAGGGGAAATACTTGACCTGGTTCGGAAGAATCAGTGCCATAAAAATGAGTATACTGCCCAGAATAGTTTATGTGCTGCGTACAGTGCCAATCAGGTTGCCGGCGAATCTCCTTAAACAAATGCGTCGGCTTTTAATAGCCTTTGTATGGAACGATAAAAGGCCTAGATTGGCGTACGACATCTTAAGAAGGAGTAGAGCGGAGGGTGGCCTAGGACTCCCGGATATAACATCCTATTATAAGGCCATGGCGCTAGTTAGAATAATAGACTGGTGCCATGACCTAGATAGAAAACCATGGGTACAGGCAGAAATGATGATGGCGGGGAGAAACCTGGCAGGAGCACCATGGATACAAGGGTCACTGAGAGGGCTGTCACAATGGACATCACCAATAACCCTGAATACATTAGAAGTATGGGATAGAATGAATAAAGAGGGTAGGTATGCCCCACAGACCTCCCCTCTGACTCCTCTGGAGGGATTTCCGTGGTTCCTCCCGGGGGAGAAGACGGGAAGTCTGGGGGCGTGGGGACAAGACGGGAATATTAGATGCGGTAAGTTTGCCCCAAGTGGAGTTTTAATACCACTGACAGAGATGATCTTGAAATTTGGGGAGACAAGAATGGCAGAATGGAAATACCGTCAAATGACGAGCTTCCTTAAGAAAATAAAACCGTTAAGATCCATAAATACACTTACCGCATTTGAGAGGAAGTGTGCACAGACATCAGAAGATGGGCATACACTATCCTGGACGTACAGAATGATTCTAGGAGAACAAGAAAAGAAACCCCCATACTTCATGAAAGAATGGGAGAGGGAGCTAGGCCAAGTGTGGACAGATAAACAAATAAATAAAATGATATCGTTAACATTTACTACCTCCATAAGTACAAAGGTGCAAGAAATGGCATATCAATTCCTAGCGAGATGGTATAGGACACCAGTTAAAATGGCACAAATCTCTTCAGAAGCCAATGACAAATGCTGGAGGGGCTGTGGACAGAGGGGAACGTTTCTTCACCTATGGTGGACGTGTCCAATAATTAAGCGTTTTTGGGAATTAGTAGCCCCCTGGATTAAGAAAATGATGACGGAGCACATAGAGTTTGGGCCCATACAATATTTATTTCATGGAATGACTGGACCTATCAAAAAATATAGAGAAAGTATAACCCCACACTTGTTAAATGCAGCGAAAAAACTAATTCCAAAGTACTGGAGACAGGACCGGATCCCGTCAATCATAGAGTGGAGAAACGAGGTTAATGTAATAAAGGAAGCAGAGAGATGGGTTCATGTGGTCAAAAACCAAAGAAAGAAATTTGAAACAACATGGGAAAACTGGGAACAATGTGCTGAGGAGATAATAGAAGAGGGAAATACAGATGGGTAGGAGGAAGGAATGGTATAGTCATTTAGAATAGAAACATAAGAAGAATGGCCCTGAAGGATAGATGAAAATAGTTATATAACTTCTCTAATGCTAATCAAAGAGGGTTGGGGTAAGATAATGTATGGGTAAATGTATATGTGGTTTTCGCTTATTTTGTGTTTTTTTTTTTTTTTTTCTATTCCCCTCTTGTCCCAGTATTGACAAACATTGGAGGTGGAGGGGGGAAGGAGATGGGCACGCGATTAATAACAAATATGAATTATGGGGAAATCCCCCCTTTTATTTATTTATTTATTTTTTTTTTTTTAACACATCTTCTAATTATGAATTTTAGTGGGTAGTGACACGAACTAGAATACAGGGGTTGTATTTAATAATGAACTGAAGTAATTAATGACACGAATTAGAAAAAGGGGGGAATGTACTTATAAATTTATCTTTAAAAACACTTTATAAATTATAAATTATATAAATACAAACACGAATATACACGGAAGGGAATTTTTTTTTTTTTTTTTTTCTTTCTCACAATACATAACAAGGAATTGTAGGGACTAAAGACACAATCAGAATAAGGGGGGAATTCAACACCCCACCCCCCCCCCCTTTTTTTTCCTTTTTTTTTTTTTTCCTCTTCACACAATATATAATTATGAATTGAAGTGATTAAGGACACTAATAAGAATTAGGGGGAACTTATTTATAATTTTATTTTTAAACACTTTATAAATATAAGCACGATAAACACGGTGGGGTGGGTACCATTTATTTATTTATTTATCTCGTTATTTATTTATTTAAATGTATTTATTTATTTATTTATTTTTGTTATTTACTTATTTATTTATTTTTTCTCTGCACACAATATATAACAAGGAATGGAGGGGACTAAAGACACCATTTAGAATAAGGGAGGAAGTATTTATAATTTTTTTTTTTTTAACACTCTATAAACATAAGCACGATAAACACGGTGGGGTGGGTACCATTTTATTTATTTATTTATTTTTTTATTTTTTTTTTACCCTCGCATATGTAAATGTCGGCCACTGGGACAGGGGGGAAAACGGTGGTAGGTGATGTAGGATGTAATGTGTAGTATGTTTCTATTGTTTGAACAAAGGGGTATAGAATGTTGTATAAATGGTGTGTATATAAATGAAATAAACAATAAAATTTTTGATTATTAAAAAAAAAAGTAGTACAGAAACCTTTTCTAAAGTCGCAGCAACTTCAGTAGGGCTAATTAAGACAGCTGCCATTAACTAACATGAGATTTCACATGTCTTGTCATGGGACTCAGAAGTCAGATCCCAAGTTGCGTCAGTGTGAGCCTTAAGCTTTGTACACACGATCAGTTTTTTAGACGACCGTACGTCCATTTTTTGTTGCATGCTAGTCTCATGTCGAAAGTGAAGAAAGTCTTGAATACAACTTCAGAAGTGATGTAATGTGTTGAATAGTTTTGTATGTATTCTTTATTTCCTGAGCATGCGTAGTCTTGCTCTTACGATTTTTTTCGGACGAAAACCGTACTAAATAAATGAAAATCGGACGTTGAGTTCACATACAACAAAAATGTTATAGTCTGTACATCCAGCTTTTGTCGGATGTAAAATCGGAAGTCAAAAGCACCATACTAACGATCCGAAAATCGGCAGATCGTTCGCCGGACTAAATTTTACTTCCAATTTTCATATCATTTGTACGGGCCTTTAGACAGAACTCTGCTGTTCAGGCAGATAAGTATTTATTGCAGAAGAGGTATACAGAGTCTCTCCTACAATAAAAGTCCACATGACAGCACTAATTTGTTTTTAGTCTATAGTTCCAATTTATTTGCCCCAGATTAGATTTTCCTCTTAGCAGCTTCAACTCTTCAAATGAGAGAGAGGTATAGTGTTTTGCCTATTACATTGATTTCAGGGATTTCAGATTCTCTCATGGGGAATTGTTCTTGCCAAAAGCAAAACTGAGTAATTTTTGTGTGGATCATTATCCAAGTCATTTTCTTCTTGGCCATATCCAAAATCACTGCAGTTGATTGCCATGATCTAGCACTGGATATTTTGGCTGCTATAAAGATAAAGTGAATGAGCCTTTGAAATGACTCTGGAACTCCTGGGATCACTTGTGTCAGCACAGTTTTACAGGCATTTATTCAAACACGTCCGGCTGCCATTTTAAAAGGAGTCCAGTGCAGTTTCGTTCACTGGTTCAGGTGCGATTTAAGTGCAAATTTTTACTTAAATTTGCACCTGAACCAGACCCAAAATTGTATAGGACCCTTTTTAAAAACGCACCGCAGCCAAAGTCAAAGTACCCCATTATTAGTGGGACCTACACTATTCATAGAATGGAAGATGCTGCTTCTCAACCATTGGTGAAATACACTCCTCTTTATGGGAGAACTAATGGTACATCTTTAATGTAATGCATTTTTAGGGTGTGACCCCCAAGTCTTTATCTATTGCATAGCTCCCAACTGTCCCTGATTTTGAGGGACTGTCCCTGATTTGAAACAATGTCCCTCTGTCCCTCTTTCTTCCTCTTTTGTCACTCATTTTGGTTTGATCAATATAGTTGTATATAAAATGCACTATTTATCTTTCAAAAAGTGTTTCCAAGTGCTAAAACTTTCATCCAAATTCTAAATTGCTGCATTTGTAAAATGCAAAAGCCAATATAAAGGAATAGTAGTGGTTAAAAAAAGCCCTTGTGGATTTAAAGTGATTGTAAGGGTTCCTTTTTTTTTCTTTTAAATAACAAACATATCATACTTACCTTCACTGTGCAGCCAATGGCTGTGCTGCTATCAATCTATCCAATCAAGAGCCGAGAACCCCGGGTTGAGAGATGGGGCGTCCCCGCCGGGTCAAGTTCCAGGGCTCAGGTTAGTAAAACGGGGGGGGGGGGGTTGTTTGGGGGGCCTGTCACTGCAAGGTGTTTTTTCACCTTATTGCATAGGATGCATTAAGGTGAAAAAACGCGAAGGTTTACAACCCCTTTAACTAATCTTTTTTTTTTTTTTTTTAGGCAATTCTCATTTAAGGGGGCATGGCAGGGGGTGTGTCCTATGCCTACATACTTTAGCCATTGGCTGCAAGTGCTGATCAGTGTATTCTGGCCAAGGGGGTCCCTCCCTGTCACAATACAAAGGCGATGATTTACTAAAGCTGGAGAATGAAAAATCTGGTGCAGCTCTGCAAAGAAACCAATCGGCTTCCAGGTTTTTCTGGTCAAAGCTTAACCACTTGCTGCCCACCATATAACAATATGAAGTGGGTAAAGTGGTTCTGTTATCCTGACCGGACATCATATGACGTGATCAAGATAACAAGCCACCGCGAACCTGCGCAGTGCGGCGATCATTGTTGCAGTGTGTCAGTCTGACACACCGCAACTCCGATCTAGGTAAAGAGTCTCTGACGGAGACTCTTTACTGCATGATCAGCTGTGTCCAGTCACAGCTGATGATGGTGTAAACAGGAAGAGCCGTGTATCGGCTTTTCCTCACTCGTGTCTGACAGACGCGAGTAGAGGAGAGCCAATCGGCTGCTCTCCTGACAGGGGAGGTCTGTGCTGATTGATTATTAGCACAGCCGCCCTGAGGATGCCCACCCAGGACCACCAGGGAAGCCACCAGGATCACCAGGGATGCCAATCTGTGCCCACAAATGGTGCCAATCAGTGCCCACAAATGGTGCCAGTGCCCATCAATAATGCCTGCCAGTGCCTCCTTATCAGAGATGCCCATCAGTACCATCTATCAGTGTCCATCAGTGCCACCTATCGATGCCCATCCATGCCCATCAGTGCCACTTATCAGTGCCATCAGTGCCACCCATAAGTACCCATCAGTGCAGCCTTTCAGTGCCCATCAGTGTCACCTTTGAGTGCCCATCTGTGCCGCCTATGAGTGCCCATCATTTCTGCCTATCAGTGCCATCTATCAGTGCCCATCAGTGTTGTATATTCAGTGCACATCATCAGTGCTCATCAGTGCCACCTCATTGATGCCACCTCATCAGTACTGCCTTATCAGTGCCCGTCAGTGCAGCCTCATCAGTGTCCATCAGTGAAGGAGAAAATGTACTTATTTACAAAAAATTTTAACGGAAACGAAGAAAAACTTTTTTTTTTCAAAATTTTCGGTCTTTTTTTATTTGTTTAGCAAAAAATGTAAACCCCAGAGGTGATCAAATACTACCAAAAGAAAGCTCTATTTGTGGGAACAAAATTATAAATATTTTGTTTGGGTACAGTGCATCATGACTGAGTAATTGTCATTTAAACAGCGACAGCGCTGAAAGCTGAAAATTGGCTTGGGCAGGAAGGGGGGAAAGTGCCTGGTATTGAAGTGGTTAACTGAACAAGCTGAAGGTAAAAGCTGATTGGCTACCATGCAGAGCTGCACCAGATTTTGCACTCTAAATCAACTCCTCTGTCTTAGCATTAGAGATCCCTCCATCAACATCGCTTATGTTGATGCGGGGATCTGTCAATTTCTTTTTAATTCAACCCGCTGGTTGAATGAAAAAAAGCAACAAAAAAAAAACGGTGTGTGTCTACAGCCACAGGAGAGGGTAGCAATTCACACTATAGCTACTGATACATGGAAGGGAAGTAGTGACCTCTTGTGGTGAATGGTATGTATAATCCTTTGAGCTGGACCAACAATATACTGTAGATTTAAAAAAGGAGATATCCACGCTAGTGGTAAATAAAACGGTTGCTGAACACTATACCTCTGATACCAGGTACATATAAAAAAACATCAAAAAGTGCAGCGCATAGAAACAAATTATATATCAAATATGAATAAAGTGACAATAAATTATATCAATAAAAATTATATACATCAATATAAGGTAATGAACTTATAAGTAATGTCCATAAAAAGTCAAAAAGGTACACAGTGAAATGTACTGGTGAAAACACTGTAGATGTGAAAAACAGAAAGCCCCATTCAAACTACGTGCTAAGTTGGAAAGGAATCCAGGGATAGCCGATGTGAATATCCACACCAGAGGCTTATCAGAATGCCAGTGACCCCCTTGTTCAGGATGGTCAGAAAACTCTCAGCTACACAGCGAAGCTGATTCCCATGACCACAGCAAGGATGTCAACTTTAGCAAGCAATAAAGATGGATCCTGGGCCGCTCTCAGTGGATCATAGGATATGTAAAATAAGGGTTCAACATGGTGTGATATTATAAAAACACAGGTGTTTATTAAAAAGTATTACACTTACATCCATGCTGATCGAGAACAACATGAGTCGAGAAAAGTTCTTCCAACAATAACCAAAATGGCTGACATTCAGGCACGCATTCAGGGTAGCCCTATGCACTTCATCAGATATGACGTCATCAGGGGCACACACACACACCCGAACCATGCAAATAAATACAGAGCCCCAATGAGAAGGATCTGCAATGATTGGATGAAACTGAATTAAAGAGGGAGTACCCAAATGGAGGCCAATTGAATATTAACCATCGCCGCAGCTGATTACATGCCACCGGAGTGCTAGAATGTAACTAAGTGCCACTGCTATCTTGTGGTCCACAACGAGAAGACACCCCATAATTACTGTAACTCTTAGGCCCCTTTCACACGGGACGGATCCGTGTTGATCCGCCCCGTGTTTATCCGCTGCTCAGCGGGGATCGCTCCGTTTTCCCCAGCTGAGCAGGCAGATGACAGGGCGGGACCCGCACACTGTGCAGGGCCCGCCCTGTCAGATCTCCGCTCTCCCCTATGGGGGATCGGAGGAACACGGACCGTCTGTCCGTGTTCATCCGATCCGCTCTGCAGACGGATAGAAAAATAGGATTTTCTTCCGTCCGCAGAATCGGACGAGAGCGGAGCCGGACAACATCGGGTGTTAGCGGATGTACATCCGCTGACACCCGCTATCCCATAGGGATGCATGTATGTCCGTATTTCATCCGAAAACGGATGGATGAAATACGGACATACGGTCCGCATGTGTGAAAGGGGCCTAAATCAATGACGGTATAATAGGTTCCACAGAATTAAAAATAAAACTATGAATCCTTGCCATTCAGGGGACACAAACCATAGAAAAAAGCAAAAAAAAAAGAAAAAAAGCACTTCATTGGCCATCAAATTAATATCCAACATAATACTGTACATTCTAATATAAAATACAAAAAAAAATTATTGAATCCAACAATTAATTTTTCAATCATATTAAAAATGGGGAGCAAAACAAGGAGGGGGATATCAACTACCATTGAGAAAACAGTTAACAACCCACTCCATATTCAACCCCAGAGGGGTATGTAGTCTAATGCCCCGTACACACGATCGGACTTTGTTCGGACATTCCGACAACAAAATCCTAGGATTTTTTCCGACGGATGTTGGCTCAAACTTGTCTTGCATACACACGGTCACACAAAGTTGTCGGAAAATCCGATCGTTCTGAACGCGGTGACGTAAAACACGTACGTCGGGACTATAAACGGGGCAGTGGCCAATAGCTTTCATCTCTTTATTTATTCTGAGCATGCGTGGCACTTTGTCCGTCGGCTTTGTGTACACACGATCCGAAATTCCGACAACGGATTTTGTTGTCGGAAAATTTTATCTCCTGCTCTCCAACTTTGTGTGTCGGAAAATCCAATGGAAAATGTCTGATGGAGCCCACACACGGTCGTAATTTCCGACAACACGCTCCGATCGGACATTTTCCATTGGAAAATCCGACCGTGTGTACGGGCATAAGTCTGTAAATCCAGTTAGTTTCTGCCCTAGAAATGTTGGTCTTGCTATCCCTCCAATGGGGAACATATTTCTCTAGGGCTACAAAAGTAGTACCAGTGGGATCTCTTTTGTGTTTGAGAGCATAGTGCTTAGATACACTTTGTGAACTGAAACCTTTTTTAATATCAGCAGTATTCTCTCCTAACCCCACTTGTAACATGCGTGTAGTATACCCTACATATTCCAAACCTCAAAAGATATACCACATTTTTAGTTGTGCATGCGATGAAAGACATAATTTTATATGTTTTCCCAGTGCCTGCTGAGGTAAATTCTGTCATTCTCCTACCTCTAAACTGTTTAATCCTAAAGGCTTGGCATTTAACACAAAGGTAATAACCCTCTAAACTGCCAAAAAAGGTGGGCCTAACTGGGGGATCCAGTACATTAGGTGCTAGTTGATTTTTCAAGTTTTGTGTTCCCCTAAAAATAACCCGTGGGTGATCAGGTAAATTTTGACCTAAGGGCCCTTTCACACTGGGGTGGGGGGCAGCATTAGCGTTAAAGCGCCGCTATTGTAAGCGGCGCTTTACCGTCGGTATTCAGCCGCTAGCGGGGCGGTTTTACCCCCTGCTAGCAGCCGAGAAAGGGTTAAAAACCACTGCAAAGCGCCTCTGCAGAGGCACTTTGCCGGCGGTATAGCCATGCTGTCCCATTGATTTCAATGGGCAGGAGCAGTGAAGGAGCGGTATACACTCCGCTCCTTCACCGCTCCGAAGATGCTGCTAGCAGGACTTTATTTACCGTCCTGCTAGCACACCGCTACAGTGTGAAAGCCCTCGGGCTTTCACACTGGAGACAAAGCAGCAGCACTTTCGGGTCAGTTTGCAGGCGCTATTATTAGCGCAATAGCGTCTGCAAACCGCCCCAGTGTGAAAGGACCCTAAGACGCGGTCGTTCTTAAGAATCAGCCAGTGTCTTTTAATTATTTTCTTGACAGCAAAATGCTGACATGAGAAAGTGGTAATGAAAGCCAGATCATAGTCACCAGAACCCCTAGTGGGACGACTATTACCCATAATCAATTGCTCGTGTCAAATCCCTATAGCCCTTTTCCAAAAATCTGTCCCCCATATCATTATAGTTCAAAAAAATTTAAAGTGGATGTAAACCCAATGTCATCCTTTCTAAACGACTGCCATAGTGGTTATCTATAAGGATATACATGTCTCCTGTATGTATCTTTACCTGTCAAATGTCTCTCCTCTGTCTGTTATTAGACCCGAAAAACTGCAGATTCTGTGGGTGGGTCTGTTGTATGGAGCTCGGTGGGTGGAGTTGTGATGTCAGTAGACTCCCCCTCCCACCTCTACACTCCCCTTGTCAATATGCATTTTCCCCTGTGTATTTCTAACACTGAACTTCTGCTATGATCTCCAACATCCAGTGAAAAGACAGGAAAGTAACCACATGACTTCAGCATGCCGAATCATGGTGAAGTGTGGAACAGCCAATCCTTGCAGAGATAGCAAATCCTTGGCACTGATATGCTGCACTGATGGGCACTGATAGGATGCACAGATGGACACTGATTGACACTGATGGAGCTGAACTGATCATTAGGCACTGATGATCAGTACCCTGATTATCAGTGTAAACGTTCCCTTTCACATGAGAGCCAGTTATAAGCTTTCCTTTCATAGTGACAGTGCTGAGGAAAAGAAAAGCCGATGTTTACATGTGATGGTGAGCTGTGATTGGACACAGCTGATAACATGATAAACACAAAGGGGTGCGAGGTTCTGGTAGGGTGTCAATAGACCCTCCTAGAATTAGATGACTGTGCTGTAACCATCTTTTGGCTGTTCTGCGGTCGGCAAGTGGTTATATTCTTTTTAATGTTCAAAGCAAACTCATCCACCCATGTCTCTATGCTTTATTTCAGTAATCACTTTGAAAAACACTCCCTAGAATTTTGGGCTGTGGCCATTTTGAGTAAGGGCAGATGATTCATGTAACATTTGCTTCTTGGGATCCATCTGCCCTTAGCTCAGCCATGTTAACAGGAGAGTGATTTAGCTGAAAAAAAAACCGTTCTTCCCTTCCTGAAAGCCACTAGGATGTATGCCATCATTTGCCTAGGCCTGGAAACCAGGAAGTAACTTAAGAAATGTAAAAAAAAAAGGTTTAAAACAATGAAATATGATATACTTTGCTATCTAGTTACTAATGCTAACAGCATAAGGATTAAACATGGCCAATGTTAATTGAGAGAGTGAAGTTCCACTTTAGGGTAAAAAAACTTTGAGATTTTGGAACCATTTTAAGTTCCATGATGCTAAGTTGCACATTGGCTACACATGATATGGTAATTACGGATTGAGCAATCAATCAATTGAGACAAGCATAAATAATAAATTTTTATTTGTACATCTATTGACTTTTCTTTTCAAGGCAGTGCCATTGCATCATTTTTGATGAAGCAAACATTTTATTTTTTCCAGCCATAGGAGATGATAGTCCTTCAAGTGTACTGAACAGGTATGGTCTTCATGTAATGAAAGTGAAAGCATCTTTCAGGACCAATGAGTTAATTGTTTTAGTCCAGCAGTTGAAAGGTAGGTAACAATAATGGAATCTAGTAAATTGTGTTTATACGACATATGTTGGCAAATGGAACAACAGTCGTTCCCAAGCATGAAGAATGCTTTGATTTATTTGTTTTGAAACGGACCCAAAACAGACCAGAGAATTGGATTGGAAAGGCTTGAGATGCCCGTTAACACTCCTGGAGATAAAGAAAGAAAAAAAATCTGTGTTACAGATACCATGTGTTATGTATAAGACTACAATACCCTGTAAGACATACAGTGGGGACAGAAAGTATTCAGACCCCCTTAAATTTTTTCACTCTTTGTTATATTGCAGCCATTTGCTAAAATCATTTAAGTTCATTTTTTTCCTCATTAATGTACACACATCACCCCATATTGACAGAAAAACACAGAATTGTTGACATTTTTGCAGATTTATTAAAAAAGAAAAACTGAAATATCACATGCTCCTAAATATTCAGACCCTTTGCTGTGACACTCATATATTTAACTCAGGTGCTGTCCATTTCTTCTAATCATCCTTGAGATGGTTGTACACCTTCATTTGAGTCCAGCTGTGTTTGATTATACTGATTGGACCTGATAAGGAAAGCCACACACCTGTCTATATAAGAGCTTACAGCTCACAGTGCATGTCAGAGCAAATGAGAATCATGAGGTCAAAGGAACTGCCTGAAGAGCTCAGAGACAGAATTGTGGCAAGGCACAGATCTGGCCAAGGTTACAAAAAAATTTCTGCTGCACTTAAGGTTCCTAAGAGCACAGTGGCCTGCATAATCCTTAAATGGAAGACGTTTGGGACGACCAGAACCCTTCCTAGAGCTGGCCGTCCTGCCAAACTGAGCAATCGGGGGAGAAGAGCCTTGGCGAGAGAGGTAAAGAAAAACCCAAAGATCACTGTGGCTGAGCTCCAGAGATGCAGTCGGGAGATGGGAAAAAGTTGTAGAAAGTCAACCATCACTGCAGCCCTCCACCAGTCGGGGCTTTATGGCAGAGTGGCCCGACGGAAGCCTCTCCTCAGTGCAAGACACATGAAAGCCCACATGGAGTTTGCTAAAAAACACCTGAAGGACTCCAAGGTGAGAAATAAGATTCTCTGGTCTGATGAGACCAAGATAGAACCTTTTGGCCTTAATTCTAAGTGGTATGTGTGGAGAAAACCAGGCACTGCTCATCACCTGTCCAATACAGTCCCAACAGTGAAGCATGGTGGTGGCAGCATCCTGCTGTGGGGGTGTTTTTCAGCTGCAGGGACAGGATGACTGGTTGCAATTGAGGGAAAGATGAATGCAGCCAAGTACAGGGATATCCTGGATGAAAGCCTTCTCCAGAGTGCTCAGGACCTCAGACTGGGCCGAAGGTTTACCTTCCAACAAGACAATGACCCTAAGCACACAGCTAAAATAACGAAGGAGTGGCTTCACAATAATTCCATGACTGTTCTTGAATGGCCCAGCCAGAGCCCTGACTTAAACCCAATTGAGCATCTCTGGAGAGACCTAAAAATGGCTGTCCACCAACGATTACCATCCAACTTGACAGAACTGGAGAGGATCTGCAAGGAGGAATGGCAGAGGATCCCCAAATCCAGGTATGAAAAACGTGTTGCATTTTTCCCAAAAAGACTCATGGCTGTATTAGATCAAAAGGGTGCTTCTACTAAATACTGAGCAAAGGGTCTGAATACTTAGGACCATGACAATTCTGTGTTTTTCTGTCAATATGGGGTGCTGTGTGTACATTAATGAGGAAAAAAATTAACTTAAATGATTTTAGCAAATGGATGCAATATAACAAAGAGTGAAAAAAATAACGGGGTCTGCAATACTTTCCGTCCCCACTGTATTTTACGGAGATCTATGGTCATAGCATACATTTTCATTTTTTGACATCAGCATTGTGATAACAATCCAAACAATATTTACTTTTTGACAATCCAATATAAGATCGCTTGAAAACACTCCTTTCTCCTGTGCAAATAAGCCTGGCACAATGCTCGCCAGGAAACTCAAAACAGCAGCTCATGCCCACAAACCCATCCGCCATTGCTCCGCCAATGGAGATCTCACTTTTGATCCAAACAAAGTCTTAGCAGCTTTGGCCAATTTTCTGACCTCTCTCTATAGTAAAAACTCCCCTTTCCCTCTCGACCAAGCTGACGACTTCTTTCTTGATCTTTGTCTCCCATCTCTCTCTTCGACAGCCTGCACAGCCCCGCAATGCTGACATCACCAAAATGGAGGTGGCCCAGGCCATCAAAGGCATCCGACTCTCAAAGGCTCCGGGTCCGGATGGATTCACCGGGCTATATTACAGCAAATTTTCCTCACTTCTGCTCCCCCACTTGACGACCTACTTCAACTGTATGAAACAGGGAGTGCTACCCTCCCCAGATTTTTAACAAGCACAAATCTCAATGATTCCCAAAACCACCTGAAGAGGCCTATGAACCCCAAGCCTTCCGCCCAATTTCTCTGCTGAATGAGGACGCAAAACTTTTGGGAAAGATCTATGTTCCCTCATTAAAAAGTATCTGCGTTCCTTGATTTATAGAGATCTGGTCGGCTTTGTGCCGGGTCGTCAGTAAGGGAACAATGTCCAGAAGACTGTCCACCTGATCACCCTCCTGCAACAATGCAAAATTCCAGGATTCCTCCTTTCGCTCAATATATACAGTTGTGCTCAAAAGTTTGCATACCCTGGCAGAAATTGTGAAATTTTGGTATTTATTTTGAAAATACTGTATGACTAATCATGCCAAAAAACTGTCTTTTATTCAAGGATAGTGATCACATGAAGACATTTATTATCACATAGTTTTTTGGCTCTTTTTAAAATCATAATGATAACAGAAATCACCCAAATGGCCCTGATAAAAGGTTTATATACCCTGGAATGTTTGGCCTTGGTACAGACACAGAAGGTGGCACACACAGGTTAAAATAGCTATTAACGGTTAATTTCCCACATTGGTGGCTTTTTAAATCATAATTAGCGTCTGTGTCAAGCCCTTCTGACCCGCTTTGCATCTATCTCCGGACTCCAAATTAATCTGCACAAAACAACTGCCCTAAACATTACCGTCCCGGAATCCCTGGCCTCCCATCTCCATTCCTCCTTACCGCATCGCTGGGCTAGCTCCTCCCTGGACTATTTAGGTATCAATTTGACTCCACCTTATGCTTCCCTTTTCTCCGCCAACTTCTATCCTCTTTTGCACACCATCACTGCTCTTATGGCATCATTGCGATTTCCCGAGTTATCCTGGATTGGCCGCATTCACGCAGTCAAGATGACCATGCTTCCAAAGATTTGATATTTCTTTCGGACCCTGCCTGTTCGAGTCCCTGCGTTCTACTTACGATTCCTCCAGAACAGACTCCTCTCCTTCATTTGGGCATACAAGCATCCCAGGGTTTCCTGCTCCACTTTGTATTTTCAAAGACTGTAAGGCAGACTGGGTGTCCCAAATAATACAAAATATTACCATGCAGCCCAAATTTCCCAACTCACCATGCTCCATGCAATGTCTGAAATCCCTCTATGGGTCCTCTTAGAGGTGCCTAACTGTGCGCCGGTCCCCATTTCCGCCTTACTGTGGCTGCCCCCCAAATTACGCTCCCCTTTCTGTCAGCCCCCTTCCCACCAGGCCTTCCCACCACATGTATTTTCTTGTTGGCCTGACCATGGGTTCTCACAGGTTCATCACTTTCTTAGTTCCTGCACTTTCCCCACATGGTCCTTGATCCAAGAGACCCACAAAGCACCTCCAGCTGAACTCTTTCACTATCTTAAGCTGTAGCTCTGTATAACTTCCCTCCAGTGCAACGACACCTTCCCTTACCATAAGACTGCCTTCAAACTTACCTGTCTGCACTGTCCAGGTGCCCCGGGCACCATTTCTGGGATTCACTCCTCACTCCAGGCCAACAGCACCTAAACTCCCTCTTGTATGTGCTCAAATGGGAATGAGACCTGTCCCACATTGACCTTACAAACTAGAGTAAAGCCTGGTCCAGCATAGCGAAATGCTTCTTTAACACAGCTACGTGGGAGGCTGCCTACATGGTCCTCCTTCGCTAGTACTGGGTTCCAGCCCTAATTGCCAAGTCAAACCCATCCCATAGTGATAGATGCTTCAGGGGGTGCAGTCAGCGAGGTGATGAAATGCACATTTGGTGGTCCTGACCCTTCCTCGTGGGATTTTGATCAAGGGTCTTCGGGCTCCTGTCTACCCTCTTCCACGTACCCTTCCATAAGAACCCTAAACTTGCATTGCTCCATTGCCCAATCGCAGGCCTCTTCTCTTACCAGCAGCAAACTAGCTACCTATCTGTTTATCTCGGCTAAGCGCACAATAGGAAGGGCATGGAAAAAGCCGGCTGTATCCTTTTCAGAGGTGAAGAGCACCTCGACAACTGTTATGATCCACAAAAAAATGTCCAGTATCTTCCACTACTCCCATGCCAGATTTCTCAGGGTATGGGCCCCCGTGATGGTCCTATGCATAACCAACTTTACACCCAACCAACCTAAACCTTTCAAATTAGCATTACCTTCCCCAGCCTGGGGGAACTTCCTTTCTCTACCTCTTCTTCGCCTCTCTTCCCACCCTTCTCTTCCTTCCTACCCCTTTCTTCTATTCCTGGGCCTCTAGGCCTTCTCTTTGTCCTTCCCTCCCACTGTTGTTGTGTTTTTTTGTTTGTTTTTTGGTTTGTTCACTTCTGTGTCCTGTGCTTAGTTTGGTTTACTTCATTATCGTGGACAGGTCCACACCCCTGTCCACCTTAGCCCCTGAGTCTGCCGGCTCAGGCATCTCATGTTGGCCCCTGGCCATGGCCTGAAGGTCACTGTTGATTTATAGTTTAAATCCTATAACACATTTCTACTCATGCTCTTACGTGAAAATCTGTGTTATGTTCCTGTTTATAGCCCTGCGTGGGAATTTGGCACCTGGTTTTATTTTGCATATCAATAAAAACATTGTACCAGAAAACACTCCTTTCATATTGTGAATTCTACCTGTCTCCTGGCCATCTCTGTCTACAACATGGATTCCCTGCATGCGGAGGCTTCCATCTCCACCCGGTCTTCCTTTCACTTGAATGGCCGAGCCATAATGACGTCACATGCGCAGGAGTAACACAGGAGTCCTTCAGAGCGCATACGCTAGTGGAATAACACAGGGGTCCTTCAGAACGCATATGCTAGTGACATCACCGGCTGCCAACCAAGCGGATATCTCCTAAACGGTGCACGTTTAGGAGGTATTCATTTCACATATAGGTAAGCTTTATTATAAGCTTACCTATAGGATAAAATCAAAATGTAGAGTTTACTACAGCTTAATAGGGTAGGGGCTATAAAATAACATTCAAACCAATTAAAGATTTGGTTTTTATTTTATCACAGCTATACCTTTTTTTTTTCTCTTTAGTGTCTGTGGAGATGGGCAACTATAAATTGGGGTTGGTTTAAGATCATTGGAGTCATTGGGTTTGGAATGGACTGCCTCCATTCACTTCTTCTGAAACATGCTACAAATCCGCTATAAACATCATATGCACGTTTATGGTGCGGTCGCAAAGCATCAAAAATAACCACTAACATTGTAAAAAATAATGTCTCACAGAGCTTTGAGAAGTGTCCCTTGATACTTCTGTGCAACGCCTTTCAAACACACCCAAAATGCACATTCATTTTATAGCGTTAAGGCACATTAAAGGCTGCTTTAAAATGTAACAACTATAAGCACTTTCAGGACCAATTCACACATAGTGCAGTGAGTGACTGGCATTCTCCACACTAGATAAACACCAGTAGTCACTAGGATACATAAAAATCTAATTGTTTTCTATGTTTTCTTACTGCAACACAGCTGGAATTGTGTGATGTGGTAAAATGCAGACGTAGCATTTTGCCACAGCACACTGAGAGGCACCAGACAGCAGTGCAGTGCATGGCTGATCAGAGACATGAATGAAGTCTTTCAAGGGGAAAATAAATCTTCCAATGGGGACACCTGTTCAAATCACAGCTAGAATTCTCCTCACTGTGGAGAGATTTTTTTTTTTTTTTTTTACTTCCTATTGGTTCCACAGGACAGGGAGGGAAGGGAGATCTCCCTTTGGCTAGGTTCACACTACTGCAATCTGATTTTGATCCAATTTTCACTGTGATTATGTACTGCAACTTGGTTGTGTTTTGGATGTGGTTTGCATATTCTGAGGGGCCAAAATCAGGCTTGAATTGCACCAAGGTAGTGCAGGGCCCCTTTTCCAAAATCACACCATGCTGTGTTGCATTGCTGTGAACGGTCACCATTTAAAACAATGTGATTTCCATTGTCACTGATTCTGTGCAACCCAAATTGTGTCTGAAATTGCACCAGTGTAAACCAGGCTTAAAAGGATAGAGACAGAAAAAAAAAATAATAGTAATTGTGACAGACTCACCCGGGATAGAGGCTTTTGGAGGGGACTGAATGTGAGCCTCTTGCCTACAGATTATGGGCCTTGGCATTTGGGGTACCCTTGAGGTGTTGTTACTTTGGCTTCGGGTCCTTGTCCCCCAGGACACACAGACTCTGGGGACCCTGTATTTGCCATAGTAGCAATAGTGACTGAGTCATACTGTTGGGACTCATACTGTGAGAAGATGCTAATGTCATCAACTCCACTCACCTGTCTGATGTCAGCTATAATGTGTTTAATGCAAATGAGTTTAGTCTGGCTTACCACAGGTTCTAAGGGTATTCAACTCATTGTTGTTTGTTCTAATTAACCCTGTGTTGATGTTTATGGTAATGTGTGTTGAATAGTCAATGAGCTAGGAGACATAGTCACCTAGGCTGTATAAAGAATTAGATAATTAGCTCATGTTAATTAGGTTACAGTTGTATTGTTAGAGGAGGTTCCAACGGCATATAAAGTCTTGTAATTTTGATTCTAAATAAAATATAGTTCATGTTAGCATCTAAGCAAGTGTCGCCTTTTTTTGTGCTTGGAAGCATTTGGAATATCTGATATCTGTATCCAGACTACAAGGAAGTGGTATACTGACAGAAGCACTCAAGTGGAGTGAGGGACGTTCCGGGACAGTAATCATAATAGCTTGATAAGGGTTCTAAATAAAGTTTTGACTTTACATACATAACCACTTCAGGACTGGGATGTTAACCCCCTTTCTGCCCAGGCCATTTTTCAGTATTCAGCACTGATACTTTGACTGACAATTACTTGTTCATGCAACACTCTGCCCCAAATTAATTTTATATAATATTTTTCAGACAGAAAGAGCTTTCTTTTCGTGGAATTTAATCACCACTGAGATTTTTTCTCCCTATAAAAAAGGAAACAAAACTGTACATTTTGAAAAAAATCTGTTTCCCTTAGTGTCTTGTAAAAAAAAAAAAATCAAATATAAATGCAGCACAGTACAAACTTTCCCAGAATGATCCCTTATTGGAAAACGGACACCCAGAGGTCGATTTTTTTTGCCACAATTTTTTGGAAATAAAGAAAAAATCTGGTATTGAGGGGATTCAAAAAAAATGAAGGTATGTTTAGCCTTAAAAGTCACCCATTAAAGTTTATTGCAAGTCTTCTGTTATTAGTAGAAGAAAGTTCCCTGGAGGATTACATTTCATTGCACTGAAATTGCATTGTGTACAATAGCTAGATGTCATGGATAAGCCCAAAACACTTTAACTCCCCTTCCCAAAATAATCCCCACCAACCCTTCATCAGTGGTGGTTAGCTGTACTTCAACCCCCCCCCCCCCCCCCAAAAAAAAAAAACAATCCCACAGCACTGTTGGTAAGTGGCATTATACCCAGAAAGCAATCCCACAGTAATTAACATTCAGTGGCATTTTAAACCAATAATTAATTCAATAAATTCTTTGTACTTCCTTTCCTCTGCTATAAGAAGGAGGGCCGGGCTCAGCAACGCAAACACTACCACATTCTTTACAGTGGTGTTCACTGTGATTGGTCATCACAGTGATCACATGTTACATAGCTTCTCCAGTCAGCACTGTGCCTTTAGCCTATGTCCTGCACTGTCTAATGACAGTGGGAGCAGCGGCTTTGTTCATGCACCAACCTAAACAGGAAGGATGTACAGGCACAGCCATCAGCCCTAGTAAAGGTGCCATCTTCCGTAGTTACAAGGGCAGAGTGGAAAGTAAGGAGTCTCTATATTGTTGATAAAGATGGTAGTGAAACCTGACAGAGCTTCTAAAGCTTCCCCATTCTATTAAAAAATAAAATGTTTTCCCCATTTTAATATATTCTTACCACCAACAGTGCATATGTTGAAACACCCATTGCTACAGCACTTCTGAGATTTGCCACATTGGTTATCATTTTGACACAGGTTCTTAGCTCTTTGACATTTATGGACTTTAGGTATGGGACATCCTGCAAGAAAGTGAGAAAAAAAAATCATGAAAATAAATGTTGCTTTTGTACACCAGAAGATATACAGTACATATTTATATGGTAATATGTTCCCCAAATAAAAATGTATGCAGTTAACAAGTGAAACAGTCATACAGTGACCACAAAAACAGCAGCCATCTTATTGTTTTATCTACTGTCCAATGATTTCAATATCCACACATTAACAGCAACAGGATTAATGTATTTTCTGGTATGTTGTGACAATAGCTGAGAGCAGTAGAGGGCGGTTGTACCCAGATCATTTAGGGCTCATTCATTTGGGAACTCAGCCCAGTACAGCATAAAGAGCCCTTTATTCATTAACTCAGAGCTGCTTGAAGGCACTTTGACAGGTAAGCATGGATGGCTTCATAGATCACCAGAGTCTGTGCATCTAGACCGCTCACCTGCTGCAGCATGCCTGTCAATTAAGGAACAGAAGCTTTGTCTGTACATACAGGAAAGGATTTGCTAGAGGTAAGTATGAGATGTTGTGAAGGTGAGATAGAGATACAGATGATGGAAGGTGAGGAAGAGATACAGATGGCGGAAGGTGAGGAAAAGATACAGATGGCGGAAGGTGAGGAGTATAGTGGAGCAGCCAGGAGAACTGAGAACAAGGACCTGATAAGGAATTGATAGATGTATCAGGGAGAGGGATAACATGTTGTGTAGGAATAGACATAGCTTGTAAGATGAGAGGAGTGTAATGAAGTGTCTTAAAGGGGAACTTAAAGTGGATGTAAACCCCCAATTTTTTTTATCATACTGTAGAGTATAAGATTTCCTATCATTTGAGCCCAGTCTTGCCACACAGAGTTAATCCAGCTCCGAGCAATCCCCTTTTATTGTTCAGTGAGAAAAATCTTGACAAACTCAGAAAAACTTTGTCAAACACTCCCCCCTTGCTGTGAGTGACAGGTGATTTACATCTCGTGCACTAGCCTAAGACACAGGCATTATTTTTTAATTCCCTCCCACGCCTTTCTTCAGCAGCTCTGCAAGGATTGGCTGTTCCACACCTCAGCATAATTTGGCATGCTGAAGTCATGTGGTTACTTTCCTGTCTTTTCACTGGATGTTAGAGATCATAGCAGAAGTTCAGTGTAAGAAATACACAGGAGAAAATGCATATTGACAAGGGGAGTGTAGAGGTGGGAGGGGGAGTCTACTGACATCACGACTCCACCCACCGAGCTCCAGACAACAGACCCGCCCACAGAATCTGCAGTTTTTCAGGTCTCATAACAGACAGAGGGGAGACATTTGACAGATAAAGATACATGCAGGAGGCATGTAAATCCTTATAGGTAACCCCTATGGCAGTACTTTAAAAAGGATGACATTGGGTTTACATCCACTTTAAATCTCACTTTTCCACCAGAATCCCCCCCCCTCTACTTTAGAGTCCGAGGATAAGTCGAGAGCTGTTTTAGGATGCCAGACAGACCCAAGTTTAATTTAAACAAGTTTCCAGTTCAATAATATATAGAAACACTGAACGATTCATTCTGGAATATCAATAATTAAGACAAATCTGGTGGTTGCTAAAAAAAAAATATTTTTCTGAAAGCCCATTTACAGTCAAAGAATTAGATATTCAATCAATCACACAAACCATGTAAGAAATGTAATTGTCATACTCGTCTCTCTACTTTTCTGTTTTAGCAGTTGCACCATGCATCTAAATGAGACTGCGCAGTCCAATAAAAGACAGAGTTTGACCAGGGAGCCACTTCCTTATCTAACAGACCTGGTCAGACACACCCCATCTCTTCCCTTGCACAACAAACCTTTTTGATGAGACTTGTTGAGAAGGGTGTACCTAGAGATATATTGGATCAGCTTTTCTCAACCTGGGTTCTTCTGAGGTTTTTAGAGGTTTCTTGAGCAGTGGGTAGAGGCAGATTCATCTCCTGTCTAACCCTCTATGAATGGGGGCACTACATCGACCACCAGTGTAGGGGGGTCTTTCTCCCAGTGAACACTTATCTAAGGGCACTTCTTCCACTGATGACCAATATAAAGAAGAACCACATTGACCACCATTGTAAGTAGTCATTTCTCTGCTAACCACCAATGTAAAGGGCCACTACAATTTTTAATGTCTGCATTTCTTTTCTGGATAATATTATTAATGATTTCATTTAATAATTATTACTTAAAATAATTGAATCATAGTTCAGGGGGGCTGCTAAAAATTATATGAGCTACAAGTGGTGGCCGCTAATGCAGGGCTCATGGGCGATGCCCCCCCATCCATGCATATGGGGCCCCAATCTATATTCGCTATTGTCATCCAGATTCTCCTCCTGGCCAATCAGGAAGCAGTTCCTGAGACCCAATTGACCGGAAGTCTCAGCACTCCCAGCCAATTGGGTCTCAGTCAGGACCCACTTTCTGTTCAGCCTGGAGGAGAAGCGATGGCCCCAGAGCGAGGAGCTGCAGCCCGGATCTATGTCTGCTTCATCCGCCTCCTTCTTAAGGTAAAGAGGCCTCTGATTGCTGCTGCATTCCTGTCCGTCTCCAGCGTGTGGGGGGTGGGATCGCCACATTCCCATCGTCTTCCACACAGAGGGGGGGTTGACGTTGGTTTGCCCCCCCCCACAAAATATTGAGCACCAGCCACCACTGTGATCTACCCTTAGCTGTAGATATAACCATTTTAAACAGGGCTTCCCTGGCACATGAAATTTACTTCAACGGTAGCTGTTGGGTGAAAGGGTCGAGAAAGGTTATGTTAGATCAGGGGTCTTCAAACTACGGCCCTCCAGTTGTTCAGGAACTACAATTCCCATCATGCCTAGTCATGTCTGTGAATGTCAGTATTTTACAATGCCTCATGGGATGTGTAGTTCCGTAACAGCTGGAGGGCCGTAGTTTGAGGATCCCTGTGTTAGATATTTACACAAGCCAGAACTAAACCAAGATCCTCCATGATTATGGTACCCATCCTAGTCCTATTCTAGTATACAGTATCTGGTGATACACTGTTCAAATTGTATCTAATTCCTGCTGAATCAGCCAAAATTTGAGCTGTGGGTGGCCTCATCGGCACCACACGGGTCAACAAAATTAGATTTTTTTAGTTTAGTCTTTTGTCAAGGGTACCCAAAGAGTGATTGTATCTAATTAGTCATGGTCTCCAAAACAAACAAAGAATGTTTTTTTCCAATAGAGACACAAACAGCAATAAAAACCTGTCAGGTTCTAACCCTTCAACACTACCCAAAATGTAAAAATAAAAAAGTTTATCTTTAGATACACTTTGGCATGAATGAGTTACACCTATGGTTACAAATGCCGCTATTTTGCTGCTACTTAGAGTGGTGAATCATCATCATCATCATTTTCATTACAGAACAAGTCCTGTTGAACATGACTATTACTAGTTATACACCATGACTTGGATAAATGAGAAGTGAGGACAGAGAGCAAAAGAATGAGTTTGAAATAACATATATCCAATAATGCTTACCTGGCTTTCCTATAAAGAACCCTGAAGCTTCTAAATGAAGAGTGGCAATAACACAGAGGAGAAGCAAGTAACACAGTGGTCTCATTTTTGCTGCGTTGTATATTGTATGTACTATAATAAAATCATGAAGCAGTATTTATACTCTACTACATGACAGAAATAAGGGAGTTTTCCGGATCCTAAAAAAAATGAGCTTTGCTGTTTTCTCTCAGTACTCCACCTGCACATTGTGTAATAAAAACACTGCATTAAAAAACAAAAAATATGTAAATGATATACAGAGTTTAAAAAAATAAAACAAAAAAAAATATGACCTTTTTGTATTTAAACAGAATATAATTACAACATGAAGACATCAGGAGACACCCACCTCATCTAACCTGTTAATAGTGAAAGAAAAGAGTGTCTATCACACCCTTCTCCACCCTATTTTACAAGTAGAAAACAAGGGTGAGGTTAATATAAGTGGGAGCTTATCTAGGTCAAATTGCCAACCCAGTGATGCCCAGGTAAATGCCACACATTGTTATTTAAACAAAAATGAAAATCAGATTACTTGAGAGCTCAAAAAGTTACAGATAATGGTAATCATGGAGAACCTTGCTTTAGAACTGATATACATAACATCAACATAACTCAGTGTTTGCAATCCTTTTTAAAGGCTTAGCAATCACAGAAATTATTTTAGGAAAAGATATTAGCTTCCCGACTCCACCCTAAAGTCTCCCCTTACTGAGGGCACCTAATTGGTTAGGTCATACGGTCCTAGAGATGTTGCTAATTGGTCTGAGAGAATACCTCATCTGACCCGACCTAGAGTATACGGGACAGACAGGAGAGGGGCGCAGCCGGTGCTTGTCTGGATTTTTTTATTAGAGACAGGAGAGGGGTGCTTGTCTGGTTTATTTTAGTTTCTGGATTGAAGGGAGATTGGAATATCTGACCCTCTTTTGCCATCCAAGATATTCCACACCAAAAGTCCCAACTCAAATATACAAAAATCTGCAATCTTGTAGCTGGAAGAGCAATTTATCTGGATCCTTATTCTTTCTCATCATCCAAATTGCACATGTTTAAAGAATATAAAACCCTAACATTTTATATTCCTGATGTAGCGCACCCTACGTAGGAGCCACAGGTGAAAAGGGATCCCCCACCCTACACAGCCAAGCACACCAAATTTTCAGTCTCCCAGAGTCAGAAAACACTCCAGCACTTTGGTTTTTTTTTGTATTTTATTGAGAGGATAAAACTTGGATGGGGATTAGGGGTATTATGGAATGCCCACTTGACTTCAGACAACTTTAGGGACAAGCTTCCTATATACATTTTATGTACACTCCTTCTCTTCCTTCACCACTAGCTTGCTTGCAGAACTCCACTGGCACACTGTTTTGTAGGTCTGACAAAGGCACTTTAGTCAGATTTTAAAAGCAATAGCCCTTTGCAGGCATGAACTCAAGGCCCCCTTTAAATGTGTAGCAAAAAGTCAGTGTCCAGCGTTACATCCCTGTGGCTACTGCTCCCAGCACCACCTTTTCAGGAACTGCCAGCTTAACTGGCTGCAGCTGCCCTTTTCACTAGCCCTCCTGGCTACTTCTACTCAGTCCTCCCATACTGACTCCACAGTTCTCCCAGTCTGTTCCCTCACTAGCCCACCCGGCTGACTCTCCTGGAGAACCCCTGGATGTGCTGACTCTCTCCCGCTGTCCTGATACATGCTCCCGTACACCCAGGAAAGGATTCCTCTGTGTGTTGTAGAGGGTCCCTCCAGCACCCAGGCCCAGGGTCACCTCCCCCCTAAACTAGGGGGCACCCTCAAGAGCCACCGAAAGCCTCCTCAGCGCTCCTTCTCCATCTTCCACCTGACTGCCCCTGCTGGGATGACTCATGCGTATTTATGAGGTATTTGCCTCTGCCAGTGCATTTTACTGAGGATTGGCTGGGGCCCTCATCAATACTCCAAGCAGCTCCTCCTAAACTCCACCTTCTACTCCTGGAAGCTTCTCCAAGATTCCAGAAAGCAGGGGGAGTTACCAGAGGTACTGCTTGCTGAGTCATCCAGCCTCCCTACGTCACTCAGCCCTGATTCAGATTCAACCCAGGCTTGGCTGCAAGCCAAGCCAAATTTAATTACACTAACAACTATGTACACTAGTACCTAGCTATAAGGTGCTACACTGACATGTGCCTGTTATACCATGTATTTATGTTAAAAAGTATCCTGTTCTCTTTGTATGGCTTCTTTTTTGTGACGTGCCTGAAAATGCTGTTGATTACCCTGCTTTCCTATTTCAAACTGACCACACAAGGCATGAGAATACATCCAATAAAAGCACAGCCTGCCTGTCCTTCAATGATCAGACTTGTGCTGACACGCCCCTCCAATGCACTGCCCTTCACTGGGAGGCTCAGTATGCTGCTGTTTCTCTACCCCTATCTCTCTAAACCCTTTATTCTGCACTTATGAAAAAAGAGTACTTAAAAATAGGGCTTTTTTCTGCCAGAACGTGCCAGTACGAGTTCCGCCACCTTTGGCAGCCCTGTCTTCTCCCACTTGTCATGTAACACAGAAGCTGGTAGAAGACTCACTTTCTCCACCAGCTTCTGTGTGCTAGTGTCGGCACTGTATCCAGGGCACATGATGCTAAATGGATGTCCCCGACGCTGCAAGCGCCCACATTTTTTGTAGATATGGCTGGGGCTTGGGGAGGCAGTTTCTTTCTCCAACCGCTGCCTGTCACCACTGTGTAGCACAGAGCTGAGTAAACTGCAGTGCTGTGAAACTCCTATTCGGCTCCATGCTACATTCCCTATAGGCAGAGCAGCAGGAAACGTCACTGGCTTTGAAAAGAGCCTGGACACAATTAACAAAGTGGTGCCGGCTGCATTCTACGAGAGGTGAAAGAGTTGTGAACAGCTAAGAGCTTTTTGTGTGGGGGGAGGGGAGGATTTGTGGACAGGTGAGAGAGCTGGTAAGGGGGTTTGTGAGCAGGTGAGAGAGCTGGGGAGGGGGGATTTGTAAACAGGTGAGAGAGCTGGTGGGTAGGGTGGAGGATATGTGAACAGGTGAGAGAGCTGGTGGGTAGGGTGGAGGATATGTGAACAGGTGAGAGAGCTGGGGGGGTAGGGTGGAGGATATGTGAACAGGTGAGAGAGCTGGGGGGTAGGGTGGAGGATATGTAAACAGGTGAGAGAGCTGGGGGGTAGGGTGGAGGATGTGTGAACAGGTGAGAGAGCTGGGGGGTAGGGTGGAGGATGTGTGAACAGGTGAGAGAGCTGGGGAGGGGGGTTTGTGAGCAGGTGAGACAGCTGGGGGGGGATATGGGAACAGGTGAGAGAGCTAGGGGGGGTATGGGAACAGGTAAGAGAGCTAGGGGGATTTGTAAACAGGTGAAAGAGCTGGTTGGGATTTTTAAACAGGTGAGAAAGCTGGAGGAGGATTTGTAAACAGGCGAGAGAGCTGGGGAGCAGGATTTGTGAACAGGTGATAGAGATGGGGAGTGATGATATGTGAATAGGTGAGAGAGATGGGGAGGGAGGATATGTGAACAGGTGAGAGAGATGGGATGGGGGGATTTGTGAACAGGTGAGTGAGATGAGGGGGGAGGATATATGAACAGGTGATAGAGATGGGGAGGGCGGATATGTGAAAAGGTGATAGAGATGGGGAGTGATGATATGTGAACAGGTGAGAGATGGGAAGGGAGGATATGTGAACAGGTGATAGAGATGGGGAGGGAGGATATGTGAACAGGTGAAAGAGATGGGAAGGGAGGATATGTGAACAGGTGATAGAGATGGGGAGTGATGATATGTGAACAGGTGAGAGAGATGGGGAGGGAGGATATGTGAACAGGTGAGAGAGCTGGGGAGGGGGGATTTGTAAACAGGTGAGAGAGCTGGGGAGGGGGGATTTGTGAACAGGTGAGAGAGCTGGGGAGGGGGGATTTGTGAACAGGTGAGAGCTGGGGAGGGGGGATTTGTGAACAGGTGAGAGAGCTGGGGAGGGGGGGATTTGTGAACAGGTGAGAGAGCTGGGGGGATTTGTAAACAGGTGAGAGAGCTGGGGGGGGGGTTGTAAACAGGTGAGAGAGCTGGGGAGGGGGGGATTTGAGAACAGGTGAGAGAGCTGGGCAGGGGGGGATTTGTGGACAGGTGAGAGAGCTGGGGAGGGGGATTTGTGAACAAGTGAGAGAGCTCGGGAGGGTTAAATTGTGAACAGGTGAGAGAGCTGGGGGGGGGGGCTGATTGGTGAACAGGTGAGAGAGCTGGGGGTTGGGTGGAGGATTTGTGAACAGATGGGAAAGCTTCTTGTGTGGGGGTGTCTTACAGTCACATGTTACATATTAATGGCCCCTGAACAATACTCCTGAATAGGGATGAGCCGAACACCCCCCGGTTCTGTTCGCACCAGAATCTGCGAACGGACCGAAAATTTGCACGAACGTTAGAACCCCATTGACGTCTATGGGACTCGAACGTTCAAAATCAAAAGTGCTAATTTTAAAGGCTAATTTGCATGGTATTGTCCTGAAAAGGGTTTGGGGACCTGGGTCCTGCCCCAGGGGACATGTATCAATGCAAAAAAAACTTTTATAAAATGGCCGTTTTTTCGGGAGCAGTGATTTTAATGATGCTTAAAGTATATAAAAAAAAAAGTGAAATATTCCTTTAAATATCGTACCTGGGGGGTGTCTATAGTATGCCTGTAAAGTGGCGCGTGTTTCCCGTGCTTAGAAGCTGCTCAGTCTGAGTCTGTGGAACTCTGTGTAAGTGGAACTGGTCTAAGTGGTGAGTTAAAAACCAGAGTTTAAAACAGGAGGTTATAACAGGGGTCATAGTACCTGTGTAGTGTGAGTACCTGAGTGTTTTCTGAGTAGTGTGTGTGGATCGTTAGTACTTGTGTATTGTGTACTGTATACCTGAGTATTGCGAGTGCACGTAGGTCTGCGACTGTTCTGCGATTGCACGTAGGTCTGTGAGTACCTGGGTATTGTCTTGTTGTGTACCTGTGTATTGTCTTGAGTATTAGTGCCAAGAAGCTAGCTGTTAGGTAATTTGGACAGGGTAAAATCCCCAAATCCTCACTAAATTGAATAGGTACGATGTCCGGCGGGTGTGGAGAGGCGACAAATCTTGCTGCATGTATGCGTTCCTTCATCATCCAATCAAGGGCGAATACTGCTGTGCAAAATGTAAGCACGTTGTTTTCCTGGAAGCCCAGGTTCTGAATCTGGGGAAGCAACTATCAGCACTGAGAAGTCCCTCCATACTAAAGGAGAGCCAGGAACGTACACGGCAGGTGCCGGCAGGGGCCAGCACAGAGGCGGGTGGAGACAAAGAGGTACAGGCACTAGCAAAAAGTAGATGGGTGACAGTCAGGAGGGGTATAGGGGGAAGTGCCAGGGAGGCCGATCCAGGACTGGAGCATCCCAATAAGTACGCTCCATTGAGTGACATTGGTGAAACCAGTCAGGGACCAGCACTGCTGGAGATGAGGGACTCTCCTAGCTGCCGGGGGAAGAACTCCTCCAGTGAGAGTGGGGGGGGGGGGCAGCAAAGGGAAAGGAAAGAAATTCTGGTGGTAGGGGACTCAATTCTTAGAAGGACAGAGAGGGCAATCTGTAACCAAGACCTGAAGCGCCGAACAGTATGTCGTCTACCGGGCGCTCGGGTTCGGCACATCACGGATCTTGTGGACAGATTACTGGGAGGGGCTGGGGAAGACCCGGCTGTCATGGTGCATGTTGGCACCAATGACAAAGTCAGAGGCAGATAGAGTGTCCTAAAGAACGATTTTAGGGACTTAGGAGCTAAATTGAGGAAAAGGACCTTCAAGGTAATATTCTCAGGAATACTACCGGTACATCGAGCCACACCAGAAAGGCAGAGGGAGATTAGGGAAGTAAACAAGTGGCTGAAGAGCTGGTGTAGTAAGGAGGGGTTTGGGTTCCTGGAGGACTGGGCCGACTTCTCAGTCGGTAACTGGTACTATAGAAGGGACGGGTTGCACCTAAATGAGGAGGGTGCAGATCTGCTGGGAATGAAGATGGCCAAAAAGTTAGAGGGGTTTTTAAACTATGCGATGGGGGGGAGGGTCCAGAGACAGAGATAGCCAGCGCGGAAGATATTCCAGAGGGTAGTATTGGGAGCATTAGTGGTAGGTTAACCAAAGCACAAAAACACAAGGTGAGTATAGTAGCAAGTCCTAGTTGCAATCTCGAAACACCCAATGCGAGGACAATATGCGACCGGTCTAAACTATGTGGCATGTTCACCAATGCCAGGAGCATGGCGGACAAGATGGGTGAACTAGAGAGATACTGTTGTACGAGGAGGATTTGGATTTTGTGGGAATTTCAGAGACCTGGTTCAACAGCTCCCATGATTGGCTGGCAAACATTCAAGGGTATACCCTATACCGCAAGGATAGAGAGGGTAAAAAAGGGGGAGGGGTATGCCTATATATCTAGAATAATGTACAAGCGAATGTGAGAGATGACATCACTGAGGGAGCTAGAGAGGAGGTGGAATCCTTATTGGTAGAGCTCCAAAGGGATGAAGCTAAGGGGAAAATAATACTGGGAGTATGCTATAGGCCCCCTAACCTGAGGGAGGAAGTGGAGACGGATCTCCTATCACAAATTGGATTAGCAGCAAGGATGGGAAGTGTTATCATAATGGGGGATTTTAATTATCCAGACATAGACTGGGCGGAGGGAACCGCGCATTCATTTAAGGCTCGCCAGTTCCTTAATGTCTTGCAGGACAATTTTATGGGTCAGATGGTAGACGCACCAACTAGAAATAAAACATTACTGGATCTACTGATTACCAACAATACAGACCTGATCACGGATGTGGAAATACGGGGCAATTTAGGTAACAGCGATCACAGGTCAATTAGTTTCAGTATAAATCACACAAATAGGAAACATAAAGGGAACACAAAGACACTGAATTTCAAAAGAGCCAACTTCCCTAAACTACAAACCTTGCTAAAAGGCATAAATTGGGATAAAATATTAGGAACAAAGAATACGGAGGAGAGATGAGTTTGCTTTAAGAGCATATTAAATAAGGGCATTAGCCAATGTATCCCATTGGGTAATAAATTTAAAAGAGCGAACAAAAATCCTGGATGGCTTAACTCCAATGTAAAAATGCATATAAAAGCAAAGGAGAAGGCCTTCAAAAAATACAAGGTTGAGGGATCATCCTCAGCATTCAGACTTTATAAAGAATGCAACAAGAAGTGTAAGGGTGCAATTAGGACGGCTAAGATAGAACATGAAAGACACATAGCGGAGGAGAGCCCAAGAAATTCTTTAAGTTTGTAAACAGTAAAAAAGGGAGGACAGACCATATGAGGAAGGACATCTGGTTACAAAGGATGTGGAGATGGTGAAGGTATTCAATTTATTCTTCTCCTCAGTCTTCACGAGTGAATCGGGGGGCTTCAGTAACCAAAATTGCAGTGTTTATCCTCATGACACAACACAGGAAGCACCTCCATGGTTAACAGAGGACAGAATTAAAATTAGACTTGAGAAACTTAACATTAATAAATCACCGGGACCAGATGGCTTGCATCCGAGGGTACTTAGGGAACTCAGTCAAGTGATTGCCAGACCGTTGTTCCTAATTTTTACAGACAGTCTACTGACTGGAATGGTACCAGCTGATTGGAGAAAAGCCAATGTAGCACCAATATTTAAAAAGGGCCAAAAATACATCCCTGGGAATTACAGACCAGTTAGCCTAACATCAATAGTATGTAAACTCTTGGAGGGGATGATAAGGGACTATATACAGGATTTTAGTAATAAGAACGGTATCATTAGCAGTAATCAGCATGGATTCATGAAGAATCGTTCTTGCCAAACCAATCTATTAACCTTCTATGAGGAGGTGAGTTGCCATCTAGATAAAGGAAGGCCCGTAGACGTGGTGTATCTGGATTTTGCAAAAGCATTTGACACAGTTCCCCATAAACGTTTACTGTACAAAATAAGGTCTGCTGGCATGGACCATAGGGTGAGTACATGGATTGAAAACTGGTTACAAGGGCGAGTTCAGAGGGTGGTGATAAATGGGGAGTACTCAGAATGGTCAGGGGTGGGTAGTGGGGTTCCCCAGGGTTCTGTGCTGGGACCAATCCTATTTAATTTATTTATAAACGACCTGGAGGATGGGATAAACAGTTCAATCTCTGTATTTGCAGATGATACTAAGCTAAGCAGGGCAATAACTTCTCTGCAGGATGTGGAAACCTTGCAAAAAGACCTGAACAAATGGGGTGGGCGACTACATGGCAAATGAGGTTCAATGTAGAAAAATGTAAAGTAATGCATTTGGGTGGAAAAAATATGAATGCAATCTATACACTGGGGGGAGAACCTCTGGGGGAATCTGGGATGGAAAAGGACCTGGGGGTCCTAGTAGATGATAGGCTCAGCAATGGCATGCAATGCCAAGCTGCTGCTAACAAAGCAAACAGAATATTGGCATGCATTAAAAGGGGGATCAACGCAAGAGATAAAACGATAATTCTCCCACTCTACAAGGCTCTGGTCCGGCCGCACCTCGAGTATGCTGTCCAGTTCTGGGCACCAGTCCTCAGGAAGGATGTACTGGAAATGGAGCGAGTACAAAGAAGGGCAACAAAGCTAATAAAGGGTCTGGAGGATCTTAGTTATGAGGAAAGGTTGCGAGCACTGAACTTATTCTCTCTGGAGAAGAGACACTTGAGAGGGGATATGATTTCAATTTACAAATACTGTACTGGTGACCCCACAATAGGGATAAAACTTTTTTGCAGAAGAGAGTTTAATAAGACTCGTGGCCACTCATTACAATTAGAAGAAAAGAGGTTTAACCTTAAACTACGTAGAGGGTTCTTTACTGTAAGAGTGGTAAGGATGTGAAATTCCCTTCAACAGGCGGTGGTCTCAGCATTGATAGCTTCAAGAAACTATTAGATAATCACAATATACAATGTAATACTGACACATAATCACACACATAGGTTGGACTTGATGGACTTGTGTCTTTTTTCAACCTCACCTACTATGTAACTATGTAAGAACAGTCCCTGCTCAAAATGACATTTTTAAAGGAAAAAAAGTAATTTAAAACTGCTTGCGGCTTTAATGTAATGTCGGGTCCTAGCAATATGGATGAAAATCAGTGAGACAAATGGCATGGGTACCCTCCAGTCCATTACCAGGCCCTTTGGGTCCTGTATGGATATTAAGGGGAACCCCGCACCCAAACTAAAAAAAGGAAAGGCGTGGGGCCCTTTATACTTTGAACAGCAGTATACAGGCGGTGCAAACAAGACAGGGACTGTAGGTTTGTTGTTAAGTAGAATCTGTTTGTAATTTTGAACTGGTACATTTTTAAAGTGTAGCTCCAGCCAAAAAATCTGTTTTTAAGCTTTTTGGAAAACATAGGGAAGGGTTATCACCCCTGTGACATTTGTTTTGCTGTCTGTGCTCCTCTTCAGAAGATTTCACCTCACTTTTTGTCCCAATGACAAATGTTTTTTGAAAATTTGGGGTTTTTAGTGAAACAAGGATTGGTGATAAAGCATCAGTGGAAAGGAGAAAAGTTTTTCCCATATTAACTCTTACAGGAGAGAATTTCCCTTCCTATGGGGTAGATTTCATCTCACTTCCTGTTGTCTCCTTCCGTTTGCAAGTAGGAGTTGTTTGTAAGTTGGATGTTTGAAAGTAGGGGCCTGCCCTATATACTCAGCAGAAATTTGGGCCTTAGGTGTTGTTGTAGCCTCAACACTGTAAGCCCTCACAGGGCCCTGCTGTGAAATATTAGATCAAGAATTGTAATTACATGCCCCTGTTGAACAGGGCCAGAAAAATTGGGCCTTCGGTGATGGTGGTGGTGTTGCTGGTGCCACAACACTGTAAGTCCTCACAGTTACTCTTAGTGGACGCTGGAATGGGCCCTGCTGTGAAATATTAGATCAAGAATTGTAATTACATGCCCCTGTTGAACAGGGGCTGAAAAATTGGGCCTTTGGTGGTGGTGTTGGTGCTGGTGCCACAACACTGTAAGTCCTCACAGTTAATCTTGGTGGGTGCAGAAATGTGCCCTGCTGTGAAATATTCAATCAAGAATTGTAATTACATGCTCCCGTTGAAAAGGGCCAGAAAAATTGGGCCTTTGGTGGTGGTGGTGCTGGTGGTGTTGGTGCCACAACACTGTAAGTCCTCACAGTTAATCTTGGTGGGCGCAGAAATGGGCCATGCTGTGAAATATTAGATCAAGAATTCTAATTACATGTCCCTGTTGAACAGGGGCTGAAAAATTGGGCCTTAGTCACTGGTGCCACAACACTGCAACCCCTCACAGATACTCTAGTTCAGTGGTTCTCAACTCCAGTCCTCAGGACCCACCAACAGGCCAGGTTTGCAAGATAGTTGAAATACATCACAGGTGATATCACTTGCTGCTCAGTGATTTCAGTATTCTAGTCTGCAACTCCCCAAGGTAATACTTAAAATCTGGCCTGTTGGTGGGTCCCGAGGACTGGAGTTGAGAACCACTGCTCTAGTTGGAACGCAGGAACGAGCCCTGCTGCAAAGTATTGCATCAAAAATGGTAATTACACGCCCCTGTTAAACAGGGGCTAAAAAAATTGGGCCTTAGGCACTGGTGCTGGTGCCACAACACTGCAACCCCTCACAGATACTCTAGTTGGAGCGCAGGAACTAGCCCTGCTGCAAAGAATTGCATCAAAAATTGTAATTACATGCCCTTGTTAAACAGGGGCTTAAAAATTGGGCCTTAGGCACTGGTGGCGGCGCCCAGAACCAAAAATGTTCTTACAAGCTATCAGCATGATCATTGAGGAGGAAGAGGATAATTACTCAGTATAACAGGATAGTCACTCAGCATCAGCATAGGCAGTCTTTGAAGGAATCTGACATTTCAAAAAAAAATATTTGGTTACATCAGCATCAGGTGCTTGGTAGCTGGTGGTGATCCAAGACTGATTCATTTTTATGAAGGTCAGTCGATCGACCGAGTCGGTGGACAAATGCACCCTGTGATTGGTTACAAAGCCTCCAGCAGCACTGAATGTGCTTTCCAAAAGAACGCTGGATGCAGGACAGGCCAGTAGCTCAATTGCATACTGTGCAAGCTCTGGCCAGTGATCCATCCTCAAGACCCAGTAACCCAGAGGATTATCGGTGGGAAAGGTGTCCAAGTCAGATCTTGCCCCTAGGTATTCCTGCACCATGTAAAACAGATGCTGGCGATGGTTGCTGGAACCGATCATACCTTGGGGCTGCGGGCTAAAAAATTGTCTGAACGCATCTTTCGGACATCCACCTTCTCCACCGCTCCTTCTTTGACTGACCGAAGCCTCAGCAACACGTTGTCCAGAAACAGGAGTTTGTAACCTCCCAGTCTCTGGGAACGCGTTGCACAGACCTTTCTGCAAGGCCTCCCGAAGATGTTTCATCCTCTGCGATGGCATGATAAGGTCCACAACCTTACCCTTGTAACGTGGATCAAGGAGGGTTGCCAGCCAGTATTGGTCCTTCTCCTTGATACCACGAATACCGGGATCCTTACACAGGCTTTGCAGGATCAGGGAGGCCATGCAGCGTAGGTTTGCTGAGGCATTCGGTCCGGAGTCCTATGGGTCACTAAGGACGACATGGTCCGCAGCCACGTACAAGTTCATGTGTTTCTTGGGACTGATCCCTTAAAGACTGCTGCTGATGCTGAGTGCCAGGCTCCACCTCCATACTGACACAATCCTCCTCCTCTTCCTCCTCCTCCTCTTCCTGTGTGATCGGCGGGCACGCAGGAACACTGTCTGGATAAAGGGGGCCTTGAGAGCTAAGGAAGTCCTCCTCTTCCTGCCTCTGTTCTGCCTCAAATGCCCTGTCCATTATTCCACGCAGCGTGTGCTCCAACAGGTGGACAAGGGGGACAATGTCACTGATGCATGCACTGTCACTGCTCACCATCCTCGTGGCCTCCTCAAATGGTGACAGGACAGTGCATGCATCCCTGATCATGGCCCACTGGAGTGGGGAAAAAAAAACAAGCTCCCCTGACCCTGTCCTGGTGCCATAGTCGCATAGGTACTCATTGATGGCCCTCTGCTGCGTGTGCAGCCGGTGCAGCAAGGCCAACGTTGAGTTCCACCTGGTGGGCATGTCACAGATTAGGCGGTTGTTGGGCAGGTTAAACTCCTTCTGGAGGTCTGCCAGCCGAGCACTGGCATTATATGACCGACGGAAATGCACACAGACTTTCCTGGCCTGCCTCAGGACATCCTGTAAGCCCGGGTACCTGCCCAAGAACCGCTGCACCACCAAGTTAAGGACGTGAGCCAAACAGGGCACATGGGTCAGTTGTCCCTGTTGGAGGGCGGAGAGGAGGTTGGTGCCATTGTCGCAAACCACCATTCCTGCCTTAAGTTGGCGTGGCATCCACCATCTCTGAACCTGCCCCTGCAGAGCTGACAGAACCTCTGCACCAGTGTGGCTCCTGTCCCCTCAAGCACCGCATGGCATCTTTTGGCCTGCATACTTGCGTAGCCAATTGAATGCCTACGGAGCACCGCTGGTTCCGAGGACAAAGCACAGGAAGAGGCCATGGAGGAAGAAGAAGAGGAGGGGGTGGAGGAGAGAGGTGTATCACAATCATTAGTAGTGGCATTTTGGAGGCGTGGTGGCGGAATAACCTCCAACACTACTGCACCTTGTCCTGCATCCTTTCCAGCTGCCAGCAGAGTGACCCAATGCACCGTGAAACTTAGGTAACGTCCCTGTCCATGCCTGCTGGACCACGAGTCAGCGGTAATATGCGTTGAGTCAGTGACCTCATCATCCCCTCCCTCCTCATCACTGGAGCAAACCTGGCAGTATGCTGCAGCAGGGGGAGCATGACTGCCAGATTGCTGTCCTTCTTGGGCACCCCCTCTATCCGTGCTCACGTTACTGCCTTCATCTAGCTCAGTATCATCATCAGAGCCTTCTAAACGCTGGGCATCCTCCTGGAGCATGTACCCAACACTGTGGTCAAACAGTTTGAGGGACTCCTCAGGAGGACATGGTGGGGCTAGGGAAGGAGTCACTGATGCCATTGAGCTGAGGGAAGAGGCTGCATTGGCAGCTGCTTTGCCAGACAAAGTACCCTGAGCATGGGTGAGGGAGGATGAGGAGGATGAGGACGGCTTGGTCATCCACTCGACCAAGTCTTCCGCATGTTGCGGCTCAACACGGCCAGCTGCCGAAAAAAAGGCCAAGCATGTCCCACGGCCACGTGCTGATGAGGATGCACTGTCTCCACGACCAGCACCGTTGCCTCTAGACACAGAGCCTGCTTGCCCTCTTTTATTGGCTTGTGACTGTCTGCCTCTCCTTGTTGGCCTTCCAGACATACTAATGGCCTGTAGCTGCACTAAGCTGGGATATATATATATATATATATATATATATACTGATACTGCAGCTATCAAAATCAACTGCCTGCTTACAGTATGAGAACACCACCAACCTTCTACAGGTAGCTTTAGCTGAACACTGTGCAGAGGTCACACTACACTAACGTGTAAATACTTTAGCTGCCTGCGGTAGTGATAGGATCAGGAAAACACCACCAACCTTCTACAGGTAGTTTTAGCTGAACACTGTGCAGAGGTCGCACTACACTAATGTGTAAATACTTTAGCTGCCTGCGGTAGTGATAGGATCAGGAAAACACCACCAACCTTCTACAGGTAGCTTTAGCTGAACACTGTGCAAAGGTCGCACTACACTAACTTGTAGCTTTAGCTGAACACTGTTCAGGGGACGCACCACCCTAACTTGTAGCTTTAGCTGAACACTTTGCAGAGGTCGCACTACACTAACTTGTAGCTTTAGCTGAACACTGTGAGGAGGACACACTACACTAACTTGTAGCTTTAGCTGAACACTGTGAGGAGGATGCACTACACTAACTTGTAGCTTTAGCTGAACACTGTAAGGAGGACGCATTACACTAAATTGTAGCTTTAGCTGAACACTTTGCAGAGGTCGCACTACACTAACTTGTAGCTTTAGCTGAACACTGTGAGGAGGATGCACTACACTAACTTGTAGCTTTAGCTGAACACTGTGCAGAGGTCGCACTACACTAACTTGTAGTTTTAGCTGAACACTGAGGAGGAAGCACTACACTAACTTGTAGCTTTAGCTGAACACTGTGCAGAGGTCACACTAAACTAACCTGTAGCTTTAGCTGAACACTGTGAGGAGGACGCACTACACTAACCTGTAGCTTTAGCTGAACACTGTTCAGAGGAGGCTCTACACTAACTTGTAGCTTTTTTTTTAACAGAAGAAACTTGTAGCTTTAGCTGAACACTGTGCAGAGGTCCCACTACACTAACTTGTAGTTTTAGCTGAACACTGTTCAGAGCACGCACTACACTAACCTGTAGCTTTAGCTGAACACTGTGAGGAGGACGCACTACACTAACTTGTAGCTTTAGCTGAACACTGTGCAGAGGTCACACTAAACTAACCTGTAGCTTTAGCTGAACACTGTGAGGAGGACGCACTACACTAACTTGTAGCTTTAGATGAACACTGTTCAGAGGAGGCTCTACACTAACTTGTAGCTTTTTTTTTAACAGAAGAAACTTGTAGCTTTAGCTGAACACTGTGCAGAGGTCCCACTACACTAACTTGTAGTTTTAGCTGAACACTGTTCAGAGCACGCACTACACTAACCTGTAGCTTTAGCTGAACACTGTGAGGAGGACGCACTACACTAACTTGTAGCTTTAGCTGAACACTGTGCAGAGGTCACACTAAACTAACCTGTAGCTTTAGCTGAACACTGTGAGGAGGACGCACTACACTAACTTGTAGCTTTAGATGAACACTGTTCAGAGGAGGCTCTACACTAACTTGTAGCTTTTTTTTTAACAGAAGAAACTTGTAGCTTTAGCTGAACACTGTGCAGAGGTCCCACTACACTAACTTGTAGTTTTAGCTGAACACTGTTCAGAGCACGCACTACACTAACCTGTAGCTTTAGCTGAACACTGTGAGGAGGACGCACTACACTAACTTGTAGCTTTAGCTGAACACTGTGCAGAGGTCACACTAAACTAACCTGTAGCTTTAGCTGAACACTGTGAGGAGGACGCACTACACTAACTTGTAGCTTTAGATGAACACTGTTCAGAGGACGCACTACACTAACTTGTAGCTTTAGATGAACACTGTTCAGAGGATGCACTACACTAATGCCCTGTACACACGGTTGGACTTTGTTCGGACATTCTGACAAAATCCTAGGATTTTCTCCGACGGATGTTGGCTCAAACTTGTCTTGTATACACATGGTCACACAAAGTTGTCGGAAAATCCGATCGTTCTGAACGTGGTGACGTAAAACACGTACGTCGGGACTATAAACGGGGCAGTGGCCAATAGCTTTCATCTCTTTATTTATTCTGAGCATGCGTGGCACTTTGTCCGTCGGATTTGTGTACACACGATCAGAATTTCCGACAACCGATTTTGTTGTCGGAAAATTTTATATCCTGCTCTCAAACTTTGTGTGTCGGAAAATCCGATGGAAAATGTGTGATGGAGCCTACACATGGTCGGAATTTCCGACAACAAGATCCTATCACACATTTTCTGTCGGAAAATCCGACCGTGTGTACGGGGCATAACTTGTAGACTTAGCTGAACACTGTGCAGAGGTCGCACTACACTAACTTCTAGTTTTAGCTGAACACTGTTCAGAGCACGCACTACACTAACTTGTAGCTTTAGCTGAACACTGTGCAGAGGTTGCACTAAAATAACTTGTAGCTTTAGCTGAACACTGTACAGAGGTCACACTACACTAACTTGTAGTTTTAGCTAAACACTGTGAGGAGGACGCACTACACTAACTTGTAGCTTTAGCTGAACACTGTGCAGAGGTCACACTAAACTAACCTATAGCTTTAGCTGAACACTGTGAGGAGGATGCACTACACTAATTAAATAAATTGTAGCGCTAAAAAACACATGTGCGAAATATCTCTGTGCACATAAACATAGTGTCCCAATAGTGACGTGTTGTTAAAGCAAAAACAGTCCATAGTGAATATATGTGATCCGTGTGGCAGTTCTTTCTGCTTCCCAACCGTCAGCTCAGATGTCATCAAACTTAACGGATAGATGGGATACGCTTACCGAAAATGTTGGATTCTACTGCCATGAGCATAGAATCTAATTATGTGGGGGTCTTGTGAGCCAAAGATGGACTGATGCCTCTGTGAGGTGAAACAAATATAGATAAGCTGCAAACACTAACCACGTTTCATTGCGTGCATAAACCAAAAAATATAAATAAACGTGCCTGCGCTGAAAAAACTTATAGATCCCAATAGTTGGGAGGTGCATATATAGTGTAAAACTATACTACAAAATTTAAATATAAAAAAAAAAATGCTAGTAATATATAAATTATAAAATGAATACAATCCTTATATAAAAGTATCCCATAAAGTGCAACATGCAAAAAAACAATATATATATGTGGTTATGAATATAAGATCAAAGTGTAAAATCAAGTGTCCACATTTAAAAAGTTCAATTCATTGATATCAACACATAAAGTGCAAGTAAGTAGTGTCCACAAAAAACAGTGTTCCTTATGCTCCTTCTTAATGGTGTTCACAATCCAGCATGCTTCAGTGCTCTCCTGTGACCCCCCACTTGTGCTTGTGCTCACCTCTGAGCGTGTGACACGGTAATTAAACGGTGTCTAAACACGCATTGGAGCCACCCCTTGCGCTCATACAGGGTGTGCTGGTATAAACTCCACCACTCTCAGATGTCATCAGATAGTCTCACATACAAGAAAGAAAAAGCTCCATAGTGTGATACAGTAGGGATTTATTTAAAATATATTAAAACTTCCCTCCAGAAGGGTACTCACAATATGTAGGTGCGTGAGTGCACCAATCTTTCCAGAGAGTGTTTGTATAAAACAAGCGTTTGTATGGCGTGCGGTGTGTCATTCCTCATCTACCTCTGTTGCTGACAGCTCCGTCCTACCCCTCCCCGACGCGTATTCGGCACAGGGATCACGTGCCTTCCTCTGGGGGATCTAATAATTAGATCCAAGCCTAATTAAAGTTATGAAAAAATGAACTAAAATGGAATGCAATTTTACTAAAGCATTATGAAAGATTAATAAATGAATTCAAATCCCACTCTACGTTGAGCCCAAACGGAAAGTACGATCTGAGTTCATGTATCCAGTAAGTCTCTAACTTGGATACCCCCCGTAGACGAGACTCACCCCGCCAATGAGGGACAAACTTGTCAATCACTTGGAATGTGCTTCCCGTAGGATCCCTATTGTGATGGACTAGGTAATGTCGGGGTACCGTGTACTTGTCTTTACCACCTTTAATGCCTGCAATATGTTCATTTACACGTGTGGTGAACGTTCTAATAGTCCTACCCACATATTTTTTCTTGCAGAGGCAAGTAATCAAGTATACCACATATTGGGTGGCACAGGTGGCAAACTCTTTCATGTGGTAAATGCGCGAGGTAATGGTAATAATAAAAGTGTCAATTTTTTGTCCTATTATGGCATTATGTGCGCACACATTACATCTGCGACATTGATAAAAACCTTGACATTGTTGGAAAAAGGAGACTTTCTTTGGAGGGTCTATAATGTTGGGAGCAATTTGTCCTTGTATAGAACGAGCACCTCTGAAAATGACTCCAGCATTATCAGGTAACTCAGGACCTAAAAGTCGGTCACTCTTAAGTACTTTCCAATGTTTTCTAAGAATGGCCTTTATTTCCTTAAACTGAGTAGAGTATGTGGTGAAAAAGAACCATTTGGCTCTAGAATCAGAGGTATTGGTGGGACGTTCTACAAGAGTGGAGATCCTATCAATCTGTGAAACTCTGTTGATCTCTGCATCTAGGTCTCCTGCATTGTATCCTTTGGCTACAAATCTCTCTTTCAATATATGAGATTGGGCGTAATAGTCAGATATTTTCGAACAATTACGACGCTGTCGTAAAAATTGGCTGCGCGGGACAGATCGTAGCCACTGAGCATGGTGGCAACTGTCGGACGGGATATACCCATTACGATCTGTGGGCTTAAAGTAGGTCTTGAACTCCAGATGTTGATCCACAACCATAATTTCCAGATCTAGAAAATGGATGGAGCTTAGACTGGCCTCATAACTAAGGGAAATCCCACGATCATTGGCATTCAAAGCTGCCATGAAACTATCCAATGACTCACGGTTTCCCTGCCATAGGAGGAGGATGTCGTCAATGTACCTAACCCAAAGAACTAGTTCTGGTCTTTGGTGGGCATAGAAGACATCCTCCTCCCATTGGGCCATGAAGAGGTTGGCCAAGCTGGGGGCAAATTTGGCCCCCATGGCCACACCCTTTTGTTGTACATAAAACTGGTTCTGGAACCAAAAGTAGTTGTGGCCGGTGGCAAACCGCAGGAGCTGCATGATGAAATTGCGCTGCAGTATTGGCAGAGTGTTGTTCATAGACAGATGTTTTTCAACTGCATTAAACCCTAGGTGGTGTGGTATACATGTGTATAGGGCAGCCACATCGGCTGTGACCAGATAAGTACCCTCTTTAAGCCTTACTTTCTCAAGACGTTGGATAACATCTCTGGTATCCTTAAGATAGGACGGAATCGATCGAACCAATGGTTAGAGGAAAAAATCAACATATCTCCCTATCCTGGAGGTGACCGAGTCAATCCCGCTGACAATGGGTCTGCCAGGGGGATTGACTGGGTCCTTGTGGACTTTGGGGAGATAATATATCGCGGGGATCCGCGGAACAAGAGGCACTAAATAATTTTTCTCTTTTTTATTGAGAATCTCTAAAGCGTACCCTTCATTGACCAGTTCAACCAAGGTGCGTTTGAATTTATGGGTGGGATTGAAATCTATGGGGGTGTAGGTATCTCCATCTTGGAGAATCCTGAGCATTTCTCCAATGTAGTCTTCCTTATTGAGAACTACAATACCCCCACCCTTATCAGAGGGTCTTATGATAAGATCCTTCCTATCACAGAGTTCTTTAAGTCCTGCTTTAATTAGGGGGTCCATATGGGCCCTCCTTTTGGATTTGGGGAGTTCATCCAAATCTTGCAAGACTAAACTCTTAAACACTTGAAGGGACGGGGCTAGATTCCCTGGGGGATTGAATAGAGAGGGATAGGTTAATCCAGAATGTATATATTAATTGTTCCTAGAACTATGGTTGACTGTGGAGGGAATGGAGGGTTGGTTCAGAAAATGCCTATGTATATTTAATTTCCTGGTAAATTTCAGTACATCGATGAACATACTGAATTTATTCAAAGGTCTTGGGGGGACGAACTTAAGTCCCTTGTCCAGAACCGATTTCTCGGCTTCCGTCAAGTGGCCAGTACTGAGATTGAAAATCCTGACACCTCTCAGACTCTTTTTCTTTTGGCTTCTAGCCTTCCACCCCCATCTGGTCCCTCTTTTCCTTCTTGATAACCGGAATGGTTTTCTGTGGGCCTCTGGAAACCCGATGTTTGTTCGAAGTTTAAGCCTCTTTGGTTGTAATTATATGGTGACCTATTGTATGCATCTTCCTCCCTATCGTATTGGGGATAGGCCTCATGACATACATCTTGTGTTGAATATTCCTGTAAGGGTAAATAGCGATTTTGGGTGGGAATCTGATTCTCATAAGGGTAATCACGACTATGTGATCTAGGTCTTTGGTTACCCCCCAGTTTCGCCAATTATATGGTGAGGACCCAGGGGCTCCACGGTAAGGTGGATGGACAGGGTATCCCCGGGAGTGGCCTCTACTTCGATTTTTTGGTCCTCCTCCTCTATGATTGGGGGGGTGGGAAGAGAGTGGTGGACGTGGGGGGGCATTTCTAGGGCCAGGGTTCCTGGAAATGTTGTGTTTAGAGTCCAGGGGGCGTCTGGGGGTTTGATAAGATTGCCCCGAGGTTCCTCCTGTATTTTGTGGTGGCTCGTACACTAATCTCCTATCAGGATTGGTTTTTATTGGATGTTGGGTCTCAGCAGGGAGAGACCCATTTTCTAAAGAGGCAGAAGAGGCCATCTTTTTTTGCCAATTAAAAACCATATGTGTACTGTAATCAGAAAAATCTCTATTATATTTCTTTTGTTTTTTGTTTCTCTGATCCTTCTCCTCCTTCTCCAAGTTGTTTTTCAGAGTGGAGGAAAGGGAAATATATTCAGCCGTGGTCTTGTGTACAGAAAGTTTATCTTTAAGATCTTTAATTTCTTGATCTATCAAAGATAACTTTGTTCGTTTTCTTTTAATTAAAAAATCTAAAAGTTGAATCCCTACATCGTTAAAATAATTGAACCATGACTCCACGTCTGATTCATCCTGCTGCACTACACTAACTTTTAGCTTTAGCTGAACACTGTGAGGAGGACGCACTACACTAACTTGTAGCTTTAGATGAACACTGTTCAGAGGATGCACTACACTAACTTGTAGCTTTAGCTGAACACTGTGCAGAGGTCACACTAAACTAACCTGTAGCTTTAGCTGAACACCGTGAGGAGGACGCACTACACTAACTTGTATCTTTAACTGAACACTGTGAGGAGGACGCACTACATTAACTTGTAGCTTTAGCTGAACACTGTGCAGAGGTCGCACTACACTAACTTGTAGTTTTAGCTGAACACTGCAGAGGTCGCACTAAAATAACTTGTAACTTTAGCTGAACACTGTACAGTGGTCGCACTACACTAACTTGTAGTTTTAGCTGAACACTGTGAGGAGGACGCACTATACTAACTTGTAGCTTTAGCTACACACTGTGAGGAGGACGCACTACACTAACTGTAAATAGTCTAGCTGCCTGACTGTGGTACTAATAGGATCAAAAGAACACCAGCAATTTATAATAACAAGACAAGCCTGCCTGTCAGTAAGAAGATAACAGGAACAGATCTAGCTAAACTGAATACAGTGTATATATATATATATATATATATATACACATACATACACACACAACACCTGGGATGCATATATATACACAATACACTGTAAGTGCAGCTAACTGACTGACTGTCCTGCCTAATCTATCTAACTCAAATGAAATGACACTGTCTCTCTCTATCTCTCAGCACGCCGGAACACACTACACAGGGCCGCAGGCGGCCTTATATAGTGTGGGGCATGTTCTAAACCCCCTGAGCCATAATTGGCCAAAGCCACCCTGGATTTGGCCAATTACAGCTCTCTCTACTGACGGCGCTGTGATTGGCCAAGTATGCGGGTCATAGTGCATGCTTGGCCATCCATCAGCCAGCAATGCACTGCGATGCCGCAGTGAATTATGGGCCGTGACGCGCCACATGAATTTGGCGCGAGCGGCCCATATCGTTCGCAATTCGACGAACGGTCGAACAGACAATGTTCGAGTTGAACATGGGTTCGACTTGAACACGAAGCTCATCCCTACTCCTGAATTCTGCACTCTGTACAATGGCTTTTATGTTACATACTCCTGAACCCTGCACTTGGTATGTTGGACTGCACATTACACTGTACCCTTCACTTTTCTGAACCTTGCACCTTCTGTGATACACAGTTCAAAGCCTCGATAACACCCACTATTTAGCGACCGTGTAATTTTTACCTCTAAGGAAGGCGTGACTGGGGGCGGGTTTGTGGACGGAGTTTGGGTGGGGTTGGTTGGCGGGGAGGGTGAGTTCCAGCATGTATTCTCTGAGAAAAGAAGCCCTGCTTATAATATTTGTTTATATAAACAAACATGTTTTACAATTTCTATTTTAAACTGAATGGAATCATTTAAAAGGTATTTGTTTAGATATAATTTAATACGTGCTCAAACTGTTTGCCTCTCAGCTCACCCCTTAGTGGTTATACAAAAAAAGTTTATAAAGACATTCCTTTTCCATATCTGCAGGGGGAACTTCACCATATATGCAAGTGTCACATCTAACATTAACAAAAACTTTACATTATGTAGCTTTGCCACATTGTTTTAACCACTGATGGATCTTGGGCTTATGGGATACACCCTCTATAATTTCACCTAAAGGCCTTGTATACCCTCCACCTCTGCTTGTTTTACCCACTGTGCAACTGGCAAAACCCAGTTGCAACTTTGAGGTCCTGGTCTGTATTGCAGGAGCAATGACATTGGCTCCTATGTAAATGAACAGTGAACAGCTGTTTCTCTCTTCATTAAAAATTGAATACAAACTTTTTTCTTTTTATTTTGCCAATTTGTCTTTTTAGCTTTGCATAAAATATAAAAAAAAAACCCCATAGAAAACATCCATATCTTTGAGTGTCATTATACTGTCTATGTAAAAATCGAACAGTAAAATGTATGCTTTCTGTCTACAGCAGATCCTTATACTGTGCCAGTCATTGATCAATGCAGAAAGTTGAAGTTAAAGTGATACCCTTTGACTAACTCAGGTTTTGAAAGTTGCAAGCTTTCAGAACAAGTTAGGTTCCTTCATCATGCATTATACAATTCTAAAACCCACACGTATATACACAGAATAACAGTGAAAACAAGGTTAATATAAACCCAATCTGCAGTAGAGGCTCCTTCATACTGTTATTCCGCGTACACACGGTCAGACTCTCCAACGGGAAATGTTCGATGTGAGCTTGTTGTCGGAAAGTCCAACCTTGTGTATGCTCTATCGAACATTTGCTGTCGGAATTTCTGGCCACACATGTTTGAGAGCAGGTTCTCAAATTTTCCGCTAACTTCACTTGTTGTCGGAAAGTCTGATCGTGTGTACACAAGTCCATCGCACAAAAGCTCATGCATGCTCGGAATCAAGCAGAAGGAGTCGCACTGGCTATTGAACTTTTTTCTCGGCTTGTCGTACGTCCTGTATGTCACTGCGTTCTTACGTTCGGAATTTCCGACAACATTTGTGTGATCATGTGTATGCAAGACAAGTTTGAGCCAACATCCTTCAGAAAAAAATCCACGGTTTTGTTGTCGGAAATTCCGATCGTATGTACGCGGCATAACAGTCCAGAGCATTGTGTTAAGGCATTAAATACCAGACCTGATTCTTTTTTGGAATGCAACACAAAGATTACCAACTATACATTGCAGTGCACTTCAATGAGCGTTCATTGGGGGGGGTTACAAAATGAATGCCACTAAACAGCCAATTGTGTGAATCCAGCCAAATATTAGCCATTTTAAAATTATCAATGGTGTAAGTGTAGAAATTTTTTTATCTTATTTTAAAAACATTACCAGCAAAAGAATTGTCTATAATAAACTCTGTATGTATCACTTGGGTACCATAGAAAAAGATAAAGTTATTGCCAAATTTTTAGACCCATGGCTGAAAAAAATTCTTCAGTCTATAAGGTGTATACAGGTTTTGAGCTGAAGTGGTACAACAGTTTTTTTGAAAGCTAAAAATCCAGAGACCAGCAGTATTAAAATCTTTCTGGTGCATGTGTTTTGTAAACTAGAATGAAGGATTAACCACCTTTGAAAAGTCACATTTGCTACGTAATGAAAATGCCCCAGTGTATTTTGTTTATTAACTCTTAGATATATAGATCACGTTTATCACATGTATATAAATAATATTTTTAAATGTATTACATTTTTTTTTTAAGCTGAGTACAGTCAACCCCACCGAAGTCTATTAGGACGTAGTGGCTGCACAGACACAGCCGCTCGTACTAATGTGACAGACACAAGGAACACCGTCACATTAGGATAAGAAACTGTACAGCTGCTCCAAAATACACTTCAATGGGCTTCCTGCACGCAGCACCTGGAGGCTAGAGATGCCTGAAAAAATGGCCCGTTCACAGTATACAGGCTACAGTGCCTGTGTAAATGAGGCACAGTGAAATTACATGACCAGAAGGAGTGTTAAGTCGGCCGTACATGGATTGAGATTTAGACAGATAGGCAGGAACCAGAGGAATTTCAATCCATGTATGGGCAGGCTGTTAGTACAACCAGCCTGTCAGATTTTCCCTAATCGATCAGTGCAGCAAACTATAGCAGGCAGCACTGATCAGTGTATTCTGACGGCAGGGAAGTACCTCAGGGGGGAGTGTTCCCCCATTCACATCAAGCGTGTTCATGGGCAAATAAAGTTGTAATACCTAACATCTTAATTAGTCCTGGCTCACTTTCTCACAGAACATTCATCAAGAGAACAGAAGAATCTCTAACTTTGTATCTTGAATCAATTCCACCTCTGCTGATCTTCTGATAACTGCCTCTCTACACCTTGTAAGCAGCCCATAGATTAGTCTTTTATTTTTTTGGTTCCAACTATGGGTTCAACAAAAAAATTCTATGGGCTGCTTACAAGGTGTGGACTAGAGAGGCAGTTATCAGAAGATCAGCAGAGGCGGAACTGGTTCAAGATACAAAGCTACAGAGACTTCTATTCTCTTGATGAATGTTCTGTGAGAAAGTGAGCCAGGACTAATTAAGATGTAAGGAAATGACTAGGTATTACAACACCCTAGGATGAACAGTTCTGTGTGCCAGTATGCCACGCCAAACTTTATCTTTAGGGCGGAGATAAGAAACTGATGAGAAAGACAAAGCAAATTTGAGTTTCTCTTTATGGACATGTTTGCAAGCCCACGTGTTCAATATGGGGTTAAGCTTTGTTGTCAAAGGCTGTACACCTTAATAATACAATTTGTGCAAATAACTAATAAAACAAGTATTTTGTTGCTACTAAAGATATTTGGTAAAATAATTTACAGATATGTGTAGTGGGTGCCCCGTATCTCCCGTGGCCATGTCAAGCTGACCGAGGCTCTCACTGAAGGTAGAGGATTTCTCCCCCTCCCTCTCCTCCTCTACACTGACTGTATGTGTAAAGCAAGCGGTGCTCGCACAGGGCCAAGCAGCCACCCACTCTGCTCCCTCCCCTGCATCCTCATTGGCAATAGGAGAGGAGCCAATTAAAAAGGACTCCAGCTGCTGCAGAGGATTGTGGGACATATAGTTCCCAGTACAGACGGCCCCATTCTAATCCCTGGGAGCAGAGACTACAAAGTTTCAGCCTGCTTTGGGAGGCAAGAGAAAGGACTCCATTTTGTCTGCCTGGGACCAGGGGAGACCACCACGACAAGGGAAAGAGACGTGTGGAGAGAGGCTGCTGTGATCCTGGGAGTTGACTGCAGCCTACTGCAACATCCAGTGCCACCGCTGTTCCTGCCAACGAGAACGGGACCTGCACCGACACGCCGGAGGCCTCCCTGCATTATAGCTGATGGCAGAGACAACGCAGATCGCTTTAGGCCAACCGAGCAGTTGCACTGAGCCTCCACATGAGGGACAAACTTGCATCGCTCCAGAGTAACCGCCTATTGTCTTCCAGATCTGGTGAGCAGGCTCATGCCCAAGTCATCTCTAAACTGACAGGATCAAATAGCATATGAACACTGCTAGCAGACAGCATAGCCTGGATTATTAAAGGAACTGACACATTATAAAATCAAGCATCTCTCTCTGCTGATTTTGAACCCCTTTATGGTACCTACTGAGTATCCCTTGGTTACATCTGTGCTCCAACACTGTGCCGATGAAGATAATCCTCAGGTCTAACATTAGCACTACCACCATTATCTTTCCTTTGAGGGTAGTGTCTGTTTCTAATTTTAATCAATCTCTCATTAGAATCAGAGCATCTTAGGCTGGCCCTTCTCCCCTTAGTGGTGGTGTAATCAGTCAAAACTGCTCTGATAGCCTTATTGCAAAGTGTTTAAGTTGCTGTGCGCATTGGAGTATTACTGTTTTAAATTGTTGAGCCATTTGAATGCATATTTGTGAATTGATTGCTCAGTTTAACAGAGTTTTGGGGTACTTTCCCAGGATTTGGCTGATTGACACTCCTATGCATTCCCTCTTTCTATCCATTTAATACAAGATACTGTTGCATTAAGTTTCAATTGTGTCCGTGTTTTCATTTACTGTGGTATTACACTAACATTATTGCTAGGTGTGCCAGAGGGGCTGAGACAGTCCTTCTGGTTGAAAGGCAGGGTATCAAACCAAACATATACAAGCGGCTCCTACAGGGGTATCGCTACACATGGGGGCTCATCCGGGATACTGTGCTCCACTATCAACACTCCAAGACAGTACCCCTAAAAGCGTCAAGATGGATCCTGTCATTGTGAGCCCAGAAAGTTCAAGCCAAGCAGCCCCATACCTCAGCGACACCTAAAGCCATAATTGGGCTGGAGTTCATCACAGCCTTGGGAGAGTTCATGGTCAAATGCTCAAAGAACACCCCCACATGCACTGGGATTCAGTACCGAGAGCTAAGACCTTTCCAGTATGAGACTTGGATGGAGCAAGCCGTACAGGCCCTAGAGGAGTGGGATGCACCTGAAGCCCAAAAGAGACAGCGCATCAGTGACAATTTGTGAGGGGCAGCTTCAGAAGCCATCTGGGACCTAAAGTTCAGTAATAAGGCCTGCACTGTCTATCACTACCTCACTATGCTACAGGAGGAGTTTGGATCAATGGAGACAGCAGCAGACTTAATTCGAGCACGCTCTCCAACGTCAAGGTGAACACCTGTCTGAATACATCAGATGTTCGAATAAGATGTACCAGATTGTGTTAAAGAAGTATGCAATTTTCTGCCATAGATCAAGCTAGAATCCAGCAAATCCTGAGAGGCGCTCTGATCCTGCTTGAATTCAGCTGAAGACTTCAGCTGGTGCCATGTCGTTAAAGTAGCCTGAGCTCAATAAATTAGTGAGAGAGGAAGAAGCCATGTTTGGGGACAAGGAGGCTGTAGCCAGGCCAGCATCGACAATTCTAGTTGACGTTGGTTCGGTTTGAGTGACCAAGCCCAGTTCGGAAATAGCCATCCTGAAGTAGCAGATGTCACAAATGATGGAAATGCTGATTCTGCTGGCAGCTAGAATCACCACTTTGCCTGGAAAAGGTGACTCAGGATCCACACAGACTTCAAGCCTTACAATTGTTCCTGCAGAGAAGTCTATGGACCCAGTGGTCTGTCTCAACTGCGGAGGAGTGGATCATTACTGACATGTCTGCATGAGTCCACTACAGCAAGCCAGCCAGCTCTGGAAAGCCGGTAGGAAATTTCAGAGGGCCCTGGTGAAGGAGCCAACTGGGTGCCCATCTACAATAGCTAGCTCCAAAAGCACTGACGCGAGGAGACCACGCCGAGAGCCAAAACCCTCTCAGAGGACTCCGGTTGTTGTCTCTGAGCAACCCAGTGTCCCACTCCCTTTGACACATGCTACTCGGTGTCAGAAAGTCGGTGCACACCAGACTCCAAGAGCTCAAAGGAGACTCAAGCTGGATCAAAACTTCCACAAGAAAGGGGCACAGATACAGGCTGCCAAAAAGGCCAAGGCTACCATCTCCCTGCCAAGCTAGGGCCTTCTCCGGTTGTCTCCATCCAAGTAGAGGGAATCTACACCAGAGCCCTCCTGGATACTGGAGCTTAAGTGACCCTTCTCTACAGAGACCTCTATGACAGGCACCTTAAGCACCTGCCATTGCAGAAGTTGGAAGAATTAGAGATATGGGGCATTGGGACACAGAACTTCCCCTATGACGGCTATCTACCAGTCAAGTTGACCTTTGACCCCTCTGTGGCTGAACAAGCAGAGACTTGACACACTGGCAGTGATCTGTCCTTGCCCAGGGGCCAGCAAGAGTTCCCTGATCATAGGGACCAATACTAATCATGTATGAAGGCTGTTGCCATCTCTTGTTCTGGAGCCTGGCACTTCAACTATGAGTGTGCACCCCATGCTGAGACAAGCCTACCAGTGCCTGGTGCAAGAACAGAAGGCCCCAGCTGAAGGAGTGGGGAAGATCTGGCACCTGGACCGGTGTGAGAAAGCGTTACAGCCTGGTGAGGTGGCCTGTTTATGAGCATCTGTCAACCTAAATTGGAAGCAACCAAGCCCTTTCATCATCCTTGAAGCTGGCGGCCAGGGAGAAAACATGGGAGTGGAGATAATTCCCAAAGTGGTTTCAACTAAGGCGTTGCAGAGAAGTCACGGAAAGATCTTGGTTAGTGTCCACAAAATAACAGCCTCACCTGTGAAGATACTGGCTCAGGTGTTGCTGAATCTGACCACCCCAGTCTCACCGTCTGATTTGGTGGGGGAAGCGAAGGATGGAATCCCTGTCGAGGTGTTCTATCTGAAGAATACTCCTCTCTCACCTGAATGGAAGGAAAGGGCCAAGACTTAGCTCCTGAGATGGCAGGCTGTATTCTCCAAGAGTGAGTTACATGTGTCCAACACCGGATCCGTCTTCAAGAGGATAAGCCATTCAGAGAAAAAGTCAGACGGATTCCTTTAGGTCAATTGGAAGACCTGCATGAACAACTGTCAGAGCTGAAGAGAGCAGGTATCATCCAAAAGTCCTGGAGTCCATACGCTTCCCTGACAGTGGTGGCACAGAAAAAGAATGGGTGACTAAGGTTGTGCATCGACTATCGGATGCTGAACCCGAAGGATCATTCCCAACCAATACACCACCCCAAGAATAGAAGACGCCCTGCAGAGCCTGTCAGGAGCGAAGTGGTTTATCATGCTGGATTTGAAGAGCGGGTTCTACCAAATCCCCATGCACCCTGAGAATCGGGAGAAGACCACTTTCATTACCCCAGTGGGGTTCTTTGAATTCAACCGCATGCCTCAAGGCCTGTCTGGCGCCCCAGCCACCTTCCAAAGGCTAATGGAGAAGATGGTGGGTGACAGAAACCCGATTGAGGTGTTGGTGTACTTAGACGACATCATCATCTTTAGCAAGACTCTGGAGGAGCACGAGGAGCATCTGGAGAAGGTCCTGAAGAGACTCCACAATGAGGAGTTGAAGCTGTCTCTGCAGAAGTGTCAGTTCTATCAACCCTCAGTTAACTACCTTGGCCACATCCTGTCTGCCGAAGGAGTGGCCACCGACCCCACAGAAGCTGAAAACTGTCACCTCCTGGCCAAGACCTTCCAATGTGACCGATCTTAGATCATTTTTGGGATCCTGCTCATACTACAGAAGATTTGTTGAGGGATTCGCTAAGATAGCTCGCCAATTTAATGATCTGCTGAAAAGGTAAGAGGAAGACGACGACCCAGATCCGACTAAGCCTGTCAGACTAGCTAGAGGGCCCCGAAAACCCAAAGAGTCCATTCAGGAACAGTGGACTGCCCAGTGTGAAAAGGGTTTTAGGCAGCTGAAGTGGAGCCTAACAACCGCTCCAGTCCTGCCCTATGCGGATCCAACCAAGCCATACAAACTACACGTTGATGCCAGTCGAGATGGGTTAGACGGGGTGCTGTATCAAGAGCATGACGGCCACCTACAGCCTGTTGCCTACGTTAGTCGGAGCTTGGCCCCCACTAAGAAGAACTACCCCACGCACAAACTTGAGTTCCTGGCCCTGAAGTGGGCAATGGTGGATAAGCTGAGGGATTACCTGTGAGGAGCGGAGTTTGTGATTAAGACTGACAATAATCCTCTCACCTACATCCTCACTACCACCAAGTTGGACGCCAGGGGTCACAGATGGTTGGCCACCCTATTGGGGTTTACTTTCAGTGTTAAGTATCGACCGGGGTCAGGAACAAAGACACAGATGTTTTGTCAAGAAAGCCCCATTGTTCCAGAGACCCTCCAAAAGAATGGGCCCAACTGACACCCAAAGGGTTTACAAGCCTTATGTCAAGGAGCAGAATACCGAGCTGGAGGTGGATCCAGGGCCGAAGACATTGGGGTGTCAGCCGCTGGTGTCCCCAGATGTTATTGCAACATCACCCAAGCCAGGGACCAAGGTCTGACCAAGCTCTCTAAGAAGGACGTGCAAAGGGACCTTTTGGAAGACCCTCTATGTAACCTTGGCATCGAGGGCTTTGGAGAGCCAATGCCCTGACTTGCTCTTCACTGACTTCACAAAGGGAAAGGGCTGCACCAGGGAGTGGTCTACCGAAGGGGCCCCGCTGATGATCCCGAAGGAAAATAACAGTTATGTCTACCAAAAAAACATAGGGAGGCAGTAATAACTGCCCTACACCACAACCATAGACACCTAGGGCGCAAGAGAACTTTCCACCTGCTGAGGGACCGGTTCTACTGGCACTGCATGCGGGCCAAAGTCAAGGGTTATTGCCACTCCTGAGTCAGGTGTATCCAAAGGAAGACTCTGCCCCACCGAGCCACCCCGATGGGCCATCTTCAGAGCCAAGGACCCATGGAGCTGCTGTGCATTGACTTTCTGTGCTTGGAGCCGGTGTTCTGTTGAGAAGTGCCCGGCTATCGAATAGTGCCCGGGTGGAACTGCGCATGCGCCGCATGGAGCCGCAGAACATTGAGTTTACAATCAGCTGTTGTCTCATGTGGCAAAGGCACGTTCATGTAGGTGAGGGACAAATATTTACATAAAGGGGGCGGATATTTCAATGATGGGCAGTGCTCGGGCAGGATTTGTATCGATGGCCAAAGAAATCTGCAAAAGAAATCTTTATCTGCTATCCATTTTGAACGCTTGCGGGGCGTGTTTAGTCAATTGAAGGGCAGCTTTTTCTATATTACATAAAGATTTCTTTAGCAGATTTGTTAGTCCATCGATAAAAATTCCGCCCCCAGCACTGGCCATCATTGAAATATCTGCCCCCTTCATGTAAATATCCATCCCTCACCTACATGAACGTGCCTCGGCAATGCGAGAAAACAGCTGATCTTAAACTCAGCTGTTCTGAGGCTCCGTTCTGCGCATGTGCTGTGCATGCGCAGTTCCGGCCGGGCATTTTTTTGATAGGGGACACTTCTCAACACCGGACCTGAGTGGACAGGGAAATATCCTGTGTAAAGTTTGGGGGATCGTAGCTCCACAGGACCGAGTGCAAAGCCGGTAAACTTTAAACAAAAAGGCTTTTATTTTCAGCAACAAATCAAAATAAGGCTTCCAGCAGCACACAAGCAAAAATACAAAATAAAGTCTGCTTATCTTCAGCACAAAGTAAAAGTAAAAGGCACCTACAGTTCGTGGATGGGTCTTTATCCCAAGGTTTTAACAGTCCTTGTTGATTATTTTAGCAGCCCCCAGCAAACTCACGGCTCTCCAAGACAGTTGTATTCACCAACTTCTCCTCTCCACCACTCGTATCACTACTTCCTGTCTTTAAGAGCTGCTTCCTGGAGGCTCTAAAACCCCATGTGTGCTGGAATCCCTCTAGTCAGGGGTGGGGGCTCTTTCCCACCCAAATATCACTTCAGAGCCTCAGAAATTCCAGGTCCCAAATATCTCTCTATTAAACACAGAGAGAACTGCGAGTCAGTCCCGATTAACGCTATTCCCAGGCATTCCTCACCCATCCTGGGTGACCCCCTGAATACTATCACACTTCCCTGAAAGGGACCACAACCCAAATATTGGTGATATATAGTACCCGTCCAGGACCCAACCTTGGCGTACTGTACATATCCCACCCCCTATGCAGAGGTTTTGGAGGCACCATTCACCACCATACAATGGACTCGGGAGAGGGCATCGGCATTCTGGTGTTGTCTACCGGGTCTGTGCTCTACCCTGAAATTAAACTCCTGGAGAGAAAGGAACCACCTTGTCACCCTGGCGTTGGTGTGCTTATTTTGTCTCATCCAGGTCAATGGGGCATGGTCTGACACCAGGCGAAACCTCCTACCTGGGAGAATATATCGTAGGGAGCCAAGAGCCCACTTGATGGCAAGACAATCCCTCCCTACCACAGCATAGTTTTTCCTCCGCTGTCTTCAGCTTCCTACTTACAAAAACTACCGGGGGTGCTCTTCCCCATTGATCTCTTGAGACAATACTGCTCCTAAGCCCTCACTTGAGGCATCTGTTTGCACCACAAACTCTTTTGCAAAATCAGGAGCCTGTCATGAGAGGGTTTACCCGTTGGTGGCGCTATCGGTCTCTTGGATCACAGTACCAGTGTTCACCAGCGGGTGTCTTCCAACACCTGGGACCTGTAGTAAGAGGTCTCTCCTGCTGGTGGCACTGTTGCATCCTTGGGCCGTAGTACCGGTGTCCACCAGCGGGTGCACTCCGGCAGTGTGGAGCAAACAGCACCCTCTGCGTTCAGCTGTAACATGAGGTCAATTACTACAGCCTTATAAATACCCGGCAAGCCCTCACAGGCTTGCCTTGGTATCTTTCTCCCTGCGCCCTGACCTTGCTGCCTGTATCCTGACCGTGAACCTGTTTCTGTCCTGTCCTGATTTGATCCGATCCGATGCCTATCCCTAGCCCATCCTGTTCTTGTCCCTCCTGATTCCCTTGGATCCCTGCCCTGCAGCCTAACCATCCATCCTCTCCCTGTCCTGCTGGTTTCCCGTCCTTACCCATCTGCTGACCTCCCTGTGTATGACCTTGGCCTGGCTTTGTTTACGATTCCGGTATCTCCATTTACTTGTATATACTATTTGTTGTTTGTGGGTCTGTGGTTGGTTTTGCACTGTTTATATTCCTCTTACTTGTCACTTATTTAATAAACACCATTATTTTTTCACTTACATGCGTTTCTGGTTTCCTCTGTGCAGTCCACACGGTCTGGTCAATTAAATCCCCTGACAGTATACCAAGGCCATCCCCGACCAGACGTGGCTGCATTGAGAAACCATCCTGATTTGTTAGGTCTGCTAATATGGATTTCAATGAAATAATTTATTATTCTCTGCTAACAGAAGAGGATGGTGAATATTGTGGACAGATTTTAAAAGGGTGGACTAGTGACTGATGGAAACTATCCGATCAGCTCATTCCCTAGTGGATCAGGGGTATATGTCATTTGAAGATGTTCAGCCCCTGATCCAGTTATGTGCAAAACCAGCCTTGTCATGTATTCCCGAAGGGAGCGATGATTTTTCTCCCCCCTTCAATTATGGCCAAGTTGAATCCCTAGTATGGTTATTAGAAGATGATCCAGCCTGTTTCATGGAACGTTATTCCTCTTGTTCCCAGCAGGTGTTGTCTAATTGCATCCAGTCTGTGCAATCCTTGGTTAGTCAGGCGGTGTGTGAATCAGCGTTTGTTCAGCCTGTGCTACAGGCATGGTCAGATCTCCTGTATTTAGCTAAGCCACAATATTCCAGCCCTGCCACTAATCACCTGCCTTCCCAAGAACCTCCCCGTCGCCTATGGTAACCTCAGCTACAGCCCAGTTTACTCAGCCCCCTACCAAATACTACTACCCAGTCTCCAAGTGTAGCACCTATCCTGCCTTCAATCCACCCGTCTCTTCTCCTCCACCTGTAACAATCCCACAAACCCTCCTTCAGCCACTGTTCCTTGGTCTTGCTTCTGCCCAGCTACTTTCTTTTCTTACGACCCTGCACCTACGTACAAATCTGCGGTGGCTAAACCAAAAAAGAAACAAAAGTTCTTCCCGACCCACACCATCCTGCCAGTAACCCAACCTACCTCCACACCAACCAACCTGTCCCAGCCTGCGTTCATGCCAGTTGAACTTAATGACCCACCTAAACCTGCCAAACCTCTGCCTGCTATCCAACCCGAAGTCTCGGTGCCCGCTTTCCAGTCTTATGTGCCTGCTATCCAGTCTGACGTGCCTGCCTCCCAGTCTGATGTCTTGATGTCTACCTTCCAGCCCGATGTCTCGGTGCCCGCCTTCCAGCCGGATGTCTCGATGCTTGCCTTCCAGCCGGATGTCTCGGTGCCTGCCTTCCAGCTTGATGTCTCTGCCTTTCAGTCTAATATGCCCGCCTTCCAGTCTAATGTGCCTGCTTTCCAGTCTGATGTCCTGATGCTTGCCTTCCAGCCTGAAGTCTTGGAGCCCGCTTTTCAGTCTGATGAGCCTGCTTCTCAGTCTGATGTCTTGATGCCTGCCTTCCAGCCGGATGTCTCGGCGCCTGCCTCCCAGCTTGATGTCTTTGCCTCCCAGTCTGATGTGTCCGCTGTCCAGTCTGATGTGCCCGCTGTCCAGTCTGATGTGCCCGCTGTCCAGTCTGATGTGCCCGCTGTCCAGTCTGATGTCCCACTGTCCAGTCTGTCCTGATGCCTGCCTTCCAGCCCGAAGTCTCGTGCCCGCTTTTCAGTCTGATGTGCCTGCTATCCAGTCTGATGTGCCTGCCTCCCAGTCTGATGTCCTGATGCCTACCTTCCAGACTGATGTCTCGGTGTCCGCCTTCCAATCGGATGTCTCGGTGCCTGCCTTCCAACTTGATGTCTCTGCCTTCCAGTCTGATGTGCTCGCCTTCCAGTTTGATGTACCCGCTTTCCAGTCTAATGTGCCTGCTTTCCATTCTGATGTCCTGATGCCTGCCTTCCAGCCTGAAGTCTCGGTGCCCGCTTTTCAGTCTGATGTCTTCATGTCTGCCTTTCAGCCTGATGTCTCGAAGCTTGCCTTTCAGCCTGACGTCTCAGTGTCTGCCCTTCCACCTGATGTCTCGATGCCTGCCTTCCAGCCTGATGTGCTAGCTCCCCAGCCTGATGTGCCAGCTTCCCAGTCTGATGTGCCGGCTTCCCAGTCTGATGTGCCGGCTTCCCAGTCTGATGTGCCGGCTTCCCAGTCTGATGTTCCGGCTTCCCAGTCTGATGTGCCGGCTTCCCAGTCTGATGTGCCGGCTTCCCAGTCTGATGTGCCGGCTTCCCAGTCTGATGTGCCGGCTTCCCAGTCTGATGTGCCGGCTTCCCAGTCTGATGTGCCGGCTTCCCAGTCTGATGTGCCGGCTTCCCAGTCTGATGTGCCGGCTTCCCAATCTGATGTGCCGGCTTCCCAGTCTGATGTGCCAGCTTCCCAGTCTGATGTCTCAGTGCCTGCCTTCCAGCCTGATGCCTCGAAGCTTGCCTTCCAGCCCGATGTCTCGAAGCTTGCCTTTAAGCCTGATGTCTTGGTGCCTGCCTTTCAGCCTGATGTGCCAGCTTCCCAGTTTGATGTGCCAGCTTCCCAGTCTGTTGTCTCAGTGCCTGCCTACCAGCCTGATGTCTCGAAGCTTGCCTTCCAGCCTGATGTCTCGATGCCTGCCTTCCAGCCTGATGTGCCAGCTTCAAAGCCTGATGTGTCAGCTTCCCAGACTGATGTGCCTGCTGCCCAGCCTGAAGTGCCCGTGCCTGCTGCCCAGCCTGAAGTGCCCATGTCTGCTGCCCAGCCTGATGTGCCTGCTGCCCAGCTCGAAGTGCCCGTGCCTGCTGCCCAGCCTGATGTGCCTGCTGCCCAGCCTGAAGTACCCGTGCCTGCTGCCCAGCCTGAAGTGCCCATGCCTGCTGCCCAGCCTGATGTGCCTGCTGCCCAGTTCGAAGTGCCTGCTGCCAAGCTCGAAGTGCCTGTGCCCGCTGCCCAGCCTGATGTACCTGCTGCCCAGCTTGAAGTGCCCGTGCCTGCTGCCCAGCCTGATGTGCCTGCTGCCCAGCTCGAAGTGCCCGTGCCTGCTGCCCAGCTCGAAGTGCCCGTGCCTGCTGCCCAGCTCGAAGTGCCCATGCCTGCTGCCCAGCCTGATGTGCCTGCTGCCCAGCTTGAAGTGTCCGTGCCTGCTGCCCAGCCTGATGTGCCTGCTGCCCAGCTCGAAGTGCCCGTGCCTGCTGCCCAGCTCGAAGTGCCCGTGCCTGCTGCCCAGCTCTAAGTGCCCGTGCCTGCTGCCCAGCTCGAAGTGCCCGTGCCTGCTGCCCCGCTCGAAGTGCCTGCTGCCCAGCTTGGTGTATTCCTGCCCGCTGTCATCTCGGATGTGCGGGCTGTCATCTCGGATGTGGCGGCTGTCTGCTTGGATGTGCCCGCTGTCTGCTTGGATGTGCCCGCTGTTTTCTCGGATGTGCCCGCTGTCTTCTCGGATGTACCCACTGTCCAGTTTGATGTACCCGATGCCCAGCCTGATGTGCCCTCATCTGTTGTTCGGTTTGAGGCCATGAACTTTGGACAATTTCATCTTGTTGGAGTGTCTGGAGGTCGCTCCTTTGAGGGGGGTACTGTCATGAGAGTGTTTACCCGTTGGCGGCGCTATCGGTCTCTTGGATCACAGTACCGGTGTTCACCAGCGGGTGTCTTCCAACACCTGGGACCTGTAGTAAGAGGTCTCTCCTGCTGGTGGCACTGTTGCATCCTTGGGCCGTAGTACCGGTGTCCACCAGCGGGTGCACTCCGGCAGTGTGGAGCAAACAGCACCCTCTGTGCTCAGCTGCAACATGAGGTCAATTACTACAGCCTTATAAATACCCGGCAAGCCCTCACAGGCTTGCCTTGGTATCTTTCTCCCTGCGCCCTGACCTTGCTGCCTGTATCCTGACCGTGAACCTGTTTCTGTCCTGTCCTGTCCTGTCCTGATTTGATCCGATCCGATCCCTATCCCTAGCCCATCCTGTTCTTGTCCCTCCTGATTCCTTTGGATCCCTGCCCTGCAGCCTAACCATCCATCCTCTCCCTATCCTGCTGGTTTCCTGTCCTTACCCATCTGCTGACCTCGCTGTGTATGACCTTGGCCTGGCTTTGTTTACGATTCCAGTATCTCCATTTACTTGTATATACTATTTGTTGTTTGTGGGTCTGTGGTTGGTTTTGCACTGTTTATATTCCTCTTACTTGTCACTTATTTAATAAACACCATTATTTTTTCACTTATATGCGTTTCTGGTTTCCTCTGTGCAGTCCACACGGTCTGGTCAATTAAATCCCCTGACAGAGCCACAAGCACCGGATGCTGGCACAATGCCACCTTAAGCTTCTGAAAGGCTTCTTCAGCATCCGTATTCCATTTGATCATTACTGACTGTCTGCCTTTTGTTAAGTCAGTCAATGGTGCAGCGATGGTGGCTATGCCCAGAAATGCTCTAACCTGCTTTTTGGTTAGTGGATGGGGCCAGTTCTGTATGGCTTCTACCTTATTCAACTGAGGTTTCACTAGCCCCCTATCCACAATGTACCCTAGGTATTTGGCCTCCTCCATCCTGTCAGGGCTGTACTCAGCCCTTCCTTCTCTGAGCTGGCCGCTCAGCTGTCGGCTAATTGCCAGCTCCCAGCTCTCTCCACAGTTACCCAGCTGTTGTTGTTTCTGCTCGTCAATCCTGCCTACTTAAAGCCGTCCAGCTCACTTGATCTCTGCCTTCGCCTTTGTCAACGTCACAGAGACTTTCTCCTGCATTTGTTGAAGACTTGCTCGGCTGACATTCCTTCTGGCTCCTGATCCTGCTTGCTGTACTTCTACATTTATCTCTGGCTCTCTGACATTTGCTTGGCTGACTACCCGATCCGGTTACTGAACTCTGGCTTGTTTTGACTACGCTTACTCTGTTTACCTTATTATTATTATTATTAAACAAGTGTGATTAAACTTTACTTCTGTCTCGGTCTGATTCATGGTTCCTGATAGGCGAAGGCCATGAATTCAGAAGAAACAGTAAATCCACTTGTTGGTATTATTTTTTCCAGTTTTGATGAGCAGGATCACCGCTTGGATCAGTTTGCCATAGCGTTACAAAGTCGCCTGAGTCGCCTGGCTCACCTGGAAACTCCCACTGTGGCTGCTCCGGTACAACCTGAGTTGCAGGCCGTTTCTGATGTTACGCCAGTCTCTGTGCAGGCACCCGCCTCAAGTATTACCTCTATAAGAGGTATGTCTAATTCCGCTCCGCTTCCCCAGCGATTTGGGGGCAATCCAGTTCAATGCAGAGGGTTTCTCAACCAGGGTGAGATTTACTTTGAGATGCTGCCCCAGGCATTTCCCACGGACAGAAGCAAAGTAGGTTTCGTGATATCTTTGCTTTCTGAGAGAACCTTGGCCTGGGCAAACCTTCTATGGGAGACGCAAAAACCTGTTGTCTTGAGTTACCCTGACTTTGTGGCTCTTTTAAAAGGGTATTTGACATTCCCGCACGCTCCGCTTCTGCTGCCAAGTGCCTCATGTCCATTAAACAGAGTACGAGAACTGTTGCCGACTACGCCATTGAACTTCGTACTCTGGCAGCAGAGGTTGCTTGGAACAATGAGGCCCTCGTGGCTGCTTTTTCTCATGGTCTTTCGGATTCCATCAAGGATGAGATAAAATCATTTCTAAGAATAGGGGTTTGGTCGGCTAGTTGTCTGCAAATGTGCCACATCCTAAATTCAAGAAATTAAACAAAAATAATTCCCCTAGTGGACTTTAAAGGCACAAGTAAACAGATGTGTAAAGAAATATTTTAAATAGATAACAATTTATTCATTACAACATAAACAAATAGCATAGGTAAAAGAAGGAATGCGATTACATATATTTATAACTAGTGATACCAATGCATTTGCACCCGACGCGTTTCGGAGATATTTTAGCCTCCTTCTTCAGGGGTGGTTGTAAGCTTTAACAAAGGTTCCTGTATAAGGAATAGTATATACAATATAGAAATAATAAGTATATGTGTATATTAATCAAGCCAAAAAACATCTAAATGCAATATATTGTATTCAATATATTTGTTTACACTTACATTGATATATAAATACTGGCTACGCATTCCAGAAAGATTTAAAAACAAAGGTATTGACACATACTGCCCATCAAGCGCGTCTTCCAATCGTGATGTGTACAACTTTGGTGTGGACCCATTGTTGGGACCCAACAATCTAGATTATGCATGTATAATCACTTTGTATACCTAGATCCCACTTATACAATGTCCATCAGAGTTATACAGTCTATTTTTATATATATATGTTTGTGAATCGAAATCATTGTTCTACAATCTTGCCCCTCCATTAGGAACCACCCTAACCTGTATACGCTGCCCATTAGCGCCTCTTCCTATATATAAGTGATTAGCTCACATTATATACATTTTGTATATCATACAACATCAGTGCCTCTTTATTTTTGCTGTTTGTATTTTTCCACTCTGTGATCTGTCATCCGCCCGGCACACAAAGCCGCCTGAGCGATCCCAGCTCATGGCGGCGCTGTGTGAGGTACAGTGTTGTTGACACTGTCCTCCATCTTGCGACCCCGGCGGACATGCGCAGTCCGCCGGGGAAGCCAGACGTGCCGGCGGGTGGAGTAGGCGTGACCACGCCTCACCGCGTCTGCGAGCGCATGCGCTGTGGGGATTTGGCGGCGCTCGCTCCGCCCGGGGGGCCAGTCTCAGCGCGTCTGTCCCTCCCCTACCTCTTCAATCAGCTGTTGGATATGTCATCAACAGCTGATTGGTGGGGAGGGTCAATATACTCTGGCAATGCTCACACCGAGCGTCATCTGCTGCAGGCAGGACGCTGTCGGTGTGAGCTATCGACCCATACTGTGAGTACCCTGACACTATACTGAATCTCGGCACAACTTTTACTGCAAGTTACTACATTCATACTACAATATTTCCTCTCATGTCTCTGCCTTTTCTGTGTGAGCTACTGATCCATACTGTTAGTACCCTGACACCATACTGAACCTCTGCACAACTTTTACTGCAAGCTATCTTATTCAGATTACATCTATCCCTCTCATGCCTCTGCCTTTTCTGTTCTCCCAACTCCCCCTCTTTCCTTTCTCCCCCTTCCCCCCTCTTTTCCTTTCTCCCCCCTTCCCCCCTCTTTTCCTTCCCCCCCCCCCTTCCCTTTCCTTCCCTTTCTCTTTCTTCTCTTGTCCTCTCCTCCCTTCCTTTCCCCTTCCCCCTTCCCCCCCCCTTTTTCTTTTTCTCCCCCCCCCCCTTTCCTCTCCCCCCCCTCCCCCCCTTCTCATACTTAAATGAGAATTTAAATACTCCACATCTACACATACAGTTTTGGCAAATGACATTTGGACTTGACTGAGACCTTTCTATGTCTCTTTTTCTCCATGTGGATTTTTCCAGCTATCCAAGACCCATCTTATGTACACCTATTGTCAGTCGATACCCCCCCCTTTTTTTCGAACTCTGAACAGTGGACCTATCAGGTAGGACGCATTTAAAAACTCTCTACTCACTACTGAATACATTTATAATTCTAGTTGTTACACATCTCCTTATATATTTTCGTAATTTACAGGACCCGCATTTGGCCTCAGTGTGATTCCAGATCCAAACTAGTGTATGCCCTTGATTGATGGGCCCCTCTTCCTATCACAAGGAAGTAAAATCACTCTATATATCCATACCTAGCTACTTCTATCCTGATAAAGGCCATAGGAATACTTTGGGCACACCAAACTAAGTTGTACACATCACGATTGGAAGACGCGTTTGATGGGCAGTATGTGTCAATACCTTTGTTTTTAAATCTTTCTGGAATGCGTAGCCAGTATTTATATATCAATGTAAGTGTAAACAAATTGAATACAATATATTGCATTTAGATGTTTTTTGGCTTGATTAATATACACATATACTTATTATTTCTATATTGTATATACTATTCCTTATACAGGAACCTTTGTTAAAGCGTACAACCACCCCTGAAGAAGGAGGCTAAAATATCTCCGAAACGCGTCGGGTGCAAACGCATTGGTATCACTAGTTATAAATATATGTAATCGCATTCCTTCTTTTACCTATGCTATTTGTTTATGTTGTAATGAATAAATTGTTATCTATTTAAAATATTTCTTTACACATCTGTTTACTTGTGCCTTTAAAGTCCACTAAAATCATTTCTAAAGTCATTACAACGCAGGGTGCCGTTGGGTTTCAGTACCAAAACTTTGTTGGGTTTGAGGCTTAGAGAGGGTACCAGGTCAGTTCCAGCAGGGTCTTCTGCATTGACACCTACCACAGCGGACACCGGTTCTCGATCTCTCCAGGGTTTTAACAAATTGATGTGATACATTTGGTATGGTTTCCTTTTACCAGGTTGGTGCACCCTGTAGTTCACCTCACCCACTTTTTCAACCACCTCAAAGGGACCATGCCATTTGGCTAAAAATTTGCTCTCTACTGTGGGAATTAGAACAGCCACCTGGTCCCCCACTTGAAACTGCCTGATGTTAGCGGACCAGTTGTACACCCTCCTCTGGGCATCCTGGGCCTTCTGGAGATGCTCCCTCACTAATGGCATCACTCTAGCCACCCTCTCCTGCTTTTGAGTGATATGTTCTACCGCCATTTTGTGTGGTGAGGACTCACTTTCCCAGGTTTTCTTCACTAGATCCAGCAGTCCACGGGGCCCGTATACCAGTTCAAACGGCGAGAAACCCGTGGATGCCTGTGGAACCTCTCGGATAACAAATAACAGGGCAGGGAGCAACATGCCCCAGTCCTTTCTGTCCTTTTGGACCACTCTTTTTAACATTCACTTTAGGGTCTTATTAAACCTCTCAACAAGGCCATCTGTCTGAGGGTGATAGACGGATGTCGGCAACTGCTTGATCTGAAACAGTTTGCACAAGTCCGCCATCACCTTTGACATGAGAGGGGTGCCCTGGTCCATCAGTATCTCCTTGGGGAACCCATTTTGTGAAAACATTTGAAACAACTCCTGGGAAATGGCCTTAGAGGAAGTTTTCCTTAAAGGGACCGCTTCAGGATACCTAGTTGGACAATCAAGGACTACTATATATTGGTGTCCCCTGGCTGACTTTACTAAGGGCCCCACCAGATCCATAGCAATCCGTTCAAACGGTACCTCAATTATGGGCAGAGATCCCAGGGGGTTTCTGTAGTGGGACACTGGGGCGGTTAGTGGCAAGTGGGGAATCGCTGTGGGCTAAATCAAGGAGCATCCGCCGATACGACTGGGGAACCAGCAACTGCTCCACAGTTTCCCCTCGGCTTTCAGCTACTCTATAAAGCAAGTCCCCGTTCAATGCAAAGTGAGGAAACCTTTGTTCGGCATCGGGCACTTGTGGGACTTCATTAATAACTGATACCTGCTCCCGAGCATTGACCAAAGTGGGGTCCTGTAGCTGCGCAGTGACAAATACACCCCTGGACACCCCCAAATCTGGGTTCACTAGCCTAGAGGAAGTTTCCCCCTCATCCTCCTCAACCAAGGTCTGCAATGGGGAAGATTTCTCTTCGTCCTCCCCCAACATGACCTGTAGTGGAGAGATCCCCCCCCCCAGAGGTCAATTCGGTCTTGAGACCTGAAAGATGAGCATTATCAACAATATTCTCTGAAATGTCATTATCAGTGACAGGTATCTCAACATTATGGATGTGTGTTGTGGGTGGTTCTGGACCAAACCCCTCAAGGTTTGGCTGCAAAAGGCCCAGTGTCCCCAGTTCTCCTGGCTGTCCTGGCATCCCCGTCTGTACCTGGTTACACAGTTTAATAAACAACATGCAGTCACACCCCACTGTGATGTCATGTATCAAATTTCTTACCACCCCAACCTCTTGTGTCACTGAGGTACAGCCATAGGAAACAGTCACCGGAACCAGTTGGTACTCCCTGGTGTGCCCATGTATACACTACCCGTAGAGTCTTACTTACAGGGCAGAGTCTTCCAATCACCCTGGCATGTACCAGTGTCACCATGCTACCAGAGTCCAGTAGAGCCCTGGCAGGAAGGTGATTCACCCACACTTCACACTCAAACCGTCCTGCAGCCAGACCAAGATGAGTGGCACATGCTCTTTGCACATAGAAGGAGCTTCTCCGACCAGTCCCACAATCCACAGGGCTCCTCCTGAAGTGGGCATTGTGCCCGGGTGTGCCCCCAGGACCGGCATCGCCAACACTGTATGTCCCTCATCCTTGGGACAGGAACCAACCTCCGTGGTTCTGCGGAAGATGATGCAGGTTTGCGAGTTCCAGCATCTGGCAGGGCTTCTCTCCTAGGTGCTGTGGCTGGCCTGGTTGCCCTCCTTGGTGAGGGTTCCTGATGCTTGGCAGGCCCGAGCATGTCCTCCACCACGGTGTACCTTTCGACCCACTCTACCAGCTGGTCAGCAGTTGCAGGGTCTCCATGGCTTACCCAGCGCTGTAGGTCGTCTGGCAGGGACCGCAGGTGCCAGTCCATCACCACCCGTTACACCATTTGCGGGCCTGTCAACTTCTCTGGTTGCAGCCAGACCAGCTGCACCAGTTTGTGCATTTGGGACCTGGGTGTTCGGCAGGTTTATACTAGGGTTGTCCCGATAACGATACTAGTATCGGTATCGGCACCGATACCGAGCATTTGCCCAAGTACTTGTACTCGGGCAAATGCTCCAATGCTTCCGTCGATACCTGGGCTGTCAGCGGTGATCGGCACGTGAGGGAGTTACAAGCTTCTCTCCCAGTGGCTTTCAGCTGCTTTAGTGACATACAGCGGTGATCGGTGCTTGTAACTCCCCCACACATGATCACCGCTGACTGTCACCTCATCCTCCTCAGTCCCCCTCCGTTGCTCTGTCCCCCTCCATTGCTCTGTCCCCCTCCGTTGCTCTGTCCCCCTCCGTTGCTCTGTCCCCCTCCGTTGCTCTGTCCCCCTCCGCTGCTCTGTCCCCCTCCGCTGCTCTGTCCCCCTCCGCTGCTCTGTCCCCCTCCGCTGCTCTGTCCCCCTCCGCTGTCCTCCTCCATTGCCCTCCTCCGTTGTTCTGTCCCCCTCCGCTGTCCTCCTCCGTTGCTCTGTCCTCCTCCGTTGCTCTGTCCCCCTCCACTGTCCCCATCCGTTGTCCCCATCTGTTCCGGCGTTCCTCTGTCCCCCTCTCCTTCTCTGTCCCCTCCGTTCTGCTCTCCCTCTCTGCTGTGTGAGTGGACAGAGTCAGCTGACTCTGTCCATTCACATAATTGAAACATTGTAATCTTCTGTGATTATGATGTGTCAGTTTATGAATGGAGAGGAGCCGCTGTCTTCTCTCCATTCATTCTCAGTGCAGCTGAGGCTGCAGAGAAAGGGACAGGGGAATCTCTATCCTCTGTCTCTTTCTCTGTCTCAAAGGGGAGATATCAGAGGTCTGTTAAGACCCCTGATATTTCACCAAAGCCCCCCAACAGGGCTGATTAAAAAAAAAAAAAACACACATATTGCAATAAAGAATAAAAAAAAAAATATTATTGTAAAAAATAATAAATGTAAATGAAAAAACAAAACACATAGACACCGTTCACCCCCCCTCCCCCCTAAAAAAAAAACATTAAAAAAAATAAATAAAAAAACACTGTCACGTGACATTAAAAAAAAGTATCGGTAATCGGTATCGGCGAGTACTTGAAAAAAAGTATCGGTACTTGTACTCGGTCCTAAAAAAGTGGTATCAGGACAACCCTAGTTTATACTTCCAGCGGTGAACCTTTGAGCCCGGACGGCTGTGGCCACTCCCAGGCAGGCCAGGATCTCTGCCTTCAGTCGCTCATAGTCGTTGATGTGCTCAGCCGGAAGGTCAAAGTAGGCCTTTTGCGGGTTCACAAAAGGGGAGATAATGCCAGCCCATTGGTCACGGGGCCACCCCTCTCTCTCCGCTATCCTCTCAAAAGGTAGTGAGAAAGGCCTCTACATCATTGCTGGGTGTCATTTTTTGCAAGAAATGGCTGGCCCTCATGACCGCTTGCTCCCGTCCCTCAGCCAGGCAATGCACTGCCTCCTGCAAGGCAGCCACCTGTGCTTGAGTGGACTCCTGCTGGGCAGTAAAGTGGGCGGCTAGCAACTGTGTGCTTTCCTGCTGTGCAGCTACAGCCTGTGCCAGGGCCCGCTGCTGCTGAGCCATCTCTTCCTCATGGCGACGGTTTGCCTCTGCAACACAACACAAAAAATGTGAATGTCCTATTACTTTTTGTAGAAGAAACAATGGCTACAATAGACCCTGGTGTGTTCCATAGAAATTCATGACTTCCTGGTATGTAGATTTGGGACATAATAACCAGTAGGACACAGAAAACAGTTCACCAGCTGAACTAATTAGCACACACCCTGCACCCATAAACTATGTTTGCATGGCATCCCCGGCATTCCTCCATGTGCGTAATTGCCTGGCGTGTCAATTTAGTCTGCTGCAGCTGCTATGTTTGCACAGCATCCCCACGTCCCTAAAGACAGGTCCAGGCTTCATGCTAAACTCTCTGGGGCCATGGGTTGGACACCCCTGATGCAGTGCAAGGGCCTGCCTGATTGGATGCAGAGTGAATGGAGAGACAAGTGGGTCCACCTATTCCAAAGTTTTGATAAATCTAAAGAAAATTGTACAGGGATTGTACAAGATATATAGAAGGTCTGAAGAAAGAAAAAAAAAAATTAATAAATGAAGTACCGTATATACCAGATGACGAAAAACTTTGTCCAAATTATATCTTTTATAGCAGCCTTTCTCAAACTTTTTTTAATACAGAGGAACCCTTAAAATAAATGTAATGTCTTGGGGAGCCCATGCTATATTATTTAATCTTTAGCTTGCGGCATTTGCGTGGCCAGTAAGCTGTAAATATAATAATACATAAAAGAATAAAGAATGTAATGCGTCTAGCATATTTGACACCAGAAGCAGATCATTTTTGAACACTCCCCTGCTTTAGAAGAAAAAAATGTTTCAGTAATAATCATGAAACAGAACAAATAATAATGGCCAGAAAAGAAACACCAACTGTGAAAATTGGTTGTTACATTGGTGGTCAGTAAAAAAGTGCCTTCTTAAATTGGTAGTCGGTGTAGTGGTCCCATTGGGCAACAGGAATATGATCCCTTATATTAATGGTCAGTGAGAGAAGGACACTCTTTTATAATGTTGACCAGTGAGAAAACTTCCCCCTTGATATCAGGGAACTACTTTGCTATGCTCTGATGTCAAGGGGCACTGTGCCATGCTCTGATGTCAGGGGGTACTGTGCCATGCTCTGATGTGATGTCAGGGGGCACTGTGCCGTTCTCTGATGTCAGGGGGCACTGTGCCGTGCTCTGATGTCAGGGGGCACTGTGCCGTGCTCTGATGTCAGGGGGCACTGTGTCGTGCTCTGATGACAGGGGGCACTGTGCCATGCTCTGATGTGATGTTAGGGGTTACTGTGCCATGCTCTGATGTCAGGGGGCACTTTGCCTTGCTGTGATGTAAGGGGTCACTGTGCCATGCTCTGATGTAAGGGGGCACTGTGTCATGCAATGATGTAAGGGGCACTGTGCCATGCTCTGATATAAGGGGCACTGTGTCATGCTCTGATGTCAGGGGGCACTGTGCCATTCTCAGATGTAAGGGGGCACTACTGTGCCATGCTCTGATGTAAGGGGCACTGTGTCATGCTCTGATATCAGGGCACTACTTTGCCATGCTCTAATGTCTGGGGCACTACTGTGCCATGCTCTGATGTAAGGGGAACTGTGTCATGCTCTGATATCAGGGCACTAGTGAGCCATGCTCTGATGTAAGGGGCACTGTGCCATGCTCTGATGTCAGGGCACTACTGAGCCATGCTCTGATGTAAGGGGCACTGTGCCATGCTCTGATGTCAGGGCACTACTGAGCCATGCTCTGATGTAAGGGGCACTGTGCCATGCTCTGATGTCAGGGCACTACTGATCCATGCTCTGATGTAAGGAGCACTGTGTCATGCTCTGATGTCAGGGCACTACTGTGCCATTCTCTGATGTAAGGGGGCACTGTGCCATGCTCTGATGTCAGGGGGCACTACTGTGCCCTTTTCTGATGTAAGAGGCACTGTTTCATGCTCTGATGCTGGGACACTACCGTGCCATGCTCTGATGTTAGGGGCGCTACTGTGCCATGCCCTGATGTCAGGGGGCACTGTGCCTTGCTCTGATGTCAGGGAGCACTGTGCCATGCTCTAATGTTAGGAGGGCACTGTGCCATGCTCTGATGTCAGGGGGCACTGCTGTGCCATTCTCTGTCGGGGCACTACTGTGCCATGCTCTGATGTCAGGGGGCACTACTGAGCCATGCTCTGATGTCAGGGGGCACTACTGTGCCATTCTCTGATGTAAGGGGCATTATGCCATGCTCTGATGTCGGGGCACTACTGTGCCATGCTTTGATATAAGGGGCACTGTGCCATGCTCTGATGTAAGGGGGCACTGTGCCATGCTCTAATGTCAGGAGGCACTGTGCCATTCTTTGTCAGGGGCACTGTGCCGTGCTCTGATGTCAGGGGCACTGTGCCATGCTCTGATGTAAGGGGGCACTGTTCCCCTCTGTGGGCGATCTGGTACTAACTGACACTGGCTGGCAGGGTTACGAACTGACACTAATGTCACTAGTGACACTAATACAATGATAATACTGTACACTGTACTAATTACACTGGCTGGGAAAGGGTTAACATCAAGGGGTTAACTGTGTCTAACGATGTGAAAAAGTGTGCTGCTTTTAAATACTGGTTGGTTACTATGCACAGATACACCAGATTCTGTGTGCACCAGGTTTAATAACTCTCACTACTGGTCCTGGTAGCCATTGTTTCTGCTACAAAAAGTAATAGGACATTCACATTTTTTGTGTTGTCACAAGAACAGGAGGCGGCGGGGCAAATCTTGTTTTGGCGACAATTGTCTTAAAGCGGTTGTATACCTGCAACAAAAAAAAACAACCTGTAAGGCAAAGGCATAATGAGCTAGTATGCAACACATAGTAAGCTAGTATGCAACGCATACTAGCTCATTATGAAATACTTACCTTAGAATGAAGCTTCAGCATCGCATCCTGGTCACCGGTTCTCAGCTCCACCGATGTGAGTGGCCAGAGCCATGATGACGTTGCTCGCACGCATGCGTGACAGAGTTTAATTTCCGACAAGGAGCTCTGATTTTTCGTCATCGTCCGCCGAACCTTCAGAGAGCAACCGCCGCTGATGTCATGCAAGGTGAATATCTCTTAAACCGTACAAGTTTAGGTGATATTTCTTTTACCTACAGGTAAACCTTATTATAGGTTTACCTGTAGATAAAAGTGTAAAAAAAAGGAGTATACAACCACTCTAAAAGGGGATATTTCCTCACTTTGGAGAGATCTCTATTTAATCACTTACCATTTTCTCGCCCTGGAAACAATTCAACAGTGTCGGCTGCCTGATCAGATCATCTTTGATCGCCTCTATGACCTTGGAGGACTGGAGCGAAGGCATGACGTCACTTCCGCTTCAAGGTGGAAGTAAATAATTTTTCATTTTTTAAAGCAAAAGATCAAAAAAAATGTTTTTACCTTTTGCTTCTAAAGGTAAAGAAGAGATTTGGGTTTTTTTGACCCCAGATCTCTCCATAAAGAGGACCTGTCATCCTTATTTTTATTACAAGGGATGTATTCAATCCTTGTAATAGGAATAAAAGTAATAAATAAATAAATAAATGAAGGAAAAGTGTAAAAATAAAAAAAAATAAAAAAATGAGGGTAAATTTTTTTTTAAAGCGCACCTATCCCTCCATGCTCGCACACAAAAGCAAATGCATACTTAATTTACGCACACATATGTAAACGGTATTCACACCACACATGTGTGGTATCGCCACAAACATTAGAGTGAGAGCAATATTTATATTGTGTCTTCTATGGAGATTTTTTAAGTACTGTAGATTGTTGCCATTCCACGAGCATGCACAATTTTAAAGCGTGACATGTTAGGTATCTATTTACTCAGCGTAACATCATCTTTCCTATTATACAAAAAAGTTAAGTACATAGTGTTTTTTGGTTTTTTTAATTCATTAAAATGTATTTTTTCCAAAAAAAAAAAAAAAAAGTTTGAAAAACCGCTGTGCAAATACCGTGTGACATAAAAAAAATTGCGATCGCCATTTTATTCCCTAGGGTCTCTGCTAATATATATATAATGTTTGGGGGTTACAAGTAATTTTCTAACAAAAAATACTGAATTAAGCTTGTAAACAAAAAATGCCAGAAAAGGTTTGGTCTACAAGTGGTTAATTAAGGAAATCTTCCTGACACAAGACGGGAAAAAAAAAAAAAAAAATCACAAAAGGGGTTGTTGTAACTATTCCCTGCTCTATTCAAAACTCAAAAACTTGCCAAAATTATGTTACCCCAAATAAAAAAAAGTTTTGACTTTTTAAAAAATCAAGAAAATCATTACGGTCTATGACTCTTTTTTCTTACACATAGACTTTCTTTATTTTTACGGTCATTTACAATCCTTTCTTTTATAATTATGTATATGAATTACGTACACAATTTTAAATATTAGTTAGTCCTTGTATAATACTACCAGGTAATTCAGGACAAGCAACTCTCGGTTTTCCAGAGATAAGCTTTATTGCGACATTCCAGATGCAGAGCATGCAATTAAGAACAATGGTATTATCATAGAGTGCATTAGGGTGTGCACCCCAAACAGAAGCTCAAACACACTTAATTATATATATATATATATATATTTCACACAAACACACATAACTATTTGTACATAGGAATAGTGATCCTTTCTTGTCCCTGAAAAGCAGGAAGAAAAAACAGCCAGCTTTTAACTTCAGCTTGTTCAATTCAACTTTGACAGTAAAAACTAGAAGATGATTGATTACTATGCACAGTTGCACCTGATTCAATGTGCACCATTCTGACCCTTCCACACTCTTTCCAAAACTTAAAACAAGTGGCTCTAAAGACACTTTAAAGTACTGGATAGTGTATATCAAGACCAGGGATTGCAAAATCTTCTGGGAAAGAAGTTATATTTATAAATACATCCCAAAAATAGAAAAATTTAAAGTGATTTAACTGTGTGTTCCCTCAGTGTGTTCTAACTGTGTGGGGATGGGAGTGACTAGGAGAGGAGACATATCATTTTACCTACTTATTAGGAACAAACAATATGTTTCCTCTTCCCTGACAGCACAGGGCTTTGTGTGTTGGTGCTCGTGCAGTCGATCGCTCGTGGTGGGCGGCGAGAGCGCCCGCCGGCCATATGCAGCAGGCGATTGCATGTGCCGCCGCCCTCTGGCGGGCGAAAAGCGGAAGGACATACCCGTACGGGGTTTTGCCCAGGGGGGCCATTCTGCCACAGTATATCTACATTAAGGTTAAAGGGGTTGTAAAGGTAAAATTTTTTTGACCTTAATGCATTCTATGCATTAAGGTGAAAAAACTACTAACCATACCGCCGTCCCCAGCCCCCCGTTTTACTTACCTGACCCCTCGAAATTCGGCTGCTCGTTCACGTCCTCGATTCCGCTGCTCAGCCTGGCCGCTGATTGGCTACAGTGGATGGATTGGAAGCAGCGCAGCCATTGGCTCGCGCTGCTGTCAATCACATCCAATGACGCGGCGCGCTGGGGGGCGGGGCCGAGTGATACAGCGAGCGGCTATAGCCGCCGGCTGTATCACGGGAGCGCGCCCGCAATAACTAACCACCATGCGAGGGAGCTCGCATTAAGGTGGTTAATTATTGCGGGGAGGAGCTGAGACAGCCGCCGAGGGACCCCAGAAGAGCAGGTTCGGGGCCACTCTGTGCAGAACGAGCTGCACAGTGAAGGTAAGTATAACATGTTTGTTATTTTTAAAAAATAAAAAAAATACCTTTACAACCCCTTTAAGGAGTAGGTCAAACAAATATAAATCCCTCAATGGGTAAATGAGAGTGGCCAGTTAAGGCTGAAGCTGCTACCACTCACACCTGCTGATTTGCAAGTGTCACTAGTACATATATAAAACAAATAAAAAGGCAACGCTACATATCAATAAACACAGTCCAATTATTCCAGGTGTGCTATCATAAAAAGTGCTTACATATATCAAAGTCAAAATATTATTGCAAATATAGGCGATTCCACTAATATATATATATATATATATATATATATATATATATATATATATATATATATATATATATATATATATATATATATATATATATATATATAGTGAAAGTCAAAAGGCAGGGTGCAGTCCACGCCCCACACTACATAAGGCTGCTTACACGGCGGCCGTATGTAGTGTGATACGTGGAAGAGATTTAGAGAACGTTAGCTAGATTAGGCAGGTTAGTTAGTGATTTGCAGGCAGTTTAGTACATATACAGTATATATATAGTGCAGGCAGTGTACAGTATATAACACAGTGCAGTCGGTGTACAGTATATAAGTGCAAGCAGTGTACAGTATATAATACAGTGTATTGAAGTTGTTAAGGGGAACCCTACAACAGAATTAAGGAAAAAAACGGCATGGGGCCCCCCCAAAATCTATACCAGGCCATTTGGGTCCGTTATAGATTTTAAGTGGAACTCCTCGCAATTTTTTTCCGAAAAAACAGCTTGGGGTCCCCCCCAAACTCCATACCAGGCCCTTTGGGTCTGGCATAGATTTTAAGGATAACTCCACGCCAAAATTAAAAAAAAAAATCTATACCAGACCCTTATCTGAGCAAGCAGCCTGGCAGGCCAGGAAAGGAGGGGGACGAGCGAGCAGCCCCCCTCCTGAACCATACCAGGCCACTTGCCCTCAACATGGGGAGGGTCCTCTGGGGTCCCCCAAAAGTACCTTGTCCCCATATTGATGGGGAGGAAGAGGTAGGCCAAAAAGGAGGGAGTTGCAAAAGTTGAGCTGAGACATAGAAATATTGCAGAAATATTGGTAGGTTGCCATAAGCCGTTTTGTGATTGAAAGCTAGAAAATTGCTTGTGCATGTGGTTATTGGTTAACATTAGGCACTGGCACCCCAGGGCACAATTTTGCAGCTAATTGGTGGTATATTTTTCCCACACCATGAAAAAATTGTGGGCATGATTAAAAGATGGAACGCCTAATATTATATAATAAAATACTCAGCAACTCACCCTGGAATGATGTAGTTCGGCCATCATTTTCAAAAAGGACCTTGACATCTAACAGGTTATTGGCTTTCCACAGTGTGTCCCCCAGTGACGTAACTTCCGCTATCCATGGAACACACGTCGTACAGTGGCGAACCCGGAACTTACTGATGCCTGTTTTACAGAGTCGTCTCGTGAGTGGCATTTGTTTGGTTGCGCATTTGATTTAGTATTAGCAGTACTTCACTATCAGCTTTTTTATCTCTGTTTCCCATTATGAATCATATACTTCGGTCCATCCACATGAATATCTGCATGGAAGCTTCTCTGAGATTCTAGTTTTTACACATCAGATCTTTTAGATCACAGCCCTATTGACCCCTAGACTGCAAAGATGAGGGTGCATTAACTCTGGTGAGTAGGGTCACAAGAGGGGAGTGGCACTTGAAAAATCCTATCCTGAACCACAAAGCACTAGAATTTGCATTCGGAGCACTTAGCACTTTATAGCCGCGGCCATCGCAGGGAAAAGTGGAGGTAACTCGGGTGACGGTGGCGATCCTGGAGCAGCATCTGCAGGCTGGCAGAGGGCTCGGTGAGGGAGTCAGGATACAGGGAGCCGCTGTCAGGAGAGTGTTGCTTCCAGGCGCTTCAGCCGTGTCCCTGCGCGCATGCACGGCGGAACGGCGCTCCGGCGCATGCGCATTCGCGGCCCGGCAATCCGGCGCACGCACATGCGCACTAGCGCACGCCCTACGTGACACTTGGGCTGGCCTATAAAAAGGACTCTGGCACACAGACCAATTGCTGGTTTGTCTTCAGCTTCCTGTGAATCTCTATTTCCTGTTGTTTGATACCTGATTACCTGCTGTGACCCGGCTTGACCTCGACTCTTCTGCTTTTCTCCTGGACCTGACCCTTGGCTTGTTATATGGATTCTGCTCCTCTCCAGTGTTTGACCCTCTGCCTGTGACCCGGATCTGCATACTATCTCCTTGCCCTTGAACCTCTGCTTGTATCCTGGACTTTCCCTGTGTCCTCCTGACACACTACCTCAGCTTCTTTGGAAATACTAAATCCTGTGTGTGTTTGACCCTCAGCCTGGTTCTGGACTCTCTTGTACCTGCTCCGGCAATTAACCATCTGCCAGTCTCTGCACAGCTACTCCTCCCTGCAAGGACTACACGCAAGGGGGACTACCCCCCTGCTTCCTGGGTAGCCTGTGCCTCTTTGTGCATCCACTCCATGTCTCACCTCCAGGGGGCGGACTGCGCTTAGTCGCAAGGGTGAACCACTCTCGGCATTCGGTAAGTACTTTCCTGATAGCCCCGTGGTCTGCCGGGCGCCTGCTGATGACGTCACTCCCGGTCCCCTCTACCTCGTCGGCATCCACTGCCATGCAGGGGGACCAGCGATTTTTCCTTAAAATTCTCTCCTAAACTTGGGGTGCGTGTTATACGCCGGCGCGTGTTATACACCGATAAATACGGTATGTCCTACCCCTTTAAGGGGAGAAAAAACCTCATGGGGCGGAAGAAATCTATACTCACAGGTCGGCTAAAACACTGTACTTGGCTGGCAGCAAGGCTGTCTGTTCCGGAGCTGAGGCAAGGGACCCCACCCCAGCCAGGAAAACAGCCACATGACATGCCTGACTGCCACAGCACATTCCACATGTGTGGGGAGGACTGCAAGTATGGTGTTCTGGAAAAAATATATAAAAAGATGTGAAAAACATGTGTGAAACAAGTGTAAAAAGGTGAAAAAGTGTTAAAAGTGAAAAAAACATAATAAGTGTTTGAAAAGAAAAAAAAAGAAAAAATATATAATATGTGTATGTTCTAATGAGTGTTATGTGTGTATAAATATAAATACACACACAATAGTACATGGGTGTATTGCATGTGTCAAAAAAAGGGAAGAAAAAGGGCTGAGAAAAGAAAAAGAAAAAATTGTGCATACCTTACGTGTATGTATCCAGTGAATGGGCTGTGTGTGTTGCCTCCCTGGTGTCAAATACATAGTGAAATGCTAAGGCAATCAAGCTCACCTGCTTATGTAATCCAGGTATGGGGTGGGTCATGCACAACGTCGAATGAGAGTAAGAGTTGGCAGTGAAATCCACCACCGGCGCAAATGCCAAAGTGAAGCCCCGCCAAACCCCATCTCCGGCGTGAGATGGACCAAGGACGTCCCTGTATTGCGGAGTCAAAAGACGCCACAAACAGGTCGTATCATGACGCCGATGCGCAGGAGGGCCCCCCCGCCAATATCTCAAAAGAGACTCAGAAGGGAAGCACTGCTGCGCATAACAGCTCCGGAATCAAGACAAGAAAAGTGGCACCCCCCATACCCGACCAGCCTCAGTGTGGATGGAGTTATGTAGAACAACAGAGGCCCAGTAGGAAAATATTTCTTAATATAAAAAAAATTAGAAAAAATGGGCATGGTATCGAATGGTATATCTAATACAGATGTTGCATATGTCATGTAGCACTGACCCCCGAAGGAGCTGCTGATTTATTTGGGCCTGTATTCTGCTTTATTTCCCCTTTTTATATCTCAGTCCCTCTGACACAGCTGTGGTGTTGTAGTGTGCAGTCAAAACGAAAGCATAAAGGCAAGTTCAGAATACTCAATATAATATACCTGTCTGTAGGTACCTTACCCTCCTCTTGGCTGGTGATGAAGAGGAAAACAACACTCACACAGTTGTACTTAAAGATTAACCTTATTTACTGTAATTGTTTTAGAAGGTTTAAACTACAATGGTTGTACTGTCAGACCAACATAGTCTGACAGTCAACTGAAGTTTATATTACAAAGATACAATACAGGTATAAAATGTCTGAAATAATATATGAGTGGTGTAGTAAAGTAAATAGGATAACCGTCAGAGTGAATTTATCTCACTATGAGCACTATCCTATTTCCTGCGCGCTTTATTCTATATTAAATCAAAGATTAGCTGGATAAAGTGTAATACAACAATTACAGAGCTCTCTTATTTAATATCACACTACCCCAATATAGTAAAGGGACACAAGGCCTTGTGTTTTACTAAACAGTCCTTCTTTTCTTCTTTTCTTCTGCTAGCAAAAACAAAGTAGATTTGTAATCCAATGGGTTAAGGACTCCTGATCAAAGCAGACCGAAAATGTGAAAGTAAAGTTCTGGTGCAATAGCACTAAAACTAAATTTGATACCAGGGACTAAAACTAAATCCTCTTGACTTTACTTGTGGGGCTATGGGTCCCAGCAACTCTGCCTTGTGTAGACGGATGTATAAAAGTGCATCAAGAAACTTTTGGGCAACATCCCTCTCACCCAACCAGGACAGTGTTGTCAGAAGACTCCGTTCTGATGTACAGGGCTCTGTCTCTGGCTGGCCGCACTGCTGCGCTGCTCCGCTCCACACGACGAGACATTTCGGAACTCTCAGATGACTCCGACAGGCTCCTCTGGCTCCTTCCCAGTCTTGCCCCGCCGTCAATTTAGCTCTCTGGCGTGCCACAGTACTGCCGCTCAGATCGCTCTTCCGTGGAGGTAGGCCGCGCTGTGCTGCGGATCCTCCCAGGCTGGCCATGCATGTCCAAGAGACATAAGATGGCCGCTCCCAGCCTTTTTATAACCTTCCCACAATGCAGTTCTGTTCCCTGAGGTTTGTGGGAGTTACTGAGCATTGTGGGTAGGTCAAGTTAATGTCCAAATGTAAACAAACAGAACACTTCCATGTCAACTTGAATAATAAAAGAAATAAAGATGCAGTTCTTTTATATTTTGGCCGCTAGATGGCACCACATGATAAGATTGTCATGAAGATCCTGCCAGTAACCAGCGATCCAGGCGCACGGGAACACGGCCACGGGTTCCACTGCGCATGCGCGCGCGTTCACGGGTGCGATCACGCACGGGCACGCGCGCGCGCGCACTCCCGCTGGTGTCAGGCGGGCTATTTAAACTGGTCTGTCACACTCCATCCCCGCTGTCTGCTCTACAGCGTTCTGTGTGTGTTACCTGATCTGATCTGTGTATCCTGTTATCTGACCCGGCTTCCTGTTTGACCATCCTGCTATCCTGCCTGCACCAGACCCTCTTGGCTTGCCTGACCATCCCTCTGCATTACCCCTGGTACCTCTGCTGTCCGACCGCTACCGACCTCTGGCTTGTTGACCCTCCGCTGTGTATACCGGCTTCCAGTCTGCTATTACCTGCTGTTGTTCCTGGTTCCAGTCCAGCGTTCCAGTCTGTTACCTACTGTTGTTCCTGGTTCCAGTCCAGCGTTCCAGTCTGCTACCTACTGCTTGTTCCTGGTTCCAGTCCAGCGTTCCAGTCTGCTACCTACTGCTTGTTCCTGGTTCCAGTCCAGCGTTCCAGGCTATTACCTGCTGTTGTTCCTGGTTCCAGCCCAGCGTTCCAGTCTGCTACCTACTGCTTGTTCCTGGTTCCAGTCCAGCGTTCCAGTCTGCTACCTACTGCTTGTTCCTGGTTCCAGTCCAGCGTTCCAGGCTATTACCTGCTGTTGTTCCTGGTTCCAGCCCAGCGTTGCAGTCTGCTACCTACTGCTTGTTCCTCGTTCCAGTCCAGCATTCCAGGCTATTACCTGCTGTTGTTCCTGGTTCCAGTCCAGCGTTCCAGTCTGCTACCTACTGTTTGTTCCTGGTTCCAGTCCAGCGCCCCGGTCTGCTACCTGCTGCTTGTTCCTGGTTCCAGCCCAGCGTTCCAGGCTCCTACCTGCTGTTGTTCCTGGTTCCAGTCCAGCGCTCCACTATCCGGCTTGCATACCTGTTGGGTTCCTGGTCCTATCTGCATTCCAGTCTCTGTCTTCAGTCTTCTCTTCAGGTTCCTGATTTCAGAGGGTGCCACCACTACTGAACTTCCAGCAACTATTGATCCTGCCAGGCACCCATACCACTCTTCACTCCTGGTCCTCTGTTTCCATTCCAGGGGAAGGGGAGTGGGAGCTGTAAGGGAAGTCTTTCCCTGCACTTCAGGCTCACAACCTACCAGGTACGTGACAGTAGCAGACAGCCATGTCTGAGCCTGAGCAGGGAACGTCTCCCATGGAGGAACTGGCAAGATTGACTGAAGCAGTCAAGAATCTACAGCAAAGATACACCAGGCTGGAGGAACGAGTGTTAACCCTGTCTAATCCCATTGGGGTCCAGGGAGCTCCCTCTGCTCCTGCTCCTTCAGTCGGGCCTTCTTCAACGGTGGTAATGCTCCCTCCAGAACCTAAGGTTCCTACACCTGAACGTTTCTTCGGAACTCGCCATAAGTTCAGAGCCTTCCGCAACTCCTGCAAATTATTTTTTGCTCTTCAGCCACGTACCTTTTCCCTGGAGGCTACAAAGGTGGGCTACGTAATTTCTCTACTCTCTGGTGACCCCCAAACCTGGGCCCATCGCCTCTTAGAGCAAAAGGACATATCCCTGACCAATCTCTCTACCTTCTTTGACGCACTGGGTCAGTTGTATGATGACCCCCAGCTGTCCGTAACTGCGGAGATGGCTCTGCACACCCTTCAACAGGGTCGCAGAGCAGCAGAGGACTATGTGGCTGAATTGAGGAAGTGGAGTGCGGATACTAATTGGAATGATGTGGCTCTCCGCTATCAGTTTCGGTTGGGACTTTCTGATTCTCTGAAGGATGAATTGGCCAGGGTGGGTACACCACAGACTTTAAATACTTTAATCGATCTAGCCATCCAGATCGATCGACGCCTACGGGAGCGTAGGTCTGAGAGAGCTATGGAGTCTTCTCGTCCAACTTGGGTTACCCCTAAGGTTTCCCATCACTCATCACCAACACCACCTACCTCCACGTTTAACTTACCTGAGCCGATGCAATTGGGAGTCCTGCGGCCTTCGCTCACCCAAGAGGAACGACAACGTCATCGAGCAAATAATTTGTGCCTGTATTGCGAGGAACCTGGGCACTATGTCAGGAACTGTCCCCTTAAACTCCGTAAGTGTTTATCTCTATCTACTGACTATGTGACACCTCTGGTTAAAAATACCACTCACCTTGCTCTTCCTCTTCTGCTACAGCTTCCAGGAAAGACCCTACAAATAACCACCATTATTGACTCGGGAGCTTGCAGCTGTTTCATGGATTCTCTTTTTGCCACCCAACACCAAATACCTTTGTCGCCTAAAGCCCATGGACTCTCTATCCATCTAGCTGATGGAACTGCTATCAAGTCTGGACCTGTTACTCAAGAGACTATCCCAATACCCGTTTCCATTTCCAACGCCCATCAGGAACAGCTACGCCTGGACATTATCGCTTCACCCCTGTTTCCCATAATTCTCGGCATGCCATGGTTACAGGCTCACAATCCGGACATTAATTGGATCACGAGTGAGGTTACCTTCCCCTCTCCTTATTGCCAACAGTTCTGCAGAACTCAGAATAACCAGAAGAACCCTACTCTGCTATGCCTAGATACAGATCCTAGTCTACACCCGTCCATTCCTTCTGCCTATCATGACTTATTGACCATTGACTTATGACCATTGAGTTACTTCCCGGTGCTGAAATCCCTTTTGGAAGAATATTTCCCTTAACTGAAGTGGAACAAGGGGCGTTGAAAGAATACATTGATGAAAACCTTAAAAGAGGCTTCATTCGTCCATCCACGTCTCCCGCAGGTGCATCTTCTTTGTGCAGAAAAAAGATAAAACCCTCAGGCCTTGTGTGGATTACCGCGAACTAAATAAAATCACTGTGAAGAATCGGTACCCTCTCCCCCTAGTACCAGAGCTGTTCCAAAGACTGGGGACGGCCACCATATTCACCAAACTTGATCTCCGTGGGGCCTAAAATTTAGTTCGTATTAGGGATGGAGACGAATGGAAGACCGCTTTTCGTACCCGCTATGGACATTTTGAGTACCTTGTGATGCCTTTCGGCCTGTGCAATGCCCCTGCTACATTTCAATATTTTATTAATGATGTGTTACGTGACTTTCTAGACCTGTTTGTCATCGTCTATTTAGACGACATATTGATTTTTTCTTGCTCCCTTGAATCCCATCGCAGGCACGTCAGAAGTGTGTTGGGCCGACTTCGACAACACGGTCTATATGCAAAGGCTGAAAAATGTGAATTTGAACAGGAAAGTATTCCATTTTTGGGGTTAGTCATTTCCAGTAAGGGCATTAAAATGGACCCTCAAAAGGTCACTGCAGTCCTAGATTGGCCAGTCCCGACAGACAAGAAAGGAATCCAGCGATTCGTTGGATTCGCTAATTTTTACCGTAAATTTATTAAAGGGTTTTCAGCCATCATTACACCCATCACACAACTAACCAAACAAGGTACACGCTTCCATTGGTCTGCTGAAGCTCAAAAGGCTTTTGAGACTCTCAAGGGCCTTTTCACCTCCGCCTCTGTACTAAAGCATCCAGATTCCTCTCTGCCATTTATACTAGAAGTGGACGCATCTGAAATTGCAGTAGGGGCAGTGTTGTCCCAAAGACAGGGAACTAAGGCCCTGCTGCATCCTCTGGCCTTCTTTTCTCGTAAATTGTCCACGGCAGAGAGAAATTATGATGTAGGTGACAGAGAGTTGTTGGCAATCAAGTCAGCATTGGAGGAGTGGCGCTATCTGTTGGAGGGTGCTGCTCATCCAGTCTTAATTTTTACAGATCATAAGAACCTGGAGTATTTGAGGTCTGCAAAGAGGTTGAAACCACGTCAGGCCAGGTGGGCTCTCTTTTTCTCCAGGCTCTCCTTTCATGTCACTTACCGCCCTGGTTCCAAAAATACCAAACCTGACGCCCTATCTAGGATGTTTCACAAATCCCAAGAGATTTCCCCTCCAGACACCATTCTGTCCCCGGGGAATTTTCTTTTACTTCAGGGAAACCTGCTTTCCCAGATTGAACAGGCTTCCTCAGGATTGGAATCTTCCATTAAAACAGAGCTCCAAGTTAAGGATGGGTTACTGTGGCATGAGAGTAGGATCTTTATACCTGAAACACTACGAGTTTCAGTACTAGAGCTCTGCCACGATCATGCGCTGCCTGGGCATTTTGGGGTAGATAAGACCACTGATTTGGTACAGCGTACCTTCTGGTGGCCTCAGCTACGCAAGGATTGTAAAGAGTTTGTAGAGTCCTGTACCACCTGCATTAGGAACAAAGGGCACAAAACAAAGGCATGGGGTCTACTAAAACCCTTGCCTGTCCCAGATAGGCCCTGGAAAATGCTCTCTATAGACTTTATTGTAGAATTACCCCCGGCTGGGGGTTTCACCTCAATCTTTGTTATAGTGGACCGGTTGTCGAAGATGGCTCACTTTGTCCCAATGAAGGGCACCCCTTCAGCTACAGAAACAGCACAAGCATTTATTAAAGAGGTCATCAGGCTCCATGGGGTACCAGTTAATATCGTTTCAGATCGAAGGGTACAATTTATCTCTCGATTCTGGGGGGCTTTGTGTAAAACCTTAAACATTGAACTTTCATTTTCATTGGCTTATCATCCCCAGACTAATGGGCAAACAGAAAGAACAAACCAGACCCTTGAACAATATTTGCGCTGTTTTTCTTCTTTTGCCCAAGATGATTGGATTTCTGTTCTGCCATTGGCCGAATTCGCTTATAACAATTCTATTCATTCTGCTATCAAACAGACTCCGTTTTTTGCGAATTATGGTTTCCACCCTTCATTTTTACCTAACTCTCTTCCAGAATGCACAGTACCCGCAGTCCAGGAGAAATTGGATTTCTTTACCTCCAAGTTTTACAGGACACCATGACCAGGACCCAGGAGTATAATAAAGTAACCTTCGATAAGAAAAGGGGAGGTGAGCTCTTACTGGCACCTGGGGATCAGGTATGGTTGTCCACAGTAAACCTCAGGTTGGCTTGCCCTTCCAAGAAATTGGGTCCCAAGTCTCTTGGACCGTTTTCTGTTAAACGGAGAATTAATGAAATTGCATACGAACTTGAACTCCCGGATTCACTAAAGGTACATCCAGTTTTTCACGTGTCCTTGCTCAAACCATCTATTGCCAACCCATTTCCAGGTTGAAGTACGGATCCTCCTGATCAAATCCTGGTAGATGGGGAGGAGGAATTTGAGGTGGAGGCTATCATGGACCATAGGAAAAGAGGTAACCAGAATCAATTTTTGATAAAGTGGAAGGGGTTTGGCCCAGAGGAGAATTCTTGGGAACCAGAAGATAATATTCATGCTGAAGATCTGTTACAAACCTTTAAAAGATCCCATCCAGAGAAATTTTCTCAAAGGGGCATCCGGAGGCTGCCCCTTGGGGGGGGCAATGTCATGAAGATCCTGCCAGTAACCAGCGATCCAGGCGCACGGGAACACGGCCACGGGTTCCACTGCGCATGCGCGCGAGTTCACGGGTGCGGGCGCGCACTCCCGCTGGTGTCAGGCGGGCTATTTAAACCGGTCTGTCACACTCCATCCCCACTGTCTGCTCTACAGCATTCTGTGTGTGTTACCTGATCTGATCTGTGTATCCTGTTATCTGACCCGGCTTCCTGTTTGACCATTCTGCTATCCGCCTGCACCAGACCCTCTTGGCTTGCCTGACCATCCCTCTGCATTACCCCTGGTACCTCTGCTGTCCGACCGCTACCGACCTCTGGCTTGTTGACCCTCCGCTGTGTATACCGGCTTCCAGTCTGCTATTACCTGCTGTTGTTCCTGGTTCCAGTCCAGCGTTCCAGTCTGTTACCTACTGTTGTTCCTGGTTCCAGCCCAGTGTTCCAGTCTGCTACCTACTGCTTGTTCCTGGTTCCAGTCCAGCGTTCCAGTCTGCTACCTACTGCTTGTTCCTGGTTCCAGTCCAGCGTTCCAGGCTATAACCTGCTGTTGTTCCTGGTTCCAGCCCAGCGTTCCAGTCTGCTACCTACTGCTTGTTCCTGGTTCCAGTCCAACGTTCCAGTCTGCTACCTACTGCTTGTTCCTGGTTCCAGTCCAGCGTTCCAGGCTATTACCTGCTGTTGTTCCTGGTTCCAGCCCAGCGTTCCAGTCTGCTACCTACTGCTTGTTCCTGGTTCCAGTCCAGCGTTCCAGGCTATTACCTGCTGTTGTTCCTGGTTCCAGTCCAGCGTTCCAGTCTGCTACCTACTGTTTGTTCCTGGTTCCAGTCCAGTGCCCCGGTCTGCTACCTGCTGCTTGTTCCTGGTTCCAGCCCAGCATTCCAGGCTCCTACCTGCTGTTGTTCCTGGGTCCAGTCCAGCGCTCCACTATCCGGCTTGCTTACCTGTTGGGTTCCTGGCCCTATCTGCATTCCAGTCTCTGTCTTCAGTCTTCTCTTCAGGTTCCTGATTCCACAGGGTGCCACCACTACTGAACTTCCAGCAACTATTGATCCTGCCAGGCACCCATACCACTCTTCACTCCTGGTCCTCTGTTTCCATTCCAGGGGAACGGGAGTGGGAGCTGTAAGGGAGGTCTTTCCCTGCACTTCAGGCTCACAACCTACCAGGTACGTGACAAAGATATAACATATATTACATTACATACCAAATATATGACCGCTACAGTCATTATTATTGTAACGACACCCAGAGTATGAAAGGGGTTAAAGTTGTTTAGGGCATTCCATACCCAAACACAAAGGCAGCTACCAAACACTTCCATCAGCCGAACAAGGAACCCATACAAATAATCCCCCCCCAAATACGAGACGAGGCTCTGTCTTGAGGGTCAACAGGAATCAAATCCTTATTTTCACACATGGACACAACAGATAAAATAACTCAGAGACTCTTTCTCCCCACCCTTGGAAAACTGGGCGGGCCAAACTGTCTAATGACAATGGACACAAAGGTCAGGTGTGTCCAACGTCTCATCAGCACACAGTCTTATCAGCAAGTAGAACTGCTGGAGGAATCCCCCCTCCCTCCATAGAAATACACATCCCATGATCCAAGGCAGACAAACAAAATAGAACAGTGGAATACAGCCCCACCCCAAACTAGCACAGCAAACAGTACACAAAAGCATGAGACAACACACAATATATACACCACATTGTGAAGCAGTCACTATTTATAATATGGCACATACGGGGTTCCCAGAGTTTTTTGTTTTGGGGGGGACATGGACTTAAATCCAAAGTAACATTAGTTCAGGGTCCCCAGGAATACACCTCACAAAGAGTATTGTTCCCTTAAAATCCAGGGCCCATAGTCGAAAGGCAAGAGGCTGGCATTCAGTCCTCTCCAAAAGCCTCTGTCCCGGCTAGGTCTGTCACATTTTTCCCCTTTCGGCAGGAGACTCACACAGGAGGAGACCCCAGACGGGTTGACTCCGAAGTTAGTCAGTAGTTCCAGCCTCCCAATGCCGGTATCCACACAGTACCCCAAATAAATTGTCCCAAACATAGCATTACTCACACAGCCAACCTCTGCCTCTCTCAGAGAACAAGCCCGCCACTGGGGAGAGGCCTGGACTGGCCCTTCTCCCTGAAGTCCTTTCAGCCACTGGAGAGAAGACAGGGTGACTGGGCTCACTCCGTCATGCTGTTGGGGACCTGGCCCGACCGCCCAGCATCACTGGGGTATACAAGTGGAGACTGAAGTCCCATCCACTTTTGGTAGGCGAAAATCCCCCAGTGCTTGAAAAGCATGGCTGCCATCCTCCTGTCCCAGTGCCGCACCAATTTTTGGGGTTGTGTCAGTGAAGACCGAAGTCCCATCCACTACCACAGGAACTCCCTCTTCTGTTAGGTGAGGGCAGAGGCTTGCAGCACTCTGCTCTTTTGCCAGCTCTTCTGCTGGGTTGGTGGCATCATTCTGAGGTGCCATCTGCTGCTGGGAAGGGACCATCTCTTTCTCACCCTGGGCCTCCGGAACCGCCTCAGGTGTAGGGCAGAGGTCTTGGACCCTCTGTCCGGTGGCTAGCGCTTCAGCTGGGGAAGTTCCTTGTAACTCCACAGATACTGCTGTTGGTGCTGGGCAGAGCACAGTGAATTTAGGCCCTAATACCAGCTCTTCTGCTGGAGGCTCATCAGGTTGTTTTTCCTCAGCAGAAAAGTCTATCAAATCCACTGTCTCTGCAACTGGTGTCTGGGGATAGAAGTTCGCAATCTCATGTCTGTGGAACCCAGAAGATGCTATCAGTGCTGGGCAGGGGTTAGCAGAACTCTGCCCTGTTGTCAGCACTTCAGCTTTGGGGATGGAAATCTCCAGATTTTCCACTGCCGATTCTTTAGCCAGGATTTCAGAGTTGTCAACTGGTAATTCCTGATAGTCCCAGACAAAGGGAGCCCCGCCCTGTTGCTGAGCAGAGTCTAGCAGCTGTCTGTAGGCAATCTCCAGCTTCCATTCCTGAACGGCCAGAAACTCCAAATCTTCCTGTGCCCAGTGCCCTTCCCATTCAGTCTTCGCTCTCTGTGCTCCCTTATTTCCTCCAAACGCCACTCCCGATCACTCCCAAAGTCAGGATCCCTGGACAGCCTCCAATACAACGATCCCAGGCCATCATAGTCAAAGCCTTCCGTGGGGCTGTCATCCTCTGACCACGGGCACTCTTGGGCTACATACCACTGGAGGGCTCTGTAGCTCTTGTCCAACTGCATCTCTGCCTGGATCAGCTTGCTTAACTCAGCTGTCCACTCCTGCTTCAGTTGTTCCCCCAATAACAGCATTCGTACGTCATACTGCGACCAGTAGCTTACATGGATGGAGGGGAGAACTTTTCCCTGGTGTTGCTGCTCGAGAGCTAGCGCTTTCTTCCAGAGTTCGCAGCGGATAGAATCATACCATCCTAGCAGGACCTGCTCTGATACTAGTCCTCTATGCTGTATCTGCATCTCTCGCAACCTCCTTCTGAATTCCTCTTCCATGGTGGCTGGTATCTGTACCTCTCCTTTCAGTTGGTGCTGCTGTGACTTCTGCTGCTGCAGCACCTCTTTGCTGTAGCCAATTTGCATCCAAAGTCACTATAACTAGATCTATGATCTCCACTGTAGGGTTAGGACCATAATGTGCCAGTCTTATTTTAACAGCCCGATCAAACCATGCCTCTTCGGGTGTCCTGTCTGTTACGCTGGGCCTTTCGGTTATGTTGGGTCTTTCGGCTCTATCCATTTCAAATAGTTCTGTTATAATGTCCCTCTTCTTACGGTTGTTGGCCAGTCGGCCCCGGTTCTCCAGTAAGTCCTTGAGGGAAGTGAGCTTTAGCCATTCATACTGTGCTTCCATTGTCCTGTGTCCTCTTGTAGCTGTCCTTCTGGGCTGTGGGAATGATCCCGCTGCTTGCCACCAGTTGTAACGACACCCCGAGCATGAAAGGGGTTAAAGTCGTTTAGGACATTCCATACCCAAACACAAAGGCAGCTACTGAACACTTCCATCAGCCGAACAAGGGACCCATACAAATAATTCTCCCTCCAAATACGAGACGAGGCTCTGTCTTGAGGGTCAAACAGGAATCAAATCCTTATTTTCACACATGGACACAACAGATAAAATAACTCAGACACTCTTTCTCCTCACCCTTGGAAAACTGGGCAGACCAAACTGTCCAATGACAATGGACACACAGGTCAGGTGTGTCCAACGTCTCATCAGCACACAGTCCTATCAGCAAGGAGAGCTGCTGGAGGAATCCCCCCTCCCTCCATAGAAATACACATCCCATGATCCAAGGCAGACAAACACAATAGAATAGTGGAATACAACACCACCCCAAACTAGCACAGCAGACAGTACACAACAGCATGAGACAACACACAATATATACACCACATTGTGAAGCAGTCACTATTTATAATATGGCACATACGGGGTTCCCAGAGTTTTGTGTTTTGGAGGGGACATGGACTTAAATCCAAAGTAACATTAGTTCAGGGTCCTCAGGCATACACCTCACAAAGAGTATTGTTCCCTAAAATCCAGGGCCCATAGTCGAAAGGCAAGAGGCTGGCATTCAGTCCTCTCCAAAAGCCTCTGTCCCGGCTAGGTCTGTCACAATTATATAAACATTTTGTTGATCAAATTAAATTATACTTATAGTACAATGTCAGGTATACCGCCAAGTGCCATAGACATGTCATAGTCACATAGTTACATAGTTAGTCAGGTGAAAAAAAGACACAATACCATCCAGTTCAACCATTAAAAAAAAAAAATACATAATCGTACAATCCAATATACCCAATTCTATACCCACAGTTGATCCAGAGGAAGGCAAAAACCCCAGCAAAGCATGCTCAAATTTGTTACAGCAGGGGGAAAAAATCCTTCCTGATCCCCCAAGAGGCAATCGGATTTTCCCTGGATCAACTTCACCTATAAATGCTAGTACCCAGTTATATTATGTACATTTAGGAAAGTATCCAGACCTTTCTTAAAGCAATCTACTGAGCTGGCCAGAATCTTTTCCACATTTTCACAGCTCTTACTGTGAAGAAACCTTTCCGTATTTGGAGATTAAATCTCTTTTCCTCTAGGCATAAAGAGTGCCCCCTTGTCCTCTGTGTTGACTGTAAAGTAAATAACTCAACACCAAGTTCACTATATGGACCCCTTATATATTTGAACATGTTGATCATATCCCCCTTATTATCCTCTTCTCAGGAGTGCATAAATTCAGTTCCTCTAATCTTTCCTTATAGCTGATCTCCTCCATGCCTCTGTTTGGTTGCCCTTCTCTGCACTTTCTCAAGTTCCCCGATATCCTTTTTGAGAACTGGTGCCTAAAACTGAACTGCATATTCCAGATGAGGTCTTACTAATGATTTGAACAGGGGCAAAATGATATCTCTCTCTCTGGAGTCCATACCTCTCTTAATACAAGAAAGGACTTGCTCGCTTTGGAAACCGCAGCTTGGCATTGCATGCTATTATTGAGCTTATGATCTACCAAAACCCCCAGAACCTTCTCCACTATGGATTCCCCCAGTTGTACTCCCCCTAGTATGTATGGTGCATGCATATTCTTAGCCCCCAAGTGCATAACTTTACATTTCTCAACATTAAACCCCATCTGCCACATAGACGCCCAATTAGACAGAGCATTGAGGTCATCTTGTAAATTGGAGACATCCTGTAAGGACGTTATTCCACTGCATAGCTTGGTGTCATCTGCAAAGACAGAAATGTTACTTTTGATCCCAGACCCAATATCATTTATAAAGATATTAAAGAGTAAGGGTCCCAGCACTGAACCTTGGGGTACACCACTGATAACCTTAGACCATTCAGAGTTATGCTCCGTACACACGGTCGGACTTTGATCGGACATTCCGACAACAAAATCCTAGGATTTTTTCCGACGGATGTTGGCTTAAACTTGTTTTGCATACACACGGTCGCACAAAGTTGTCGGAACTTCCGATCGTCAAGAATGCGGTGACGTAAACCACGTACGAAGAGACTAGAAAAGGCCAGTTAAGAACCAAGCACGGCACCCTTTGGGCTCCTTTTGCTAATCTCGTGTTAGTAAAAGTTTGGTGAGAGACGATTCGCGCTTTTTCAGACTCGTGGTTTTCAGATCGTTTTCTGCTGTTCAGTTTGTGCTTGTGGGTTTGTATCTGCTCTTCAGTGCGTGCACGCAAGCTACGCGTGACTTAGTCATTGTGTTCTTGTTCGTTCGTTACTGTTTTTTAGGTCGCTCTTCACAGGCCTTGCTGTTCTTCAGTGCGTTCTGTTACTTAGTTCTGAGCAGCCGACCGTTTTCTAGCCATGTTGCGTATACGTACTCCTCGTAGAGTTCGTGCTGTGTGGGGGCTTGGTGTTGGGGTCCTGACCTTGACACAAGTCGAGTCCATGAACAGGGTGGGGAGGAGTTCATGGACCAGGAATTGGTTGCTTCAGCGTGACCAGTTCTGTCATATTCCTTTGCTCCGTGAGATCCATGAGAATAATCCTGATGATTTCAGGAACTTTCTCCGGGTGACGGACCCCATATTTCACCGTTTGTTGGCTTTGCTGACCCCCTATATCAGCAGGCAGGATACCTGCATGAGGCGAGCCATCACTCCGGAGCAGAGGTTTGTCGCCACCCTGCGGTACTTGGCGACGAGGAGAAGTCTGCAGGACTTGAAGTTCTCAACAGGCATCTCCCCCCAGGCTCTAGGGATCATTATCCCAGAGACCTGTTCTGCCATCATCCAGGTCCTGCAGAAGGAGTATATGAAGGTAAGATTTTTATCCTTTAATATCACATTTTATTGTATTTTATGTTTGATAATATATTGTATTTCTTTCCTCATTCCCTAATTACCATGATTGTAATATGCTGTGAATGTCCCCTTTGTCCTTATGCATGCTGGATTTTTATGTAATTTTTTTTGTCCTTCATACATATTTGCCTTTACTTACCTCCCCAGCATGCTCTCCTGGCCCTATATTCACCTCATGTAGTCATTTAACAATGTATTTTATCAGCTCCATAGTAGTGCTTTACCCCAAACACCCTCTAAAATGTTTTTAAATGTGATTTGTGCTTTAAATTTAGGCAGAGTGCCCTATGCTTTTTTTGGGGGGTCCCCAAATCATTTGGAACCCTCCCTCCCCCCAACTGCTAAGTCAGATGATACCAATTCTCTATCTATCCTCAATCATCTATCTGCTGACTTTGCCAAACCCATACACACTATACCCACCTCTTTAGTGGTCAGATTTATGGATGAATTTCCCAAAGCATGTAGTGCAAGGGCCTGCCTGTATACTTTCAAATGGTACTGTTTAAAGTTTTTGTATCCTATTATCCATGTTTGCTGTATAACAATTTTTGAGGTCACATTAGAAAAAGTAAAACTGTCCATTTAAGATAAAACAGGCATGTTTAAAAACACACAAGAAAGACACAAATCTTGAACTTACAAAGTTCACATTTGGTAGAACTTGAAGGTAATATCAGACATGAGTATTTACAAACTGTGTTTGATATTGCGTTCAGATGGGGTGAAGTCACCCCCAGAAAAGCCACATTTTGAAGATGCACACAAATACCTGAATGTCAACATGTGCTACCTGCCATCACGGGGGATCAAGGGACGTGTTTTGGGGGAGCCACCCCTTCCTCACATCTACTTTATTATTGAGGAAGGGGTTGCACCCCCAAAACGCGTCCATTGATCTCCCGTGATGGCAGATAGCACATGTTGACACACTGTGTGCATCCTCAAAATTTGGCTTTTCTACAATTAGACCAAAAATGTAAAAATTGTAGCACACCATAAAAGAAAGGGATTTGGAGGGGTTTTAAAGTCGCCCCAAAACATCAATGATGTTCTTATTTTTTTGAATAACATCATTGATGTTTTTCTTGATGTTTTCCAATGCAACATTACACCCCATGATCTCCCCGATCAGGATCTGTGCACTTTCCGAGGTGAAATGCCCTGGATCCACAACATCACGATCACCTAAAAAGATAGAAACAAAAAAAAAAACACGTATTATAAATATGCCGGCATCCATCTCTTACCTGAGCCTGTGGTCGCAGACACTCACCTGTTGTGGTGACAATTTCCACCACGTCTTCCTCCTCCTGCTCTTTTTGTCTTTGGGGGATTTCCCCTTCTTCCAGAGGTGGGGGGTCTCTGGTCTCCTCGGATGAGGGGTGTCCTCTGAGTCTTTTCTCCCCTATGTTAAAATATTATACTTAGCACACAGATATTTGATGGCAGATCTATAAATATGAAACATTGCTTGGAAGTGGGGTACAATTGTCTGTTTTGGGAGAGTTCCAAGATGTCAAATTTTTAGTGTCCTTTGTCAAGCTTCAATACTTTACCTGTTTTGTACAAGCTCCACAGATGGAGACCCCCCTATAGTATACACTGGAGCACCTGTGTGGGGCCCCTAATAAAAAGGGTGTTCTGGTGTCCCACACTAGTGCTCCAGCGTCAGGAGTGAAAACTGCTGCTGAGTGTCCTCTCCTTACATAGAATCGAGTTTGCATTTCATTCTAGTAACAAACCCATCTACACAACCAAATTATTTTCATACAAGTAGGCCCTAAAAAATGTGGTCAAATGCATATGGGCAAAACAATGGCGTTTTATAGGCCCGAAAGATAAATGTTTGATACGAACGAATAATGTGCCCATGAACATGAAAGTTGACATTTTTAACTGGATAACAGTTAAATTTCACCATACCCCGAAATTCCGGTGCAGACTCTTGACCACTTTCGCCATGATCTTGGCCTTTCGGACATTGGGGTTGGGGTAAGGTCCATACATTCCCGTCATAGTCAGCCCTCTTTAGTATGTCCACCATCTCCAACATCTTCCCAAAGAACATATTTGATGCCTTAAATCTTCTCCTTCTGGTTCCAGACATTTCCGGCTCCGGGCTTTCCTCCTCCTCGTTGCTATAATTAGCACGCACCTGCTGTGTCTCCGCCATGTGCTCTTCCCCCACTGCGCTGAACGAAAAGGGGCGGGGAATAGACTAGAAAGAACGTCAGGGGCGGACGGAGTTACACGCATGCGCAGTGTGTATAAAGCGTAACACGCGTGCATAGTACGTACGATCTGTGAGCGGAGGAAGGAGTATCGGAGGCGCCGATCGTGATAACGAAGGTAAGATCTAAACTTGGGGCTATACTGCTTCTAGATTGAGGCCTATATTGTAACAAGATTAGGAGAGTTTTGCCTGACATTAGGGTTTGTCTCGTGTTGTGTTTTGCAGAAAAAATGGATGGCTTCAATGACCACAACTTCCTCCCCCTGTTCATAGACAAGTACAGGGAGCTGCCCTGTCTGTGGCAGGTCAAACACCCCCAATACAACAATAAACAAAAGAGACAGGCAGCGCTGGAGAAACTGCTGAAGTTGGTGAAGCCGGTGGTCCCCACAGCAACCATCCCCTATTTAAAAGCCAAAATTGGTGGCCTGAGGAGCACTTATCTTAGGGAGCGCAAGAAGGTCACAGATTCCCAGAGATCCGCAGCTGCAGCAGATGAAGTTTATGTCCCCAGGCTATGGTACTATGAGAGACTGTGATTTCTGTCAGACCACACTGAAGTCAGGGAATCCCTCTCAACCCTTCCTTCCACTCTTCCTTCCACCCCAGCTGAGGCTTCCGATGTCCAACCTGGGACTTCCAGCCAGGAAGAAGTGGAGGAGCCCAGCTGGGGCCAAGTATAGCATTCTTCTACAGATTTCTTTGCAAAACATAAATGATGTTTACTAGATGTTATTATTGATCACTAATTGCATATTTTTAAAGTGTTTTACATATCAATAGTTAGTAGTGGGCAAAAATAATTGGGACAAGAATGAAAAATGCTGGGCTCAGAAGGATAGTCTGTTATATTTGTTAACATTCAATTTGCAACAGTCATGAGGTGACAATTGTGTGTGATTGATGAAGAAAAAACTAAAACGATGTCCTTTTTTCATACACAGGAAGACCTCAGCCAGGAGGAGGCTCTGGAATGTGGCACACAGGAGGAGGCTGTGGAATGTGGCAGCCAGGAGGAGGCGGGGGTTAGTGGCAGCCAGGAGGAGGCGGGGCTAAGTGGCAGCCAGGAGAAGCCTGGGACCAGTCGGAGCCTGACCGAATCGCAGGTCCCTCCCCTCTGCCTTCCATACAAAAGACAGAGGAAGGGGAGTAACATGCAAGATTCAGCTCTCAGGCTCATTCAGGAGGCTTCTGCGTCCCTCAGAGCCTTACCCACTCCTGAAGAGGCCTTTGCCTGCATGTGGTCTTTTATTAAATGCTCCAGTATCTTCCCGACTATAGTAGTTAAACTAACAGGTCTATAGTTACTTGGTAAAGACTTTGATCCCTTTTTAAATATAGGCATAATCCAGTGGTACTATTCCCGTCATTAATGAGTCCCTAATAATTAGATACAATGGCTTTGAAATTACAAAGCTCAATTCTTTTAGGATCCGTGGGTAGATGCCATCAGGTCCAGGTGCTTTATCCACCTTTATTCTGTCTAAATATTTCTGGACCATATCACTTTTGAGCCATTGTGGATCATTCGGGGCTGTGTCAATACCACCCCCATTATGGACATGAGCTCCCCCATGCTCTTTTGTATCCACAGAGCTGAAGAAAGTATTTAATAAATTAGCCTTCTCCTTGTCCCCAGTCACCCGCTCTAGATTATTTTGTAAAGGGCCTACATGCTCAGACCTGACCTTTTTACTATTAATATATTTGAAGAATTTTTTGGGGTTTGTCCTACTATCTTTTGCAATCTGTCGTTCATTTTGAATTTTTGCATCCTTGATTTCCTTTTTACATATTCTGTTTAATTCTTTGTAACATTTAAACAACTCTAGTGTTCCTTCACTTTTATATTTTTTAAAAACGCTCTTTTCTTATTGCTTATAGCTTTTCAAACTTTGACCGTGAGCCACATAGGTTTTATTTTTAGCCTTTCAAACTTATTGCCCATGGGAATAAACTTTGCAGTGAGGTCCCAAACAGTCTTTTTGAAGTATTCCAATTTCTGTTCTGTGTTTATCGATGCCAATATTCCCTCCCAGTCTAAATGGAGAGCAGCTCTCATCCTTGGAAAATTTGCTCTCTTTAAGTTAAGTGTTTTTATCTTTCCCGTATGTATCTCTTGTTTACAGCTAACATCAAATTAAATCATGTTATGATCACTGCTACCCAGGTGTTCCTTTATCTAAACATTGGTAATAAACTCTGCATGGTTTGAGATTACCAGGTCCAACAGAGCTTCATTCCTAGTTGGGGCCTCAATAAACTGGACCATATATCGATATGTCATAGAAGATGTCTCGAGTGTGTGGACCCTAAATAAGGTGCACTACCAACCAAGACAGACCTCACACTTAAACAGCAGGGGAACACTGCCAATCCAAAAAATCAATTGCCTCCATCCCTGTTGCATATAATCAAGAGGGGGTAGTTTGGGACTTTAAATGAGGCACATTATATGTACCTCCATCCCGGGTACGTGTACGTAAACAGAAAAGGGAACGTGGGACTTTAAATGAGGCAATTGACTTGTGGAGGTAGAGTGGTTGGTAAACATTATTTATTTGTAACAATAATATAAATCTTACATTGTATTATACTTTAATAATATTTAGTATCTCTTATGTGCTGCCAAGTTGACATATATGTATCTATTACGTTTATGCCATGTGTATATGCAGATATATGAAAATACTTTTTTTATCTGTTTTATATTATTGTTACAAATAAATAATGTTTACCAACCACTCTACCTCCAAAAGTCAATTGCCTCATTTAAAGTCCCACATTCCCTTTTCTGTTTACATAATGTAATATTTGGGGGAGCATACTATAATATTAATGGTGGAGCATAATGTAATATTTGGTGGAGCATAATGTAATATTAGTGGAGGAGCATAATGTAATATTTGTGGTGCAGCATAATGTAATATTTTTGGTGGAGCATAATGTAATATTAGTGGTGGAGCATACTGTAATATTTGTGGTGGAGCATAATGTAATATTAGTGGTGGAGAATAATGTAATAATAGTGGTGCAGCATACTGTATTATTAGTGGTGGAGCATAATGTAATATTTGGTGGAGCATAATGTAATATTTGTGGTGGAGCATACGGTAATATTTGGGGTGGAACATAATGTAATATTAGTGGTGGAGCATAATAATATTAGTGGTGGAGCATATTAGTGGTGGAGCATAATGTAATATTAGTGGTGGAGCATAATGTAATATCTGTGGAGCATAATGTAATAATAGTGGTGGAGCATATTGTAATATTTGTTTTGGAGCATAATGTAATATTTGGTGGAGCATAATGTAATATTTGTGGTGGAGCATAATGTAACATTAGTGGTGGAGCATACTGTAATATTTGGTGGAGCATAATGCAATATTTGGTGGAGCATAATGTAATATTTGTGGTGGAGCATACGTTAATTTTTGGGATGGAACATAATGTAATATTAGTGGTGGAGCATAATGCAATATTTGATGGAGCATAATGTAATATTTGGTGGAGCATAATGTAATATTTGTGGTGGAGCATACGGTAATATTTGGGGTGGAGCATAATGTAATATTAGTGGTGGAGCATAATGTAATATTTGTGGTGGAGCATACGGTAATATTTGGGGTGGAACATAATGTAATATTAGTGGTGGAGCATAATGTAATATTAGTGGTGGAGCATAATGTAATATTAGTGGTGGAGCATATTAGTGGTGGAGCATAATGTAATATTAGTGGTGGAGCATAATGTAATATCTGTGGAGCATAATGTAATATCTGTGGAGCATAATGTAATAATAGTGGTGGAGCATATTGTAATATTTGTTTTGGAGCATAATGTAATATTTGGTGGAGCATAATGTAATATTTGTGGTTGAGCATAATGTAATATTAGTGGTGGAGCATACTGTAATATTTGGTGGAGCATAATGCAATATTTGGTGGAGCATAATGTAATATTTGTGGTGGAGCATACGGTAATATTTGGGGTGGAACATAATGTAATATTAGTGGTGGAGCATAATGCAATATTTGATGGAGCATAATGTAATATTTGGTGGAGCACAATGTAATATTTGTGGTGGAGCATACGGTAATATTTGGGGTGGAGCATAATGTAATATTAGTGGTGGAGCATAATGTAATATTTGTGGTGGAGCATACGGTAATATTTGGGGTGGAGCATAATGTAATATTAGTGGTGGAGCATAATGTAATATTAGTGGTGGAGCATATTAGTGGTGGAGCATAATGTAATATTAGTGGTGGAGCATAATGTAATATCTGTGGAGCATAATGTAATAATAGTGGTGGAGTATATTGTAATATTTGTGGTGGAGTATAATGTAAAATTTGATGGAGCATATTGTAATATTTGTGTTGGAGCATAATGCAATATTTGGTGGAGCATAATGTAATATTAGTGGAGGAGCATAATGTAATATTTGTGGTGGAGCATAATGTAATATTTTTGGTGGAGCATAATGTAATATTAGTGGTGGAGCATACTGTAATATTTGGTGGAGCATAATGTAATATTTGTGATGGAGCATAATGTAATATTAGTGGTGGAGAATAATGTAATAATAGTAGTGCAGCATACTGTATTATTAGTGGTGCAGCATAATGTAATATTTGGTGGAGCATAATGTAATATTTGTGGTGGAGCATGCGGTAATATTTGGGGTGGAGCATACGGTAATATTTGGGGTGGAGCATAATGTAATATTAGTGGTGGAACATAATGTAATAATAGTGGTGGAGCATACTGTAATATTTGTGTTGGAGCATACGGTAATATTTGGGGTGGAGCATAATGTAATATTAGTGGTGGAGCATAATGTAATAATAGTGGTGGAGCATACTGTAATATTTGTGGTGGAGCATAATGTAAAATTTGTGGTGGAGCATAATGTAAAATTTGTGGTGGAGCATAATGTAATATTAGTGGTGGAGCATAATGTAATATTAGTGGTGGAGCATAATGTAATATTTGTGGTGGACCATAATGTAATATTTGGTGGAGCATAATGTAATATTTGTGGGGGAGCATAATGTAATATTAGTGGTGGAGCATAATGTAATATTTGTGTTGGAGCATAATGTAATATTTGGTGGAGCATAATGTAATATTAGTGGTGGAGCATACTGTAATATTTGGTGGAGCATAATGTAATATTTGTGTTGGAGCATAATGTAATATTTGGTGGAGCATACTGTAATATTTGTGTTGGAGCATAATGTAATATTTGTGGTGGAGCATAATGTAAAATTTGATGGAGCATACTGTAATATTTGCGGTGGAGCATAATGCAGTATTTGGTGGAGCATAATGTAATATTAGTGGTGGAGCATAATGTAATATTTGTGGTGGAGCATACGGTAATATTTGGGGTGGAGCATACGGTAATATTTGGGGTGGAGCATAATGTAATATTTGTGGTGGAGCATACGGTAATATTTGGGGTGGAGCATAATGCAATATTAGTGGTGGAGCATAATGTAATATCAGTGGTGGAGCATATTAGTGGTGGAGCATAATGTAATATTAGTGGTGGAGCATAATGTAATATCTGTGGAGCATAATGTAATCATAGTGGTGGAGCATATTGTAATATTTGTGTTGGAGCATAATGTAATATTTGGTGGAGCATAATGTAATATTAGTGGTGGAGCATACTGTAATATTTGGTGGAGCATACTGTAATATTTGTGGTGGAGCATAATGTAAAATTTGATGGAGCATACTGTAATATTTGCGGTGGAGCATAATGCAATATTTGATGGAGCATAATGTAATATTTGTTGGAGCATAATGTAATATTTGTGGTGGAACATACGGTAATATTTGGGGTGGAGCATAATGTAATATTAGTGGAGGAGCATAATGTAATATTTGTGGTGGAGCATACAGTAATATTAGTGGTGGAGCATAATGTAATATCAGTGGTGGAGCATATTAGTGGTGGAGCATAATGTAATATTAGTGGTGGAGCATAATGTATTATCTGTGGAGCATAATGTAATCATAGTGGTGGAGCATATTGTAATATTTGTGGTGGACCATAATGTAATCATAGTGGTGGAGCATAATGTAATATTAGTGGTGGAGCATACTGTAATATTTGTTGGAGCATAATGTAATATTTGTGGTGGAGCATAATGTAAAATTTGATGGAGCATACTGTAATATTTGCGGTGGAGCATAATGCAATATTTGATGGAGCATAATGTAATATTTGGTGGAGCATAATGTAATATTTGTCGTGGAGCATACGGTAATATTTGGGGTGGAGCATAATGTAATATTAGTGGTGGAGCATATTAGTGGTGGAGCATAATGTAATATTAGTGGTGGAGCATAATGTAATATCTGTGGAGCATAATGTAATAATAGTGGTGGAGCATATTGTAATATTTGTGGTGGAGCGTAATGTAAAATTTGATGGAGCATACTGTAATATTTGCGGTGGAGCATAATGCAATATTTGGTGGAGCATAATGTAATATTAGTGGAGGAGCATAATGTAATATTTTTGGTGGAGCATAATGTAATATTAGTGGTGGAGCATACTGTAATATTTGGTGGAGCATAATGTAATATTTGTGGTGGAGCATAATGTAATATTAGTGGTGGAGAATAATGTAATAATAGTAGTGCAGCATACTGTATTATTAGTGGTGCAGCATAATGTAATATTTGGTGGAGCATAATGTAATATTTGTGGTGGAGCATGCGGTAATATTTGGGGTGGAGCATACGGTAATATTTGGGGTGGAGCATACGGTAATATTTGGGGTGGAGCATAATGTAATAATAGTGGTGGAGCATACTGTAATATTTGTGGTGGAGCATAATGTAAAATTTGTGGTGGAGCATAATGTAATATTAGTGGTGGAGCATAATGTAAGATTTGGTGGAGCATAATGTAAGATTTGGTGGAGCATACTGTAATATTTGTGGTGGACCATAATGTAATATTTGGTGGAGCATACTGTAATATTTGTGGTGGAGCATAATGTAATATATGGTGGAGCATAATGTAATATTAGTGGTGGAGCATACTGTAATATTTGGTGGAGCATACTGTAATATTTGTGGTGGAGCATAATGTAATATTTGGTGGAGCATAATGTAATATTAGTGGTGGAGCATACTGTAACAAAAACACTGGCCACCGCCCACACCCATAACTGGCCTTCACAGTAAGGAGCACATGGAGGGCATATAAATGTAAGACAAAGACAATTCCATAGCTCAACTCACCAACCAGTCTGCTGACCAACCAAATTAGCCTGTCTAACCGTCTGTTAAAAGCAGGGGTTTAGTTAGCACACATTTGCAAACGCATGTGAAAGCTGCAAGGCCTCGTCAAGGCACCCTGTATTACTTGCAGTCCTAACACTACTAAATTTATAAGTGTCTCCACAGTGGAAGCACATGCATTGAATGGATAGGTGTAGACAGGTGAGCCTGGAGGCGGCCCAAGCCCCCTTAAAGGGACAGGAGCACACTGGACACCCAGCAAGAGCACAATGGCAGCAAAGGTGTCCAGCGTGTCCCTGACCCAAATTTACGTACAGTAACAAAAACACTGGCCACCGCCCACACCCATAACTGGCCTTCACAGTAAGGAGCACATGGAGGGCATATACATGTAAGACAAAGACAATTCCATAGCTCAACTCACCAACCAGTCTGCTGACCAACCAAATTAGCCTGTCTAACCGTCTGTTAAAAGCAGGGGTTTAGTTAGCACACATTTGCAAACGAATGTGAAAGCTGCAAGGCCTCGTCAAGGCACCCTGTATTACTTGCAGTCCTAACACTACTAAATTTATAAGTGTCTCCACAGTGGAAGCACATGCATTGAATGGATAGGTGTAGACAGGTGAGCCTGGAGGCGGCCCAAGCCCCCTTAAAGGGACAGGAGCACACTGGACACCCAGCAAGAGCACAATGGCAGCAAAGGTGTCCAGCGTGTCCCTGACCCAAATTTACGTACAGTAACAAAAACACTGGCCACCGCCCACACCCATAACTGGCCTTCACAGTAAGGAGCACATGGAGGGCATATACATGTAAGACAAAGACAATTCCATAGCTCAACTCACCAACCAGTCTACTGACCAACCAAATTAGCCTGTCTAACCGTCTGTTAAAAGCAGGGGTTTAGTTAGCACACATTTGCAAACGCATGTGAAAGCTGCAAGGCCTCGTCAAGGCACCCTGTATTACTTGCAGTCCTAACACTACTAAATTTATAAGTGTCTCCACAGTGGAAGCACATGCATTGAATGGATAGGTGTAGACAGGTGAGCCTGGAGGCGGCCCAAGCCCCCTTAAAGGGACAGGAGCACACTGGACACCCAGCAAGAGCACAATGGCAGCAAAGGTGTCCAGCGTGTCCCTGACCCAAATTTACGTACAGTAACAAAAACACTGGCCACCGCCCACACCCATAACTGGCCTTCACAGTAAGGAGCACATGGAGGGCATATACATGTAAGACAAAGACAATTCCATAGCTCAACTCACCAACCAGTCTGCTGACCAACCAAATTAGCCTGTCTAACCGTCTGTTAAAAGCAGGGGTTTAGTTAGCACACATTTGCGTTTGCAAATGTGTGCTAACTAAACCCCTGCTTTTAACAGACGGTTAGACAGGCTAATTTGGTTGGTCAGCAGACTGGTTGGTGAGTTGAGCTATGGAATTGTCTTTGTCTTACATGGAGCATACTGTAATATTTGGTGGAGCATACTGTAATATTTGTGGTGGAGCATAATGTAAAATCTGGTGGAGCATAATGTAATATTTGTGGTGGAGCATACAGTAATATTTGGGGTGGAGCATAATGTAATATTAGTGGTGGAGCATAATGTAATATTAGTGGTGGAGCATACTAGTGGTGGAGCATAATGTAATATTAGTGGTGGAGCATAATGTAATATCTGTGGAGCATAATGTAATATTTGTGGTGGAGCATAATGCAATATTAGTGGTGGAGCATAATGTAATATTTGGTGAAGCATACTGTAATATTAGTGGTGGAGCATAATAATAGCAGTGGGGGTGGGGCATGAAATGTCCCCGCCCACCATATATGGGATGTTGGCAGACCAAAAATTACAGTTAAACCAGTTTTTGTCAGTTTTTTTTACTTACCTATGTAATAATAATATGATATATTACCTATAATATATTACCTACTTGGCCTCTGATTGTCTTCAATGGTCCTGGCACGAGTAGTCTATAAAAGAAGAAAAATGCATCATCAGCAGTGCAGTCAGCAGGGATTTGAAGAAAGAAACGCATCTACGGCTGTACCATGGAGTCTTTGTTGCAACGAGTGATGGAGTGGGCCAGCTCAGATGACGGTGAACACTACCGTGTTTCCCCGAAAGTAAGCCTGGGTCTTATATTAATTTTGGCAACCAAAAACACACTAGGGCTTATTTTCGGGGTAGGGCTTGCCATGCAGGAGTCCCCAGTATGAACATTGTAAAAGTGTTTTTTTAATCCTGGAAACCTCTCTATTACAGGATTGTGTGGTGTAAAAGGTGTGTGTTGCTGTGGTAAAGTTTGTGCAAATACCTTCTTATATCGGCACTTCCATGGCCTGCCCCGAGTTGTTGAAAAGCAAAGCACTGAAGATCAGCTGAGCGCCTGCAGAGGGAGGGGGGCCGAGATCCCCCACTGACACCCGGGAGATGAGCAGAGATCAGCTGAGCGCCTGCAGAGGGAGGGGGCCGAGATCCCCCGGCCAACAGCCAGGAGAAGAGATCAGCTGAGTGCCGAGCGGCACAGCAGCAAAGGTGTTCACCGCAAACAGACCACAGCAACATACACAGACCACACAATACTGTAATACAGTGCACTTTAGGACTTCGCAAGCCTTCCAAATAGGGCTTATTTTCAGGGTAGGGCTTATATTGCAGCCCTCCCCGAAATTAATAGTAGGGCTTATTTTCGGGGTATGTCTTATTTCAGGGAAACACGGTAGCTGCGCCTGTTTCTCCCGCTTCCTCCTCCTTCCCCCTCATCGTCCAAGGCTCCCCCTCCAGCTGCTTTGACATGCTGACCACCATAATTCATCCTCATCCCTCCTTTTGATGTCCTCCCACCTCTGCCACCAGATCTTCCTGCTGATGAGGTTGCCTCTTCCTCCCCTTGGGAACCTCCTATTGACCCCGTGACGCAGGATTCTACATATGATGATTGCCAAAGACATTGTGGCTATTCTCTGGTCTCTGAAGCTGAAGCATGCGCAGATCGTCCTGCGGCTTTGACGAAGAAGACTTGCAAGAGGCCACGCAAATTCGAATCCCTGTCCAGGACAAGAGATGCTGGACAAAGGAAGAAGAAAAAAATACCAAAAAAGGAGGTAAGAAACAAATTTGCAGACAACATTTACTAATAGTGACATTGAGCAATTCTCTAATACAGCTATATTGCCTGGTCCCTCTGTTACCAAGATCTGCCAGAGAGTAATTTCGGTTCCTATGGCGACCAGCAATGCACATAGTCCTATGTCTCCTAGTGTTTCAGTGGTTGAGCTGATACCACAAAGCACAGTTAACCCTTCAAAGTCAGATGTACAAGTGTCTAGAGGTGAGTCTTTTGATACCTCGATTTTGCAAGACCTTGCCATTAGATATGTGCACACTGAAATATTTCGTTTCGGAATTTCGTTTTCGTCCGAAAAATAAATTTATTTAGTTACTCACGAAATTCGTTTTTATTTATTTAGTTTTTTGTTAAAAAATTGCATTCGTCCAAAAATCCAAATTAAGGTCGAATCTGTCATTGAAGGCTTATGGTGTCTGTCGAATGTTCAAAGAAGATTAGACTGTGCTGCTATACTGTACGATGCCATATAGTTTACCTGCTCCGTCGAATCTTCTTTCAACAGACACCATAAGCCAAAGTATGTGTGTACTTAGTTCTAGCTATTTTACTGCTCCTCCTCTTTGGTTACAATCAGCCAATAACATTCATCATCATCATTATTTTTATTTATCTTTTCTCCCCTACGTCGAATCTTTTCTCCCCTACGTCGAATCTTTTCTCCCCTACATCGAATCTTTTCTCTCTATGTCGAATCTTTTCTCTCTATGTAGAATTATCTTGGACTAATAGAGTTAAGGTTAGGCACATTAGACCACAGGTTTGATGGACACAGATTGTTATTGTCATCATCATGTCGAATCTCCTATCTATATCGAACTGTTGTAGTAACGAAAATGAAAATAAAGCATTTGTTTATGTCAAATCTTGCGTTTTTCGGATTCTGCACTTTCGTTATCGTTTGTTAAAACGATAACGAAAATACCTGAAATTAGGACGAATATGCATTCGGACGAAAAAGAATGAAAAGTGGGCATTGAATTAAGTGCCCACAACATGGGATTGTAGCAGGCAAAAGGATTTTTTAAAAAAAAAAAAAAATTTTTTGACTACTGTCACTTTAAATGGCAGAATCTGAATGGCATGTGGCTCCCGAGCAGGAAAAACGTAATTTGAAGCGGGAAAAACACGTGATGGCAGGGGAATACACGTGTTTTAGGGTTATATAAGACCCTCGCATCAAGCCCCTGTCACAGTTGACCCCACAGCGGCTTGACGAGCTCCCCATCCCTCCCATCCTGTCGCAGCACCTGTTATGTGGTTTGTCACCCTTGGATCAAGGGGGGACTTTGATGAATGTTTTATTTATGGTACTCGCTCGAGTTCTATAACTGAGCGAGATATTGATATATGTTTTATATAATTTAATCAATTAATAAAATGAATAAATAAAAAAAGAAAAAGAAAATTTAAAAATATTTAATTTATTGATGAATTATTTATAAATTTATGTTTATACCAATAAAGGTGCCGCGGCCATTTTATCGCCAATTTTAATTGAGTTTGAGTGTGAATTATTTCCTTTAATCTTTTGTACAGCCTACATTCCCATGCACATGTCTACTTGCCATGTCTATGTCTACTCTACTGATGTTACCGTCCTCTTCTGTATTACCTCAACCCTATGATTCTTTGGGACTAGCTTCTGTGTGGAGAGAGAATATACCTAATACTGTAGTCACTTAATACTGTCGCAAAATGTTTCATTGTCTGCCCCTGTTCTGTCAGCGGGGACTTTTCCTGCCTCTTCATCTCTTGTACCTGAGGCATGTTTGAAAGAAGTTCTTTCGTGTGAATTGTCGCCAATAGGTTTCCACCTCAATATTGCAATTAAAGCGAAGATATGGAAGAGGTAAAATATAGAATTACTTTCGTTATTGCCTTCTAACAAAGATAATAGAATTGAGATAAATAAATTTGAAGATGATAGACGCAGATCGGTTCCTCATAACTTCAACAACTGGTTACAAGCTTTTTGTATATATGCAAGTATTATGGGGGAACACTGTCCAGATTTATGCAGTGGTCTATTCCAGCATGTGGAGATCATTTTAGAAGCTTATAAAAATGTTCCAGGTCTTTCCTGGTTTTTCTATGATGAATCTTTCTGTCAAAAACTTTCAATACACCGGTCTTTGAAATGGGGAATAAAAAATGTCGGCTAATGGCTAAATCTATTATTGCCACAGAAACAATTTATTAAGCCAATTACACCTGCTGGACCTTTTCCTAAAGGATTATGTTTTCATTTTAATGAGAGTCAGTTTAAATGGCCTAATGCCGCGTACACACGGTCTGACTTTTCGACCGGACTGGTCCGACGGACACCGACAGACCAAACCCGGCGGACAATTCGACCGTGTGTGGGCTTCATCGGACCTGCAGTGGACTTTTTCCGTCGAAAATCTGACGGACTTTAGATTTGGAACATGCTTCAAATCTTTCCAACGGACTCGAGTCCGGTTGAAAAATCCGCTCGTCTGTATGCTAGTCCGATGGACAAAAACCAACGCTAAGGCAGCTATTGGCTACTGGCTATCAGCTTCCTTATTTTAGTCCGGTGTATGTCATCACGTACGAATCCGTCGTACTTTTGTGTGATTGTATGTAGGCAAGTCCGTTCGTTAGAAAGTCCGCTGCAAATCCGCCAAAAGTCCGTTGAAAGTCTGTCGGACGGGCTATCGGACTTTTGTAGCCGAAAACTCCGACCGTGTGTACGCGGCATAACAATTGCAGATACAAGTATGAATATGCTCATTGTGCAGGGCCACACCCAGTTGTCCGTTGCTTTAAGAGAATGGGTCAGCATGCTTCTTTTATCTCTAAAGATCTTTTTCTTAAAAGCGTTCAGTGGGCACCTGATTCACATGACAGTCGGTGATCTCATTGAGACTTGCCAGTTTATCAAGGCCTCCAAAGCAAGTATGGCGAAAGGAATGCTACGGCCTAATAATGGTTACTGTGTTAGAATTGTTTACTTATGTCAAAGATGATAGGTGTTATTTTCTGTGTTTTTAAAAAAAAATGTCTTGCACTCTCACTGCAGAGATTCCAGGTCAAGCAAAAATAGCTTCAAGTGATGGGACTAGATAGTTAAGATAAACTCGGTCGACAACAAAAGGGTAGAGAGTATTAGTTGGTTATACTGTACTGTATTGGTAATGTATCATGGGTATTCCACCTTATTGGAAAAAGGACAGAAGTAATAAGGTGTCCCCTAGTTTCCCCATCACACCTCATATTCTCAATAACCTGCACAAACCTGTGTTGTAGAGGTTTACAACTTAGTTGGCTATATGCAACAATATCTCACTAGGTACATGAGCGCTTTGGACCTAGTGGAAAGCTGTGACATAACTGGGAGTAGATGTCGCAGGGAGGAAGGTTCCTCCAGTAACTGGATTACTACTTAAACTTGGCTCCCTATGGTTATTGTGAGATAGGGAAAGGAATGGTTCTTATAATAAAATCTGCGTATGTCTGGGACGACATAAAATTTTGTGGGGGAGAGTGTAAGGGATGTCAAAACCAGGTACCCCATAAACAAGGATTATAGTTTTGTCATGGAGAAAGTAAAACTCATGGCATTTCTATTAAATCACCAGTAGATGGCAGCATAGAGTGAAAAGCCTGAATGACATAAAGCACATTCTAATGGGACCTTTACTAATAAGAAGGGGAACCGAAAAACTGACCTTGGTTTCTGGTGGGAACACAATAGCAGTTGCTATCTAGTCTATCAGTCTGAAGGTCATATGTTTGCATCATTGCAGGTAAGAGGGAACATATTTAAGGCTATAAACAGGGTGGAAGTGATTTAATTTACATCCATGTGATCAGTAAAGGCTGCTGTGTGATTAATTAACATATCAACATATGTACAATTGGTTATTATTTTCTATGAGGACATTATTCCAGTATATGTGAATGTTATTATTATAGATATAGATATGTATTATTTTGTATGAACAAAATAATACACTAATACACAATAATAATTGCTACCCAGTCTGAAGGTCATGTGTTTGTGTCATTGCAGAAACTTTTCAATAAAAACACTTCTGGTTTCACCCGGCCCGCTCCCTTCGCACATTGGAATTATTGACCATACTTTCAGCATATGTGCAACATCTACATTATTTAGATGATTTTTTATTTGTAGGTAAGGCTGATACTTTAGATTGTTTATATCTTTTCACTGAATTTCAAATAATTTGTCATTTATTCGGTGCCCCTTTAGCTCCTGAGAAGTCTGTTTCCCTGATTTTTTTTAGGTGTTAAAATTGACACGGTAGGTATGGAACTTCGTGTTCCTATGGAAAAAATTGTGAAAACCAGAATGATGTTGGACTTTATTTTATCCAAAAAGAAAGTGCAATTGCGAATGATTCGGTCATTATTAGGTTTGTTGACGTTTGCATCCAGAGTGATACCTATGGGTAGGATATTGTCAACACGCCTTTATAGAGCTATTTAAGGAGTTACTTCCCCTAATCATTTTGTTAGAGTTACTGCCAACATTCATGATGATTTGTTCATTTGGCACAAGTTTTTATACTCTTTTAATGGATGCTCTTTATGGCAAGCACCCGTTTGTGTTTCATCATCTCCTAATCTTTTTACGGATGCCTCTGGAGCCTGTGGATATGGGGCATTTTGGCAGGGTCATTGGTCAGCGCATAAATGGCATTCTTCATGGATGATAAAGGTTTTACTACTAATATTGTCCTTCTAGAGTTGTTTCCTGTTCTTGTGGCTCTTGAACTATGGGGTAAACAGTTTAAAAATAGGAGAATGTCTTTGCGATTAACTGTTTGGTTTCCAAATCTTTGCCAGTTATTTCTACTCTTTGTCATTTGGTATTTCAATGTTTAGATCTGAATATATGGCTTAAAGCTAAATATGTTCCGGATTTTGACAATCTCATTGCAGACTCGTCTCGTCAACAGATGGACAGATTTCAGTTCCAGACGCAGATCTGATCGGACTATTGTGTCCTCCTCATTTGTGGAGACTGATATGATTCCAGTGAGCCTTGCTATTCGGAGTACTTGGCTCCTTCCACATGGGCATGTTATGAAGCTGCATGGAAACTATGGTGTTCATTTTTGCAACTTCGTTGGGTGTCGAGTAAATGCGTTACAGAAGATTTAGTATTGTTATTTTTGAATTGTTTAATGAGTCATACATACTCTTATTCACATATTTTGAAAACATTGGCTGGAGTGTCTTTTCTTAAATCTACAAGGGTACTCTTCCTGCATTCGTTTTTTTTTTTTCAGTAAAACAAGCCTTAAAAGGATATCGCAAAAAACACATAATAAATGATAAGAGATTGCCAGTTACTGGAGATCTATTGGTTAAGATATGCTCTGCAACTACGGTGGTTTGTTTTTCGCCATTCAAGTCAATATTATTTAAACTTTCTTTCTGCCTTTGTTTTTTGGAGCTTTTAGGATCTCAGAGCTGCTTCCTCCTAATGAAACTGCTGGTTCTGGTCTGATGTTTTCTTCTATGGTTCTCCCTTCCGGGGTTCTTCGCATATTGTTAATCAAGAGTAAAACTGATCACTTTGGCCATGGCCGTTGGATAATCATCCACAAGCACCTAGATCTTTCTATATGTGCAGTATCTTTAGTCCAACAATATTTATCATTCCGGCCACCTTCGAATAAGCATTTCCTTGTACATGACAATAGTGTTCCTTTGACGATTTATCAATTTAATGCTGTTTTGAGCAGATGTCTCGGAATTTTGAAGCTTGAACATCTTCCAAATTCCTTCCACTCTTTCTGTATTGGTGCTGCTATTGCAGCTGCAAATTTGGGTTTTTCAGAATCTGTTATTAAAAATATTGGTGGGTGAATGTCTACATGCTACAGTTCTTATGTGCGTCCTAATGTTTGCCTTTGATTTTTAGATTCTCCATACATTACTTGGATCATCGAACATTCATATGTCTTTTGGGCTCAAAAAGAGCTGAATTTCGATGTTATGGTCCTAATTTAGATTTACCTGCATCTTGTTTTGCTATATATTGGTACGGTCAACGTGCCTTGAAATGGACTGAGTTACGTAAAACTTTATCTTGTATTCACAGTGGCCTGTTCCACATTATTGTCTTCCATTTGGCTGGCAAGTGTCAGAAACCATGAAATCAGACCAAGACAGAAGTACAGTTAAATCACACTTGTTTAATAATTAAAGTAAAAAGAACAAACATAGTCAAAACATAGCCAAAGTTCAGTAACCGGAACTGATAGTCAGCCAAGCCAGAAGTCAAGGATCAATGTAGTGGAACAGCAAGCAGGATCTGGAGCCAGAAGGGATGTTAGCAAAGTAAGTCTTTAAACAGCAACTCAGGAGGATGTCTCTATGATGTTGACCAAGATGAAGGCAGAGATCCTTTGGGCTGGACGGCTTAAGTAGGCAGGACTGACGAGCAGGATATCATCAACAGCTGAGTAACTGTGGAGAGATAGGAGCTGGCAGTTAGCCGACAGGTGAGAGGCCAGCTCTGAGAAGGAAGGGCTGAGCCCAGCCCTGACAGTACCCCCACTTTAACTACACCTCCCCCTCAGAGGACCACCAGGCTTGAGGGGAAAACATCCATGGGAATCACAGGGGAGGACAGGGGCATGTACATCCGAGGACGAGACCCAAGATTGTTCCTCCGGACCGTACCCCTTCCAATGCACCAGGTACTGTATGCACCCACGGAACCTACGGGAGTCAGCAATGGACTGTACTTCATACTCCTCATGGTTCTCAACCTGTACAGGGTGAGGACATGGCACCAAGGTGGTAAAGCGGTTGCAGACCAAAGGTTTTAATAAAGAGACATGAAATACATTCGAAATACGCATGTTAGAATGAAGGTCAAATGCGTAAGCCACTGGGTTAATCCTGCGAAGAATACGGAAAGGCCCAATAAACCGAGGTGCGAACTTCAGTGAGGGAACATGAAGTCGGAGGTTGCGAGATGACAGCCAGACCCTGTCCCCAAGAAGTCGTGGGCAGGTGCCTACGGTCAGTATGGAGTCTGTACCTATCATTAGCATGTCGCAAAGCCCAAGTGGAACTGAAGACCACGGAGATGCTCCTCTAATGCAGGATTACTCTGCGGAATAAATGAGTCAGGCAACATGGAAGGTTGGAAACCATAGTTCGCCATAAACGGGGACAATCGGGAAGCAGAATTCAAGGCACTATTGTGAGCAAACTCTGCCCATGGTAATAGGTCTGACCAGTTGTTATGATGGTCAGAAATATAGCAACGTAGGATTTGCTCCAAGGACTGGTTGGCTCGTTCTGTGGCCCCATTAGACTGCGAGTCATACGCAGAGGAAAAAGCAAGCTGAATTCCCAACTGTGCACAAAAGGCTCGCCAGAACCGGGACACAAACTGACTACCCCTGTCTGAGACAATAACCTTGGGTAGCCCATGTAAGCAAAAGATCTCCCGAGCAAAAATGGAAACCAGTTCCTTAGAAGTGGGCAACTTCTTAAGTGGAATACAATGAGACTGTCATGGTTATGCAATAGTGTTGTCTATCAGCTTACCTGTTTCCATGTGTTCATCTCTAAAGACCAGCTGACTCTCACCTGACTGCTTTTATTAACTCTCCTCTAGCACGGCTCCACCCCAGCTCCTATCAGAGAACTCTATATTAACCTCTGCACTGCAGGCCAGCCCTGCTGATCAACCTTTGTGTGTTTGGCTTCCGTGTGCCTGCCTGCCGTGTGCTCTACGTTTGTTTCTGTTACTGACCTTGGCATGCTCTCTACTATTCCTGTCTGCTCGTGACCCCGACCTTTGGCGTGTCCCTGACTATCCCTGTTTGCCTGTGACCCTGAACCTTGGCGTGAACTCTGTTGTCCTTGTCTGCTTGTGGCCCTGACCTTGGCTTATTCCTGTACTATCCCTATCCTCCTGTTGCCTACTGTGGGTGTGAGCTGGGGGACCCTGGGGGTCGCGACCTGGAGCCAGTTGCAGCCCAGTCCATCCTCACCACTAGAGGCTCTGGTGAACACCTGCTGGCTCTTAGACTCCGCGCCCCAGGGAATCCTACGCTCTAACCCCGGTGGGATCAGTGTTGGTGTCCCAGCGGCCCTGCCTTCCTTACCACCCGGACTCCCATCCGCAGCAGTCAGCCGCAGGGTCCACTGCCTTGTGGTGCACTCCTGTTCCCAACGGTGTGCATCTGTCACCCAGCCTCTAGGTGACCTGACAGTTTGATCAGCCATGGACCTGGCTGACGTGTCGCTTCCTGCAGCCGATCCATTGCAGGGCATAGTTCGCAGACTCGAGGCCCAGGAATCTAATCAGACTCAGGTGATGCGATTCCTTAAGGATCTGGCTTCCCGCTTCGAGCAGCTCCAGGCCTCCTTGGGAAACCCAAACCTGCAGCCTCAAGTACAATCAGCAGCTGCACCTATCGCACCAGTCACAGCCACACATTCATATTCACTGCCAGCTCTGTCCCGTTTTTCTGGGGACTCCAAGGCCTGCAGGGGCTTCCTCAGCCAATGCACCATTCATTTTGAGCTCCAGCCTCAAAACTTTCTGTCTGATCGGGCTAAGGTAGCCTATATAATTTCCCTCCTCTCTGGTGAAGCTTTAGCTTGGGCTGCCCCCCTGTGGGAGAAGAATGACCCGGTGGTTTCCAGCCTGTCCGACTTCTTGAAGCTTTTTCGTAATATCTTCGAGGAGCCAGCTCGGATTTCTTCAGCGGCTAGTGCCCTTTTACACCTTCGCCAAGAATCTTGTTCAGTGGGACAATATGCACTTCAGTTCCGTATCCTCACAGCTGAATTGAGCTGGAACAATGAGGCCCTGGTCGCAACCTTTTTACATGGCCTCTCTGACCGACTGAAGGACGAATTAGCAGGAAGAGCCATCCCCGCTGGTCTGGACAATGTAATTTCCTTGTTCAATCAGACTGACATTCGTTTCCAGGAGAGGTCCCTAGAAAAAAGACACCAGCATCCCCTAGGTCCTAGTCAGCCAGAACTCTTCTCTCGTCGCCCTGTGGAGCATCCTCTGCCTGCTGAGGAACCTATGCAGCTGGGCCGGACCAGACTAGCCCCCGAAGAACGTGCTAGACGCAGAACTCTGGGCTTGTGTCTTTATTGTGGGGGCAAGGGTCATTTTCGTGACTCCTGCTCGCTTCGTCCGAGAAACGTTTGGGTCTAATACATTTAGAAGGTGGAGTATTGGACCCAGAAACATCACCTTCTCGTTTTCTTCTTCTGGTGTTCCTCCATGTAGGCCCTTCTCCCCAATCGGTCCTAGCATATCTGGACTCCGGGGCTTCCGGCAATTTTATGGAATGGAGAACTGCTTCTTCTATGAAGCTTACCCTTTCTCCCCTCGCTACACCACTGGTAGTCTCGGCAATTGATGCCACTGTGCTCCCAGGGGGCCCTATCCGTTTCCAGACGCTACCTATTAGGATGTCGATAGGGATACTCCACCAGGACTGGGTCTCTGGGCAGATCCTGGCTTGGGGCCCTTCGTGTTTCTCGTCCTGTCTTCTCAAGGTGGTCCCAAGGAGAGACTTCCCATTGCTACCACATCCGTATCTTCTGATCTTCCCTCGGCATACAGCGATTACCGGGATGTGTTCTGTAAGAAGTCTGCTGAGGTGCTTCCTCCCCACAGATCTTTTGACTGTGCCATTGACCTTGTCCCTGGAGCAACTCTACCCAGGGGTCGTACCTACCCTCTGTCCATTCCAGAGACCCAGGACATGTCTGAGTATGTCACCGAGAATTTGGAGAGAGGTTTCATCCAGAAAACCTTGTCGCCTGCAGGAGCAGGGTTCTTTTTCGTTGCTAAAAAGGATGGTACCCTTAGACCCTGCATCGACTATCGAAGGTTAAATGCAGTTACTATCAAAAACCGATACCCCTTACCTCTAATATCTGAGCTATTTGACAGGTTGAAGGGGACTTCCATTTTCACCAAGTTGGATCTCAGAGGTGCATACAATCTCATTAGAATACGGGAAGGTGACGAATGGAAGACTGCGTTTAACACTAGGGACGGGCATTACGAATACCTGGTTATGCCTTTTGGTTTGTGTAATGCTCCAGCTGTGTTCCAGAACTTTGTCAATGAAATCTTCAGGGATCTACTATACCAGTTTGTTGTCATCTATCTGGATGACATTCTCATCTTTTCTGAAAATCTGCTTGCTCACAGGAACCATGTCCGCACCGTACTTCAGTGCCTTAGAGAGAATAATCTCTATGCCAAGCTGGAGAAGTGTTCCTTTGAATGTCCTGAGGTCCTGTTTCTGGAATGTTTTGTTTCTAGTTTGGGTCTTCGCATGGATCCCGGGAAGGTCTCGGCCATTACCAACTGGCCCCTTCCTGCTAGCCTTAAGGCCACACAGCGCTTTCTTGGCTTCACAAATTATTATAGGCAGTTCATAAGGAATTACTCTTCCATTGCCGCGCCTATTATCGCTTTAACCAAGAAGGGTGCGAATGCCAAAGACTGGCCTCCCGAGGCTGTCTCTGCGTTTCACGATCTGAAACAGGCCTCTGTTTCTGGACCTCTCTTGAGGAGACCAAATCCTGAGGACCCATTTTTTATTGAAGTAGACGCTTCTTCGATGGGGTTGGAACGTCTGAACCCCAGACAGGCCAGGTGGAGTCTCTTCTTTTCTCGTTTTAAATTCACGATTACCTACAAACCTGGTTCCTGCAACGGTCGGGCTGATGTGCTCTCTAGGTCATTTGACACTTTGGATGAGTCCACCCCTGATCCTGAGCCGATCATTCCAAGCTTATGCATTGTTGCCTATTCTACCACCCTGGAATCAAAAATTCCTTCTTGCAAGACCTTTGTTCCCACGGAGATAACAGCTAAGATCCTTCGTTGGGGACATGATTCCAAGGTGGCAGGTCATGCTGGGTTCCTCCGATCCTTCCTGCTCATCAGTCGTCTCTACTGGTGGCCTAACCTCCGCTCGGATGTTAAAGATTATGTTAAGGCTTGTCATGTCTGTGCTCAGTCTAAATCTTCCATACAAGCCCCTGCTGGTCTTCTCATGCCCTTGCCCATTGCTAGGGAGCCCTGGTCTCACATCTCCATGGATTTTATCACCGATCTTCCACTGTCGGAGAATAATATAGCCATTTGGGTGGTTCTCGATCGGTTCTCCAAGATGGCTCATTTTGTTATTCTTCCTGGTCTCCCTTCTGCCTCTGCCTTGGTTCCCATTTTTGTACAAGAGATTTTCCACCTTCATGGTGTTCCTTCCCATGTTGTTTCGGACAGGGGTGTTCAGTTTACGTCTCGTTTTTGGAGAGCCTTTTGCAAATCCCTCAACCTTACCTTGGATTTTACCTCTTCTTACCATCCCAATCCAATGGCTAGACTGAGAGGGTTAATCAGGAGTTGGAGATCTTTCTCCCTACTTTGGTCTCAGGTCATCACGATGATTGGGTATCACTACTCCCGTGGGCAGAGTTCTCCCACAATAATCATGTCAAAGTCAGTTCTCAGAAAACACCCTTTATCACTGTTTATGGAAAACATCCTCAACTCCCTCTTCCTATGACCTGTTCTTCCGACATTCCAGCCTTGGCTACTATTCAGGAATCATTCAATTCCATGTGGGCTGACGTTCATGATTCCCTCCAGAAAGCTGCCAACAAATTCAAGAATTTTGCTGACAGTCGCAGGCGTAAGCCGCCTTCTCTTCAGCCAGGAGACAAAGTCTGGCTCTCCACCAGGAACATCAAACTCTGGGTTCCTTCTCTCAAATTTGCCCCAAGATTCATTGGTCCGTACACCATAACTTCCAAACTGAATCCGGTTTGTTTCAAGCTCCAGATTCCCAAAAGCCTCAAAATCTCTAACTCCTTCCATGTTGCCCTTCTGAAGCCTTTAGTCCTCAATAATTTCTCTCGTCCTCTTTCTACCACAGCGCCGGTCTCTGAGGATGATCAGGAGTATGAGGTTAGCCAAATTGTGGATTCCCGACTCTGTAGAGGCATTCTCCAGTACCTCGTGCATTGGAAGGGGTTTGGTCCTGAGGAGAGGTCGTGGGTCAAGGCTTCTGAGGTCTTTGCACCTCGTCTGTTGAGGAAGTTTCATTTGAAGTTCCCCTCTAAACCTGGTCCCAAGCGGGGAAGGGGGGAGGCCTCGTAAGAGGGGGGTACTGTCATGGTTATGCAATAGTGTTGACTATCAGCTTACCTGTTTCCATGTTTTCATCTCTAAAGATCAGCTGACTCTCACCTGACTGCTTTTATTAACTCTCCTCTAGCACGGCTCCACCCCAGCTCCTATCAGAGAACTCTATATTAACCTCTGCACTGCAGGCCAGCCCTGCTGATCAACCTCTGTGTGTTTGGCTTCCTGTTCCTGCCTGCCGTGTGCTCTACGTTTTTTTTCTGTTACAGACCTTGGCGTGCTCTCTACTATTCCTGTCTGCTCGTGACCCTGACCTCTGGCGTGTCCCCGACTATCCCTGTTTGCCTGTGACCCTGAACCTTGGCGTGAATTCTGTTGTACTTGTCTGCTTGTGACCCTGACCTTGGCTTATTCCTTTACTATCCCTATCCTCCTGTTGCCTACTGTGGGTGTGCCCCTAGGGGTCGCGACCTGGAGCCAGTTGCAGCCCAGTCCATCCTCACCACTAGAGGCTCTGGTGAACACCTGCTGGCTCTTAGACTCTTAGACGTAGGGAATCCTACGCTCTAACCCCGGTGGGATCAGTGTTGGTGTCCCAGCGGCCCTGCATTCCTTACCACCTGGACTCCCATCTGCAGCAGTCAGCCATAGAGTCCACTGCCTTGTGGTGCACTCCTGATCTCAACGGTGTGCATCTGTCACCCAGCCTCTAGGTGACCTGACAAAGACATTTTTGAGAACCGGTCAATCACCATAAGGATAACTATATTGCCCTGGGAGTTGGGTAACTCCACAATGAAATCCATAGACAGGTGGGTCCAGGGCCTCTCTCCATTGGGTATGGGTTGTAGGAGGCCCACTGGAAGATGTCGTGGAGTCTTATTATGAGCACGCATGGAACAGGCATCTACGAAGGCGATTACATCAGCACGCAGACTAGGCCACCAGAATTGTTGGGAAATGGTCCAAAGAGTTGATTCTTCCCAGGGTGGCCAGCAGCCTTGGGAAAATGGTAAGTCTGGAGCACGGCAGTACGGAGACTCTCTGGGACACAGCAAAGGTCACAAGATTTCTCAGGAGGATGGACCTGAGCAGCAAGAATTTTGTCACCCAAAGGAGAAGTGAGATTGGTGCGAACCGTAGCCAGAATACGATCAGGAGGGATCACAGGAATCGGAACCAACTCCATCTTGGAAGTGGAGGAAAATTGTCGTGACAAAGTGTCAGCCCTTACATTCTTAGTGCCGGGTAAGAATGAGACAATGTAATTGAAACTTGACAAGAAAAGAGCACATCCTGCCCTTCGGGGAGAGAGGCGTTTAGCTGTAGACAAGAATGTGAGATTCTTTTGGATTCTCCATAAGAATGAGACAGCTGAAATCTTCTCTGGGTCTATCAAAAAACCAGCAGTGGAAATGACATTTACAATAGAGATTGTTCTCTATTAGTTTTTGAAGCACACAACAGACATCTGTGTGATGGCTCTCCAGGGACTTGGAAAATATGAGGATATCATCGAGATAAAACACCACACATAACTGCAACAAATCTCGGAGGACATCGTTAATAAATTCCTGGAAAACTGCCAGGGCGTTGCAAAGGCCAAAAGGCGTTACGAGGTACTCATAATGGTCTGTTCTAGTATTAAACGCAGTTTTCCACTCGTCGCCCTCCTTAATCCTCACGAGATGTATGCCCCTCTCAAATCAAGCTTTGTGAAAACTGTTGCTCCCTTGAGGCGGTCAAATAACTCCGTTATCAACAGAATCAGATCATTCTTATGCCGCGTACACACAAGCGGACTTTTCGACTGGACTGGTCCGACGGACTATCCGACGGACTTTTAACGGACTTCCAACGGACTTTCTGAATGAACAGACTTGCCTACACATGATCACAACAAAGTCCGATGGATTCGTACGGATTCGACCGGACTAAAGGAAGTTGATAGCCAGTAGCCAATAGCTGCCCTAGTGTCAGTTTTCATCCGTCGGACTAGCATACAGACGAGCGGACTTTTCGATAGGAACTGGGTCCGACGGACTCAGTCCGTCTGACCAGTCCGGTTGAAAAGTCCGCTCGTGTGTACACGGCATAAATCGTGAAACGATTGAGACCCCTATAATCAATAAAAGGTCTCAGTTTACCACTCTTCTTCTTCACAAAGAAGAAACCAGCGCCAGCAGGAGACGAGGATTTGTGGATGAAACCTCAAGAAAGTGCGTCTGCAACATACTCCTCCATGGCCTTATCCTCCAAGACCCACAAAGGGTAAACCTGGTCACGAGGGGGTATGGCACCAGGTTGAAGGTCAATTGCGCAATCATACGGCCGGTGTGGAGGCAAACTGCCGGCTTGACCTTTGTCAAAGACATCGCTAAAATCGCGGTACTCCTCCGGCAGGGAGGAGGGTGAAGAGGTGCACAGGACCTTGGCTACCTTCTGGAAGCATGTCTTACTGCATTGTGGCGATAAGGAGAGTACCTCAGCATGGAGCCAATCAAAAGAGGGGTTTTGCCTTTGTAACCAAGAATAACCAATAACCAGCGGAAACTTAGGTGAGGAAATAACTTGGAATTGGATTATCCCATGGTGAAGAGCCCCTACGGTCATGGACAACGGAACCGCCTCATGAGTCACATGGGCAGGCTTTGGAGGTCTCCTGTCAAGAGCCACAATGGCAAGTGGGGTGTCACGCAACTGCAGCGGAATCGAGTGCTTCGAAACAAAGGCAGCATCAATGAACAGGCCTGCAGCCCCAGAGTCGATTAGAGCCTGTATCTCGACTGACGACTCAGCCCAAGAAAGGATAACCGAAACCAGGGGCTTATCCTTCTGGATAACTGGGGATGAAACAATGCCACCTAAGGTCTGTCCGTGAAAGGCCTGCAAGGTTCAGGCATTCCCTGGACAGGTAGGACAAGACTTCAAAAAGTGACGCCTGGCCACAATAAAGGCACAATCTCTCCCTCCTCCTAAAGGTTCTCTAATCCGCAGAGAGACACGTGAAACTCAAGTGCATGGGTTCACCCTCACTGACCGATATGGTACCAGGAGGCATGGGAGGTGAGGGAGGCACAGGTGGGACTGTAAAGCTCTGAGACAAATGTACAGGAGGCTTCTACAAGCGCTCCTTAAATCAGTCTTTCGCTGAGTCTGGAGTCAATAAGAATGGCAAACGTAATCATCTTCTCCAGCTCAGTGGGTATATCTCGGGCTGCTATCTCATGCTTGATGGTATCCGAGAGACCATGAGAAAAAGCAGCCACGAGGGCCTCATTGTTCCATGCAACCTCTGCTGCCAGAGTACGGAATTCAATGGCGTAGTCGGCAACAGTTCTCGTACTCTGTTCGATGGACATGAGGCACCTGGCAGCAGAAACGGAGCGTGCGGGAACAACAAATATCCTTTTAAACAAAGCCACAAACTCAGGGTAACTCAAGACAACAGGTTTTTGCGTCTCCCATAGAGGGTTTTCCCAGGCCGAGGCTCTCTCAGAAAGCAAAGATATCACGAAACCTACTTTGCTTCTGTCCGTGGGAAACGCTTGGGGCAGCATCTCAAAGTAAATCTCAACTTGGTTGAGAAACCCTCTGCATTGGACTTGGATCGCCCCCAAATCGCTGGGGAAGCGGAGCGGAACCAGACATACCTCTTATAGAGGTAATACTCAAGGCAGATGCCTGCACTGAGACTGGAACATCAGCAGGGATGGCCTGCAACATAGGTTGTACCGGGGCGGCCACAGTGTGAGATTCCAGGTGAGCTGTGCGACTCAGGAGCTTTTGTAACGCCATGGCAAACTGATCTATGCAGTGATCCAGTTCATCCAATCTGGAAAATTTTTTATAGTAATATTTAATATTACCAACAAGTGGATTGACTGCATCTTCTGAATTCATGGCCTTCGCCTACTGTCAGAAACCATGAAATTAGACCGAGACAAAAGTACTGTTGAATCACACTTGTTTAATAACAGAAGTAAAAAGAACAAATGTAGTCAAAACATAGCCAAAGTTCAGTAACCGGAACGGATAGTCAGCTAAGCCAGAAGTCAGGGATCAACGTAGAGAAACAGCAAGCAGGATCTGTAGCCAGAAGGGATGTCAGCAAAGCAAGTCTTTAAACAGGAATTAAGGATAATGCCTCTGTGATGTAGACCAAGGCGAAGGCAGAGATCATTTGGGCTGGACGGCTTAAGTAGGCAGGAATGACGAGCAGGATATCATCAACAGCTGAGTATCTGTGGAGAGATAGGAGCTGGCAATTAGCTGACAGGTGAGTGGCCAGCTCTGAGAAGGAAGGGCTGAGCCCAGCCCTGACATTTTTTCAAAATGTTTCCATTTGGTCTCCGCAGGACTTTGGACATAATTTCCCATATTAAATCAGATTTGATGTGCATTCATAATATCCTTTCAAATTGTGTCTTGGTCTTCTTGGAGATCATTCCTCGTTTACGTTGGCTTTGCCCCAAATGGAAACATTTTGAAAAAATTTGTAAAAGAATTAATAGAGTTATAGCTAAGTTTATGCCTGTGTTGAATGGTTTGTCTTACAGACGTGTGGATTTGGAGGGTGGTATTCTTGGTTTTTACCATCCTGACAAAATCCACTTGCCTGATATTGCAATGGACATCTTTAATATGAAATTACAGTCATGTGTGGAATTGGCCGTGGGCTGGTGGGGATGCCATGCTTATGGTACATAAGCACGGCGTATGGGACTAAGTTATTTTTTTATTAGTTTGAGCTTTAATAGCTAAGCTAACATGTGTTGTTGTTGGTATACTTTAATATCGGTATTGGATTATATGCTGTTAATATAATTTATTATATACCTATAATAAAGGGCCGTGGCTATTTGAATCCACACAAATATGAGTCAAGTGTTAAATATTGTATGAGTTAAAGTTTTTTAGAATGTGTTCTGCAATAACATCCCTCAGGAGTGGGGGGTGGGGTATGAAATGTCCCGCCCACCACATATGGGATGTTGGCAGACCAAAAATTACAGTTAAACCAGTTTTTGTCAGTTTTTTTACTTATTCAATGATTGGCCTTTGATTGTCATCAATGGTCCTGGCACCAGCAGTCATCTATAAAAGAAGAAGAATGCGTCATTAGCAGTGCAGTTGGTGGAGATTTGAAGAAAGAAGCACATAACGCCCTCCCTCCCATGTCGCGGCTCACATTATTGAAAGGGGACTTTAAGTTATTATTTTATTAGCTTGAGCTTTAATAGCTGAGCTAACGTGTTGTTTTTGGTATACTTTAATATCAGTATTGGATTATATGCTGTTAATATAATTTATTATATACCTATAATAAAGGGCTGCGGCCATATGAATCCACACGAATATGAGTCAAGTGTTATATATTATATTTTATAAGTTAAAGTTTTATAGAATGTGTTCTGCCTAACATCCCATATTTGTGGTGGAGCATACAGTAATATTTGGTGGAGGATAATAAAATATTTGTGGTGGAGCATAAAGTAATATTTGTGGTGGAGCATAATGTAATAATAGTGGTGGAGCATAATGTAATATTTGTGGTGGAGCATAATGTAATATTAGTGGTGGAGCATAATGTAATATTTTGGTGGAGCATAATGTAATATTAGTGGTGGAGCATAATGTAAAATTTGTGGTGTAGCATACTGTAATAATAGTGGTGTAGCATACTGTAATATTAGTGGTGTAGCATACTGTAATATTAGTGGTGTAGCATACTGTAATATTAGTGGTGAAGCATAATGTAATATCTGTGGAGCATACTTTAATTTTAGTGGTGGAGCATACTGTAATATCTGTGGAGCATACTGTAATATTAGTGGTGGAGCATAATGTAATAATTAGTGGTGGAGCATAATGTAATATTTGTGGTGGAGCATAATGTAATATCTGTGGAGCATACTGTAATATTAGTGGTGGAGCATAATGTAATAATTAGTGGTGGAGCATAATGTAATATTTGTGGTGGAGCATAATGTAATATTTGTGATGGAGCATAATGTAATATTAGTGGTGGAACATAATGTAATATTTTTGGTGGAGCATAATGTAATATTTGTGAAGCAACTGTAATGCAAGTTGCACTTTCACCTGTGTAAAAAAAAAATCCTTGCACCCGCCCTGCAGCCCAGCCTAAGACCCCTTTCACACTTGTATGACTTGTCCTACGACTTGGGACTGCAAAGTCGTATGACAAGTCGTTCCCCATAATTTCCAATGACTACCATTCATATTAGTACGACTTCAAAGTAGTCCCTGCACTACTTCGGTCCAACTTTGATGCGAGTTACACAGGCATTCCCTGAAATCGTGACAAAAATCGTGTCAGAATCGTTGCCGCAATCGCGATAGTATGAAAGGGGCCTAATGCCGCGTACACACGGGCGGACTTTCCGGCATACTTGGTCCGGCGGACCAGAGTGTGCCGGACAATCCGCCCGTGTGTGGGCGGCGGCGGACTTTTCCGGCGGACTTCTTCCCAAAAGCCCGCCGGACCTAGATTTAAAGAAAGTTTCAAATCTTTCCGTCGGACTCAGTTTCGGGCGGAAAGTCCGCCCGTGTGTGTGCTGGTCCGACGGAAAGCCCGCTCGTGTGTAGGCTGGTCCGACAGACCAAATAAGACACGAGGGGATGGTATTGCATCTCGCGCTCGCTGCAATAGGAAAAACAAATCTTCCTATTGCGGCGAGCGCGGGGCATACCAGGCCCTTAGGTCTGGTATGGATTATAAAGGGGAACCCCTACGCCGAAAAAACGGCGTGGGGGCCCCCCCTAAAATCCATACCAGACCCCGATCCGAGCACGCAGCCTGGCCGGTCAGGAAAGGGGGTGGGGACGAGCGAGCGCCCCCCCCCTCCTGAACCGTACCAGGCCGCATGCCCTCAACATGGGGGGGTGGGTGCTTTGGGGGAGGGGGGCGCCCTGCGCCCCCCCCCCAAAGCACCTTGTCCCCATGTTGATGAGGACAAGGGCCTCTTCCCGACAACCCTGGCCGTTGGTTGTCGGGGTCTGCGGGCGGGGGCTTATCGGAATCTGGGAGCCCCCTTTAATAAGGGGGCCCCCAGATCCCGGCCCCCCACCCTATGTAAATGAGTATGGGGTACATGGTACCCCTACCCATTTACCTAGGAAAAAAGTGTCAGTAATAAAACACAACACAGGTTTTTAAAATAATTTATTAAACAGCTCCGGGGGGGGTCTTCTTCCGTCTTCGGGGGTCCCTCCGGTTCATCTTCTCCCGGCGTCCGGTTGGTTCTTCTCCGCTCTCCGGCCTCTTCTCCCGGTGTCGCAGGTCTTCGGCCGGCCCCTCCGCTGTCTTCATGTAGCTCTATTGCGAGCGGAGGTCCGGACTTCTTGGCTTCTTGGCTTCTTGGCTTCTCTTCTCTTCTCTTCCCCCAGATGTTGACACGACGCTCTCTCCGGCTGGACTGGTCTCTGAGGGCTGCGTTGTGACTTATATAGGCGGAGACCCCGCCCCCATATGATGTCACAGTCCTTGGGCATGCTGGGACTGTGACGTTTTAGGGGGCGTGGTCGACCACGCCCCCTAAAACGTCACAGTCCCAGCATGCCCAAGGACTGTGACATCATATGGGGGCGGGGTCTCCGCCTATATAAGTCACAACGCAGCCCTCAGAGACCAGTCCAGCCGGAGAGAGCGTCGTGTCAACATCTGGGGGAAGAGAAGAGAAGAGAAGCCAAGAAGCCAAAAAGCCAAGAAGTCCGGACCTCCGCTCGCAATAGAGCTACATGAAGACAGCGGAGGGGCCGGCCGAAGACCTGCGACACCGGGAGAAGAGGCCGGAGAGCGGAGAAGAACCAACCGGACGCCGGGAGAAGATGAACCGGAGGGACCCCCGAAGACGGAAGAAGACCCCCCCCGGAGCTGTTTAATAAATTATTTTAAAAACCTGTGTTGTGTTTTATTACTGACTCTTTTTTCCTAGGTAAATGGGTAGGGGTACCATGTACCCCATACTCATTTACATAGGGTGGGGGGCCGGGATCTGGGGGCCCCCTTATTAAAGGGGGCTCCCAGATTCCGATAAGCCCCCGCCCGCAGACCCCGACAACCAACGGCCAGGGTTGTCGGGAAGAGGCCCTTGTCCTCATCAACATGGGGACAAGGTGCTTTGGGGGGGGGGCGCAGGGCGCCCCCCTCCCCCAAAGCACCCACCCCCCCATGTTGAGGGCATGCGGCCTGGTACGGTTCAGGAGGGGGGGGGCGCTCGCTCGTCCCCACCCCCTTTCCTGACCGGCCAGGCTGCGTGCTCGGATCGGGGTCTGGTATGGATTTTAGGGGGGGCCCCCACGCCGTTTTTTCGGCGTAGGGGTTCCCCTTTATAATCCATACCAGACCTAAGGGCCTGGTATGCCCCGCGACGGGGCTCGCAAGGTGTCAATCTCGCCGATAAAAGCGGCAAGATTGACATCCTTTTCTAGTCCCGTCGCACCTGAGTCACGTTCACAATGAACGGACTTGTCCGTGTGTGGGCAAGTCCGTTCATTCTGAAAGTCCGCCGGAACTCCGGCGAAAGTCCGTCGGAAAGACGGGCGGACTTAGCCCGCCGGAAAGTCCCGGCGTGTGTGGGCAAGTCCGTTCGTTTTAAAGTCCGGCGCACCTGGCGGACAAAGTCCGTCGGAAAGTGTGCCGGACCAAGTAGGATAGAAAGTCCGCTCGTGTGTACGCGGCATAAAGCTTACTTTTTGAGATTCTTAGGATCAGATATTTTCATATAACTTGTTTTCTCTATTTTTTTTTTTTTTTTAACAGGAAAAAACTTTACCCCTACTATGCAAGAAAAGTTGCCCTATTGTCTGTTTTGTAAGATTTGCTTTAAATTTGCAAGCTGTAAGGGAGAAAGGCATGTATACCAAAGAGCTTAACACCTTCACGCCTAAGAGTAAAACAAATATAAATGCCTAAGAACAATTTTGCAACTTTGACATGTATTAGTAAAACTGTTCATATGGTAATGGATATCTCCTAATTTTTTTTTATTATCAAAGGAAAACTGACCCAAAATAGTAAAAAAAAAAAAAAAAAAAAAAAAACATTTTCTTTTTTAAATTTAGCTATATATTTCTTGCTACTGCCATAACCTACCACCAAAGAACAACCCAAATTGCATTGACGATCGCAGTGATACCACATATGTGTATGTTAGCTGTTGCTTGTACCCTTAGTACAGCCCAAAAACAATAATGCACATTTTTTTTTTATCGTACCTAAAACACAGACACTGACTTGAAAAAAGGCAGACCCTGACCTTTTACTCAAACTAACTAATCTTGGCACTGACCTAGGATAAACCTTGATCTAGGTATTTTTTTTTGTATTTAATTATTATTATTATTATTATTTTTACCCACACATTTTTTCTCTGCAAGGAGAGAGAGAGAGATGGTCACGTACCTGGTCGGAGGCCGAAGTGCTGAGAGGGCCTCCCTTGCGGCTGAGTGCAGGGCACCCCTGAAGGTTAGGGTTGCCACCTTTTCTTCAAGCCAAACCTGAACACTTTAGCGGTGGCATTTTTTGGGGGTATACGCTATAAGATTGTAAAAGACCTGGGACACTTTTGTGGCCTGAAAGAGAGTAGTAATGTGGCGCATAGCTTGCCGCAGCAAACAGTGCACGTGGCTGAATTGTGAGTGTTCTGCAGGGAATGCAGGGGTCAGATATGTCCTGGGGAGAGGGCTAGTGCGAGCAGGGGGATGGGGAGAGTTAGATATGTGCTGGGGGGCAGTGGCGGCTGGTGCTTAAATTTTTTTGGGAGCACAAACAAACTGGAAAAAAAAACATCAATTGCAGCCTCACTGTGCCCCATAAAATGCAGCCATTGTGCAGCATAAAATGCTGCCACTGTGCCCCATCAAATGCAGCCATTGTTCCCATAAAATGCAGCCACTGTGGCCAAAAAATGCAGCCACTGTGCCCAAAAAATGCAGCATCTGTGCCCATCATATGCAGCCAATGTGCCCATCATATGCAGCCTCTATGCCCATCATATGCAGCCTCTGTGCCCATCATATGAAGCCTGTGGCCATCATAGAGCCACTGTGCCCATCAAATGCAGCCTCTGTGCCATCATACAGCCACTGCGCCCATCATATGCAGCCTCTGTGCCAATCATACAGCCTCTGTACTCATCATATGCAGCCTCTGTGCCCATAATACAGCCTCTGAGCCCATCATATGCAGCCTGTGCCCATATGTGCTGGGGGTGCTTGGGGGGGGTAAGATATAGGCTGAGGGGCCCTTTGTGAGAGAAGAGGGCCAGTGCAAGCAGGAGGGGTAGGGGGTTAGGATATGTGCTGGAGGGGTCCTTTGGGAGGGAAGGAAGAGAGAGTGCAAGGAGAGGTTGCCAGATTTCAAATCAAACCATACTTCTAGCATATCTTGCTTCTGCCAAAGCCCCCCAGCATATATCCTCCTAATCCCTCTGTCACTTCACATATTTTCTACCTTGTCCTCCTTTCCAGCTGCTCTCTCCCCCTCCCTCCTCCATCTACAGAGCATATTAAAAACTTTCTACATACCTGATATCAGCATGTCCCTGCTCCCCCCTCCTCCTTGTGTGTATACAGAATGGAAAAGGAGGAGGAGAGGAGGAGCTTTGATACACTGACACTCTGCTCTGCTGAACCAAGCTGCTGTCAGGGAGAGGGGAGACATGTCACTCTCGGTGCAGTCCGTGAGAATGATGTGTCCGGGTCTGGGGCAGAAGTAAACCCAAACACATCATTCAAACCCGGACTGTCCGGGAGAAAACCGTACAGGTGGCAACCCTACTGAAGGTGGTAAAAGGGATTGCTATGCCCAAAGAAGCAGGGGTTGCCAGCTGCAACAGGCTGAGTGATGCGTTGATGTCTGCTGGATGGCGTCTTGACAAGCGGGATGCACTGCTGGACAGGAGTCTCTCAGACGTACCAGATGAGACTTGGCAGGAGGGAGAGCCAGAAGCAGGATCAGGAACCAGGCCAACTGTCATACACGGAATGTCAGCTAGGAGTAAGGCAGCAAGCAGATTCAGGAGTCATACACTGGTAATCAGTAGGGATGAGCCCAATGTTCAAGTCAAACGTAAGTTCGACTCGAACATCGGGTGTTTGCCTGTTCGCCAAATAGCAAAAAATTTGGGGTGCTAGTGGCAAATTCGAAAGCCCTTTAAAAACCTATGGGAGAAATCAAAAGTGCTAATTTTAAAGGTTTATATGCATGGTAAAAATATATATAAAACACAAAGCGCTGTGATGCTAAATAGCTGATAATTACACATGAAACCAAGTGAGGCTGCTATCAAAAGAGAGTGTTTTCAGAGTCACTTAAAAAGAATAAATAATGATATTTGAAGCGCTTCACAATGTGCATGAAAATGAATATATAAGAATAAATATAAATAGTCAAATAAATCCAGCGGTGAGTAAAAATTCCTATAAAATCCAGCAATCAAAATAGTGTAAAATTATAAAAAATTAGTGACACCAAATGTGTAAAAAATTCACATAAAAAAGCCACATAAAAATAAATATATAGGGATGTATTCAGAAGGTTCAATTATACAGGTGTAGAATCCTGATTGGTATAGAGCTTTTGATCACTAGCAAAGCTGTTTAAAAACACTTGCTTAATTAAGGTGCTCATTGATAGTACCAATGTGTTTTTTGCTTCTATTCACAACCAATGTGGGAATCATAAACAGGCAGATAAGAGAAAAAAAACAATCATTGGTATAGTTAGGATACCAAGGTACACAGGCAAATCCACTCACGTGTGCCTCATAATGATAAGGCAAATGCAGGTTTTACTATAGCAGTCAGCCGCCTTAGACAGGAGCAGATTCAGTGCAGTACACTGTGTGAAACTGCTGATCTGCACAGAGCTTCCTTGGCTCCTCCCACGCGTTACATCACAGTCACGTGACTTTTTCAAGGCTAATACAAGCTCTGACGGACTCAGCTTTATAGCACAACAGCAGAGTGGTTGCCATGGCTACAACATGAGTTTACCATCATTCTGCTTCCTGCATATACTTCAATCCTGTTAAAACCTACTTTTATTAGACATGTAATTCATATGAATATCGTTGGTTTATCAAAACCACGATTCCATGTGTAAAAAACGCAGTGTGTAAAAAGTAAAAAATATATATATTGTTATCTCTAATCACGTTTACTTTTTCAACTCCCTCCAGTGGTCACAATTGGTATAACATCTCACAGAGGGAATAAATGGCAAAGCATTGTCTCTAATGGTTTTGATAATTGACCAGTGCCCCATGATATCACAAAAATGGGGTATCCACATGCTCTGCTCATAAATGTATGGAAAACGGAGTAAACAAGATGACATGATATATATATATATAAAATATACATATATAAAATTAAAATAAGATATGATATAAGAAATAGGGAAATAATATTAAAATGTAAAATAAAAATCTAAAAATTCCATGATAGAATATTGCAAAAATGGATGATGACCAGTATTTATATGCTAGAACTGAACCAAATATTGCCACTCAGAAAAAACTAGTATTGGACAAATAATGAGAATATTGGACCAATAAAAAAAAATAAAATAAAAAAAAAAATATAAAAAATAAAATTAAAATATATATATAAATCTGAAAAATCGCTAAAAATCAGAAATAAAACAATTCAGGTCGAATTCAATGTTCAAACCATGGGGTTCTAATGTACCCATCTGGAATATCCATTTGGATTCATTCTTGCTGAGTTCCCTCACTTTATGGGAACCCCTCCAATGAGCCTTATACTTTTGAATAGCCCAGAATTGGAGACCCCTAGGGTCTCTGTTATGATACCTATCAAAATGTTTTGAAACACTGTGTTTTGGATAGCCTTTTCTAATGTTCTGGATATGCTCTCTTATTCTCTTCCACATTGGTCGCTTCGTTCTGCCAATGTATTGGAGGGAGCAGGAGCACTGTAAAGCATATACCACCCCCTCAGTCCTGCAAGATATAAAATCCTTTATTTCAAATTCTTGTCCAGTATTTGTTGAAGAAAATTTCTGACATTTGTATCCATTTTGATTAGCATTTATGCAGGCATAACACCTTTTACAGGGATATAATCCTTTACCCTGAAAAAAGGTTAAATCAGTTATTCTCTTGGGTGGGTTGGGTACATTTTTAGCTATGATGTCCCTTAGAGTTGGAGCTCGTCTATAAATGAATCTCGGTTTTTCTGGGAGTATATTTGCCAAAGTAGTGTCAGTTTTTAAAATAGACCAATGTCTTTTTATAATCCTCTCCATCCTCCTGTGTTGTATACTGAAGTCCATTATCAGAGGTATGTCATCTGTTTTGTCATTTACCTTGATTTTATCTTGGATCAGCGCTTCTCTTGAGGTTTGATTGACTTCTGTTATTTTTTCTTCTATAAAACATTTATTGTACCCTTTTTCTTCAAACCTCTTACCTATCCACTGAGCTTGTTTAAGATAGTCATTATTTTCTGAACAATTTCTCCGTAAGCGAATAAACTGGCCCTTCGGAATGTTGATTAACCATGGCTCATAGTGGCAACTCGTTACTGGTATATAGCTGTTCCTTTCCACCGGTTTGAAGAAAGTTTTTGTGCTGATGATATTGGCTGTTAGTTCTATTTCAAGATCAAGGAACTGGATTTTAGTCTCACTAATTTGATGTTCAAGTTTAATATTTTTTTGGTTCATATTCAAACGTTGGAAAAAGGATCTTAAACTCAGTTCATCACCCTTCCAAATAAAAATACAATCGTCTATGAATCTTTTATATAGAACCAGTTCCTTTGGAGTATTTAAAAAGATGGCATCCTCCTCCCATTTTGCCATGAATATGTTGGCTACACTTGGGGCATATTTAGCTCCCATCCCAATACCCGTTAGTTGTCGAAAATAATTGTCATTATACCAGAAGTAGTTATGTTGAATACCAAAGGCCAGGCTTCTAAGAAGAAATCTTTTCTGTTTAGAAATGAGATGGCTGAATGAATCCATAGCCCATTTAGATGCTTCTATTGCATCGCTATGTTCAATTTTTGTGTACAGTGAAGCAACATCAGCAGTTGCTAACAGATATCTTTCATTAGGGTCCAGGGTCAGAGATTTTAATATTTGTAATAAATGTTTGGTATCACGTAGATAAGCTTTAGTGTTAGGTACTAGGGGTTGCAAGAATTTGTCCACATATTCCCCTAGTCTTGCATTGATCGATTGAATCCCATTAATGATGGGTCTTCCTGGTGGTGCCTCAGCATTCTTATGGATCTTCGGGATGGTGTAAATGATTGGAACTCTACATGTATCCGGTACTAAATATCTAGATTCTTTTTTGGATAGAATATTTTTGTTGATTCCTTTTTGAATCAAAGAGGACAGATCTCGTTTGTATTCTCTAGTAGGATTGCTACTGAGTTTCAGATATGTGTTATTATCGTTAAGTTGTCCCATCAGTTCCTGGTGGTAGTATTCCTTTGCTAGTACTACAATGGCGCCCCATTTGTCGGCTGGTCTAATTATAATATCTTTATTTGCTTTCAATTGTTTTATACCTTGTTGTATATGCTGGGATTCCGAGATTCTACTGAACTTGAGTTGTTCCAGGTCTTTGATCACCATTTTTTTAAACACCTCAATCACCTCAACATATTCATGGCAAAATGGGAGGAGGATGCCATCTTTTTAAATACTCCAAAGGAACTGGTTCTATATAAAAGATTCATAGACGATTGTATTTTTATTTGGAAGGGTGATGAACTGAGTTTAAGATCCTTTTTCCAACGTTTGAATATGAACCAAAAAAATATTAAACTTGAACATCAAATTAGTGAGACTAAAATCCAGTTCCTTGATCTTGAAATAGAACTAACAGCCAATATCATCAGCACAAAAACTTTCTTCAAACCGGTGGAAAGGAACAGCTATATACCAGTAACGAGTTGCCACTATGAGCCATGGTTAATCAACATTCCGAAGGGCCAGTTTATTCGCTTACGGAGAAATTGTTCAGAAAATAATGACTATCTTAAACAAGCTCAGTGGATAGGTAAGAGGTTTGAAGAAAAAGGGTACAATAAATGTTTTATAGAAGAAAAAATAACAGAAGTCAATCAAACCTCAAGAGAAGCGCTGATCCAAGATAAAATCAAGGTAAATGACAAAACAGATGACATACCTCTGATAATGGACTTCAGTATACAACACAGGAGGATGGAGAGGATTATAAAAAGACATTGGTCTATTTTAAAAACTGACACTACTTTGGCAAATATACTCCCAGAAAAACCGAGATTCATTTATAGACGAGCTCCAACTCTAAGGGACATCATAGCTAAAAATGTACCCAACCCACCCAAGAGAATAACTGATTTAACCTTTTTTCAGGGTAAAGGATTATATCCCTGTAAAAGGTGTTATGCCTGCATAAATGCTAATCAAAATGGATACAAATGTCAGAAATTTTCTTCAACAAATACTGGACAAGAATTTGAAATAAAGGATTTTATATCTTGCAGGACTGAGGGGGTGGTATATGCTTTACAGTGCTCCTGCTCCCTCCAAAACATTGGCAGAACGAAGCGACCAATGTGGAAGAGAATAAGAGAGCATATCCAGAACATTAGAAAAGGCTATCCAAAACACAGTGTTTCAAAACATTTTGATAGGTATCATAACAGAGACCCTAGGGGTCTCCAATTCTGGGCTATTCAAAAGTATAAGGCTCATTGGAGGGGTTCCCATAAAGTGAGGGAACTCAGCAAGAATGAATCCAAATGGATATTCCAGATGGGTACATTAGAACCCCATGGTTTGAACATTGAATTCAACCTGAATTGTTTTATTTCTGATTTTTAGCGATTTTTCAGATTTATATATATATTTTAATTTTATTTTTTATATTTTTTTTTTATTTTTTATTTTTTTATTTTTTTTTTGGTCCAATATTCTCATTATTTGTCCAATACTAGTTTTTTCTGAGTGGCAATATTTGGTTCAGTTCTAGCATATAAATACTGGTCATCATCCATTTTTGCAATATTCTATCATGGAATTTTTAGATTTTTATTTTACATTTTAATATTATTTCCCTATTTCTTATATCATATCTTATTTTAATTTTATATATGTATATTTTATATATATATATATATATATCATGTCATCTTGTTTACTCCGTTTTCCATACATTTATGAGCAGAGCATGTGGATACCCCATTTTTGTGATATCATGGGGCACTGGTCAATTATCAAAACCATTAGAGACAATGCTTTGCCATTTATTCCCTCTGTGAGATGTTATACCAATTGTGACCACTGGAGGGAGTTGAAAAAGTAAACGTGATTAGAGATAACAATATATATATTTTTTACTTTTTACACATTGCGTTTTTTACACATGGAATCGTGGTTTTGATAAACCAACGATATTCATATGAATTACATGTCTAATAAAAGTAGGTTTTAACAGGATTGAAGTATATGCAGGAAGCAGAATGATGATAAACTCATGCTGTAGCCATGGCAACCACTCTGCTGTTGTGCTATAAAGCTGAGTCCGTCAGAGCTTGTATTATCCTTGAAAAAGTCACGTGACTGTGATGCAACGCGTGGGAGGAGCCAAGGAAGCTCTGTGCAGATCAGCAGTTTCACACAGTGTACTGCACTGAATCTGCTCCTGTCTAAGGCGGCTGACTGCTATAGTAAAACCTGCATATGCCTTATCATTATAAGGCACACGTGAGTGGATTGAAGTTTGCCTGTGTACCTTGGTATCCTAACTATTGCACAATGATTGTTTTTTTTCTCTTATCTGCCTGTTTATGATTCCCACATTGGTTGTGAATAGAAGCAAAAAACACATTGGTACTATCAATGAGCACCTTAATTAAGCAAGTGTTTTTAAACACCTTTGCTAGTGATCAAAAGCTCTATACCAATCAGGATTCTACACCTGTATAATTGAACCTTCTGAATACATCCCTATATATTTATTTTTATGTGGCTTTTTTATGTGAATTTTTTACACATTTATATGCATGGTATTGTCATAAAAAGTGTTTGGGGACCTAGGTCCTGCCACAGGGGACATGTATCAATACAAAAAAAAGTTTTAAAAACGGACGTTTTTTCGGGAGCAGTGATTTTAATAATGCTTAAAGTGAAAACAATAAAAGTGAAATATTCCTTTAAATTTCGTACCTGGGGGTGTCTATAGTATGCCTGTAAAGTGCCGCATTTTTCCCGTGTTTAGAACAGTCCCTGCAAAAAATTATGTTTCTAAAAGAAAAAAAGTAATTTAAAACTACTCGCGGCTATAATGAATTGTTGGGTCTCGGCAATACAGATAAAAGTCATTGAAAAAAAATGGCTTGGGGGTCCCCCCAAAAATCCATAAACTTTTTTTGCATTGATACATGTCCCCTGGGGCAGGACCCAGGTCCCCAAACACTTTTTATGAAAATAACTTGCATATTAACCCTTAAAATTAGCAATTTTGATTTTTCACGTTCGTGTCCCATAGACTTTAATAGTGTTTGCGTGTTCGAAATTTTTTGCCTGTTCGTATGTTCTGCTGCGAACCCAACTGGGGGGTGTTCGGCTCATCCCTAGTAATCAGGCAGCACCAGAGTCCAAGAGCAAGCCAAAGGATCAGCACGGATCATTCACGGATAAGCAGGCTGAAGCGGGGTCAGTGGAACAAGCCGAGGGTCAAAGCCAGGAATGAAGACGAGACAGGTCAAAGGCAAGCCGGGTCGGTAACAGGAAATCCAATAATATCAGTAACACAAGAACACATGAGGGAAGCTGAAGATCATCCAGCAACTATTGGCTGATGCTGCTGGCTTTAAATAGACCACTGGGCGCCAGAATCTGTCACACATTTCATGCGCTTATGTGCCAATCTTTGGTTCCACTGGACATAAGCAGGTGTGCCAGTCTTTCTATGAACCATTCTCTGACAGAAATACTATCACAAGTATCTCTCTCCTCCATTCACAGAGAAGGACAGGGGCGGGCTTGACAGTGACTGATCACTGTGATAGCCAATCAGAGGCACTGGCTCAAAATACACAAATGTAAACTAGATCAATAGGAAACCATGTTAAATGGACTGTAGTGCGTTTCTGCAAAATGCACTAAAAAACGCAAAGACGGGGCGGACTTGACAGTGACTGATCACTGTGATAGCGTACTTCCCAACTTTTTGAAATGGGAATGTGGGACACCTATCAGCAAAAGTATTTAGGCATAGGACACACCCCTTGACACGCCCCCTTAAAGGAGAATTGTACAAAAAAACCAAGATTGGTTAAACCCACAAGTGCTTTTTTTACCACTACTATTCCTTTATATTGGCTTTTGGAACTTACAAATGCAGCAATTTAGAAATCAGATGAAAGGTTTAGCGCTGGAAAACACTTTTTGATATATAAAAAGTGCATTTTATATACAGCTATAAAGATCAGACCAAAATGGGGGACAAATGAGGAGGAATGAGGGACAGAGGGACAGTCCCTCGAAATCAGGGACAGTTGGGAGCTATGTGATAGCCAATCAGAGGCACTGGCTCAAAACGCACAAATGTAAACTAGATCCATAGAAAACCATGTTAAATTGACTGTAGTGCGTTTCTGCAAAATGCACTAAAAAATGCATTGGTGTGCACAGAGGATAAATGTTTCATTACGTTTTCCCTAAATGTTTATAATTTTTCATCACATCTTTGAGTTGTGCAAATAAGAAATCATATATGGTAAATTATAACACATAATGAATTGTTTAGATACAATTTTACAGAGTAATGAGTACTGGTAATAGAATTAGGGAATCCGCATAGTGCACTTTTAAAAAATTGAGAAACGAAAGATTGTTTGATGCGGATTTGCATAATGTTAAATTTTCTTTTACAGATATTCAAAATGTTTATTATGTGCCCATAGCTTGTGTTTATTATTCTCTGGTCAGCTACTCACATTTTTATAAATAGCTAAAGAAGTAACTGGTGACTAGTGCTGGGAAAAAGGCAAATCAAGGACGACTATATCTGCCCAGATCCTATAAAAGGGTTCTAACATTTTTAGGGTTACAGAACCAAAACGATTTAACATTCCTGAAGAGACCTGAGCTGTCTTAAATGCTTGCAGTAACCTGCTCAATAAAAAATATAATTCAGCTCTGGCTCTTCCTGCTTCTACTAGCAGCTAAAATTGTCCCCTTGTTTTTAATGGCAACGTTGTCAAATTTGAATAGGGTCTGTGATAGTCACCTATCACAGCCCGTTCCATTTTTTGTAATATTCTATTAGTGTGGTGTTTACATTTTTTGTATAAATAAACTTCTTTGCATTTTCAGACAGTGTTCAGGTGGTTTTTTGCCCTCTTAAGAGATCTCATTCTCTTTGTTTGTTCTGTATGTGTCAGGGCAACCTGAACTGCGCCCCATATGTATCATGTGGGTGAATGTCCTATTATTTAATCTGACCCACTTTTTTGATTTTTGGAGGTTGATCCAGGCTAACCTGAACATTTTTGTTCTAGCAGCTAAAATGGTACAACATTCTCATGGTAATATTTAGAGATGAGGGAACTGAGGACATAACCTTGTTAATTTAATTTGTACATTTTGATTTGATTTCGATTTGTGCTGAAAAGTTTGTTGGATCCATATATTTAAAGTAGACATCCAATTATGTTTTCAGGATGGATCTGAAAACATATCAGTTCTTCCAGAAGTCAAACTGTGCGTTCAAAAAGAGTCAATGCACCACTAGATGGCGACATAAAACTGTAGATCTACTGAGGAAGGCCTGTGATTGGCCGATACGCGTCTAGAAGGGAGGAGCTGATAGTCACGTTAAGCCAGGCACTGTGTATGTGGACACGGCGGTGCTACTCTGGAGGTTTTTATGTGATTTTAAAAGTTTTTATCTTGTCTGTCAAGTGCAACTTGTCTGTTTGGGGGCTTTGAATAAATTTGTATACGGAGAACACTATACGGTCTCTATACTTATTATTTACATGTCCTTAACTCATGGAATCTTGAGCCAAGCTGGGAGATGATCTGTTTCTTTGGATTTTAATGAGTTACCATTAAGAAAAGAGCCATCTGGATTACCCACCATTGATTGGGAAGAGTAAGTGAGAGCAAAGAGCTCGTGGGGAGATCCGCATATGAGTTTTGACTCATCTGGGAGGTGAGTGCGCATTTTTACTGGTGGTGGTGTGCACTCCTTTTGAGCCTTTATTATGCTCCCTGTAAATTCCTGTATTGTTTCCACCTTTGTTATGGCAAGGCTTGTCATGTATGTTGCATACTGTATTTCATGCTCTCCTGTTCTTTTACACAAATAAAAATACAGTTTAAAAAAACATATTTTGCAAGCGAATTTGACTCTGCACAGAAGGTAAACTTTACTTGGGTACTTTAGTCCCATTTATTTTACTGTTGCTTATGTCTGTTTTCTAATATATTTTCTGTAAATATTTCCTTGCATGAGTTTTTTTCATTTCAATTAAATGAGCTTTAAAAATCAATAAGCTGAATCTCTGAATACTCTAATTAGAGATGAAAGAACCTTGCCTCTGTAAGGAGCTAATGTAGCAGAAATTGTAGCATAAACTGAAATGTTATAGACATTTCTTAAAATTCAAAACTGCAACAGTGGATGTGATGGTGGTTACTGTGTGTGTGTAAATGGTTTACTGCTCAGTTAACCTGATTCACTGATGATTACTCTCAATCTGCTGGTGTTAGATCTCTGCACAGAGTGTGTAATACTTCATTGTCTGGTGTTGGAATTTGAAAATGTAATCGCAACAAGTGTGGCTGTTCTTTGCACTCATTGATGTGAGTATATTGAAGGGAGCTTTAGTTTACTACTATGGCTCCCATCTTCATATTTAAAGCAGAACTACAGTGAATCTGAGCACCACAAATCAAAAACACTATTTAAATCATTTTTAATATTCAAAGCAAACTCACCCACCCAGAGGCGTAGCTTGAAGCTTGTGGGCTCCAATGCAAAAGTTGACCTGCCCCCCCCCCCCCCACCCCACTACCACCCACCACTTCCACCGTGTGTGCAGATACACCCACCGCATGCCAAGATACTCAAAGTGGCCTAAGAGTTTAGAGTTCCCAGAGTTCCTCTTTACATTAAAGGACAGGGATCTGGAGAATCAGAGGACAGGGATCACTGCTGGAGAATCAGAGGACAGGGACCCCTGGCAGCTCATTTGGCAGAGCTCCTTTCCCATTCCAGCACTGTATACAGCTCCTCCCCCCCATAATACACAGGGCTGAAATCACATTTCTTTACACACAGTCTATCAGCCCTCACTGGGTGTATCTGGCTTTTATGTTGCTGTTCTGACCTGTGAAATCCCCTGGTCGGAACAACAGTGTAGTTCCAGTAGGCAAATACACCCTATTCAGATCATGGTTAACTGGTTGTGTTGTAAAGGAATGTGATTTCAGCCCTGCAGAGGAGGAGCCTTAAAGAGTGCTGTACTGGGAAAGAAGTATCAGCAGTGGGCATAGCATCCAGGGCGGGGTGTGGTCAGGGGGCTTTGGGGGGGCAAAACTTAGATCAGGGGGGCAAAGCCATGTGACATAAAATCTGGAGCCTGCAGCCCCTCACGAGGTGTTAAGGGATTTGTTTTAGCAATTTCTGAAGGTTTCTCTGTCAATGTTGGCAGGTGTTGGGGGGTACAGAGAATCCCAGCTAGTGACTAGAAGGCACTGAGCGGTGCATTTCCTCACCAGTGACATCAATCCCATTGTGGCTACAGGACGGCACTCTCCTTCTCTTAACTCGCTGATCCATGTTGCCAGCACATAGCACAAACACTTCCCCATCCCGAGCTGTTCTCACCCCATGCTCCTCGCCATTCAGGAAATGTCTCACAGCTTCTCCCCAGCCAATGAGAACAGAGGGGTGTGGACTGTGAAAGGCAAAGTGAAAAGTGCAAGCCCACAAAGTGCAAAGTGAAAGCCCATTACTGGAGCATGGCTGTGAGGTCCTAGGGCTGATCGGAGCTGGACTTTGTGGAGGATACGATAATATGACAGGGAGGCTGCAGGGGCCCCCTGGAGCTAGGGGCGGGGTTGCGATTGTGACCCCTGCAACCCCTTATGCTACGCCCATGCACCCACCCATCCATGTCTTCATGCTTTAGTTTATGGAGAAATCACTTTGAAAACCACCCCCTAGCATTTCTGGCATTGGCTGTCTTAAAGTGGTTGTAAAGTCAGCAGGTTTTTTATCTTAATGTATATGCATTAACATAAAAAGCCTTCTGTGTGCAGCAGCCCCGTCAGCCCCCCTAATACTAACCTGAGCCCAATCCCTATCCAGCGATGTGTACGAGTGCCTCAGCCATCCGGGACTCTCCCTCCTAATTGGCTGAGACACAGCAGCGGCGCTATTGGCTCCCGCTGCTGTCAAAGTCAGTTATCCAATCAGGAGAGAGATGGGGAGGGGCAGAACCACGGCTCCGTGTCTGAATGAACACACAGAGCAGCGGCTTGACTCGGGTGCCCCCATAGCAAGCTGCTTGCTGTGGGGGCACTCAACAGGAGGAAGGGGCCAGGAGCACTGAAGAGGGACCCGAGAATAGGAGGATCGGGGCTGCTCTGTGCAAAAGCATTTCACAGAGCAGGTAAGTATAACATGTTTGTTATTTTTAAAGTTAAGAAAACAAGACTTTAGTATCACTTTAAGTAAGGGCAAATGATTCATATAGCATTTACTTCCTGGAATCTATCTGCCCTTAGCTCAGGCATGCAGGCAGGGGGCTGTGTTTTGCTGAGAAAACCCCTCCTTCCCTCCTGAAGACTCCTGGGATGCATGACATAATTTGCCTAGGCATGAAAACCAGGAAGTAACTTAAGAAATGTTAAAAAAAGTTTAAAACAAGTAAATATAATATACTTTCCTATATATTTACTAATACTAGCAACATAGGGATTAAAAATATTCAATGTTGACTGAGAGATTGAAGTTCCACAATTAATGTGAAAACAAGTATGTTAATATTGGTCAATAGATTAGAGGAGTTGTAAACTCTCGTTGCAAACATATCATACTAACCTCCACTGTGCAGTTCGTTTTGCACAGTGTGGCCCCGAAGCTCGTCTTCTGGGGTCCCCCGGCGGTGCTCACGGTTCCTCCTCTTATTGGTAAACCCCCTGGGAGAAGTGCTCTGCCTGGGGGTTACCTTGCAGGTGCGCTCTCGAGTCCAGCATTTGCGTGCATAGACTCAGCATGCCGGACTTGGCCCCACCCCATGGCGCCCACGTCCTTGGATGTGATTGACAGCAGCGGGAGCCAATGGCTGTGCTGCTATCAATCTATCCAATCAAGAGCTGAGAACCCCAGGCAGAGAGGTACAGTGCGTCTCCGCCCAGGGAATGAACGGGCTCAGCTGAGTAAAACGGGGGGGGGGGGCTTGGGGGCCAGTCAGTGTCAGAAGTTTTTACACCTTAATGCATAGGATGCATTAAGGTGAAAAAACATGAGGGTTTACAACCCCTTTAAATAAATACATTTTTAACAGGACCTATAAACATCAGTTGGGGTTTCTTACCAATTCACTAAGCTTCTAATAAATCTTCAAAACCCAATAGTTTTTGCTAATAAGCAAAATTTTCTAATGCGTTTAGCACTGAACAGGTTTTTGAATCCCATGTCATTCTGTACTTCATAATAGCCTTGGAAATCCTATCCTCAAATCCTACCACTTATCTTAAAGTGGAAGTAAAGCCTAAACATTTTTAACTCTAATGCATTCCTTGCATTAGGGTAAAAAATGTTTAGGTGTCAGCATCCCCCTTCACCCCCTCTTTTACTTACCCGAGCCCTCATTCGATCCAGCGCTGTGCACATCTGCAGCTCTTCTTTCCCCTTACTTCCGGGTCTCGCTGGCTTTGCTGGGGCAACGGGAGCCATTGGCAGGGTGTCAGCAGTAGGGCTCAGGTGTGAGCATGCACGAGTGCCCCCACTGGACAGAGGGGAAGGGCCAGGAGTGGAGGACCCAAAAAGATGAGGTTTGTGGCTGCTCTGTGCAATTCCAGACAAGTATAGACATGTTTGTTATTTAAAAAAAACATTTACAATCACTTTAAACTCCCTTGCTCATTTCCAGTTCATTTTTATAGAGGAACCAGGCTAGGTTATCCTCTCTCCCCATTCTTTTTTTCCATTGGTGGTTCTGATTAGAAACACTTCTGTAGCTTGTTTGCAGATGATTGGCTTCTTAACATCACAAGCATTCAAATCACACTTTCCAACCTGCTTCAGTTACCACCCATGGCAAGATGGCTTTCCTCAAAAGTACCCCCCCCCCCCTTTCCCCCACATAGGTATCAGTCTGAATGGAATAGTGGAATGGTAGGCATGTTTGCAAAACTCAGAAATAAATGCATTACCACAAAAGGGTTAGTTGGAGGTTCTCCACAATCTTCTTAAAGTGGACCCATATTCAAGTAAAGATTTGATATTGTAAATGGGACATCTAGAAATGATAATTGTACCTTAGCAGTCTCCTCAAAATTTACCTTTTTGCATTCCTCCTGAAAATTATCAGTTCACTTCATACCTGTTTATCTGATGTGTGAGGGGTAATGCTTCCTGTGATGGCAAGTGTCACAAGATTTGGAGTGAGATTTTCTCCTTGTTCCCCTTGCTAGAGAAAAGGCTGCACTGCTTTTGCTTCATCCAGTCTATGCTTCCTCCACCTCTCTTGCTGCTTCTAGAATATTGTTCCAGCACCATCAGATCACCAGCCATCAAACGGCAGCTCTGTCATTGAGAATTCAAAGCCCTTTCCCTCAACAAAAATGACCCACAGGGACACAGTGTAGAACAGGGAATGCTATGTCAGTAATGGGGGAAAGATCAGCTGTAAGGAGACCACAGGAAACATAGGTGACTAGTTTTGGCCCTTAGATTGTCTTTTTGGACACAGACACCATAGTATAGGGCCTCTTTGTGTACTGTAAAGCTGCACAAATTGCAGAAAAGGCCTCATTCATCACTAACAAAATAGTTTCTCTCTGGATTTTCTGGAATTTTCCATTGAACCATACAACCTGAAAGCCTTTATTTGAAATACCACCAATCTCTCTTTACAATTTAGCGTGCCTGAAATGTAACCTTCAATCAAGTCCATCCCCTTGGCAGGACTATTTGGTACTTAAAGTGCACAACTTTTTAAATATGAGCTATTTAATCTCTGAATCAGATTTCTTCAAAAAACATACCCTACTCTATAGTGAGGTTCACTGACATTAAACTATTCCACTTTCTCGGGTAACTAGGAAAAAATCTGGTCCAATACGCAATTCTTTAAATATATTTGTGACCAGGCCCTATGTAGCAAAGTTCTTATTATTCATACTTATACTCGATCAGTTCACAGGTGCTACCAAGCTTCATTCTATGCCTTCCAGGAACAAGGACCAGGACATTCATTAAATCTGTAACAGTTAGCACCTATGTTGTATAGGCCTGAACCGAACACCCCCGGTTCGGTTTGCAGCAGAACATGTGAACAGGCAAAAAATTTGTTCGAACACACGAACACCGTTAACGTCTATGGGACAAGAATGTGAAAAATCAAAAGTGCTAATTTTAAAGGCTTATATGCAAGTTATTGCCATAAAAAGTGTTTGGGGACCCGTATCCTGCTCCAGGGGACATGTATCAATGCAAAAAATTTTTTTAAAAACTAACGTTTTTTTCGGGAGCAGTAATTTTATTAATGCTTAAAGTGGAACAATAAAAATTAAATATACTTTTAAATATTGTGCCTGGGGGTGTCCTTAGTATGCCTGTAAAGTAGCGCATTTTTCCAGTGTTTAGAACAATACCACAGCAAAATGACATTTCTAAAGGAAAAAATGCCATTTAAAACTACTCGAGGCTGTAATGTATTGTCGAGTCCCTGCAAGATAGATGAAAATCATTGAAAAAAAATGGCATGGGTTCCCCCCCAGTCCATTACCAGGGTCTGGTATGGATATTAAGAGGAACCCCGCACCCAAATTTAAAAAAAAATGGCGTGGGATCCCCCAGGCCCCCAGGCACTATATACTCTGAACAGCAGTATATATACTATATGGCCTGCCCTATATACTCTGCAGAAAATTGGGCCTTAGGTGTTGGTGGTACCAGAACACTATAAGCCCTCACAGTTACTCTTGGTGGGCACAGGAATGGGCCCTGCTGTGAAATATTATATCACAAATTGAAATTACATGCCCCTGTTAAACAGGGGCAGAAAAATTGGACCTCGGGTGGTGGTGGTACCAGAACACTGTAAGCCCTCAGAGTTACTCTTGTTGGGCCCAGGAATGGGCCCTGCTGTGAAATAGTATATCAAGAATTGTAATTACATGCCCCTGTTAAACAGGGGCAGAAAAATTGGGCCTTGGGTAGTGGTGCCACAACACTGCAAGCCCTCACAGTTACTCTTATTGGGCGCAGGAATGGTGTCATGAACAGGTGTGACCAGAACCATGTTATCTGCGACAAAGGACACCCAAACGTATATACGTGAAAATATAATAATTTATTAAAGAAAGTGAGTAATATAGTAAAACCAACTCCAATATGACACAGTGTAATAACCAACCACAGACAGAGACCCACAAATAACAACAGACAGATAAGTGCAATAAATTGGAAATACCAGGATCATAAACAATAGCCAGGCCAGGGTCATACACAGCAGATCAGCAGATGGACAGGGGATGTTCCAGAGACATAAACGTAAGCCAGGCCAAGGTCATACACAGGGAGGTCAGCAGATGGGGTATAGAACACAGGACAGGGAGAGGATGGATGGGTCAGACTGCAGGCAGGGATGCAAGGTAACAGGTGGGACAGGATAGGGACCGGGACAGGGAGACAGGAACAGGATCAGGTTCAGAGCACAGGATCAGATTGCTAGCAGGTCAGGAGACAATGAAGAAACCAAGGCAAACATGTGAATGCTTGCCGGGTATTTATAGGCCTGTGATTGGCCTCAAGTGACACCTGATTGTAGGAGGTACTGTCTGCTCCACACTGCCAGGATCCATCCGCTGGTGGACGCCAGTACTGTGGCCCAAGGATGACATAATATTAACAGGGAAAAGCTCTCCTGACAGTTCCAAACTGCCAGGAGACACCTGCTGGTGGACCTCAGTACTGCATGCCAAATAACAGGTATTACCAGCGGATGGAACATTTCCTGACAGTACCCCCCCTCAAAGGAGCGGCCTCCGGACGCTCCAATTGGTTGTAATTGTCCATAGTCTATGGCATCAAGCAGAACAACAGATGGGGGGTACGTCGGGCTGGGCAACAGGCACTTCAGACTGGGCAGCAGACACAGGCGCTGGCACATCAGGCAGAACAACAGGTGGTGGCACAACAGGCTGGGCAGCGGACGGTGGCACATCAGGCTGGGCAGCGGACGGTGGCACATCAGGCTGGGCAGCGGACGGTGGCACATCAGGCTGGGCAGCGGAAGGTGGCACATCAGGCTGGGCAGCAGAAGGTAGCACATCAAGCTGGGCAGCAGAAGGTGGCACATCAAGCTGGGCAGCAGGCACGGGCACTTCAAGCTGGGCAGCAGGCATGGGCACTTCAAGCTCGGCAGCAGGCATGGGCACTTCAAGCTGGGCAGCAGAAGGTGGCACTTCAAGCTGGGCAGCAGAAGGTGGCACTTCAAGCTGGGCAGCAGGCATGGGCACTTCAAGCTGGGCAGCAGGCATGGGCACTTCAAGCTGAGCAGCAGGCATGGGCACTTCAAGCTGGGCAGCAGGCATGGGCACTTCAAGCTGGGCAGCAGGCATGGGCACTTCAAGCTGGGCAGTGGGCTCATCAGGCTGGGCAGCAGGCTCATCAAGCTGGGCAGCGGGCTCATCATGCTGGGCAGCGGGCTCATCAAGCTGGAGAGCAGGCGCTGGTACTTCCGGCTGGAACACTGGCACCTCAGGCTGGAACACTGGCACCTAGACATCAGGCTGGAGGGCAGACACTGAGACGTCAGGCTGGAGGGCTGGACCGAGACGTCAGGCTGGAGGGCTGGCACCGAGACATCAGGCTTGGAGGGCTGGCACCGATACGTCAGGCTGGAGGGCTGGCACCGAGCAAGACATCAGGCTGGAGGGCTGGCACCGAGCGAGACGTCAGGCTGGAGGGCTGGCACCGAGCGAGACATCAGGCTGGAGGGCTGGCCCCGAGACGTCAGGCTGGAGGGCAGGCCCCGAGACGTCAGGCTGGAGGGCAGGCCCCGAGACGTCAGGTTGGAAGGCAGTCACCAAGGCGTCAGGATGGAAGGCAGGCACCGAGACGTCAGGCTGGAAGGCAGGCACCGAGACATCAGGCTGGAAGGCAGGCACCGAGACGTCAGGCTGGAAGGCAGGCACCGGGATGTCAGACTGTATTGGATTAGCTGGTGCGGAGGCAGGTTGGGTTACTGGCAGGATCGTCTTGGTTGGAAAAAATTTTTGTTTTTTCTTTGGCTTAGCCACTGAAGCTCTGTAGGTGAGGGGTGCAGCAGACTGGAAAGGAGGATTGGAATATGGCAGAGAAGAGGTAACAGTAGCTGGAGGAAGTTCCTGTGGGTTTGTGGACAGCTGAGAAGAGGCAGGTGGGTTAAATGCAGGATAGGTGCAGCGGGTAGGGACAGGGTATTGACATTTAGTGGGGAGCAGGGTATATTGGGCTGAAACGGAGGTTGCCATGGGTGAAGGGGAAAAAGACTCTTGGGCAGGCAGGTGTCTAATAGCAGGTCCGGGTTGTGAAGAGCTGACCGAAGCTGGAAATAATAAGTCTGACCATGCCTGTAGTACAGGTTGAACAAACGTGGGTTCACATACTGCCTGTCTAACCAGGGACTGCACCGAATCTATACAATCCACTAGCACCTGTTTAAAACAAGCTGAATAATGCTCCAGAAAGTATACAGCATCATCCTCCAACAGCCACACCAGAGACTCCACCTGATCACTACTGAAGGGGGGAGAAAAATCATCACTTCCTTTAGGACTGCTAGACAAGGCTAGCTCAGCACACACCTGTGTCAGGGGCTGAATGTTTTCAAACAGTAATCTACCCTGATCAACCAGAGAATGGGCCAGACGGATACACTCCAGGAGCTGATCGCTGGCCCACTCTTTCAATACCAGACGACAGTAGTTGTTATCCTCCAACACCAGTGAGGCAAGGAGAACAACTGTTTCTGATTGCATTTTAATAGCAGTAACAGCACTGCAATGGTTCCTCTGTGCAGTCACTTCTGGTCAGAGATGGCCTTGGTTTACTGTCATGAACAGGTGTGACCAGAACCGTGTGATCTGCGACAGAGGACACCCAAATGTATATACGTGAAAATATAATAATTTATTAAAGAAAGTGAGTAATATAGTACAACCAACTCCAATATGACACAGTGCAATAACCAACCACAGACAGAGACCCACAAATAACAACAGACAGATAAGTGCAATAAATTGGAAATACCAGGATCATAAACAATAGCCAGGCCAGGGTCATACACAGCAGATCAGCAGATGGACAGGGGATGTTCCAGAGACATAAACATAAGCCAGGCCAAGGTCATACACAGGGAGGTCAGCAGATGGGGTATAGAACACAGGACAGGGAGAGGATTGATGGGTCAGACTGCAGGCAGGGATGAAAAGTAATAGGTGGGACAGGATAGGGACCGGGACAGGGAGACAGGATCAGGTTCAGGGCACAGGATCAGATCGCTAGCAGGTCAGGAGGCAATGAAGAAACCAAGGCAAACATGTGAAGGCTTGCCGGGTATTTATAGGCCTGTGATTGGCCTCAAGTGACACCTGATTGTAGGAGGTACTGTCTGCTTCACACTGCCAGGATCCATCCGCTGGTGGACGCCAGTACTGCGGCCCAAAGATGACATAATATTAACAGGGAAAAGCTCTCCTGACAGTTCCAAACTGCCAGGAGACACGTGCTGGTGGACCTCAGTACTGCATGCCAAATAACAGGTATTACCAGCGGATGGAACATTTCCTGACAAATGGGCCCTGCTGTGAAACAGTATAACAAGAATTGTAATTACATGCCCCTGTTAAACAGGGGCAGAAAAATTGGGCCTGTGGTGGTGGTTGTGCCACAACACTGTAACCCCTCACAGATACTCTTGTTGGGCGCAGGAACAGGCCCTGTGTTGAAATATTATATATATATATATATATATATATATATATATATATATATATACATTATTATATCTATACAAAACATACAAGATTTAAAAAAAAAACTTCAGCGAGAACCAGGCCTAAATGTATCAGTGTTTGCGCACATTCCACTAGATGGCAATAGACTTCTATTCAGATTTTATCATCTCATTTTTTTATTATCAAATAAGGTATACATGTAATGCAGTTATTTATGTTATAGTTATTTTTAAATTGTTTTGCTGTAGGAACTTTTCTGCATTTTCCACTATTGCAAATTGTGAACTTTGGAATCCTCTGATCACTGTCTCCTGTATGTGTGTATGTTCAGTATGAATGGCAGTAGAGCACCTACAAGGGGAAATCCCTGTGTTTTATCCCAGGTGTTTTGTTAGCATTCTTCTGAACAGACCCCAAGATAATGAATAAGCTAGGTTAAAGAATGGTAGGGATTTGCATTAAAACCTGCAGTCAGCAACACTATAGAGTGTAATCATAAAAAAAAATCACATTGCCCTGAGAATGTTCATGTACTTACCTCCCAACTTTTCTTGTCAAACTTGTTTATTTAATTTTAACAATTAGCGTACATAAGTACATATAGTGGCAAAAAAAAGAAAAGATCACATATATGGTAATAATACTGAGTTGTAGTTCCAACATAAACTTTAAGTAGTTTAACTAAAACAATTTTAGCATAGATCCAACTACTCAAACGATTACGTCATACATTGTATAAGAAAGGATAAAACCAACTTAGACCAGGTTAATATAAGATGATGACCTCAGATAAAAAAGAAAGGTCTTAGTTATAATCAAGAGAATAGTCTTTAAATAAAATTTAAAAAAAATAAAAGAAATAATTTATTATAGAATATAAAATCTTATACTACATATTGGAACTATGTACCATTAGTATAATGATAACCAAGGAAATAAAAGTTCTGTTACCAGAACTATATAAAGAATAAATTGAAAGAGGAGAGAGAGAATGGGGGGGGGGGGAGTAGAGGAGAGAAAGAAGATAAAATAAAAAGTAATCTTTGGTAAGAGAAAAAATAGATAGGGAAGAAAGAAATGAGAGGTAGTAGGGGTCCCCGGGTAGTACATGGTAATAAACACATCCCATGAATGTAGAGAATGGAAGTATAAATCAAGATTACCAGGGTCTTAGCAGGGAAGCATCAAAATTGAAAGGCAAAAAGTGAGTCACCCAAGGATTCCATATACAGGCAGTCCCCGAGTTACGAACACCCGAGTTACGAACAACTCCTACTTACGAACGGCCTCAAATGCCGGCCACTTGTGCTTCACGCTGGTCCTGGATACCTCCCATACTGCAGTACTGCATGTACTGCATAGCCAGAAGAGCCCCAGATAATATAACAAGCTCCCGGAACATCCCACATCCATGTACAGGCGGATGTTACACTTACGAATGCAGTGTTCTGACCGGAAGTCACACTTACAAATGCAGTGTTGCGACTTACGAACAACTTCGACTTATGAACAAACCTACAGTCCCTATTGTGTTCGTAACTTGGAGACTTCCTGTATTCTCAAAGTTGGATATTTTATCTTGAGTTATTGCCTCTGTTTTGGCATAGATCATTGCTTGATTTATTCTATGTTTAGTTTCAGCAATTATTAAGGACGGGGATTTTCAAGCTTTGACAATCGCGACTGTAGTGATCTGTAATAGGAGTTTGAATTGGCGGTAGGATAGAGTGGCCGGTTTTAAGTTTTTAACGACTTAAGGACCAGGCCTATTTTTCAAACTCGGTGTTTACAAGTTAAAAAAATTTTTTTCTTTTGCAAGAAAAATACTTAGAACCCTTATTTGGAAAAAATACATTTTTTTTTAATTAAAAAATAAGACAACAGTAAAGTTAGCCCATTTTTTTATATTGTGAAAGATAATGCTACGCTGAATGAATTGATACCCTACATGTCACTCTTCAAAATTGCGCCCGCTCGTGAAATGGTGACAAATTTTTACCCTTAAAAATCTCAATAGGCAACGTTTAAAAATTTTGACAGGTTACCAGTTTTGAGTTACAGAAGAGGTCTTTTGCTGGAAGTATTGCTCTCGCTCTAACGATCACTGTGATACCTCACATTTGTGGTTTGAACACCGGTTTTATATGTGGGTGCTACTCACGTATGCGTTCGCTTCAGCGCACAAGCTTGGCGGGACGGGGTGCTTTAATTTTTTTTTTTTATTCATTTTACTTTTTATCTTGTATTTTGACACTGTCCTTTTAAAAAAATGTGTTGGGTCACTTTTATTTCTATTACAAGGAATGTAAACATCCCTGTAATAGAAAAAAAGCATGACAGGACCTCCTACATATGAGAAAATGTAATTTGCAAAAAAAATTTGCCTTTAAGAGCATTGGGCGGAAGTGACGTTTGACTCAATGCTATGGAGCAGAGTGGGGGGCCATCTTCCCCTCACTCGGCATCCAGCCAAACAAGGGGGAGGACGCGAAAGACCCCCCGGAGCGCGGCAGGGGGATGGGACTCTCCCGCCCCTGATAAATATGATCTTGCGGCGAATGTTGAAATCATAGTGTTGAAATCATAAGAAATACATCTTTCCAGAAATTTTTTGCTACCGGGCAATCCCACCAAGTATGGAAATGTGATCCTAGATCACCACAGCCACGAAAACAAGATGGAGAATAATTTGAAACATATTTCGCAAATCTGACAGGGACCAAATACCACTGTAATTGTACTGAGTACTTTGTAATTTGCCTCTAAGGCAGCTATATTTTGTGAGGATGACTTAATCGTGGTCCAAATCTTATCCCAATCGGCTGCTTTCAACGAAAATCCAAGATCCATCTCCCACCTAGCCATATGATGGTGGGTTTGAGTTGTGTTTAATAATAAGATGAGTGTAAAGAGTTGAAATAAGTCCCCTTAGTGTGTGGGTCACGTTTACATATATATTCAAAGCACATTAATTTATCTTCCATGAATATAGGGCATAAAAAAATGTTTAATCTGAAGATATCGAAGATATCGAAATGAGCTCCGAGTTAGGAAGTTTGTGACTTTCACATAAGCCAGGGAAAGTTTTAAATGAAGTGGAGGATGCTAGCTTACAGAATTGAGTTAGATTAGTGGAGGTCCATGCTTTAAAAGATTTAGGGGAAGACTATGCAGGATAGAAAAGTGGATTTTTTTATGGTCGGAGAAATTAGACCATACGAGGTTAGGTATTGAAAGTGGGTCTCAATGTATTGATTCCAGCGCAACCCAAAGCGGAATTTCACGTTTTGTGATATTTAGGGATATGGGCTAATTGAGCTGCATGGTAATAAGTGGTAAAATTAGGAAACCCTAGTCCCCCTTTGGGCTTTGGAAGGTAAAGAGTGTTTTTGGGTAGATGGGGTTTCAAGGAGCCCCAAATGAAAGTTAATGCATTGTAGTATTCTGAGAAAGTATGCTGGAACAGGAATAGGTAAAACTCAAAAAAGATAAAGAATTTTGGGCAGTATAGCCATCTTTATTACGTTAATTTTACCTATCCAACACAATGGTGGAGAGGACCATTGTGTCTGAAGTATAGATATTTGATGCAAAATTGGAGGATAATTGGAAATGTGAAAATGTCAGAAAGATTGGGAGTGAGAGTTATCCCTAGGTAAAGAAGGCATGAAGTGGACCATGAGAAAGGGAGGGATGTTTGCTCTTGTTGTAAAATATGAGGAGGCTAAGATAAATTTAAGGCTATAGATTTTTGAGCTTTACTAATTAGACCAGATATGTGGGCAAAGTGATCAAGTTTACTTATAAGATTAGGAGCAGAAATATGAGGGGGTGACATAAAGATTAAGATATCGTCAGCAAACAGGCAAAGTTTACGTTGGTGACCAGCTAGACCTATAATAGAGGGGTCAGTACGGATTGATTGAGCAAGGGGTTCAATAAGTAGGGCAGATAAGAGTGGGTATAGTGAACATCCTTGACGCGTACCCCTACAGATGTCAAATAGGTTTGATTTATATCCAGCATATTTAACATAAGCTTTGGGATTTTTGTATAATGAGGAGACCTAGCTAAGAAAATGAGGACCAAATCCCCAATGCTGCAGGACAAAATGTAGGTAGGGCTATGAAACAGTATCAAATGCTTTTGTGATATCTAAAGATAAGAGACAGATGGGTATTTGTCGTGATTTAGCTGCTTGAATTAGTAAAGTAGTGCTGCGAACATTATCTGCCGCTTGGCGCTGTGGGATAAAGCCGACCTGATCTTTGTTTATTTAAGAACCTATTATAGCTAGGTGAACTGTCATAAACAATTCAACACTTTTTCTTTATCTGTGCAACTGCAATATTTACAGTGCCGTCATGTGTTCTCTGTCTTTTGTTTTGCTTCTGCCACAAAGAGACCAGCAGAGGCAGAGAACACAGCAGGAAAGTCCAACAACATCGCTGGACGCGTCCAGGTCCATGCAAAACTTGACTGACAGATCAGAAGCTGCACATTGATTTTGCTGGGTGTAGGATCACCTAAGCTCACACATCTTGAACAGGAAAGTGGGGGGTGCAGTTTAGCATCTTTGCCCTGGGCGCTAGATGACCTTGTTCCAGCACTGCTTCCATGAGACAAATATAATCTAGTCTCTAAAGCCATTTTCCAATGGGAAGGAGGGCTCTAACCACACAGCATTGTCCATGTGGCTAGTTGTTTAATTAGCTTATTGTTTCTAGTATATGTTGGCTGTTCCTTTAGCTATGTTAATTATATTCTTTTTATATTTGTTTACAGTTTGTATTGTTATGTTAAAAAGATCAGGAAGGATGTCCTCCTATAGGGTATAAAGTATGTGTCTGAGTTTCAATAAAGAGTCATTCCTTTGGATTTTACCTCACATCTTGCCTGTTTACGATGTTTGGGGTTAAAAGGGCTGTTATTAGCTCTTGGTCTGCTCGGAATGGTTTGGACGGCAGGGGGCGCTGATTGGCAGAGGGTAGCACCTAGTTGGGATGCCAATCGATTCCATTACATGCCTGAACACACACTTTATTTCTTTGCAGAGAACCCTGTTTCACCCCCAAAAAACAGCTATCCATTAAGGATGAGCAGACCAGATCTCCTTGTAGTCACTCTGTGGCTCTTCTGGTCCACTTCTGCCCCTTACTGCCTGCTTAGATTGGCCATTACACCTTGTTGTCTACAGAAGACCAAGAAGAGCATGATTTGATGAGCAATAGAGCAACCAATAAGCAATCTGGTTGCTGTTTGCTTAATACAGCACAAAGTATTTTGGGTCACAAGACTCTATAATCAGAAACAAAGTCTGCATTAGCCTTTTGCTGCTGGATTTCATAGGTTTTCCAACCCATTGGTGTTGTCCGTGGAGACTAAATATAAAGTTATGACAAGATGGTATATGTCCTGGTTCAAGTCGCCTGTTATGGTCCTGTCTACTGACCCATATGTTTCTTTAGACTTTTGGGGAACCTTCTATCATATTTGGTGGACCTGTGCGATGGCTCAGTCCTTTTGGTTATCCATCTTTTCTCTCCTTATTAGACTAATAGGGCAAGACATCGCCCGACTCCTAAAATCTTTCTCCTCTGTTTAAAACCTCCAGGCTTATTCAAGGTCCAGTTTAACCTCTTAGGTCACAGCAGAGAAACAAACATTTGCTAGAGCCTGGAAATCTCCCACTCTCTCAATGACTGAGGTTAAGTTGAGAATCACACAGATTATGCTACATGAAAAACTGAGGCTAGAATTTCTGACATGATGGAAAAGTACACAGAAATTTTGTTCCCTTGGTTTACGTTTTAATGGTTATTTACTAAAACTGGAGAGCGCAAAATCTGGTGCAACTCTGCATAGAAACCAGCTTTAAGGTTTTTTTGCCATAGCTTAATTGAACAAGGTGAATTTAGAAGCTGGTTGGCTACCATGCACAGCTACACCTGATTCTGAGTACACCAGTTTTAGTACAGCTCCCCCATTGTCTTTCCAATGGTTCAGATGCTCACTTATTTGGTCCTTAAAAGGGGATTTGGCCATGGCCCTGTTTTATTACCCCCCCTCCCGCCCTATGTTTTTGTTGTGTTTGGTATGCACACCCCACCAGTCCCAACCTTTACCTATCTTCACTTCCCTTTCCTTTCCCTTTTTCTTTTTCCTTACCCAATCTATTTTACTTCCTATTCTTTGTCTGGTTATAAGTTTTACAACTATGTATATATTACCATATTACCATTATATTTGAAAAGTGTTTTTACAGTCTTTCTTTGTACTGGCAGATATGTATATGTGTTTTTATCTTTCAATAAATGTAAATTGTTCCTTGATGTGTCTAATGTACAATATATATCAATGAAAACAATTGAATCATATAAAAACATACTAAGACCACATGAAAAATCCTTTTTCAATATGGCAGTGAAAAAGGACAGCAGTTATCTTCAAACTGCATTATTTATTAAATAAACCTAAAAACCAAATATAAATACAGAGCTTGGAATATATGATTTTAATTGCCAGCACTGACAAAAAGTAATATTGTAAAGGGAAAAAATAGGCGTTCACAGCTAGCAGCAATTAGTAACATTAAACTTGACTTGTTATAAAGTGTTGAAGAAGACATTCCACCAATTATCTAAGTGGCTTTCTAAGTTGAAATTAATGTTATTAAAGTAGAGCTCCACCCAAAAGGGGAAGTTCCACTTTAAGGCCTCCTCCCTAGCTCCTGTTTTTGAAATGGAGCTTTTGGGGAGGAGGGGGGGGGGACCGAGTACCTTATTCTGACAGGTATCCGCTCCCACTTCAGCTGAAGTTTTCCTCCTCTCCCTCCTGAAGTCTTCTTCATGACAGGTGTCAGAAACCATGAAAACAGGCCGAGACAGAAGCACAGTTAAATCACACTTGTTTAATAATAAAAGTAAAGAGAACAAACGTAGTCAAAACATAGCCAAAGTTCAGTAACCGGAACAGGTAGTCAGCCAAGCCAGAAGTCAGGGATCAACGTAGAGAAACAGCAAGCAGTATCTGGAGCCAGAAGGGATGTCAGCAAAGCAAGTCTTTAAACAGGAACACAGGAGATCGTCACTGTGATGTTGACCAAGGCAAAGACAGAGCTCCTCTGGACTGGACGGCTTAAGTAGGCAGGACTGACGAGCAGGATATCATCAACAGCTGAGTAACTGTGGTGAGAGATGGGAGCTGGCAATTAGCCAACAGCTGAGTGGCCAGCTCAGATAAGGAAGGGCTGAGCCCAGCCCTGACAGTACCCCATCCTCAACAACCCCTTCGCCTCGGAGGACCACCAGGCTTGAGGGAAAAATGCCTATGGAAATCACAGAGGAGGACAGGGGCATGTACATCCGAGGATGAGACCTAAGAGTGTTCCTCCGGACCGTACCCTTTCCAATGCACCAGGTACTGTATGCGCCAACGGAACCTACAGAAGTCAACAAAGAGTACTTCATACTCCTCATGGTTCTCAACCTGTACAGGGTGAGGACGTGGCACCGAGGTGGTAAAGCGGTTGCAGACCAAAGGTTTTAACAAGGAGACATGAAATACATTCGAAATACGTATATTAGAAGGAAGTTCTAATGCGTAAGCCACTGGGTTAATCCTGCAAAGAATACGGAAAGGCCCAATAAACCGAGGTGCGAACTTCAGTGCGGGAACCCGAAGTCGGAGGTTGTGAGATGACAACCACACCCTGTCCCCAACCTGGTAGGAAGGCGCAGGTAGGCGTCTGATGTCAGCATGGAGTCTGTACCTATCATTAGCATCCAAGCCTCCTGGACTTATGCTCAAGTGGAACAAAGACCATGGAGATGCTCCTCTAACGCAGGAATACTCTATGGAACAAACAAGTCAGGCAACATGGAAGGTTGGAAACTATAATTCGCCAGAAACGGGGACAATCGGGAAGCAGAATTCAAGGCACTGCCCACGGTAATAGGTCTGACCAGTTGTTATGATGGTCAGAGATATAGCAACGTAGGAATTGCTCCAAGGACTGGTTGGCTCGTTCTGTGGCCCCAATAGACTGCGGGTGATACAAGAGGAGAAAGCAAGCTGAATTCCCAACTGTGCACAAAAGGCTCGCCAGAACCGGGACACAAACTGACCACCCCTGTCTGAGACAATCACCTTGGGTAGCCCATGTAAGCGAAAGATCTCCTGAGCAAAAATGGAAGCCAGTTCCTTTGAAGGGCAACTTCTTAAGTGGAATACAATGACACATCTTTGAGAACCGGTCAACAACCATAAGGATAACTGTGTTGCCCTGTGAGTTGGGGAACTCCACAATGAAATCCATAGACAGGTGGGTCCAGGGCCTCTCTCCATTGGGTATGGGTTGTAGGAGGCCCACTGGAAGGTGTCATGGAGTCTTACTCTGAGCACACACGGAACAGGCAGCTATGAAGGTAGTTACATCAGCACGTAGACTGGGCCACCAGAATTGTTGGGAAATGGCCCAAACGAGTTGATTCTTCCCAGGGTGGCCAGCAGCCTTGGGACAATGGTAAGTCTGGAGCACGGCAGTATGGATACTCTCACAAGGTTTCTCAGGTGGAGCATGGACCTGAGCAGCAAGAATTTTGTCACCCAAAGTAGAAGTGAGACTGATGCGGACCATAGCCAGAATACAATCAGGAGGAATCGCAGGAACCGGAACCGACTTCAACTTGGAAGTGGAGGAAAATTGCCGTGACAAGGCGTCAGCCCTTACATTCTTAGTACCAGGTAAGAATGAGATAATGTAATTGAAACTTGACAAGAAAAGAGCCCATCGCTCCCTTCTGGGAGATACGCATTTAGCCTCAGACAAGAATGTGAGATTCTTATGGTCAGTAAGAATGAGAACCGGCACAGTGGTACCTTCGAAGAGATGTCTCCATTCTTTCAGGGCTAAAATGATCGCCAACAACTCACTGTCATCAATCTCATAATTGCACTCCGCAGGTGACAATTTCTTGGAAAAGTAGCCACAAGGATGCATAGAGCTCTCAGAGGTAGGACGTTGAGACAGAAGTGTGCCAACACCAGTCTCAGATGTTTGATAGTGCAGGCCACCTCTTGCCAGAATGGTTTAATTTTCAGGCAGACCCAAAAAATGTGTAACATAGTACTTAGTACTCTCAGCATTGCATCGCCAGCACGTGTCAGGTACTTGCGAGAAAATACAGTGAAGGGTCATAGGTACCCTATACCATCTCGTCAGGATCTTATAGCTGGTTTCTTGCACCTTAGTGGCTATGGAGGATTTATGCGCAAAATGAAGGATTTTTTCCTTTTGCGTGTCGGAGAATTGCATATCAAGGTCAGTCTCTCAGCGCAAGAGGAATTTAGGAGAGAAGTCAGACGCTGGCCGTGTCAAGGCAGCATAGATGGTAGAAAGGCCATGACGAATTGATTCCCCCCTTATGACACAGACATTCCAGCTCGGTGAGCTGGCGAGAAATACCTGGAGCACAAGAGCATTGACCCAGAAACTGTCAAAGCTGGAGACCACTCCAAAAGTCTAAGGGAGGGTCGGCTGCAGAGGCAAGCACGGCTGTGCAGCGTTTGCCATTTGACCCCAAGAATGCCCAGATATGTGCTCGGCTCGCTGGACATCAACTGGAGGAACTGGGGGTTCTGGAGACCAGGCTCAAACTCCGGATTGCCCAGAATAGGGATCATGGCGGAGGGCAGAGGAGAGATCGAGGTGCTATGGAACACTGCCCTAGATACTTGTAGGGTGCTTCCCAACATGGGGTGGTCACCAAGTGATCTAGGGAGCGGCGAGGTAATCCACGGCCTACTTTTTGCCGTGCTGCCTGAATCCTCCAAATTCCATAGCCACCCAGTGCTTAGCCTCGGCATGACAGTACCAGTCGACCAACCTTGTGAGATGCGTCACCCTGTAGTAGGCCCTCACATCAGGCAAACCCACGCCACCCCAATTTTTAGGAAGATGGAGGAGCTGAAGCTGGATACGTGGTTTTTGATACGACCAGACAAACTCATGAAATAGGGAGGTTATGCGTTTGAAAAAAGGAGGGAGGCAGAAGAATAGGGAGTGCCTGCATCAAGTACAGGATCCGAGGTAGTAAGGTCATCTTCAGGGAATTACAGCAACCGAACCATGTCAGGGTAAGCGTGTGCCAGTGTAAGAGATCAGCCCTCACTCGCGTAAGCAGTGGATCAAAATTGGCTTGATAAAAGGCAGCCAGGTCTGAGGTAATGTTAACTCCCAGAAAGCGGATAACATAGGGCACCCATCGGAAAGGGAAGGAGGGGTGGAGGCTATCCACCATGGCCTGATCTAGCAAGGTGGGGAGATCTGAGGACTTCAACAGGTTAATTTGAAAGTTGGACAATGTGCCATATGTCTGTACTGAATGTAACAGTTTCGGCATCAGTGGGTCAGACAAAAAGAAGATCAAATCATCCGCAAAAGCGACCACCTTATGCACCCTAGAGGCTTTCCGGTAGCCCAGGATTTCAGGGTCTAACCATACCGTACACAGGAAGGGTTCCAAGGAGAGGATAAACATTAGAGGCGATAGAGGACAGCCCTGCTGCGTTCCGTTTGTGATTGTGAAAAAAATCTGAGCGAGTTTTATTGACCTTAACCGCAGCTGAAGGGCGTGAATAGAGAGAGGAAATCCAGCTCATCATTGAAGACCCTAGCCCAATATGTTCCAATGTTGCATGCATGAACTGCCAGCTCACCCTATCAAAAGCCTTCTCCGCATCCGTAGACAGCAAGAGAACGGGGTGATGGGCAGTTCTGGCAGCATGGATCAGGTTCACAACCCGGATGGTGTTGTCTCGGGGTTCCCTCAAAGGAACAAATCCCACTTGGTCTCGGTGAATTAAGTGTGGAATGTGGGGAAGCAGCCTGTTAGCCAATATTTTTAAAAATAGCTTTAGGTCAGTATTTAATAAGGCTATGGGCCGATAGCTTCCATAATGTGAGAGATCCTTCCCTTCCTTAGGGATCAACGAGATGTAAGCTCTCAAGGTATCTATGGGCATGGATTGTCCCTCTGTAAGGGAGTTGAGCGCAGCAACAAAGTGTAGGGACAGAGCCCCGCAAAAATGCTTTATAATAAGCCGGAGTGAGCCCATCCGGGCCAGGGGCTTTTTTTGGGCTTGGAATCCGCCAGGGCCGCCCCCAACTCCTCCGCTGTAATAGGTTCCTCCAATGCCTCCCGCACCTCAGAAGAAAGAGATGGCATGCCCGAAGATGCTATGTAGGGCTGAATTGCCCATAGTGCAGTCGTGGGAAGACCCACCGCGGGAGAGTGACTGAGAATTCTGCTGCATGGCAGTAGATGTGGTCAATCTCCGCCCCGTGGAGGCCATGATGGGGGAATAAAAGTTCTGGTTTGGGGCCCACGTAGAGCTCAAGCCAGTAATGTACCTGGTTTGTTAGAGTACTCACACATGGTGCAACGAGCCCGTGCCAATTTATGCTTAGTTTTATGAAAGAGAAGAGATCGAAGTTCCTCTCGAAGCCTGATAAGGTCCTGGTAGGTGGACTGCCCAAGGCAAGCTTTGTGAGAGCATCCTAAGTTGTGCAGCTTTGACAAGAGCTCATCTGTCCGACGGGTTCATTCCCGCTTAATTCAGGACACAATCCTAATCAGGACCCCTCGGACAACAGACTTATGCGCCTCCTATAGTATCAAAGGGTTGTCAACCGAATCCCAGTTAAGGTAGAAGTATTCCCGTCAGGGCAGTCTGCAGCTCAGCCCTCATGGCAGTCTGCAGCTCAGCCCTCATATCTTCTGATTGTAACAGTGCTTCATTTAGCCGCCAAGAGGGGAGCCTCAGTGTAACTGGACCCACTTGGAGTGTCAAATGGACCTGGGCATGGTCTGAAAACGAGATGACATCAATGAATATGAATTCAACTCTAGGCAAATCTCTGTGTGTGATCATAAGATAATCAAGGCGTGAGTAAGTATGATGGACCAGTGAAAAATAGGAGTAATCCTGCTCTTGGGGATACAGTAACCTCCAGGGATCCACCAGATGTAGAAGCTGCAAGTCTGCTTTTAAGCGCTTCAAACGAGAGTACGCAAGGTGAGAGGAACCACGTGACACATCTAGCAAAGGGTCCATAGAAAAATTGAGATCCCCTCCGAAGACCAGGAGTCCCTCCGAAAATGCCAGAAGCACCGAGATAAGGTCTCGCAGAAACTGGGGTTGATCTGTATTGGGGAAATAGATGTTAGCAAAGGGGACTTGCACATCCAGAATCTTTCCCTTAAGTAAGAGAAAGCGGCCCAGAGCATCCATACACACCTCACCAAAGGACCATGGCACTGACTTGACAATAAAATGCTGACCCCTTTGGATTTTGTAACAGGTGAGGGACTGTGGTGTGCCAACAGGAAGTCTCTATTGGTCAATCTAGAGACAGTGTCACTCCTGCAAAAAAGCAACTTGGGTTTTACATTTCCATAAATCAGCTAGCAGTCAAGAGTGTTTTTCTGGGACATTTAGACCTCGTACATTGAGGGAGGTGACCTTAAGGCGACCCATGGCAAACCACAAAAAATTTGAAAGAGCAGGTGACTGGACTGGGAATTACTGCACAAGATGGCCCCAGGTGAGAGAAACAGAGACCACAGATAAAGGTAAGGAGAGAGGAAAGGGGAGAAGGCAGGGAAATTAGTAGAGAAGTAAGGGGGGTAGCAAGAGGGGAGGGTGGGAGTAGTCTACAAAACACGTAACACTTGGGTCCCTAGCTGAGCACCCAAAATACTCAGTCATGGATCTGCCCTAACGGGGGTGGCTAGTAACGCTGAGGAGCAGTCAAAGAAGGAGATGCAAGGATCCAGTCAAAGATGGAGATGCAAAGCCGAAAAACAGAAAGAGAAAATATATAAAGCAATCATAACAGCACAGATGATATAGAGTTGATGCCTCAGGCGTCCAGCCCGGCAGCACTGGGCAAATAGAATATCATCAGCTTAGCACAAAAAACAGCTAATAGTATAGCGGTTAGATCTTTCAGACAGCAAAACCATCCAACTCGACAGGCACAAAAATATGAGGGAAAGAGGATCCATCCGCTGCCCTCTAGTCATTAATCCCCTTGCACGTTCACCGATTGCCCTCTACTGATTCGGAAATGGCCAAGCAAACGTCCTGTCAGGGCTGGGCTCAGCCCTTCCTTCTCTAAGCTGGCCACTCAGCTGTCAGTTCTGCCAGCTTCTATGTCTCCACAGTGACTTACCTGTTGATGATATCCTGCTTGTCAGTCCTGCTTACTTAAGCCGTCCAGCCCAGATGATCTCTGCCTTCGCCTGGTCAACATCACAGAGTTTCTCTCCTGAGTTCCTGTTAAAGACTTGCTTGGCTGACATTGCTTCTGGCTCCAGATCCTGCTTGCTGTTCCACTATGCTGATTCCCGGCTTCCTGACTTTCTGGCTTGTCTGACTATCCGTTACGGTTACCGAAATTTGGCTATGTTTTGACTACGCTTGTTCTATTTACTTTTGTTATTAAACAAGTGTGATTTAACTGTACTTCTGTCTCGGTTTCTGAGAGAGCCTTGGCCTGGGCAAATCCTCTATGGGAGACGACAAAACCCATTGTCCTGAGTTACCCAGAGTTTGTGGCTTCTTTTAAAAGGGTATTTGACAATCCTGCACGCTCTGCTTCTGCTGCCAAGTGAATTTGACGTTCTTGCATGCTCTGCTTCTGCTGCCAAGTGCCTCATGTCCATCAAACAGAGTACGAGAACTGTTGCCGATTAGGCCATTGAATTCCGTACTCTGGCAGCAGAGGTTGCTTGGAACAATGAGGCCCTCGTGGCTGCTTTTTCTCATGGTCTCTTGGAAACCATCAAAAATGAGATAGCAGCCCGAAATATACCCACTGAGCTGGAGAAATTGATCATATTTTCCATCCTCATTGACTCCAGACTCAGAGAAAGACTCTCTTTTAAGGAGCGCTTGCGGAAGCCTCCTGTGCGTTTGTCTCTGAGCTTTGCAGTCCCACCCTTGCCTCCCTCATCTCCCATACCTCCTGGTACCGAGTTGGTTAGTGAAGGTGAACCCATGCACTTGGGCTTCACGCATCTCTCTGAGGATGAGAGAGCCCTTAGAAGGAGGGAGAGATTGTGCCTTTATTGTGGCCAGGCAGGTCACTTTTTGCAGTCTTGCCCTACCCGTCCAGGGAATGCTCGAACCTTGAGATCCTGTCACGGACAGACCTTAGGTGGCGTTGTTTCATCCCCAGTTATCCATAAGAATAAGCCCCTGGTTCTGGTTACCCTTTCTTGGGCTGAGTCGTCCGTCGAGATACAGGCTCTAACCGACTCTGGGGATAAGGCCTTTTCATTGATGCTGCCTATGTATCGAAGCACTCGATTCTGCTGCAGCTGTGTGCCACTCCACTTGCCATTAAGGCTCTTGACGGGAGACCTCTACAGCCTGCCCATGTGACTCATAAGACTGCCCCGTTGTCCATGGCTGTAGGGGCTCTTCACCATGAGATAATTCAATTCCAAGTTATTTCCTCACCTAAATTTCTGCTGGTTATTGGTTATCCCTGGTTACAGAGGCACAATCCCTCTTTCTATTGGCTTGATGCTGAGGTTCTCTCCTGGTCGCTACAATGCAGTAAGACATGCTTTCAGAAGATGGCTGTCAGAGAAGCTCATGGAATGGACTCAGTGCTGGGCGACCTGGGGTGCGCTGGTGCGCGCCGACACGCGCTGTTGTGTGGGCACGTGAGGGTGCGTGCGCGTGCGCGGCGCTTGGTGCCAATTTCCCTATTTAGGCTGTCTGTGCACTTTGCTCGGTGCTGTCCGATCTGCAGCTCCCTGTGTCCGTGTTCCTGTTAACCTGTCTGAACGTTTGATCTCCTGACTACCTGGCTTGCCCATCTGATTATTCTCTGTTTTCTGCCTGCATCTGACCCCTTGACCTTGAACCTGCCAGCTCCTCTGTACTACGCTGCCTGCCTGCTGCCAACCCTGTCTGTGACCTGGACTCTGAACCTGCCTGCTCTTCTGTACTGTGCTGCCTGCCTGTTGCCAACTCTGCCTGTGACCTGACCTGCCTGCTCTGCTCCTGCTCTGCATCTGCTGCCTGTGTTCCAGCTGAATAGTGATCACCAATCACCAATCCACTTGCACCAGGATCCTGGGCCTTTATTTCCGCAGTCACCCGCCAGGCTCTCATACCACTCTGCTCCCGTGCCTCCTGTTCATACCACCAGGGACCGCAAACCAGACACGTAAGGGAGACCTTCCCCTGCTATATCGGGCTCATCGGTCAGGTACGTGGAAGTCTGACAATGGCCTCTTCACTCTCCTCCCTGCCGGAGGAGTACCGCGATTTTAGCGAAGTCTTTGACAAAGGTCAAGCCGGTAGTTCGCCTCCACACCGGTCGTATGATTGTGCAATTGACCTTCAACCTGGTGCCATACCCCTTCGTGGCCGGGTTTACCCTTTGTCGGTCTCGGAGGATAAGGCCATGGAAGAGTATGTTGCAGATGGACTTTCTCGAGGTTTCATCTGCAAATCCTCATCTCCTGCCGGTGCTAGTTTCTTCTTTGTGAAGAAGGAGAGTGGTGAACTGAGACCTTGTATTGATTATAGGGGTCACAATCTTCTCACGATTAAGAATGCCTATCCAATTCCATTAATTACCAAATTACTTGACCACCTCAAGGGAGCAACGGTTTTCACTAAGCTTGATTTGAGAGGGGCATACAATCTCATGAGGATTAAGGAGGGCGACAAATGTAAAACTGCATTTAATACCAGAACTTTGTAATGCCATTTGGCCTTTGCAACACTGCGGCAGTTTTCCAGGAATTTATCAACAATGCCCTCCGAGATTTGTTGCAGCTATGTGTGGTGGATTATCTCAATGATATCCTCATATTTTACAAGTCCCTAGAGTGCCACCACACAGATGTCTGTTGTGTGCTTCGGGAGGCTGAGAGAAAACAATCTCTATTGTAAGTTGGAGAAGTGCGAGTTCCTTCGTGAACAGGTTAAATTCCTGGGTTATGTAATTTCCACCCCTGGTTTTTCGATGAACCCAGAGAAACTTTCAGCAGTCCTACAGTGGCCCTGACCTGTAGATATACGTCCTCTGCAATGCTTTCTTGGCTTTTCCAATTATTATCGGAAGTTTATTCGTAACTTCTCGTCCCTGGTCAAACCCCTGACTGACCTGACCAGAAAGGACGGTAACCCACAGAGTTGGTCACCGGACTCTGTTAAGGCCTTTGAGAGTCTCAAGGCTGCCTTTGTTTCTGCTCCTGTGTTGGCACATCCTGATCCTATGTTATCCTTTATCCTTGAGGTTGATGCTTCGAAAAATGGAGTTGGCGCCCTTCTGTCTCAACGTCCTACCTCTGAGAGCGCTATGCATCCGTGTGGCTACTTTTCCAAGAAATTGTCCCCTGCGTAGTGCAATTATGAGATTGGGGACAGAGAGTTGTTAGCGATCATTTTAGCCCTTAAGGAGTGGAGGCATCTCCTTGAGGGTACCACTGTGCCGGTTCTCATTCTTACTGACCATAAGAATCTCACATTCTTGTTTGAGGCTAAATGCCTCTCTCCCAGAAGGGTGCGATGGGCTCTTTTCTTGTCAAGTTTCAACTAAATTATCTCATTCTTACTCGTTACTAAGAGTGTAAGGGCTGACGCTTTGTCACAACAATTTTCCTCCTCTTCCAAGATGGAGTCAGTTCCGGTTGCTGTGATTCCTCCTAATTGTATTTTGAGTAAGGTTCGCACCAGTCTCACTTCCCCTTTGGGTGACAAAATTCTTGCTGCTCAGGTCCATGCGCCTCCTAAGAAACCTTGTGACCACTGCTTTGTCCCTGAGCCTCTGTAATGCCGTGCTCCAGGCTCACCATTTTCTCAAGGCTGCTGGCCACCCTGGGAAGAATCAACTCTTTTGGGCCATTTCTCAACAATTCTGGAGGTCTAGTCTACGTGTTGATATAGCCGCCTTCGTAGCTGCTTGTTCCGTGTGTGCTCAGAGTAAGACTCCACGACACCTTCCAGTGGGTCTCCTACAACCCATACCCAATGGAGAGAGGCCTCGGATCTGTCTATGGCTTTCATTGTGGGGTTACCCAACTCCCAGGGCAACACAGTTATCCTTATGGTGGTTGACCGGTTCTCGAAAATGTCTCATTGCATTCCACTTAAGAAGTTGCCCACATCTGAGGAACTGGCTTCCATTTTGGCTCGGTAGATATTTTGCTTACATGGGCTACCCAAGGTGATCATCTTAGACAGGGGTAGTCAGTTCGTGTTCCTTGTCTGGCGAGCCTTTTGTGCACAGTTGGGAATTCAGTTTGCTTTTTCCTCTGCGTATCACCCGCAGTCTAATGGGGCCACAGTACGAGCCAGCCAGTCCTTGGAGTAGTTCCTAAGTTGCTATATTTCTAACCATCATAACAACTGGTCATGCTTCTTACCTTGGGCGAAGTTTGCTCACAATAGTGCCTTGAATTCTGGATCCCGATAGTCCCAGTTTATTGCGAACTATGATTTCCAAATTTTCATGTTGCCTGACTCATTTGTTCCGCAGAGCATTTTTGCATTAGAGGAAGATCACCATGGTCTTCATTCCATTTGGGCACAAGTCCAGGAGGTTATACGACATGCCAATGATAGGTGCAGACTCCATGCTGACCGCAGACGCCTGCCTGGACCTTCCTACCAGGTTGGGGACAGGGTCTGGCTGTCTTCTTTCAACCTCCCACTCCGTGTTCCCTCTCTGAAGTTGGCACCTCAGTTTATTGGGCCTTTCCGTATTCTCCGCAGGATTAACCCAGTGGCTTACACTTTAGACCTTCCTTCTGACATGCGTATCTCAAATGTGTTCCATGTCTCCTTATTAAAACATTTGTTCTGCAACCGCTTTACCACCTTGGTGCCATGTCCTTACCCTGTACAGGTTGAGAACCATGAGGAGTATGAAGTACAGTCCATTGTTGACTCCCGTAGGTTCCGTGTGTGCATACAGTACCTGGTGCATTGGAAAGGGTACGCTTGGGTCTCATCCTTGGACATACATGCCCCTGTCCTCCTCCGTGATTTCCATAGATGTTTTTCCCTCAAGCCTGGTGGTCCTCGGAGGGGGAGGGGGAGGGGTCGTTGAGGAGGGGGTACTGTCAGGGCTGGGCTCAGCCCTTACTTTTCTGAGCTGGCCGCTCAGCTGTTGGTTAATTGCCAGCTCCTATCTCTCCACAGTGACTTACCTGTTGATGATATCCTGCCCATCAGTCCTGCTTACTTAAGCCGTCCAGCTCAGATGATCTCTACCTTAGCCTGGTCAACATCACAGAGTTTCTCTACTGCGTTCCTATTAAAGACTTGCTTGGCTGATGTTCCTTCTGGCTCCAGATCCTGCTTACTGTTCCACTATGCTGATTCCTGGCTTCCTGGCTTTCTGGCTTGTCTGACTATTCGTTCCGGTTACCGACCTTTGGCTATGTTTTGACTACGTTTGTTCTATTTACTTTTATTAGTAAACAAGTGTGATTTAACTGTACTTCTGTCTTGGTCTGATTCATGGTTACTTATGGTAATTTCCCCTCCAACTCACAAAACCATGGACTGTCTAAGCCTTGTGAAAAACAGCTGCCGAGGAGGGAAATGGGGATCTATATAGAGCCCAGGGGTGTCGAAGGCAGCAACAAGTGAGACTGAGAATGGAGTAACCTATATGGGAGACAATAATAGGCATCCTTTATTAAGGAATTAGCCAACATATCACGGGTAACTACATAAAAAATGGTTATGAAGCCAATCCGGGCATGGCAAGTTCACAAAAGAGGAAACTGGTGAGGTTAGTCTTCAGAGGTAGCTGGTGTGGATCTATGTGGCTTCCGACTAGTGGCTCGAGAGCGAGGGCAACGAGATCGCTGCGGTCTTGGTGCGGACCAGTTGGGAATTGCAACCGCAGGTTTATCTAGGTAGCTGAATAAGGCAGGTAGCTGGTCAGGGGTGCGCAGGTAAAACTCAGTCCCCTGTTTCCGCACGATGAGTTGGAAAGGATGGCCCCAGCGGTAGGTTGTGTCTGCCTCACATATGACCTCTAGCAAAGAACGTATCATCCTCCCCATGGCCCAAGTTTGTCTGGATACATCCGGGTAGACTCGAACAAGAGCTCCATCAAAATCAATGGGACCTCGCAGAATTTCCTCTTTAAAGTGGATGTAAACCTAATGTCATCCTTTCTAAACTACTGCCATAGGGGTTATCTATAAGGATATACATGCCTCCTGCATGTATCCTTACCTGTCAAATGTCTCCCCTCTGTCTGTTATGAGAGCTGAAAAACTGCATATTCTGTAGGTGGGTCTGTTGTCTGGAGCTCTGTGGGTGGAGTCGTGATGTCAGTAGACTCCCCGCCCACCTCTACACTCCCCTGTGTATTTCTAACTGAACTTCTGCTATGATCTCTAATGCCGGCCATACACGGTTCGAATTTCGTAAGAATTTTCTTTCGAAAATTGTATGAAAGAATTTTCGTATGAATTTCCCATCATTAGTGGGCTGCAACAACGACCGATTTTTGTGCGGAAATCAAATTTGAGGAATCGGACATGTTGGAAATTTTTAGAAAAACGAACGATTTTCTAATCAATGATGGGAGAATCGTGCGAGAAATGTAATAAGAAAAGAAAATTTACGGAGAGAAAAGAAGATTCCCGGCCAAGAAAATTCTTTTCTGTAGCAACATGCAGTGAAATTGAAGGCTTGGTCGGCCGAACTTCGAAAATCAATGGTGGCATCATCGGATCACAAAAAAAACGAACTTTCTGATTTTGAAAAGAAAATTTGTTCGAAATTCGACCGCGTATGGCCTGCTTAACATCCAGTGAAAAGACAGGAAAGTAACCACATGACTTCAGCATGCCAAATCATGCTGAAGTGTGGAACAGCCAATCCTTGCAGAGCTGCTGAAGAAAGGAGTGGGGGAGGGAATTAAAAAATACTGCATGTGTCCTAGGCTGTCACTCACAGCAAGGTTGAGTTTTTCTCACTTTGTCAAGATTTTTCTCACTGAACAATAAAAGAGGATTGCTCAGAGATGGATTAACTCTGTGTGGCAAGACTGGGCTCAAATGATAGGAAATCTTATACTCTACAGTATGATACCAGCCGCAGCTGGACATCTATGAATTGGCGGCGGAGTGCCTGCTGATCAGCCTCTAGCGCAGTGAGGCGAGTGTACGTGGGGGTAGAGGCTTCCTCCAGATCTGTCACCTGTTCCTCCACAGTAGGAATCCACTTGCTTGCAGATGTCCTGCAAATCCTTAGAGAGTGCATTCACTATAGAGGTGGCCATGGCCTGCAGATCATGCTTAGTGGGGAAGTATGCCATGATTTCCCGGATGTCGAGCTCAGTGCGGCCATCAGTGCCCTGTGTGTTAGCAGTCCTGATCGGGGAGTCCGCCTGCGGGAACACTGGTGTCAGTATTGGGGAGTCTGGCTGCGATGTAGCTGCTGCAGCGTGAGCCTGAGCAGACACCTGCAGTTGTAGGGTCTTCGAGGAGGCAGAGCCAGTGGGGTTGGTGCGCGGCGACGCCATCTTGGATATCTCCACGGGAGAAGGGGCCGTGTGCTGGCAAAGAAAATAGTGGGTAATATTGGTGCCCCTGGCCTCCCCAGCAGTGTGGGGCAGGCTCCGGTCTCCTGGCATGAGAAAGGGTCAAAGCGCTTTACGATTCCAGGCCGTTCTCCGGCCCGATCCGTGCAGAGCTCCAGGTTCAGCGTCACTCTCCGCCATCGCCAGGCCACCCCCCCCGACTTCCTTTTGAAGTATCCGGTCGGCATGCCATTGATGGGCAAAGTCCCACACGTCAGGATGATGCTGCATGGAGGCTATAAGCTAAGCTTGCATCACGTCTTTAGCCATGATGACTTTAGGCAGGAGAGCAGCACACCAGTACATGCAGGGATCAGAAGAACAATAGGAGGCTGTGTCACTGGAAAATTCCTGTACAGACAGGAATTCATGAAATGTATTTATTTTTGTGGTTTCTGACCACTGTAATCTAAAAATGCCTGTAAACCTGAACACGCCTAAACATGGCGTTTGGGCGAGTTTGAACTTTTTTTCTTCTCAAAAGCTTTTTTTTCTGAATGCGACTTTGAGAGTGTTTTTTCTGCCTCCAAACACTCCAACCACTAAACACCTGTAAATGCCTAGGTGTTCATGGACATATAGGCTAACATGGAGGGGTTTTTAGAGGCAGAAGAAAGAAAATCTCAAACACCTGTAAATCAGGCATTTTTGAGCCCAGGTGTGCATGAGCCCTAAAATACCTTTACTGAGAAATAATGTAAATGTTAAAAAGGAAGAAAAATTACTGGCAGTCCCTACTTCCTCCTATCTCAGCGCTATGAATTTCAAATTTTACCAATAGAAGCAAACGGTTAAACAACCTTACATTATAATCACAATATATATCACTTTGTCAATATACTGTATATCTCAAACAGCAGCCACTTAAAATATAGATACCAAACTCATAAATGACAAATCTTTCAAACTGTAAAATCAGATAAAAAATTCATCAAAGCTGTGCTCTAATCAGAAAAAAACTCTGATTGGCTAACGTATGTACAATGACACATACGAACATAAATTGCAAGATATTGAAAACATAGTAGCAAAATAATGATAATAGATGGTGATAAAGGAAAGTCCATAGTGAGTGAAGATGGTGGACCTTTACTAATCTGCTGATGAGTTCACCTTTCACCAAACTCCTCCAAACTGTGCTCCACACACCCCGCTGGAGTTCAAACTCACCAAAAAGATGAAATAATCAAGCCTCAATCAACATCGGTATCTTGCCCCATACACGGATAGATCCAAGCTAGAAAGTCTCAGGAATCAGGAAATCCGGGAACATGAGAAGAAAAACTCCACATAGGACAGTTCCGTTTGACTTTTTATTGTGCTCATCCGATTAAAAATCAATCAATACTTGCATAAAACTTTCACATGCCTTGTCAGAGTTGACCGTGTAGATTAGTGTCGGTATACCAGTCTATAACTACCTAATGCTAAGGAGCCAGAGAAGCCTGAAGCACAGCGGGAATGATCTTAGTGAACTCACGGCTTAGCACTTCCTCCTTCCGGTTAGCAAGCTGGGTCCTTGGAATGCACAGTGTCTGTTTCGTCACTTCCGGTTGCCGTAAGATCATGCCCTGATGCGTTTCGTCATTACGACTTCATCTGAGGGTGTGGTCTAATGGCGCGGCGTCCCGGAATTTATTTAGAAAATCACAATTGAGATTAACTCTTTACGGGCCCTAAAACCACCATAGTTAGAAGGTGCACAATGGAGGTTAAGGGACATCAACCATAGGTAATCTATTACTAGGTATCCCTTGGTCATTACCGACACAAAACTACAGATCATTACAATAACAGTTCATGTCGTGTCTCAACAAATATATACGGGCATTTATGTACAACATATAATTAAAATCTGTTGTTACATTATTCTCCCGTACATATCCTCTATACGAGAATCTGGTATAATTAAAACATCCAAAAGTCCATTTAATCTAAAAACTATTATTTATACATTCAATTGAAACCTCAAAAAAGATTTTAAAACCTATAAATATCTAAAATTACTACAAAACATTTATATAAACTATATTCAACACAATAGGTTAAAAATAATTAAAAGGACTGCAAAATATCATCAAATGATATTTAAAAAAATAGAGAAAGCAAGAAGGTAGTTCTTAAAGGGACACGCTACCTCCAATATCTCTTATAAAATATAAAACTGTTTCAAAAACTGTCCACGGCCAAAATTAATATACACAACCCCACCATCTCAAACTTTATGTATTTAATAGTCGCTTATGAAACAGTTTATATCTAGTTCTATGTTTAACCCTTTAGGCACAAGTGTATCTGTCAAAAAAAATCCAGTGTGTCTCTTTTTTCGAAAATTCCCTTATAAGTTTTGATGCTCTCCATGCTGGTTTAATGTGGTCAATCCCCCAGAATTTCAGACCAGAAGGGTTCTGGTTGTGATGTAATTTAAAACGAAGGGACACATTGTGGCCTTTGAAACCTATTGAGATGCTATGAACATGCTCAGCTATTCTAATCCTCAAAAGACGTTTGGTTCTCCCTATATACATTAACCCACAAAGGGCATTCCAAGGCGTAAACCACTTGAGTTGTATTACACGTGGTGAACTGCTTGATGGTAAACTCCTTGTTATTAGAAGGTGATCTAAACTTTTCAATTCCATTGGTCTAGAGACTTCTTTACATGCCTTACACTTTCTACAGGCGAAAAAGCCGTCTCTATCGCAAACAGATGGAATGCGACTAGGAGGGTCAAGAACCTTTTTCACTACCAGGTCCCCAAAATTTGGAGCTTTACGGTAGATGAACTTAGGTTTGCTAGGAAGAACGTTATTTAAGGTTTTGTCAAGACAAAGATCCTGCCAGTGAGTATTAAAGATATCCTCCACTTCTCTAAATTGGGAGTGGAAAGAAGATATGAACCCCCACTCATGGTCTTTGTTGCTTAACTCTGAGACTTTATCCCTCAAACATTCTTCACGAGGTATAGATCTAATCTCCTCTACTACAGTATCCAGATGTTGACTTTTATACCCTTTTTCCAGAAATCTATTTTTCAACACCAAAGATTGTTGGTTGTAATCTTCAGTGGTGGAGCAGTTCCTCCTAACCCTCATCATTTGGCCTTTTGCTACATTTTTCAACCAAATAGGATGGTGGCCACTATGTGTGGGCAGGTAACTGTTTCTGTCTGTGGGCTTGAAAAACACTTTAGTCTGCAAACTATCATTCACACGATAGATGTTGACATCGAGGAAATTGATTTGTTCCTTACTCCATTGGCTGGTCAGTTTAATATCGTTTGTATTGCTATTTAGATAACCTGAAAACAATTTTAATGAGGATTCAGGTCCAGCCCATACTAAGAGGAGATCATCTATATAGTGCCTATAGAATAGGAGCTCTGTCCTCCTCTTATGGAACACAACCTTATCCTCCCACTATACCAAAAAGAGCTTGGCTATGCTGGGCGCAAATTTCGCGCCCATTGCCGCTCCCCTTTTCTGGGTGAAGAAACTATTGCCAAACGGAAAATAATTATGATTAAGACAAAAGTCTATCCGTGTATGGGGCAAGATACCAATGTTGATTGAGGCTTGATTATTTCATCTTTTTGGTGCATTTGAACCCCAGCGGGGTGTGTGGAGCACAGTTTGGAGGAGTTTGCACTCATCAGCAGATTACTCTAGGTCCACCATCTTCACTCACTACGGACTTTCCTTTATCACTATCTATTATGATTATTTTGCTACTATGTTTTCAATATCTTGCAATTTATGTTCGTATGTGGCATTGCACATATGCTAGCCAATCAGAGTTTTTTTCTGATTGGAGCGCCGCTTTTGATTACTTTATTATCTGATTTTACAGTTTGAAAGATTTGTCATTTATGAATTTGAGGAATAATGTAGGCTGTGATTGCCAATCACCTTCTAAAAACACTAGTTACCTGCCTCTCTCTAATGCCAATACTTTAAGTAACTGACCCAGTATAAGTGAGCCGCAGGTTAAGTCAAGAAAAGTCATACCTTATCTGAATACCTATTCCAGGTCTCTGTAATTTGTGAAATGTTAAGAATTCCAAAGAATTCCAAAAAAGGCACCAACATTCTAAGTTATATTAAAAAAGAAAAAGGGGGCAAGGTGTACTTTTTTGGTGCCACAGAAGGCTCATGAATATAAAATGAATATATTTGTATTATTCCAAATGTATCTAAAAACATAATACATAAAAGAAAAATCCAATAGAATTACCCTCCCTTAGACCCGTACCACAGAGTAATAGATACCTAGAGCATCAATTAGGTGAATAAATCACAATACATATAACAATAGGCAATTAAGGTGTAATCCGTGGGTAAGAAATCTTGCTTTATCTCAACGTGTTTCGTGGGGGCATCCCGCTTCTTCAGGAGATGAGGGATATAGATACAAACATAAATGGGGGAGGGTGCCACACGTCCGAAAGCAAATGCTATCTCTCCCTGGGGGCAGGTTTGGGAGTCAGAAAGGAGATGGCAAAGCTCTTATCCAATGGAAAAAATGACTGTGGGATAGCCAATAATCAAACGCTAGTCATATAGGTGCAAAGATTGTAGGCTTATTCACCAAAAAGCTGCCAGTACCAACAATAAACAAGATATATTGAAGTAGGTCCTACAATGTCCCAATGCCTTGCCGAGGGGCATTTCTTTTTTGTTCCAGGTCTGTGATGCAGAAAGCTTTAAAATCATAGGATTAGCATGAAGTCCAGGAAAACACTGGTTTTGGAAGAAAGGGTCAGCAATAGCGGCCTACATGCCCTCTAGGTTCAGGTTCCCTAAAAGTAATATCACTGAATAGCTTTTGCACTGATTGACCTTTCCCAAGCTGAGGGGCCATCTATGCAATTACAGCATTCTAGCAGCATCATGCAGTCCTAACATAAGTGCAATATTTTCCCTGAATCCAAAACTAGAGAACACATTTTTTCCAGGGCTGGATATTATAAAATGCTGATCTTTCTGCTCCTACTTGAGGCACAAAATGAACCGTGTTCACTTGACGTCAAGCACCTTTCAATGAACACCTCTCTGATAAGGTGGAAATATTTCATTCCGTCACCTCGGTTCATGTTGTTCACAAAGCAGAACACGTTATGCTTCATCTTCTCATAGCTCTATTTATAGGACTGCCACTTGAAACAAATAACACAAGACAGGCATCTGTTTCTACAGGAGGCCAGTGACTGGTGTCAGGTTGGGGAAAATGGTTTAGGCAACTTTGGAAGACTTCCAGCTAGAGCTCTGATAGAAACACTGAGTGTAAATGGTGTTGAAATGAATTCACACCCTATGCTATATTATTTGTCTCTCTTATCCGAAGTCACTCATCAGGTATCTCCCTAGTCAATGCTAAAAGCACAGTGCCTTCATTGGAAACTTCTTAATAACCCAATAACATTTGAAAATATTGGCAGGCCAAAGAAGTAAAATCAAATCAAATATAATATAGCTAGTAAAGATAACATGTTACTAATCTGTGATTTAAAATGATGCATCGATAGATCTTAAAAGTATATCTATAGACAAAACTTTGTTTATAATTTGGGCAGAACAGGGAATGATTACAACCCCTCTCCATTTTTTTTGTCTGTGTCCTAATGGGAAGACTTTGCTTCACTTCCTGTCTGGAGTTGCAGCAGGAAGTTAGAGGAAACCTCTCCAGACATAGAAAGATCACAATTCCAGCTTAGAAAGTTGTCCTATTGGATGATTTCCCTTCAACCGGTTCCCGACCGCCGCATGTACTTATACATCGACAGAATGGCACGGCTGCACAAATGGGCGTACCTGTACGTCCCTTTAAATTTGCCGCCATGCCATCGCGTGTGCGCCGCCGCTGGCACGTGCGCACACCCGCCGCGAGCTCTGTGAGTAGGATCGTGGGTCCCGCAGACTTGATGTCCACGGGGATACCCACGATCGTCTCACGGAGAGGAAGAACAGGGAAATGCTATTGTTTTTAAAAATTTTCGCTTTTTTTTGTTTATAGCGCAAAAATTAAAAACCGCAGAGGTGATCAAATACCACCAAAAGAAAACTCTATTTGTGGGGAAAAAAAGGACGTCAGTCTTGTTTGGGAGCCACATCGCATGACCGCGCAATTGTCAGTTAAATCGACACAGTGCCGAATCGCAAAAAGTGCTCTGGTCTTTGGTCAGCCGAATGGTCCGGGGCTGAAGTGGTTAAAAACCTGATCTGGTGAAAAACATAACATTTTGGATCTCTTATTGCTTTTATTCCCAGTAAATTAGTCACCAGGGGAAATAGCGGTAATATTTTCAGTGGGCACACAGACAGTATTAAAAACAGACAGAAAGTGCAATCCTTCCATAATCGATTGTGCAATATTGTGCCTTCATTCAGGTTAGCCAACTATTGCTCACCTAATACTTGGAGATCATTTGCAGGTCATTCCTTTGTGGTTTGGCTGACCCCTGTTTGTGAACTGTTCTTTGCCCTTTTCCTGTCCTCAGCAAGTCCCCCCATCCCACCCCCCAGCCAAAACTTCCAAGACTTACTAAGTTAGAAAGTTACAAAGTTAGAAAAAAAGTAGTCAAGGTCCCAAGTGCCTTATTGGAAGACTAGACCAGATGCAGTGGACAAGAATGGAAGCATATTAAACCGAAAAACTAAAATGCAATAAATTCTAGCTTATCTATGCTTAGATGCGGTGGTTGCATTTGTTTTCTTTTTTTGGCAAAAACATTTTCAGTGAGTGCAGAAAATATTTCTTGATCTTGCCAGAAATATAGAATACTCATCACTTCACTTGAGCTAAAAAGACAAAAAAAAAATCTTATCTAACTTCTGGAAAATCCAACCCTCCCACCACCATGTAATAGAGATTATCGAAGGCAGACATGTCCAGCCTGTGGGACAACCACAACTGCCTCTATAGATACAGTGAAGGAATTAGTGTAGCCACAGAATGACAAGATGTGTGTTATTTGCAGGATTACCAGGAACAAATAAAGAGAAAAAAGCCTAACAAAGAAAACACACGCAGTCACCTCATCTAAGGACTGTTAAGCTGCAATGTATTACATTTTTGTCTTTGAGTTTAGATACACTTCAAACCCACCCAAATGTACGGTAATTTGTGAAAAATAAATACATATACTGTATATATATATATATATATATATATATATATATATATACACCATTTCTAAAATTATAAAAGCATACTGTAACTTGTTTAGAGGAAATAAGGGAGACAGTAAAGGAAGTGGTATAACATTATGTCACATTAAGAACCACAGAGCAGCCCAGTGTTTTACCATCAATGATGTCACTTGCATATTTTAATTTTATTTCTAAGCTAGTCAGCCCTTTTCTTGACAATTAATAACAGCTTGCACGCAATATTTCTTATAACAGAAACTCCTTCATAGCCTACCCTAATGCAGTGTATGTCATAAATACAGTAACTGATCTATAGACAACAGCTTTCTTTATTCTGCAATCAGGCAAGACTTAACTGAACCACATTTGTACTGATTGTACAAATGTAACAAAGCAGTTAAAGTGATTGTAAAGTCTCGTTTAAAAAAAAAAAAAAAAAAAATAATAATAATAATAACAAACATGTTATACTTACCTCCTCTGTGCAGTTGGTTTTGCACAGAGCAGCCCGGATCCTTCTATTCTCGGGTCCCTCTTCACTGTTCCTGGCCCCACCCTCCTGTCAAGAGCCCCCACAGCAAGCAGTTTGCTATAAGGGCACCCAAGCCGAGTCACAGCTCCGTGTGTCCATTCGGACACAGAGCCCTGACCCAGCCCTGACCCCTCTCTCCCCTGATTGGCTAACTGACTTTGATTGACAGCCACGGGAGCCAATGGCGCCGCTGCTGTGTCTTAGCCAATCAGGAGGAGAGTCTCGGATGGCTAGGACACTCATGGACATTGCTGGAGAGAAATGGGGCTCAGGTAAGTAATTAAGGGCTTCTGGGGAGACTGCTATACACAGAAGGTTTTTTTAGCTTAATGCATAGAATGCATTAGGCTTAAAAACCTTCTGCCTTTACAACTCCTTTAACCACTTAAGGACTAGAGGGATTTGCTCCCTTCCTGACCAGGCCATTTTTTGCTATACAGCACTGCATCGCAGTGACAATTGCGTGGTCATGTGACGCTGTACCCAAACAGTATGTCCTTTTTTTTCCCACAAATAGAACTTTCTTTTGGTGGTATTTGATCACCTTGGTGATTTTTATTTTTTGCTCTATAAACAAAAAAAGAGCAACAATTTTGAAAAAAAAAACAATATTTTTTTTCTTTTTGCCATAATAAATATCCCCCAAATTAAAAAAAAACTAATTTCTTCATCAGTTTAGGCCAATATGTATTTTTCTACATATTTTTTGGAAAAAATCACAATAAGCGTATATTGATTGATATGCGCAAACGTTATAGCGTCTACAAAATAGGGGATAAATTTATGGCATTTTTTTTATTATTATTTTTTTTTTTTTTACCAGTAATGGCAGTGACCAGCGATTTTTAGTGGGACTGCGACATTGCGGCGGACAGATCGGGCACTTTTTTGGGACCAGTGACATTTATACAGCGATCAGAGCTAAAAAATAGCCACTGATTACTGTATAAATGTCACTGGCAGGGAAGAAGTTAACACTAGGGGCGATCAAGGGGTTAAGTGTTCCCTAGGGAGGTGTTTCTAACTGTGGGGGGAGTGTACTGCCTGGAGGAGGAGAGAGAACGCTGTTCCTAATTACTAGGAACAGCAGATATCTCTCTACTCCCCTGACAGAACGAGGATCTGTCTGTTTACATTGACAGATCCCCGTTCTGTCTCTCCGGAGCAATCGTTGGTGGCTGGCAGACATCGCGGCCGCCGGCCACGCGCTTCGGCAATGCACCGCACGACTCCTATTCTATTTAAAGCGGCCGACATACAATGACAGCAATTCGCCCAGGGGAGCCAACCTACCGCAGTATAACTGCGGCGGTTGGTCCCTATATGGTTAAGGAAAATAAGACTAATACTAACTATTCATAAAAATGTTCTCGCCCCTCCTATCTATCCTGCATACCCTGTATAAAAAAGATCTGTGTACTTACCTTTTTTAAATCTGCACCGGTCCAGTCACTGTAACTCCAGCTCCCCTGTGTTAGTGAGCGGCTGCTGCAGGGGAAAGGAGCGCTAATAAGAGCTGGAACATGGGAGCCTATGGGCAGTGTCATGGCTCTGGGAAGTCACAGCATTCCATAAAACAGGAAGCTGCATCTGCAGGATCATGTGATCATCATGACATTGGACTAAGGGGGGCTCACTCCAGGAGAAAAAAACAGCCCCTGTGGAGGAAGAGGAGGAAGGACCCATGACTGGCTAGAACAGTGGTTCTCAACCTCAGTCCTCAAGTACCCCCAACAGGTCATGTTTTGGGAATTTCTCTTAGATAAAATAGCTGTACAAAATACCAAGCCATTGACTCCTATTTATCCGCTTCAGCCCCGAAAGATTTTACCCCCTTCCTGACCAGAGCACTTTTTGCAATTCGGCACTGCGTCGCTTTAACTGACAATTACGCGGCCGTGCGACTTTACACCAAAACAAAATTGACGATCTTTTTTTCCCACAAATAGAGCTTTCTTTTGGTGGTATTTGATCACCTCTGCGGTTTTATTTTTTTGCGCTATAAACAAAAAAAGAGCGACAATTTTTGCTATAATAAATATCCCCCAAAAATATATAAAAAAAATATTTTTTTCCTCAGTTTAGGCCGATATGTATTCTTCTACATATTTTTGGTAAAAGAAATTGCAATAAGCGTATATTAATTGATTTGCATCTACAAAATAGGGGATAGTTTTATATCATTTTTATTATTAATTTTTTTTATTCGTAATGGTGGCGATCTGCAATTTTTATCATGACTGCGACATTATGGCGGACACATCGGACACTTTTGACAATATTTTGGGACCATTGTCATTTATACAGCGATCAGTGCTATAAAAATGCACTGATTACTGTGTAAATGACACTGGCAGGGAAAGAGTTAAACACTAGGGGGCGATCAAGGGGTTAAGTGTGTCCTAGGGAGTGATTCTAACTGTGGGGGGGATGGATTACCACTGACATGACAGCGATCACTGCTCCCGATGACAGGGAGCAGTAGATCCCTGTCATGTCACTAGGCAGAACAGGGAAATGCCTTGTTTACATAGGCATCTCCCTGTTCTGCGGCTCCGTGACACGATCGCGGGACACCAGCGGACATCGAGTTCACGGGACCCGCGGGCAAGGTCACGCTGTACGAGGCGGCGTGCGTGACCGCTAGTACCGCCAATTAAAGGGGACAAACAGGTACGCCCATTTGCCCACCGCTGCCATTGTGCCGACGTATATCGGCGTGCAGTGGTCGGCAAGTGGTTACAGCACCTGTGCAAGTTAAAGGAAAGCCTGCAAATATGGCCTGTTGGGGGTACTTGAGGACTGAGGTTGAGAACCACTGGGTTACAAGACTGTAAAAAAAGGTAGAAATAGAATTCTTTTGTTGAAAAGAAGGGTGGATCTTTAGAAAGCAGATTGAGGGTAGGTTCCAGTTTGGTAAAAAATTACCCTTAGGCTTCATTCACACTAGTGCAGTTTCAGATGTAACTTGAGTCACACATAATTGCATGACAATGGAAATCACATTGATTTCATCTGTGCTTGTTCCTGTACAACTTTGGTGTGATTCCAGTACGATTTGGCCCCATAGAACATGCATTCCACATCTAAGTGCACTTCATTAGCAACTTGTTGCACAGTTTGTGTAGTGTACAGCCTCCTGTAGACATGAGTGGCTGTGTGCTGCTATACTCAGGTATATGGCAGGGCTATCATAACATGGGTATAGCATATGGCATATGCAAAAAGTAGGTTGTTTTCTGTTTTTTACCATACATCCATAAACTACTTGATTATCTCAGAGTGAGGCTTTTTTTTAGTATGTGAATATCAGTCTTCAAGCATAGTTGCCAACAGTCCTTAATTGCCAGGGACTTTCACGGAAAACCGACTGATGTCTTGCTCAGACCTTGACCCGGCAGAATTAAGCTGTCACGGACAGTCAGCAGCATAGTTCACTCAGTATTGCCAAACACCAGGGTAACAGAGTTTAATCATACATATAGACTCAGATCCTCCCCCTACCTCCTCCTCTTCAATGAAGTTTGCATGCGGTCTATTTGGGGTCTCTATCTGGTGGGGATGGCTGTCAGTCATCACCATCCTACACACAGTAATCTCCATCCTCCCTCATTCTGCACTGTACATTCCCTATTTAACATTACTACATTGTGCACTATATAAGTCGGCTCAGATTTTTTAACCACACCCCTTTAAGCAACGTCCAATATTTAGCATTGGTTTAAACCATGCCCACTTCCGCACCACCCATAATATATGAATGCCACACTAATTGAAGTTCTGCCCTGCCTACAGAGGCTTTCTCGCCACACACAAAAAAAGTGTCCCTAAACATTTTTTCAAATAATGGCAACTATGCTTCAAGGGCTAAAGTAAAATGATAGGATGTGATCCTTCCCTGAACAGATTTAACACAAGCACCCTCAGATTTTTTTCCTACACCTCAAGTGAAAATCCCTGTAGGCCTATGAAATCGAACATTTCCTTTAAATGTAATGCACCGACTGCCAGTCTAGACTGCTGCCTCAAATAAACATCTACCTATGTCTGGCTTAGAGGGCACTCTGTACCAGAGTGCATGATAATAACTCTGAAGATTGTCTTTGGGAATTGGTGGAATGTTTTGACGTTAAGCAGATGGGATTAGTGATTGAAACTGTGTCGTTTTAATCTCTGTTTCTCCAGCTGGAAAGCCAATCTGCTCTCTCTCTCTGTGCTCTGACCTTGAGCCCTCTTGTCGCTTCTGCCTAGGCAACCTCACAACACTACTGTTTTTTCTTGTGACACTGATGGCAAATGATATGGAGATCAGTGAAAAATCATTACCAACTATCAAGAGGACTTCAGCTATTAAGTTGATATCATGAGTTACCATTGGGCAGAAGCAGGTAACAAAACACAAGCTTGTTAAATAAAGCCATACTGTACGTAGACATGCATGGTCATATTACATAAGTACATGTCTACCCACAGACCAGACACCTCCAGCGGACATCCCCAGCATCAGCCTTATGTCGAAGAACAGCAGTCAGCTGGTACCATAAGGTAAAGTGTAAAAGGCAGCAACTATTCAGTAATCACTTTGCATATACACTACTTGTAATTAGATACAGCTTCTCCATATATTCAGACAATTTGTGCAAACATGACCTCAGTTTTAAAATGATGATTAAATTTGATTGGCTGCTTAGCAGAGCTGAGTGATTGAGAATTTTGTACTGTTTTGTGCACTTGCCTCCCCTCTAGTTTGTAAAGTTGAACATTATAAAGTTATGAAAATAAAATGTAAAGATGCAGTTGCATATTCCTTTAAGGCCCCATTCACACTTGGGAATGGGCAGTTTGCAATTAGCTGTGGGAGACCCAGCAGGGTTCCCTGCAATTAGCGGTAGGCGGGAAGCTCTACTAAAAGCAATGGGAGCCTGACAATTCCTGCAGCTTTTCGTGGCTGAACGCATGTAATCGCTCGCAAAGCTGTGCCTTTCCATCCTCTTCCTTCAAACTTTCTCATCACTATGGTCATATATGTTTAGAAAATGAAATGGTTGTTCTGAAAATAAAGATTTTCTAATGACATCCTACTAGTGCATGGCCAGCATTACTATTATTGTGAAGCCTATACGACAAATTAAAGTGGATGATAATGTTTAAAGATAGCAAAAAAAACAAAAAAAAACTTTCAAAGTGCCAAAAGTTTGGCAAAGAAAAAAATAGTGAAAGTTCTAACCTTTCCTTATTCTGGTAAAAATTGTGTTTTTTACTTTTTTACTTGCCTCCCTGATGGAGAGAATTCATATCTCTTTCTTTTTTGAAAGCAAATGAGGGTAAATCTTAACAAATCCACTATGCAACCAGACACTGTCACCATTCCCTAGTCAGATACTCCAAAGCCTAACCCCCAACTGTCTCAATTTCCACTGGACTATCCTGGAGTTAGTAAAAATCCCAATGTCCCACAAACCTAATCCATGTCAAGTTGCTGGGTACTGGAAGACATACTTCAAGGACCTCTGACCAGCATGGCTACAGGAGAGTGAGAAATCCTTATATACTTCCCGTTTCTGATAATATAAAAAAGCATTGCATGTAACAGTGTCACAAGGAAAGTCTGGGATAAACTGCTTCATTGTGCCCTGAGCTCAGGCACCACATTAGTTAGGAGTCTGACCATAGTGACCTCCCGAGCATTCTTCCTCACACTGACATAACATCGGAATCATTTTTCTACCCATTCAGGGGTCATGCACGTGGCCATTAGGGGGCTGTACAGTGTGCAGAGCCTCTGTAAAAACTTTACTGGGGTTGCATAAAGCATGCATAGACTACATGCTTTACCAAATCCGCAGCACATAGCAGTGTGTTGTGGGGCAGCTGGGCAGGGTGACAGGGTGGTCATCATGTCCTTCATGTTTCTCTCCTTGTTGGGCGCCAAGCAAGGGTCACATGAGAGGCCTACCCCGGGGTTGGTTCTTCTGGGCTACGCTAGGCACCTTAACAGGATAGCTTAACTACACATTGGGTACCTTTACTTCCACGCCATTTTCATCAATGCCCTGGGACAAGGCTGAGGCCGCCGTGGGAGAATACGCAACCTAAAGGTGAGCCTCTGATGCTAATGATGAGCATTCACCGTGTACACTTGTACCATAACTGTCCTCCAGTTAACTTTCAGGTCCCCGTGACAAAGTACATCTCTGTAATTTGCATTTAGGAGGGATATGCTGAGCCTTGTCCACATCCACCCACCCTATTACCTAACTCCCAGTAATGGTATGGGGTCCCGCTGTGCACATAGCGCAGACTCCATGCATGCACTTCACTTAGCTTTTCTGTACCTGGACATAGGCTGGGGACCTCTGCAGTGCGAATCTGCTCCCGCTCCTAAGGGAGACAGACCACTCACGGAGAGAGTACCGACAACAACTCCCTGCAGGTTTAAGTCATAATGTATTAGTATGCACTGCATGCTAGTACATTATGACAGCTTTACCTACAAACCAAGCTCTCCAGAAATGCACTATCAGGGCTCTCCCAGGTCCCCGGCGCTTCCATCTTCACCCTGTCTTCCTTACGGTTTTGTATTTTTGGCCTCTTGGTTGGCTGGGCCTAGGTGACATCACTCCTGCGAATGAACATTGGGGTCCTATTGCTGCGGCACACAGAGAGGGCTGTAAATGGGGTTTGAGCTGTGGCTCAGATCACATTGCCCTCTGACAAGCGATGGGGGGGTTGTCATTTATGACAGAAGATGCCTCTAGGGTCTCTTCAGTTATAAAATAAAAAGCCTGCCTGTCAGCAATTTTTTAAATGACTGACTTTACTACCACTTTAATGACAGGCTACTTGTTGAACTTCCATAACTCTAGGTAACCACTTGCTTGCACTCCACATTAGACTAATTCTTACAGAGCTGTCTTCATACCCCAATGTGTTTAATGACCCAAACCATAGACTATACAGTATGTATCAGTTACTTGCATCTCACCCCTTGGGTACCTTCAGACCAGGCAGGAACAAGCTTTACTTGGAAAAGTGCAAAATGAACATCTCAAAATCCAAGAACATGATTTTTCCAATGTCCCTAATCATAACCCAGACTATGTGCTGCCCCAACATACCTGCAATGGTAGAGTCCATGAAAAAACAGGGATCCATCAGTGGCATTTCCCAGTAACTAGCATCTTCAGGGACAAGCTCCAGGTACAGAGGACCTTCTACTTTACGGCAGTAGCAGGTGGCATTCTTGTCCTCTACCCAGGTTCGGCTTTCCAATCTTCTCCCTCACGGGGTTCTCTCACAGGCTTTTGGCTACCTTTTGGCTACCTCTCACCACTCTCGCTACTTCCCTCCCACTTTCTCCTCCGACCACTGCGCCTCTTTTAAAACACAGGCTCAGTGGGTCGGACCCAAGGATAACCAGCCAAAACCAAGGAACTGGGAAAGGCATTAACCCTTACCCTCCTGTCTCGGGCAGTACCTAACTAGCTACATTTTAACCCACTTACAAGTATACAGCAATATCTTTTAATTGCTGTCTAAGGGTGGCAGTATGCAGCAGCTGCAGGTCCTGGGAAAGTTTTTACAGGGGCTCTAAATGCAGTATGGCCCTCTTATGGCCGTATACATGAGCTCTAACACTGGGCCATTTTACCTCCTACCGATACTGTGATATTTTTTCCTGCCACTGACAACCAATGTTGCTGCAATTTTTCTCCTACTCACTATACATGGGGACTTTTTTTCTCCCACTGACACTGGGACATTTTTTTTTCCCACTGACCAGCAATATAAGAGGCACTATGCTAACTATTCCTGACCCCTGCATTCTGTAAACTGTGCTGTATATGACATATTCCTGGTCACTGTGTTCATTACTTCAACAATTGCTAGCTATTAAAGAGGAGTTCCAGCCTGGGGGAAAAAATAAAAGTCAGCAGCTACAAATACTGTAGCTGCTGACTTTTAATATATGGACACTTACCTGACCAGGCAGCCCGCAATGTTGGCACCCGGGTGCCACACTTCAGAGGGACAGTGCTGTGGCGCAGTCTCCTGGTAGTGGGGGAAGGTTCCCCCTCCCCCCTGAAAGGTGCCAAATGTGGCACCGGGGGGGGGGGGGCGCAGTTAAGCGGAAGTTCCACTTTTGGAACTCTGCTTTAAGTAGACCTTACAATTCTTTTTTAGGGTAAGCTTAGTTAGAATAGTGTATGCATGGTAGAAAGTGATTTGTCTAAAGAGGAGATGAGTGTCGGCATCAGGAGGAGGAAGAGATGAGCAGTGTTATAAGAGGAGAGGTGAACAAGAGGAACCACACTATGGAGAGGTTAAAAAAAAAAGGATCACTTTTTAGAGGGTGGGGTGGACTGAGGCAATGAGCACTTAGGGACTAGGGTAGTTTCAAAACAATAAATTAACAAATACAAGGTGCCTGGTACTAATGATTACCAGTCAGCATCTAAAGTTTTATTTTCTTTTAAAACTATTTTTTTTTTAAACTTGCCCTCTGGAAGATTTACCCCTCTTCTTGAGCAGGCCACTTTTTGCTTTTTGGCACTGCGTTACTTTAACTGACAATTGCGTGGTCATGCAACACTACCCAAATGAAATTTATATCACTTTTTTCACACAAATAGAGATTTCTTTTGGTGGTATATGATCATTTGGGTTTTTTAGTTTTTATGCTATAAACAAAAAAGAAACCCTGAAAATTCTGCTATAAATAAAAAAAAAAAAATCAAACTTCTTAATAAATTAAGGCCAATATGTATTCTGCTATATATTTTTGCTAAATCCCAATAAGCGTATATTGATTAGTTTGCCTAAAAGTTATAGCGTCTACAAATTGTGATGTGATATATGCTGGAATTTCTTTTTTTTTTTTTCTATACTAGTAATGGCAGTGATCAGCGACAGTAATGACAGTGGCTGGGAAGGGGTTAACATCTAGGGAGATCAAGGGGTTAAATGCGTGCCTTAGAGTGCTGGGTTTTTTCACTGTGTGCTGTTTTGGGATGTGCTGGTTTTTAAAAAACAATGTTGTTTACATTCACAGAGCTCTGTCCTGTCATTCTCATCGGCAATCATTGGCTGGGACCCGCTGATTGGCTGTGTGCTTCTGCGCGCCCCCTACCCAGAAGAGCTGGATCATGTTTTAGATACGTGATCCAGTGCAGGAGAGCCGCTCTGTTCTCTACCGCATTACTCCTATGTGAGGTGGTCGGCAAGCGGTTGGACCTGGGGACCATAAATCATTTTTTAATAAAATCATCCATCTTGCTTGAAGTGATTGTAGTCGTATTAGTGCACTTGCAACAAAATGAGTACTGTCCATGATACTTTTTTTATTGGCACTAACATACATGTAGAGCCTACCCCATTTTTCCGGGAGCCTGATGGTGACTACCAGGGGTAGGGATGGCCAACATACATTCTCAGGGTGCAGGTTTGTGGACATGATGGGTGGTGAACAAAAAAGAACATTTTCGTCAGTCACTTTTATGCTTAAACAAGAGTGAAGTTTATTTCTTTAATAGGAAAAATGTGGGAGAGAGGGGATCGGGCACAGGACACCCTTAATAACGATCAGCAAGAGGCAGATTGGCAGACTCCTTAGACAAAAATAGGTAAGATAAGGTAAACAGCAGTACAGGAAAAAGAGCCCTTAAGCTGAACCAGCACATCTGTACTTTGTAGGACAGGCTGTCTCCTCTAGTAACTGATCTTTTACTCACAGCTTCATCTCAGATTCTCTTGGATGAGTTCTATCTTGAAGTCCTCCCAGCCACTTCATAGCCTCCAGTTCATGAAGAGTAAACTCTGGTGCTTTCTCAGAACTCCATCGCTCTAGAAAGTTTCTGGATCTTTGGCAGGCTTTCCTCTGCTTTAACTTGAACACCCGGATAGTCCTTGGACAGGCCTAGCAGCCGGCAGCCACCTGGATAGGCCTCAGGCTTCAGGCCTAGCAGCCAGGAACTGTACACACATCCACCCAGGCCGAAGCCCTGGGTGGGAAGACTGACCCTGATCACCTGACTTCTTCCTGATAAATGCCTTTTCCCAGCATGCAAAGCTACCAGACTGATTGGCTGAGAAAGATATGTTTATCCATAACCTGAACTTCACTGTAGCTCATCACTCCAATGTCAAAGGCAACACCACCTACTGACAAAGAGGAGAAACCACAGCCAACAGGATTAGGGCAGAAGTCATTTGACCACTAAACACTACAAATTAGCCAGGCTGGCTACCACCCAGCATAACTAAGTTTACCTGTAGCCCTACTTTTAGGACAAGGGTGCTACATACAATTTTTCAGGACAAGCTTTCGGGGTATGTCTCCTTCTTCGAGGTCCAAGCAGTACTGCTTCAACCTTGAAGAAGGGGACATACCCCAAAAGCTTGTCCTAAAAAATTGTATATTGGTGCAAATAAAAAATGTTTCACGGACAGTAATCAATTGTTTTTTGTTTTTTTAATAAAAATAAGAAACACAGGGCACACCAAAAAGCAAATATTGATTTTGTGTATTATACTTACGCTTCTGCTCAACAGGCACACAGTCCAGTACTGTAGATTTAAACACACCATATAGCACTATAAAATTCAGACACCCACACAATCCTACATTATACACACAATCATTCATACAGTTCTATACAATACATACAAACACATGCACAAAGTCCTGTGATTTATACATACAGTAAACATTCATACAACCTTCACTATTCATGCAAAAATACACACAGTCTGCACTCAACCCTGTGCAACATTCAAAAACTTACACATATTCTACACATTGCACTTGGATCCCTTGCATGCTTTGCAGTTTCTCCTCTGCTTTTTATTTTCAAATTCTAATGACTACATATCCAATGGTTCCATGCAGTTTGCAAGCTGTAAATCCTGTACTGACTCCACCTCCTGAAACTCCTCCTCTCAGCACCTCTGTAGTTTAGAAGGTAGGCTCTGTGAAATGTGTGACACAGCAGTGCATACCCACAGGGCATAGTGATAACATGTCACAGAATTCAAGGAATTAAACGTATGATGATCTTCACAACGTAAGTTTACAAACCTCAAGATCATTCTGATTAAAAGGAAGAGGCTAGAAATAATTGAAATTCAGTGTGGAAATGAATATATTGATGATAGATACACCCACGCCGCTACCATTTTTGTTTTAGTTTTAGTTTTTCCACACATGTTAAAATGCAAATTTAAGGCATCAAGATTATTCCCAGCACCAAACATTATATTTTTTTACACTTTAAAATATACTAGAAATTATAAAAAGTCTATAAATAATTAACACTATGTTAATACAAGAAAAACTTACATACCATGTATCTAAATTTTTTATAAAATGTGGCAGCCTTGGCTGGATTCATCAGGTCTTGCACCCCATCAACTGGTCAAGGACAGGCTTCTGCAAGGGGTTCCATAAGTAAGCATACATTGAAGCAATTAGTACCTTGGGTGGTATTGTCTATGTTGTACATGGTCATGCACATTTGGGTCACAAATATTAGGAATTGTTTTATAGTGTTTTTTTGTTTTTATGCTATCCACGGTTACACTATTGCGCCTATGCTCTGTAACGGAGGCATACCTGTCTTTGCTATACGTAATACGTCTTTCCATTCTTCTTGCTGTTGTATGTATTTCAACCTTTTATACAATATACTTTAGCAGATTGATGTACATGCAGTAGTATTTTTCAAATGGATGTTTATTCTTTTAATAAACCTTTTTCTGATTAAAAAAAAAATCTATAAATAAAAAAATACAAATTTTAAGATAATTAGATACAGTATACATACTTTTAGTGCACACAATATATTACCTAGAAGCAGATGGGAATGCGTTTAAAATCACGTTTTATCAGCCGCCATTTATGAATGGCCCTGGTAAGACAAGTGGTTAAAAAAATGACTGTATAGAAACATGAAAAATCAGTCAGCCAATCAGTCAATCAAACTGACAGACCTAGTAAAGAAACAGTAAACGCAGAGAAAGTAAATGCAGTACCGGAAAGTATTATCCAGGATTAAACCCTTTTACTCAGAGTACAGTATTTCCTACTTCATTTAAAAAAAATGAAATCAATCCCTTTAGGATATCCTCTTATTCTAAGCATCAGATTATTAGCTGTGTGTCATGTTTAAAAAAAAACTACAGAAAAATGTGATTGTTTTTCCTAGAAAGATACAGTATGCATTACGTTGGTCCATGCAAAATTTGGCTATTTAACCATAAAGACACCAATAAGACTGACAGAGAAAGAACCACATTCTTTGAATTACATTTTGAATGTAGTGTTATGTAGTTTGTGTATATAACATGCTGGATGAATGAACTTCATTTCACCTAAAAAAGGCACGCTCCTTACTTGTGATGCCCTGTACACAGGACCGGTTTTGAAGTCCGCTCAAGCTGTCTTGCATACACACGGTCACACCAAATTCCGACCGTCAAGAACGCGGTGACGTACAACACGTACGACGGAACAACACGTACGACGTCTCGTACTTGCTTCAGAGCATGCGTTATTTTTGGTACGTCGGAACAGCATACAGACGAGCGTTTTTTTCGGAAAAAATATAGAACATGTTCTCTATCTAAGTCCGTCTGAATTTTCGATGTAAAAAGTCTGATGGGGCATACACACAGTTGGAATATACGATGAAAGGCTCCCATCGAACTTTTTCTAAAGATAAAACAATGTGTCTGCGCTAGAACAAATCACTTCAATCAAAGTGTGGTAATAATAAACATAAACAACATGGGTGTTGACATATGATGTGCTTAAGTGAAAAAACCCCCAGGTGCTGGAGTATAAAGTGCACAGTGATATATAAAACACAGAATGTGAGTGATCAAAAATGAAAGAACATATCACTTAGAAAATGAATCAAATATAATATAAAGGAATATAACAACTGGTGAATGAAATAAAGTCCAAAAACAGTGTATATCCAATGATATAAAAGTGCCCAAAAAAATAGTCCGAAAATTTAGTGAATTTCACATATCCTTTCTTCCAAAAGTGTGTCACCAAGAAACATGCTATGGTGTCTTCCGGCCGCCCCCACAGGTGTATATGCTCACCTTCCTGTGTGTGACACAGCGATTAAACTATGTCAGACAAAGCCTTGGAGCCACTCCTGTGCTCATTCGGAACCAGCTGTACAGACTTCCAATGCTCTCAAATCAAGATGGTTTATGCAAAAGAAAAAACTCCATAGCGCAATATTGTATGGTATAATAAAAGGATTTTAATAAAATGGTTAACTCCCCTTGCTGGGGTACTCACATACTATGGGTGCGTGAGTGCACCATCCTTAACAAGCATAGAACGGTCAATCTCTCGGTGTGGCGTGCGGTGCGGTGTGTAATCGAATCTCTCCTTCTCCTTCTCTGCTGACAGCTCCGTCCAGGCCCCTCCCCTACGCGTGTTCGGCACCGGGACCACGTGCCTTCATCAGGGGGAATCTGATTGGACGGGAGCTCCAGAGTGAATTTATAGCTCCGGCGGCCATTTTGCCTAAGACCGCGCACAATATTAATCAAAGGCTACAGCTGCGTCCATAGCGGCCATTTTCCCTTAGACCATGGATCAGGATAATCTCAGCCGTGTCAATCATGGCAGCCATTTTGCCTGAGATCACAGACATAAACCCTAATAGACCGTAGAGACAACTCCAGCAGCCATTTTCCCTAAGAATACAAATCTGCTAAATAGCAGGATGTGTACTGATGATAGCACGATCTCACGATAAACGATCCAATAAAATATTGTGTCGATATTTACATAACTGAGTAATTTGTAATAATATATAACTATGTATTCTATATTAATACTCTATACAGGACGGAGCGGTCTAGCAAAGAGAGCACCGCCACGCACCACACACGTTAAGGTCGCCGCAACAATTAAACAACACAAAGTATCATATCTAATAAATATTAAACAAACGTAAAACATTATATTTATAGACCCCAAGGATAGATCAATAAAATTAAAATTAAAATAATTGAAATACTAAAATCAATTATGCTTTATTCTAGAAATATTACTATTGAAAAATATATTAAAAATCATATTAAAAAATCATATTAAAAATTCTTTATAAAAATTTTTTTTTTTTAAATCTATTCAAAAAACCCCTTCCAGAATTATTGAAGAATATATATAGAACATATCTTCGAACATATTGATAAAAACACTATGGGGAGGTATTTGAACTATCAAGAGGAAAAAAAAAAAAAAAAAACATCAAAATTATATGATCTATAGTGGATGTCCCAACTCAGCCCAATGGACGAAACATCCATTTCAACTCAAATTCAAAGAAAACAGGGATGATAAAAGGGTATACCGCCAAAGCAACCAATATCAATAATTACTAAGGAAGCATCTCAAATCAAAATCTCTATTCAATCCCCCAGGAACCAAAGACCCAAGCTGGTGTATCCACCAGGATTCCCTTTTACTTATCTCTCTGACAAAGTTAGAACCCCTCCAGTGGCGTTTGGGCGCCTCAATCCCCCAAAACTTCATGCCAACGGTACTTTGGTTGTGTACCCTCTTAAAGTGCACATATAAACTATGTTTATCGGACCCATTTCGTATGTGCCTCACATGTTCTTCCATGCGATCTTTAAGAGCCCTGGTAGTGCGCCCCACATACAACAGGTCACATGGGCACTTCAAGGCATAGACCACCCCTACTGTGTCACATGATATAAAATCCCTAATCTTATACGTTAAGTTGTTTCTAGGGTTCGAGAATTCCTTTAACCTCCTAGTATTGTCCGGGATCCTTCTGCAACTATAACACCTGCCACAGCTATGGAACCCTTCTAGGTCCAGAAACATTTTAGGTTTCGGAGGCGGTGGATCTACCACATTATGTATTAGCCTGTCCCGCAAACTGGGAGCTCTCTTAAAAACAAATTTAGGTTTATCCGGGAGAACATCTTTGAGTTGGGTGTCTTGTTTTAACACACTCCAATATTTACAAATAATCCTCCTTACTTCATAACTTTGTGCAGAATAATCAAGAACTACACTAATACCCTCATGATCATCATTACCAGTTACTTTAATAGCATCCTTTAGAAGATCCGCCCTATTCATGTTGCCAATCCTACTTCTTTCCTTCTCCAAAAACTCCTTCTGGTATCCCTTCTCCAAGAACATGGTGCTCAACCTCTCTGATTGGGTCTCATAATCCAACGCCCTAGTGCAATTCCTACGCATCCTCATATATTGTCCTCCTGGGATGTTTCTTAACCAGGGTTTGTGATGACAACTCGTAATCGGAATATACGAATTCCGGTCCGTAGCTTTGAAGAAGGATCTGGTGATGATACCCTCATTGGTATTGGAAATCTCTAGATCCAAAAAATGTATACTCTCTGTACTAACATTCCAGGTGAGGGAGATATTACGATCATTGACATTCATGGAGTTCAGTAATCCCATCAGGCCTTCCATATCCCCTCTCCAAATAATTAAAAGATCGTCTATAAATCTTTTGTATAGTAAGATATCTCCATTGCCATCCCTAAGGTTTACCTCTTCCTCCCATTTGGCCATATAGAGATTTGCTACACTGGGGGCGAATTTAGCGCCCATCGCGACACCTTTCTTCTGTAAGTAGATCTTGTTATCATACCAGAAAAAGTTATTCCGTAAACAAAAATCTAAACATTTTAAAAGAAAATTTGTAAGATCCTCATCAATTGAATCTTCCTTATCCAAGGCCCATTTAACAGCATTCAGAGCGCCCTCATGATCGAACTTTTTCTGTAGGAAATTCTGACCGTGTGTACGAGGCATTGGGATAGCCATAGGAAACCACTTTCAGAGCAATGCAAGGTGTGCCAGAAAGTGTTTGTTCTCTATTTTCACCATGCATTCTGTAAGTACATAATGTTTACAGCTGAAATACCTCTCAAAGATGGTGAGTTAAAGTTAATAAAGTGCTTCAGAAAAAACTTCATCCACAAAATGTAGGTTGTTTCCACTTTATTTGTGCAAACTGGATTCAGTGAAGTCATGTGCCAGATCTACTTCACCAGAACATCCCAAAGCTAATAAACCTACCTCCTAATTTTGAACCCTTAAATAAATGAGCAAGTCAAAAGTGGTTCTAGATGGTTCTAAAAAGATTCCAGCTTGGCAGCCACAGTATTTCTTAACAAACAAACTCCGCCATAGAAATCATTTAAAAATTTGAGGAAGAGCCTCCTTGTGCAAATAATCTTTACTGAAAAATTTCAGTAAAACACCAATATCCACTAACATCAAAGTGTGCTATCACTCAGCACTAATGAATGAGTGGTTATGCTTGCTAAGAGAAAACTGCACCGTCATATTCTGGTGCTGCGCTTGTGGCCCCCCTATGCTTTTCTTTTCGTAGACTTTTGTAGCACCATCCTAGTTAGGCTGCTAGGGTTTTTCATTAGGAAAAAATTGTTTTTCTCTCCTGTACCCAGCAGAGCTGTGTTTTTGCTTTAAGCTGCTCTGGGCTCTGGAGACTGCAAGTCTGGCTGCTTCACCCCTGTTTTTCTGGAGCTTTCCAGAACATAGTGAGTAGGAGAGTCAGATGAGCAGGCACCACCTGTACTCACTTTTGTGAGATACTGTATGTCAGATTCTGTACAAATAGCTGAACCACCAACATCGAGAGAATTTCAAACTCACCGGAACAAATGGCTGCCATCACAGCAGTACGCGCACCTTACAATATATGTAGAGATCTCTCTGGATGTGTAACAGCATGTATAACTCACGCTGTCAGCTCTAAACCGAGTGCAACTGAGAAGAAAAAAAGCTCCCCAGGAATCCAGATGGATTTTCCATAGTGTGGTAAGTTTAATGTTCCAATGGTAAAAACAGCATAAAACAAAGATAAAAATCACTCACATGAACAGTCGCTGGTGATCCGGAATTGCTCAGCGGCAAGACGTTAGTACCAAATATCCCACCCAGACGTGTTTCGTCCAATAGGGGCGTTATCAAGGGGGCCCAGGGCTGGACTGGGACAAAAATTTGGCCCTGGACTTCATCCAGACTGGCCCACTTTACTCCAAACACCTGGTGTTGGCGCTTCAATCTTCTCGGCACCATGGTTCATATGGTGTCAGGATGATTGAAGCGCATTATTTCTATTATTACATTGTAATATAACATGAAATAGTTCAACTCACCATAATGCAGAATCAGTGGGAGCCTTGAGTGTGTCACCTGCCACCTCACTTGCCACATCGCCTGCCACCAGATGCAGTGTTTCACTTGGCACGTCACTTGTCAGCAGAGGCAGCTTGTCATTTGCCACGTTGCCTGCCACCAGATGCAGTGTTTCACTTGGCACGTCACTTGTCAGCAGAAGCAGTTTGTCACTTGCCACATCGCCTGCCACCAGATGCTGCATGTCATTTGCCACGTTACCTGCCACCAGATGCAGAATGTCACTTGCCACGTCACTTGTCAGCAGAGGCAGCTTGTCATTGGCCACGTTGCCTGCCACCAGATGCAGAATGTAATTTGCCACGTCACTTATCAGCAGAGGCAGCTTGTCATTTGCCACGTCGCCTGCTACCAGGTGCCGCATGTCACTTGCCACGTTACCTGCCACCAGATGCAAAACGTCACTTGCCACGTCACTTGTCAGCAGAGGCAGCTTGTCACTTGCCACGTCGCCTGCCACCAGATGCTGCATGTCACTTGCCACATTGCCTGCCACCAGGTGCTGCATGTCACTTGCCACCATCGCCTGCCACCAGATGCAGCGTGTCACTTGCCCCGTCGCCTGCCACCAGATGCAGCGTGTCACTTGCCACGTCGCCTGCCACCAGGTGCTGCATGTCACTTGCCACCATTGCCTGCCACCAGATGCCACATGTCACTTGCCACGTTACCTGCCACCAGATGCAAAACGTCACTTGCCACGTCATTTGTCAGCAGAGGCAGCTTGTCACTTGCCACGTCGCCTGCCACCAGATGCCGCATATCACTTGCCCCGTCGTCTGTATCCTGCCAAGTCACTTGTCACCAGATGGCAGATGCAGTGCTACTACATGACTTGATGGGCACCTCCAACCCAGCTCTGTAACCCCCCCAACACACAACGTGACAGGGGAGGAGAGAGAGATACACAGCGCCAATTGTAGCATTAAAACAACTTGTATTCCACTTAAAGAACGTTACTGACAAAGGTAGTAGGGCGTAAGGCATTGAGACACTGTGATCTGAATTAGGAGCCGCCACCGGGAACCGAACGGGCCAGTAGATGCAGAGCATCGGTGTGTACTACTACTTCCTGGTAGCGGTGGAACGCATGATGGGGCGGACGTGATGTCATCATCCAGAAATGATGCAAGATGTGGGAGGTGACGCATCCTTCAGGCCATCATTCCTCCGCCACCAGGAAGTAGTAGTACACACCGATGCGCTCTGCATCTACTGGCCCGATCGGTTCCCGGTGGCCGCTCCTAACTCAAATTGTTGACAAGCCTGGATTCTTGCCAGTGTTTCAATGCCTTTCACCCTACTTTGTCAGTAACGTTTTTTAAGTGGATTAAAAGTTGTTTTAATGCTGCATTTGGCGCTATGTATCTCTCCTTCCCTGTCTCTGAAACTGGCCCACTGAGCCATCGGCCCACCGGGAATCTCCCGGTAGTCCCGATGGCCAGTCCATCCCTGAGGGGGCCACATGAGGAACCTGTCTGCTGGAATCACAGAGTAACATTCCAAGCTGGAAGGACACTGTGAGTACTGAAGTGAAAGAATTTCAGTGACTGTCACTTTTATCACCCCTGATGCACAAAGTACAAGTCTTGCCTAGCCTGGGTCATTAATATCGGTGCCCCAGTGCTGTCCACTTGATCTCCCACTGCCTAGGAGACTGTTCAGCAGAGCTACTACAAGGAAGAGTGTTCTCATTGTTTCTGTTTCTGCAGCCTATCAGTGCCCATCAGTGCAGCCTATCAGTGCCCACCAGTGCCGCCTCATCAGCGCATATCAATGAAGCAAAAAAATTACCTGTTTGCAAAATTTTATAGCAAACTATGAAAACAGTTTTTTTTGTTTAACCCCAGTAGTGATTAAATATCACCAAAAGAAAGCTCTATTTGTGTGAAAAAAATGATAAAAATTTAATTTGGGTACAGTGTTGCATGACCGCGCAATTGTTATTCAAATTACGACAGCGCTGAAAGCTGAAAATTGTTCTGGGCAGGAGAGGGGTTTAAGTGCCCAGTAAGCAAGTGGGTAAATCAGCGGACCTAGGAAAGGATACCCCTACACTTTATCAGGAGTCCTAGCTGGCATAGTCTATGAGTCTATAGGCTTTTTATCTCTCTTTTGCTGGGTTACCTTGTCTTTTGAACTTTGTATAGCCGAGCATGGGGTAATACCACCCAAGCAGCACTGAGGTTACAATTCGTCTCAATTCGATCAGTGTGAATGCACATTAAACTGTGATGTGAAATTAAACATAACATTATAAAAAAACAAAGAAAGTTGCAGAAAACATCGATATTTTGTCTCAGTTGACCATGGAGTACAATTGGTATCAGAAACCTTTCCATCATTTTAGCCCCTGGGAAACACTATACCAAGTATTCACTATGCCTCCCACTACAGGAATGCCCTCTGTCAACACTACCCACTAGGGTTTACATCTGCTGAAACGTGTCACAGTAATGGAAAGACTAACAATGCTGTAATGGGGAAACAAGAACCAAAAGTGACTGATTAGTTTAACAGTGCTCATTTTGTAATATACGCCGCTTATATCAAGTACAGTTGTTCCTTAGAGAAGGACTCCCAGAACAAGTGTATTGTTCATTTTTAGACTTCAGACAGTAAGATTATCTAAGTTCGCTGTCTTTAGCAATGGAGGCAGAGAACACATTAATGAAAAATAGGACATTTATTGTACACCTTAGTCACCTATTTTTTTTTTTTTTGCCACAAGCTGGGCACATAGAGTAGTTAAATAATGTCTCAGGGTTATATTTATAAAACATTTGCCGGAAATTCACCCAAAAGGTTCCCCCAAGGATTTGGCAGATTTCACCCATCAGTTTCTTCCAACATCCACTCTGTGAATATTCGATCAGTGAATCTTGTATAACTAAATCTTGCCCATTTTGAAAGTACAGTAGACATAATTTTATTTATTTTGTATAATCATTTGGCAAATCTTCATATTTGCTGCTGTTTTGGACTGGAAAATATGGCAAGAAGACAAGCTGGTGCTGCTGCTGTTGCTTTCTCCTGCTGTAGCTGCATGTGATGTTTGATGGCCAGATTATGATGATGGCCCACAACATGACGAGATTTCAGACTTTGGATGGAGAATATAAATGTTTTCTCCTCTCAAGCATAGGCAGTAGAACCTTGACGTTAGAAGGCCCAGGTATAGTGTTCAAGTCTTGTGCTGTTACAAACTGGTGTTATCTGCAATACATACTTGCATAACATACTCTGCTTGCATACACACTATTTTGGGAAGTTAATATGCAAATATGAAAATAGAATAGAAATTGTGAAACATATACTGTATGTTCCAATGTATTAAATGTGCCATCCCCTTTCTCACAAAATGAACCAGCCCAGAACTACCCTGTAAAAGGAAAGTGCTTATACTTAACGATTCACAAAGCACTGTTGTCCGGTCATGTGCTCATCCCCCAGCGGTGCCTTCAGAGAAGAGGAGAAATCACCAACAATGGCTGCAATGCTTACTATGGGGCATCGATTGTCGACTGTCTATCCTCTCCCCTGAAGGCGCCGCTGGGAGGCGATCACATAGCTCTGTGAATAGGTAAGTATAGGAACCTTCCTTTTACAGGTTAGTTAGAATAGGATTTAGAAAGGAGGGTGGGAGCAGGTTTCAGCTTAGTTAGGAATAGCCTGGACTTCTACTTTAGGTATGTGTTTTGACATTTTTTTAATTGTGTACTTATATTTATGTAGTTTTAGATTATTACCTTTGCACATCTCCTGAAGATGTGGATGCAATCTATGAAACACGTAGATACTAAGCTGTACTCCAGTAATTATGTAACCATAAATTATGTTTTTTGAGAGTTAATAGCCTTGTGTGCTGGGACATTACAGTTTCTTAAAATATTAAAGCTATTAGGGTCAACTACTGGTAGGGTGAGCAGTAAGAGAGGTAAATGTGATTACAGTATATCCAGTGGTGGATTTTTTTGCACAACATAACATGTTTTATGATTTTTAGGCAACCTTTAAACATTATTCTTTAAACACAAGCAGAATTTCCGACAAAAAGAGTCCGATGGGAACTTTTCATCGTATATTCCGACCGTGTGTATGTTCCATCGGACTTTTTCTGCCGAAAATTCAGACGGACTTAGCTAGAGAACATGTTCTATATTTTTCCAACGGAACAAATTACTATTGAAAAAAACGCTCGTCTGTATGCTGTTCTGACGCACCAAAAATGACGCATGCTCTGAAGCAAGTACGAAACGGAAGCTATTGGCTACTGGCTTTTGGACTTCTGTTTTCTAGTCCCGTCATACGTGTTGTACATCACCGCGTTCTGGACGGTCGGAATTTGGTGTGACTGTGTGTATGCAAGACAGCTTGAGCGTAATTCCATTGGAACTCCATCGTAAAAACCTTCAGAGATTATTCCGACGGCAAAACCGGTCGTGTGTACAGGGCATTAGCAGTAACAATAAGAGTTGTTGAATCTTTAAAGGCCCTATTTTTTATGGTATTTCGTTAGTACAAAGAATTATCAACACCACTTTCCTTTTTGCTCTCCTAAGACCTCATAGCTTCCATGTCACCTCCTTCCATGCTCACCTTCAGGACTTCTCCATAGGCTCCCCCACCCCTCTTGAACTCCCTACCCTAATTTGTCCAGCTATCTTGTACTCTGCTTGCTGTTAGTGAATTCCTGAAAACATTTTTTTTTCAGGAAAGCCTATGCTGCCTTTTGCTAACAACTGAATTTTACTTTCTCGAACAACTCATTTCCACACAGTTGCTACATTTTTTTTATCACTTGCCGTTCCTTTTAGATCAGATCTCCAAATGACCCACTGTCCAAATCCTGCCCACTGCAAGATTTTATCCAACCCTCTGAGGTAGGAGGGGACTGTGATGGAAACCCTGATGTAAGGGATTCTGATGTATGAGGGACCATGATGTGATTGACTTTGATGGGAACTCAGATAAAAGGGGTCTCTGAGGAGTATACAGTTGTAATTGGGAGCTCACATTTATTTGGAGTTTCTTTGCTTTGTTTACTGAAGTTTTGTTCTCTTTTGTTTTAAATCATATCATATTAATTACAAAGATTACTCTAAGTAAAACATATTCATTCCTTTAAATGTAATTTATTCATTTAAAAAACTGATTTTCTTCGGCCTGTGAATATTTCTAAATTATACTAAGTGGTCCTCAAACTGAAAAGTTTGGAGTATTATCACTGTACTGTCTGCCTCTATTTTGTAAAGAACTGCATAAACTGTTGGCGCTATATAAATCCTGTATAATAATAATAATACGAAAAATATATAGTAAAAACACAAGTGTTTTCACCACTACTTTTCCTATGCACTGGCTTTTCAAAATAACAACCACAATTATTTAGAGGTTGAGTGAAAGCACAGTATAATACTTTTGGTATTTAAATAATTCATTTTTAATAGAGCTCTATACATCCGATCAAATTGAGGAGGAGAGACAGACAGAGGGATTTGTCAAAAGAGGCCTGTCCATCCAAATGAAGGTCTCTAGAGCTATGTATTATTGATCATGCTGTGCCGTAAGGGTTGAGGATCGGGCTGTACTGGCTGGAAGAAGTCCTTTGGAAGGTTTTAAGCCGCGTACACACGAGCGGAATGTCCGGCAGAAAAAGCACCGACGGAAGCTTTTCATCATATATTCCCATCGTGTGTATGCCTCATCTGACTTTTTTTTTCGAAAATTCTGACGGACCTAGAAATAGAACATGTTGTAAATATTTCCAACGGAACCAATTCCTATCAGGAAAAATGCTCATCTGTATGCTGTTCCAACGGACCATTAAACGACTCATGCTCTGAAGCAAGTACGAGACGAAAGCTATTGGCTACTGGCTAGTGAACTTCCCTTTTCTAGTCCCGTCGTACTTGCTGTACGTCACCGCGTTCTGAACGGTTGGACTTTGGTCAGACTTTGGTTTGACCGTGTGTAGGCAAGACCGCCTGAATGGAATGGCAAAACTGGTCGTGTGTACAGGGCATAACAGTTCACACATCTGTGTTTAAACTGTGTGTTTGGATATGTGCCTGGTGTTCAGCTTTTTTAACAGGATAGGAGCACTTGCATGTATGCTCTGTGTGTAACCAGTGTGGTCTGAACGAGGGGCCGTGCCGGGGAAGCTGATGTTGTTTTTGTACTGTTTGATAATGGAAGACAGAGTAAAAGGTAAGCTTGTGTTTTTGTTGTTTGATTAATATTAAAATCAATTTGTATTTAATTTCCTATTTAGATGCAAATGCTGAAACAAATGCTTCTTGCGCTTATGGTACCTTATATTTGGAAAAAAAAATGTTGTATGTTTGTAACATTATCTTGTTTTGTGATCAGATGTCCCAGATTTCCAGGAGCAGCTTCATTTCCAACAGGTTTGTGCATGATTAACTAATGTCCACCTTACCACCTGCCCTCTGGATCCTGTTCCTTCACAAATGCTACGTTCACCCTCTGGCTCTATTCTAAACTCTCTAACCCACATCTTCAATCTCTCCCTCTCTTCTGGCATCTTCCCCAGCTCTCTAAAACATGCACTTGTCAGACCCATACTTAAAAAGCCCATCTCCTTGTTCCCCTTCTTATCCAAACTCCTCGAACATCTGGTCTACAACCGACTAAGCGTCCACCTCGCTGATAAAAGCCTTCTTGATCCCCTTCAGTCTGGATTTCGTCCTCAACACTCCACAGAAACTGCTCTTCTAAAACTAACAAACGATCTACTAACGGCCAATCGACACTATTCCTACTCCTGGACCTCTCTGCTGCCTTTGATAAGGTTGACCACCCCCTCCTCCTCAAAAGACTCCACGCCTTTGGTCTCCGTGACTGTACTCTTCACTGGTTCTCTTCCTACTTATCCAACCGCACCTTTAGCGTTTCCTTCAACTATACTTTTTCTTCTCCTCTTCCCTTCTCAGTTGGGATCCCCCAAGGTTCTGTTCTTGGACCTCTCCTATTTTCAATCTACACCTCCTCCCTGGGTCAGCTGATAACATCCCATGGCTTCCAATACCACTTCTACGCTGACGACACCCAAAGCTATTTCTCTACCCCTCAGCTCACTCCCTCTGTCTCCTCATGTATCACTAATTTACTATCAGATATATCAGTCTGGATGTCACACCACTTCCTCAAACTCAATCTATCCAAAACCGAACTTATAATTTTTCCTCCCCCATATGCCCCCTCCCCTGATCTCTCGGTCAAAATCGATGGCACAACTATAAGCCCATCCCCACATGCCAAGGTTCTAGGCGTCGTCCTGACCTCTGAACTTTCCTTCAAGCACCACGTCCAATCACTGTCCAAATCCTGCCGCCTCAACCGCCGCAACATCTCCAAAATACACCCCTTTCTAACCAATGACACAACAAAGCTCTTAATTCACTCGCTGGTCATCTCCCGCCTCGACTACTGCAACTGCCTTCTCATTGGCTTACCTCTACATAGACTATCACCTCTTCAATCCATCATGAATGCTGCTGCCAGATTCATCCACCTTACCAATCTGTCAGGTCTCTCACTTACCAGACCGGAGAGTCCACTTGGGCAGAGGGTAGGCTCCCTTACATATCCGACTCGCGGCCCCTGGTAGAGCAGACAGGAGGCGCACGAGTGCAGAGTGGTATAAGAGCCTGTGCAGGAGTCCGTGTTCCGGAGGTTAGCAGTCTTCAAACAGCAGATAATCAGCGGCACAGACAACAGATGCTGAGCAGGAGCTGGAGACAGGTTAGTGCACAAGCTGGGTTTGGCAACAGGCGGGCAGCAGAGGTACAGAAGGAGCAGGCAGAAGCAAAGTCAAAACAGGCCGGGGTCAAATGCAGGCGGAGGTCAGGAGAATCCAAAAGGCAAGCCGGGTCGTCAACAGATCAGGGCCTTCAGGTGGGGACAACATCATTCTGGCCTAGGATTCCCCAGTAATGACACATTTTGTTGCAATTTTCTGAAGATGAGGGGGGAGATCTAGATTAGTGGAACACTAATCACATATTCAAATTTCAACTTTAAGGTTTGCAATGGCATACAAAAGGTTCTTTTCTTGTTCCCTTTTTGGGGTACATATACTAGCATTTACCTGGAAACCTTGGTATAAGGGGAACATGCAACATAACTTCACTTCAATCCCCAATCAAACTTCCAATTTTCCTTGAACAGGTGGATAGTAGGGGGTGGAGCTTGACCATGAAGTTAAGCAAAGTCAGGCCCAATTAAAAAAATGAATATAAATAAGAGAGGAAGCGTTTCCTTTCAAAAAAGAATTTTTACTTCTAAGGGCTCTTGCACACAGGCTTTAAAAATGTCACATTTTTAGGCAGTCAGGCTTTTCTTTTTTTTGTGCCAGTATAAAAAAGAAAAAGAAGAATGGGATTTTCTCAATGCTCATGCTCCCAGGAATAAACTACCGACCAGTAATGCATATTTTAGTTTTTGTTTTTTTTCACTCATCTAGCTAGTTTCCTGATATTTACATGCCCCGTTTGGCCCATTGAAAGCAATAGGCTGCATTCAGATCAATAAAAAAGAAAAGCCTACTTATAACAGGATTCCGTTTGATGTAGGATGCACTACATCCCTGCTTTAGATAACTGTACCAATAGAAAAAAGAAGAATTGGATTTTCTCTGTACTCATACTCACAGGAATAACATTAGTAATGCCAATACAATTTAAAAAATATTACATTTTGTTAAATATACAATGGGTACAAAGAATAAAAATATGAAATTTTCATTTACTAATCCTCCAACCTGGTTCTCAAGACCTGACTGATAAGTACTCCAATATATCCCCTTATTACTACAATACAGAGGGCATATTCAATGCAATTATACACAATAAATGGTAATACAGTGCCTGTATAAAATAGGAGAAGCTATCCCACTGGTCCCAATGCATTTTGTGATGTGTCCTTTCCTCAGGAGACCGTTAAAGATATTGAGGATATAAAACAAACTATGTTAAAAATCATACTGCATCATATTCCAGGCCAGGAATAGACATTCTAGAGACCATGGACCCAGAAGTCAAGAAAAGTAGGGGGGTAGCAAAGGAGCCCAAAAAAGGAGCCATCAGGTATTATAAACACCATATTTAGTAGATAATTGATAATGGAAGAGTGACCCAAAAATGCCTTAACTATTTTTCAAAAAAAGTATACCCTTCAATCAGGCTCTTACATGGTCTCCCTTTTGCGTGTCAGTGGCATGTAGGACCCACAATATTTGCACTGTATTTGTTTATCATATCAAAAATTTTAGGGAAAAACAAAGATACTTTTTAGTGCACACAATTTTTTTGAAAATATATAAAAATTGGGTTGTGTAATATAAATGGATACAAACATGTCAATCCTTTAAAATTGTGTACCCTTTGCATTTAAAAGCCTTTACACTCCTAAATTTAGAGTTAACAGCAAATGATGGCCCTAAAAATGACAGCCAAAATGGGAAGTGACAAAATCCTTGCCACTTCTGTCTTCATTTACTAGATGTGAGATCAGTAAACAGATGTTCCCTGATCCCCCTCCCATCTACACAGTGACACCTGAAATGCCATTCCCGGGTCTACAGGAGGAGCAGTGAAGACAAGGAAGAGTGGCACCGATTCAGGCTCGTACAATTGATCATTCAGCATTACATCCGCCTGAATCTCTTGTACCTGAGAGTCGATTGATCGGCTGAAAAAAATTACACCAAGATCACAGCTGTGATCAAAAACTCAAAAAACTTTATGTCCTATGGTTTTTAAGTGGTTAATTTGCCTGTATTGTGAAGTATAAAGGCTAAGTAAGTGGCTTGGGGGATTGGTGTTCTGAGCTCAGAATGTAACCTTGTAGAATGAGTCAGTTTCTTCTATGGTCCCTACTTAAAAAGAAGTTGACATACTGTAGACATATATAGGGCCTATGCACTGAAGAACAGGTAACATGCAAACTTGTGTACATATATAGGGCCTTTATTGTGATTGTGAAGTATGAGGGTTAAGTAAGTGCCTTGGTGGGTTGGTGTTCTGAGTTCCTTCCTACCAGACTCATTTTTGCATACAGCGTGTACCTTATCCCCATATCTGTAGGGTTTTTCTCACTACATACAAACAGGACATTGGCTTTTAGGTTCTTTTTAAGGCAGTGGTTCTATTTACTCTTTAAGAGCTACATGAAAGATTGGTACTTTGTGAATATGGGAAATCATTAATTATCTTCAGCAACACATCCTCTTAAAACATCAGCTATTAATTCCCCCATACTTCAAAAATCTAAACACGGGCATTTAAATGGCTTTAATTTTCTGGCAGCATATTTGTAAGGAGTTCTAACAAACTTTGGCTCAATTCCTAACACTGCACTATAGCAACAACTGTTGTGTGACTTGAATGGGTCTTTCTCCAGCCAGGAGAAGTTAACCAGCATGTCGTTTTTTTTTCCAACCATGGCATTGGTTGCAGGGCGGTGAAGGTAGTTCTGCAGAGGCAGTCTTTGGAGCAAAATCTTCCTCTGTGTGCTAGAGACAATTAAGCCTGCCTTGTGATTTCTTAACAAAGTTCCCCTGAGCTGGTGGTTCCCCCAGGGATTTCTTGTATCATGGGATGCAAAAGACATACTGTAGAACTGCTGTAGAGCACAAGATGCCTCAACTACAGTTCATTAACTCTGTATCTGTTCTAGTGAGTGCCTGATCTGCTGATCAAAAAGACGTTATATTGTGACTTTGAGACATCCTCAGCATGAAGAAAAGTATGTGTGTCACTTACCTCCAGAGGCATTAACAAAGAAATTGTGCCTTGGGAGGTGAAGTCAGTGTCACCTGGGATTAGAAGTTGGGCCACAAGCAAGGTGTATAACAGCCATATAGAAGTTGCTACACAGTGGTTATGAGTAATAACATGCATTCTGTGCATTGGTGATCTGTGGTGCCTGCATTCAGTGCACTGCAACATGCAAATGCATGCAAAATACAGCAGGTTCAATATTTAGTCCAAAGGATCAGATTGCCTTAACGCACTGCGTGTTAACAAATGACATAATGCATGTGTGTTAAAATCAACTCTACTGCAACAAACCACCCTGGAGTGAATGGGCCCTTCAAAAGCACAGTATGCATCTAATGCTTGGTGCCCTGTGTGAGGGGTAAGAGTAGCGTATACTCCTATTGAAGAAGGTAAGATGTTAGTGAGTGAAAGCAGTAATGGTCTGCCAAGCATGGGGTCAAGTCTTGGGGAATCCTGGTTTGCCAAGCATGGGGTCAAGTCTTGGATGACTACTGAGTGCTGAATTGTCAGGGATCACTGGCCAATTGTGCAGCTAGGAAGCTTCTGATGTCTAAGGAGATCAAACTGTGCGTAACTGAGTAAATGTTTCTCCCTTCACTATACATATGGTCGTTAAGGCTTGACTTGAAAGTTTACCATTTTCCAAGAGTTGGTATTATTTTATTGGAACTTGCTTCTAGCAGAAAGCATGACTCCAACTGTTTGTACAGGGCCAGCACACAATGTATGTCATCCAGCATTTCTTACGGCATCAGTGGGAAATGGTATCATAATATTCAGATTCATTTTTCATTATTCAGAGGTTAGGATATATCCAAATACCCGAATTACAATATAAACAAATTTTACCGAATGCTCTGAATAACACAACAAAATTTGTCCAAATTTTGGAAATTTGGACTGAAATTTAAATCTAATTTTACATTGAACTCCAGTCGAATTCTAACTACACATATTGCTGAAATCAAAGACTGTGGGGGTCATTTACTATAGGGCTGTGGCACTAATTAGCGCTAGTTACCACGAATAAGCGATAAAGCGGTATTCACTATAGCGCTGGTAAAAAAATACTCCCAAAATCGAATTTACTATGTTCCCTGAAAACAAATTGCGCCCAAACCCTTATTCTGCTAAAATCTGGAGTAGTGCACATGGAAATAATGTTTAGAGAATGATATAATTGCCTACATGGTACTGAAATATGCGGTATATTGTTTAAAGACAATCTGCTCTTAAACTGTGTGAAAAAATTATTTCTACACTGAAATAACTTTAAAAGTCTGAGAAGAGATAAATTCCCTGTTTTTGTACAACTAGGTGCCAGCACAACTGAGCATGCTCAGACATGCAAACTACTCTCATTTTAACTCCCATGGCTTTTTCACAGGGCGCTATAGTAAATACCAAAATTAGCGCTCGGCTAAAATTAATTTTTGAGAGTAAAAATCGGCGCTATATAGTCCATTGCAAGTTTCAGCCAGTGATTCTAATGGTACAATTGTAACTTCCCCAAATAAATACTTTTAATGTTAAAATGAAATGTATCTTTCTCTGAAATAAAATTTTCTTTGCAACAATGTTGCTTCTAGTTCACCTATTTTGTTTTTAACCACTTGACCCCCGGACCATTATGCTGCCTAAGGACCAGAGGTCTTTTTCCAATTTGGCACTGCGTCGCTTTAACTGCTAATTGCGCGGTCATGCAATGCTGTACCCAAACGAAATTTGCGTCCTTTTCTTCCCACAAATAGAGCTTTCTTTTGATGGTATTTGATCACCTCTGCGGTTTTTATTTTTTGCGCTATAAATGGATAAAGACCGAAAATTAGGCCAAAATGTATTCGGCCACATGTCTTTGGTAAAAAAAATGTCAATAAGCGTATATTTATTGGTTTGCGCAAAAGTTATAGCGTCTACAAACTAGGGTACATTTTCTGGAATTTACACAGCTTTTAGTTTATGACTGCCTATGTCATTTCTTGAGGTGCTAAAATGGCAGGGCAGTACAAAACCCCCCCAAATGACCCCATGTTGGAAAGTAGACACCCCAAGGAAATTGCTGAGAGGCATGTTGAACCCATTGAATATTTATTTTTTTTGTCCCAAGTGATTGAATAATGACAAAAAAAAAAAAAAAATTTACAAAAAGTTGTCACTAAATGATATATTGCTCACACAGGCCATGGGCCTATGTGGAATTGCACCCCAAAATACATTCAGCTGCTTCTCCTGAGTATGGGGATACCACATGTGTGGGACTTTTTGGGAGCCTAGCCGCGTACGGGGCCCCGAAAACCAATCACCGCCTTCAGGATTTCTAAGGGTGCAATTTTTTTATTTCACTCTTCACTGCCTATCACAGTTTCGGAGGCCAAGGAATGCCCAGGTGGCACAAAACCCCCCCAAATGACCACATTTTGGAAAGTAGACACCCCAAGCTATTTGCTGAGAGGCATATTGAGTCCATGGAATATTTTATATTTTGACACAAGTTGCGGGAAAGTGTTTGAGCAATATATCATTTAGTGACAACTTTGTGCAAAAAAAAATAAAAAATTTGTCTCTTTCCCGCAACTTGTGTCGCAATCTAAAATATTCCATGGACTCAACATGCCTCTCAGCAAATAGCTTGGGGTGTCTACTTTCCAAAATGGGGTCATTTGGGGGGGTTTTGAACTGTCCTGGCATTTTATGCACAACATTTAGAAGCTTATGTCACACATCACCCACTCTTCTAACCACTTGAAGACAAAGCCCTTTCTGACACTTTTTGTTTACATGAAAAAGTTTTTTTTTTTTGCAAAAAAATTACTTTGATCCCCAAACATTATATATTTTTTTAAAGCAAATGCCCTACAGATTAAAATGGTGGATGTTTAATTTTTTTTTTCACACAGTATTTGCGCAGCGATTTTTCAAATGCATTTTTTTGGGAAAAAACACACTTTTTTAAATTTTAATGCACTAAAACACACTATATTGCCCAAATGTTTGATGAAATAAAAAAAGATGATCTTAGGCCGAGTACATGGGTACCAAACATGACATGCTTTAAAATTGCGCACAAACATGCAGTGGCAACAAAATAAATACATTTTTAAAAGCCTTTAAAAGCCTTTACAGGTTACCACTTTAGATTTACAGAGGAGGTCTACTGCAAAAATTACTGCACTCGATCTGACCTTCGCGGTGATACCTCACATGCATGGTGCAATTGCTGTTTACGTTTGACGACAGACATGCGATGGCATCTTGGGAGACCCTGTGAAAGTGTGCCTAGTCTGTGCAATGCTGTACCCTACGCTAATACTCAACTAGTGAATGGTAGCGTTCAAAACATTCACCAATGCAAAGACCAGGATTGTCAGGACAGGAGGGACAATAATAGCGGGTGTCACGCCTATATCCACGCTTGCTGCAGACACAACATCTTTTTTGGAGGGGTTCGTTGGGTAGGGGTACTCGGGAGGACATAAAAATGCCTCTCATGCAGCCAACTGCATTTGGTTGGGGATGTGAATGGGGGAAGTACGTGCGCTGCAGAAGCGGTGGGTTCCCAATTAGGATTGGCGAATGCAGCAGGAAGGGCATTATGGGCACAACGGGCCTGTGTTTGTCTTTTTGGTGGCAGCGGGACACTACTTTTGCTTGCCACCTCACCAGCTTGAACTGCACTTATGGGACTCGCCACGTCACCAAGTGTTACTGCAGTGCGGATTTGACTACGACCGGGGTGTACTAGGCCGCTGGTGCTTGCCAGTTCAATAAAAAGCTACCAAAAAAACTGTTGGCGATCGCAGGGATCAGGCCTGGCTCTGCGAACGCTGCAGTTATGCGTTTAGTGTTTTGTAAGTGACAGTGATCGATCGATACTGCACTTGGGTGGGCTGGGCTGGGCTGGGCCGGGCGGAGGGGCAAAACGCAGGTGCTAGCAGGTATCTGGGCTGATCCCGCTAACACTGCGTATTTGGGAACCCTAAACTGCTGGGGACGCTAGTATAGATCTGATCGGATCAGATATTGATCCGTTCAGATACTATACCACTAAGGGAGGTGTACGGTGCGTGCGTGGGTGTTAGCGGTACTGGCACTAACCTGACGCTGCCTGGGGCTGGTGCTTGCCAGTTCACCAAAATGCTACTAAAAAACCTGTTAGCGATCGCAGGGATCAGGCCTGACTCTGCGAACGCTGCAGTTATGCGTTTAGTGGTTTGTAAGTGACAGTGATCGATTGATACTGCACTTGGGTGGGCTGGGCCGGGCCGGGCGGAGGGGCAAAACGCAGGTGCTAGCAGGTATCTGGGCTGATCCCGCTAACACTGTGTTTTTGGGAACCCTAAACTGCTGGGGACGCTAGTATAGATCTGATCGGATCAGATATTGATCCGTTCAGATACTATACCACTAAGGGAGGTGTATGGTGCGTGCGTGGGTGTTAGCGGTACTGGCGCTAACCTGACGCTGTCTGGGGCTGGTGCTTGCCATTTCACCAAAATGCTACCAAAAAAACTGTTAGCGACCGCAGGGATCAGGCCTGACTCTGCGAACGCTGCAGTTATGCGTTTAGTGTTTTGTAAGTGACAGTGATCGATCGATACTGCACTTGGGTGGGCTGGGCTGGGCGGAGGGGGCAAAACGCAGGTGCTAGCAGGTATCTGGGCTGATCCCGCTAACACTGCGTTTTTGGAAACCCTAAACTGCTGGGGACGCTAGTATAGATCTGATCGGATCAGATATTGATTCGTTCAGATACTATACCACTAAGGGAGGCGTATGCTGCGTGCGTGGGTGTTAGCGGTACTGGCGCTAATCTGACGCTGCCTGGGGCGACGCATATCACCGCCGGGCGATCAGGGGGCTAAACCTTTATTCGGTAATAAACGGCGGGTTCCCTGACACTATAAAAAATAAACGAACTAACCAGCGTCACCCGTAACGGTTATACGGTGATCAGTGGTGAAAGGGTTAACTAGGGGGCAATTAAGGGGTTAAAACATTTATTAGGTAGTATATGGGGGTCCCTGACGCTATAAAACGCTGACGGCGAACCTATATATTTACGTCCCTAACTAGCGTCACCAGCGACACTAATACAGCGATCATAAAAATGATCGCTTAGCGACACTGGTGACAGGGGGTGATCAAGGGGTTAAAACTTTATTAGGGGGGGTTAGGGGGGTACCCTAGACCTAAAGGGGGCTAACCCTAACTGTCCTAACACTGTAACTGTCACAAACTGACACCAATGCAGTAATCAGAAAAAAAAAAAAAAAAACTGCTTGGTGTCAGTTTGTGACGGGGGAGGGGGGGGGGGGCGATCGGGGGTGTTTTGTGTGCCTGGCATGTTCTACTGTGTGTGTGTGTGTGTTGTGCACTCACATTTCAGTCTTCTCTCCTCGGCGCCGGAACGGAAAATACCGAGCCGAGAAGAGTTGACATAATTTCCTTTGCTGCTGTTTAGCATACAGCAGCAAAGGAATGTTCCCATTGGCCGGCGGCGATCGCGAGGGGGGGGGCCACGAACGGATGGCCTCCCCCTCACCTCCGATCGCCGGGGAACATAACAGGACTGCCTCGGGCACCGGGGGGGGTCCGATTGGACCCCCCACCCGCGGGAGGCAAATCACGTGTATGTACGTGATTTTGCCTGCCTGTGCCGCCTTGCCGACGTACATCGGCGTGAGGCGGTCCTTAAGTGGTTAAGAATGCGAGTTAGTGGAATGTTTTGATGTTTTGGTAAAATATATTTTTCTCTGTCACTTTCACTTGTTAGGCCCCTTTCACACGATCGGACCGTTCAGGTCCGCCTGTCAGTTTTGACGGCGGACCCGAACGGGCACTCCATGTTAGCCTATAGAGCGATGGATGTCAGCAGACACATGTCTGCTGACATCCGACCCCGACATGCTGTCCGTTTTCATCCGATCCCTCCATAGGCGGCAGCGGCTTTCTTATACCCATAGTAATTCTAAGATATACAGTGGAATCTCGGTTTGCGAGTAACGCGGTTAACAAGCGTTTCGCAAAATGAGCACTGTATTTCTAAAAATCCTAACTCGGTTTGCGAGTGTTGTCTCACAAAACTAGCAGAATTCAGGCCAAAAGCAGTGTGCAGTACACCTACAAGTAAATAATAATGGTGTTTAGGTGGAGTCTATTTATTTATATATAACACAGCTGGCCAGAATTGCAGGTAATGAATTCAGCTGGTGGATAGGCAGTGTTATATGTGTCAGCCCTGGTTCACATTGGTGCGATTTGACATGTCAATCACATGCCAAATCGACGGCAATTGCACCGTCCTAATCGGTGCGGTGCCGCAATTTCCAAAAGTAGTTTCTGTACTACTTTTGGCGACTTTGGGGTGTGATTTCCATTGACTTCTGTGCAGAAACCTGCGGGGGGAAATTCCCCCTGCAGTCAGGACTGACATGCAGGAATGAAATTGTGTGAGTTCAGCTGAACTCGCACAATTTCATCCCCGCTGTCAGTGTGAACCAGGGCTCAACCTGGGCCTTTGCCTTTGTAATTCACCTGCTGCAATCCCAGGAACACCATTTCTTGTCAAACTCCCTTAAGTTTGCCTTCAAATATTGTTAAATGTAGAAATACAGATTTGCATATCTGCAAATAAATGCAGGTGGACCTGACGAGGTTTAGCAAAGAGGAGGTGCTGCTCATTTGCCAGGTAAGTGTAGGATATGTACTTGTGCTTACTCAATGTGGGGGTGGATGTAGTAGTTAGATTTGGTGTGGGCGGGGTTCATTGATTTGTTTGGCCAGAAACAAATGTGTGGTAATACTAATGTGCGTACATCACTTCCTGCATTTGTTCTGCTGATGTAAATCAGTAAGGACTATGTAAAAATAAATGAGAGCTCCTTTTATTAAAATATATATATATATATATATATATATATATAGCTTGTTTCACACTTGGGCTACCTTTTCCAGCCCATTTGGACCTCCGAGTTGTATGACAAGTTGTACCCCATGATTATCAATGATAACCATTCATAGCTGTGCTACTTCAAATCGCACCAACTTCAAATTAGTCCCTGTACTACTTTGATGTGACTTTCATTCGACTTGAGGTACATAAAGCACAATATTACACAGGCATTACCAGAAGTTGTGGCCAAGTTGCAGCGGCAAACTGGCAGCAAAATAGTGTGACTTTCAGGTCGCAGCAGTGTGAATGAGATTTATGGATAACACCTTTGAATTAGGCCCTATTTTCACTTGTGCATCCTGAAAGTGGGGCAAATTCGTCCCTACACTACCTTGGTTTGACTTTGATGCGATTTGAGGTCCATACACCACAACATTACACAGGCATTGCTTCAAGTCGCGGCAAAGCTCTGCAATTTTAAGGTCGCACAAGTGCAAATGGGGCCTGAGGGTGTTATCAATTAATCTCATTGGGTTACTTTCACACTTGAGTGACTTTTCATGCAGCTTTGGACCTCAGAGTCGCATGAAATGTTGCCTCCCATGATTTTCCATTTATATATATGCAACTTCACCCATGTTAACATAGCTCTAAATTGACATGTCAAATTGCAGGCCAAATCGGTACCTATTGAGGGCATTGGAACTGCCCGAATTGGTGCAACGTCGCACTGATTCCCAAAAGTAGTTCCTGCACTACTTTGGGCGACTTCAGGGGGCAATTTCTAACCTCCCAACTTTTTGAGATGGGAATGAGGGACACCTGTTAGCAAAAGTATGTAGGCATAGGACACACCCCCTAACACACCTCCTTAAAGCGGGAATCCGGCCAGCTAAAAAAAATGTTTAAAGTCAGCAGCTACAAACACTGTAGCTGCTGACTTTAAATAAGTAGACTTACCTGTCCTGGGTGCCCGCGATGTCAGCCGCCCAAGGTCGACCCGTCCCTCGGCTCTCGGGTCCTGGCACCGCATCCTAGGTAAGGGAAACAGGTAGTGGAGCCTTGTGGCTTCACTGCCAGTTTCCTACTGCGCACGCGCGAGCGGCGCGCCGATCTGTGAATGGCCCCGTGGTGTTCTGGGAACACACACAGTTCCCAGAAGACAACAGGGCCGCTCACCGAAGAGCAGAACACGCAGCGGAATAGGAAGAGGCAGATTAGGAAGACTGCCTAGCAACAAGGGTTTAGGTAAGTATAAAAAAAAAAAAATTCCAATTTTTTTTTTTTTTTTCAGGATTTTTGGTGGAATTTTTTTTTTTCAGGGTGGCCCTCCACTTAAAAGGAGAATTATTCCAAAAAAAATAAAAATGATTAGTTAAACCCCCAAGTGCTTTTTTTTACCAATAATATTCCTTTAGATTGGCTTTGGAAATTTACAAACAAAGCAATTTAGACATTAGATGAAAGGTTTAGCACTGGGAAACCCTTTTTGAAAGATAAAAAAGTCATTTTATATACAGCTATATAGATCAGAACAAAATGAGGTAGAAATGAGGAGGAAAGAGGGACCGAGGGACTTTGTTCCAAATCAGGGACAGTTGGGACCTATGCAATTTCACTAGGCATCTGTGCAGGAAAGTGCACTGATGTCTCTGAAATTGCTCACAAAGTTCTACTGAGGCCCCTTTCAACACTTGTGCAACTTTTGACATCAGAGTCGCATGACAAGTCATACCCCATGATTTTCAATGAGTACCATTCATATCTGTGCAACTTCAAGTCACACCGAATTCAAAGTAGTCCTTATACTACTTTGGTCAGACTTTGATGAGAGTTGAGATCCATAGACCTCAAGTTTATATAGGCATTCCCTAAAATTGTGGCAAAATTGCCGCTGCAAAATTGTGGGAAATCGCAGCAAAATTGCATGACTTTCCCTGCGACTCCTGCATCCATAGACCCCAAGATTACACAAGCATTGCTTAAAGTTGCATCAAAATCATGACAAAAAGCGCTGCAAAATTGCGCAACTTTCGGGTCGCACAGGTGTGAAAAGGGCCTAAATCACTGTGTGAGTACTAATATACCTAGAATATAAAGTAGTCCCACCATCAAACACTAGTAAAGGTATGTTCTTAATATAATTGTGCTGAAATGGCTGAATATCCCACAGATGGTATCACCTACTGCAAGCTTGTATGGTACTCCGCAGCATATGCTGAAAAGAGGCAAACGCCTATTAGCCAATGCCACATCAGCATGAGCATGGTTGTTACTACAATATTAATGCCTGGAATGCTTAACATTTTTGTATAGAATCAAACATTAGTACATGTATTTTCGATGTAGGCTTGTGCTCAGCTCTGCAGCATAGTGGTATGCCCTGCTATCTTCAAATGTTCAAGCCATGAGTTTGAAACCCACCAACGGTATCACCTCATGAAAACATGCATTCTACATGCATTCTGCATTCTACTCAGCAGCATAATTAACCAATGCACATCAGTTTGGTTTATTCCATAATTTTAACTCTTCAAATGCATGCAATGGTATGTAATTATTCAGTAACATAATGGTGTGGAATTCCACAATTGTGGAAAAAAGTGTGGAATTCTACCTTGAAAAACTCAGGCCTTGGAGGACTAATGGGTTCAGGTCCCCCAGAGGAATACTAAAAGATTGGATTGATGAAAAAAAGGTGGCTGCCTATTAGCTAATTAGCCAAAGCAGCATATGCTGAAAATAGGTGGATGCCAGTTAGCCAATGCACTTTATTTTGGCTGATTCTATTATATTAACTCTTCAAATGCATGCAATGGTATGTAAGTTTTCAATAATATTATGGTGCGGAATTCCAAACATCACACACTAGTTAACGGGCAGTTTACATTTCTTTGTTTATTTTAATTCGCTTGTGCACTTAAAAAATAAACACAGCTGATGGATGGTAGGTTGGTTGGGATTTGAACTCATATCTTGAGTGCTGTGGAGACATCTGAGCAGACCACCAAGCCATTGTGCTAAGTATGCTGAGACCTGCATAATAGTGTAGTATGATTAAAGAATGAACATAAATAATTACCGCTTCATAGTGACCTAAATATTTTTTAAAAAAAACATGAAAAAAAGCAACATACCACAAATAGGTAACCTAAATGTTCAATACATGTAAGTTTACAGAATAGCAGACATTACTCTGTAATAATCATTCATAACTGCATTCGTTAGCAAAAGAAGGGAAAAAACTAGGAATACTAATTGCAATATACATCAATAGATGCACACGAGGTATCACACCTCACATAACAATGTTTCTTTCACATACATGGATCATGGTTGCAGTGCAGTGCTATATAATAACTTAGTAGAAATTGGCATTTGCACATTCGCGTAATCGCTAATTAGCGCTGATTTCCGAATTTACTAATGTATGTTCGCTGCTAATAGCGCTGTTTTTCATTTGTACGTTCACCTGTTGAAATCCTAATTGCCTAAAATGGGCTCTCTGACATATATTAGTGCCCAGTATCTCCCGGCGCTATAGTAAATGACCCCCAGTGTATGTTACCATTTCGAAATAATGCTGTTTTTGTTAAGCCAAAGGTGATTTAAAGAGGTTATTTACCAAAGGCAAATCCACTTTTCACTACAAGTGCACTTGGAAGTGCAGTCGCTGTAGATCTGAGGGGGACATGCAAGGAAAATAAAAAACAGCATTTTTGCTTGCACATGATTGGATGATAAAATCAGCAGAGCTTCCCCTCATTTCAGAGCCTCCCCTCAGATCTACAGTGATCTACAGCGACTGCACTTCCAAATATACTTGTAGTGCAAAGTGGATTTGCCTTTCGTAAATAACCCCTATTGCAATCATTTGGTGAACATTTTTCTTTTGTTTGTTCATTTTGCTACATTCAAATTGAAAACAATATAACATTTTTGTTTCCACCGATTCGAAAACGTATTGATTTGAACGTTTCAAAACGAAAAAAATATGTAAATTCAAAGAAAATTTGAAAACTTCCTAATACGAATCCCAAATACGAATTGAACGAATCAACCGAATTGAACGAAACCAAATAACTAGATTAACGAAACAAATCGAAACAAATTTTTTCGTCATGCACATGTCCAACCATCTGCTAGAAGAAGATTAAGGGTATGGTCTGTGTCATACAGACCATTATTCATTATATGCAAGCCTGACAGATCCAGGAGCAGCAGAGTAATCAATCCTGTAGTTTTCACATATACTGTAGGTTTAGCATTCAGGATTAAGGTTTCTGCAGCATACAGGTACATTAAGTATAAACATTTTGCAGCCAGTCTAATAATTACAGTACAGTTATCCATTAAGGGTGACCACATTCAAATTATTTGTTTATTGTGTAACCAGTTGTGCAGAGTATCTGGTAAGTACACATGCTCATAAAATAAGGCAACTGGAGGAGCTGTTGTGCTGTGCAGTACCACATAAACTTTTGTACAGTTTTCAGACTACAGTAAACTGAATTTGACTTGGCTACTATGGAGTTCCAATGTTTGTACTTCATGATTGACCTTAACACTTCTTTACAGAAAAAACTAAACATAGAAGTAATATACGGCATGTCAACAAAATAAATATAACCTCTATGCAAAAAAAAAAAAAAAGATTTATATCATAGTGTAGTGTCCTTTTATAATAATCATCTACAGATACCCATACATACTTACATTTTCCTCTTGTAATTTTGAAGAAATCTCTTTTTCCATCTGTTCCATCTTGCCAAGGAACAAGTTGGCAGAGGCTTATTGTTAGTCCTTCAAGTTCATTAGTGCAGAGTAAGTCTCATCTTGGAAAAGCATTGGATTTAATTTTGGTGTTTATGAAAAGTTTGTTTTTTTCCAAATACAATATATAAAATAAAGGGAAATATCACTTCTCAGACCATATTTTTTTGTTTAGGGATCGGGCTTGTGTGCTTTCTACACCAGTTTGTGTTTGTGGTCTTACATACAGCCATACATTTCAGCTGGTGGAAGTTCTCAATGGTACACAACCACAGAACAGATTTATGGATTGATTACTCTGCTGATGATAATTTGAGGGTTATACTTTAGTGATATTTAGAAACTATAATGTTTAGTGCATATTAATACCTGTTAGTGAGTTTTTTTGCAGCCACGTTGTTTGTCTTAGTTTGGCATTTCCTGATATATTACCCTAGAAACAATAAATACTTTTGGATCATTTGGCCAATGACCAGGTACCCATTATGTAACTCCTTGATTGTACAGTGGAAAGGGGAATCGGCAAAATGATCAGACAGTGAGTAACTGCAACTTGCAGTTTACAAAATAGGTAAAGTTACAATCAATAATGCAAAACCGGTTTAGGATGGCAAAACACATGCATACACTGCAGAATAATGAAAGCTGCACAAACATGAACTCTTCACAGCAGCAGCGTTAATTTTTATGCCAGATTTCAATCTGGTTTTAGACTATTAACTAAAATGCAATTTTAGTCGTATTTTAGTCATCTGAATTGTTTTAGTTTAGTTGTATTTTAGTCAACTAAAATCCATGAACAAACCAAAATTTTGCTTTTTGACAAACAGAAGTACAACATTTAAAATGAAAATAAAAATTAAAAAAACTGTAAACTTTGTTGGTTGTAATGCCATTGCACATATTACCTGAATAAAAAAATGTTAACAATTCTCTGTTAATAATGAAAACAAGTGTCAAGAAACTTATTTAGGCCTCATGCACACTGCTGCTGTTAAACTCACGTTTTTGTGAGTTTGGCAGTTTTTTTATGCTCTAAGGGCCAGTTCACACCATAGAAACGCAGTCCTGATGCGTTCCAGATGCTTTTCTACATGCACGTTTTTAATGCGTTCCAGCGCATTTTTGATGCGTTTTTGGTGCAGTCCAGTGCATTTTTCCCTTTTTTTCTTAACCCTAAATAAGGACATGTGTGTTCTAGTGCGTTTTTGTGCATTCCTGTGCTTTCCGGTGCATTCCAGTGCGTTGTTGATGCATTTTACAGCGTTCCAGTACAGTGCAGTGCAGGAAAAATGCAACATGTTCTACTTTTCTTTCTGGAACTGGAACGCACTGGAACTGCAAGCACTGGCATGACCTTTGCCGTTGAAAACCATATAACCTACTTTCCATGCATTTTTAAAGCAGAAAATAAACACACTGAACTTCATGTTGTGTGAACTGGCCCTATTGGCTGTTTTATGAAAGTCCTAATATCGTGTTCAGACCACAAATGCTATGCTGAATCATAAACGCGCATAAACTTTAGGCACATTTAGCACTTCAGGACAATTCAGGCTAAAATTCTGGCCAATTAGATAAATAAACTCCCAAACTCCAAACTCTGCTAAACTTTACTAAACTCACCTAATCTGTTTTGAAAAAATGCAGCTTAGGTGAGTTTATAATGCTTATTTTCTTCTGTCAGGATAAGGAAGGTTTACAAGAAACCATGTGCATGAGGCCTAATAAATAAAACCAAGTTTTGGAAACAAACAAGAACATGAGCTTTTTGACCAGTGTTAATTTCGACGTCAAATTTCTATTTAGTTTTAGTCATAGTCTTTTGACTAAAATGCCATTTTAGTTTTAGTCATATTTCAGTCATCTGAATTGAAACTGAATTTTATTTTCGTTTGGTTTTTGCCACTGAAAACATGCAGCTGACGAAAAACTATTTTGGTCAACAAAATTAACAATGCACAGCAGTATCTCTGTGACTTGCTCAGGGCAACGTGACTGAAGAACATATAATAATCTATAACAACAGAGATAATCACTATTTCAGTAAAACAGCACAGAACACATCTATTAATGATAATTTTCATAGGCAGCAGTCCTCTCACTGAAGGTCAGGGTAGCTTGGTTAACACAAGTGAACAGCTGGAGGGATCCAAAACTCAAGGCCAAAGTGCCACCCCACTGGTAGCAATTGGGCTATAGCTGACCACAATAGCTGAGTCTTTTGGAGAGGCTGTGTGTTATTATGCTCCGATCTGGCTGCTTGCATGCTGGTTCTGATAGTAGAGGGCCACTCACCTGGCTGCAGAACACTTACCCAGTTACCTCCCCCTCATCGGGTGTGGCATCTTTGAGCTGCTTAGCAAGGGAAGCTAAGAAACTCACCTTCCCTGGGTATGTCTAAGAACCCAAAGACTTGTGGGAAAAGCAAAGTGGCCTGTGCCTGCATCTGAGCGTGGTGAGTAAATGGTCACTCTGCTACACCTCTTTAGAACTTGTTTCGTTTTTAAAACATAATTTTCTCATGTTGCTTTGAAAATGTACAAATCAGGTTGCAACCTTTTATATCGTGCTAACAGAGAGGTAATTATCCATCATCTTCGTAAATATAGCTATGTAGGTATGCTTGAAATTTTATTTCATTATTTTTAAATAAACTCTTGTTGTATGCTTATTAGGTCAGACAAATGAAAATAATCTGGCTTCAGTTTACTGGTTGATATATTTCATGGTGATGGCATGAACATGTGCTTTGCTCTCTGAAATGTTTTATGAAATGAGAAGATGATTTTAAAATAATTATTTAGACCTCAGAATCTGACAATCTGACTTCATTCTGGTGCAAGGTGTAAATATGAAATAATTATGGCATCAAGAGCATGCACTGAAGTAGGATCATCTTATTTCTAGCGGTGGAAGGGGAAATGTATCTAGGAAACACTGGTTTAGTGCTATGCCATGATTTAATCAGCTTTTACCTGATATACTCATGTTAGATTCTAAAAATCCGGAGGAGATTTCTTTGAGCCGTTGTCTCCCTTTCTGACGTAACTGATGATTTAAGAATCCTTCATCCATGTGTCAGAGGTGGGTGTGCTCATGATGATCCCTGGTTAATGTTGACATACTTTCAGTTAGGTAAGTACCGTATATACTCGAGTATAAGTCGTTCCGAGTATAAGTCGAGGCCCTAATTTATCACAAAAAAATGGGAAAAACTTATTGACCCGAGTATAAGACGAGGGTGAGAAATGCACAGCTACTGTAAGTGGAAAAGAGGGTCAACAATGCCCATTTGCAGCATCACTGTGCCCATTTGCATGCCTCACTGTGCCCATTTGCAGCCATAGGTCCCCTGAACTTCAAACTCGGTAGTTAAGGGTTCCTAGATGCCCCCTAGCTTCAGCCAAAATTTGGGGTCTCTGAATCCAAAGGGTCCCGAAATGACATTGCTGCAGATGGACACAGTTGACCGAATTTGGGGCCCCGTATCTCGGGGCCACTTAGTGCTAAGAACCCCAAATTTGGTGTGCAAACCCAGTGGAACTAGCACCATAAAATTTCCAAAGCTGGGGTTTCTAGCACCAAGTAGCCCCGAGATACAGGGCCCCAAAAATCAGTTTAGAAAATGGCAAGCACTTTTCTGCAGCAGAGAATGACATTTTCTGAACCAGTTTTGGGGCCCTGTATCTCAGGGCCACTTGGTGCTAGGAACCCCAGCTTTAAAAATGTTGTGGTACCAGTTCCACTGGGTTTGCACACCAAATTTGGGGTTCCTAGCACCAAGTGGCCCTGAGATATGGGGCCCCAAAGTCGGTTCAGAAAATATCAAGCACTTTTCTGCAGCAGAGAATGACATTTTCCGAACCGATTTTGGGGCCCCGTATCTCGGGGCCACTTAGAGCTAGGAACTTCAGCTTTGGATATGTTGTTCCACTGGGTTTACACACCAAATTTGGGGTTCCTAGCACCAAGTGGCCCTGAGATACGGGGCCCCATAATCGGTTCAGAAAATGAATTTTTTTTGCTGCAGAAAAATGCTTGACTCGAGTATAAGTCGAAGGGGGCACTTTCAGCACAAAAAAATGTGCTGAAAAATTCGACTTATACTCGAGTATATACGGTAGCTTTATATGTCAAAGTAACTGTATTGCTTGCAGCAACCAAATGCATAACAGATTTCAACTACCTTAAAACTGACTGGATACATGGCACTGCTGGAACAGTAAAAGAATAGAAAGGTATAAACCTATTACAAGAGAATTTTATGATAGAGTTTACAGAAGCCCCAACTAGAAATGATGCTCTGCCTGGTAATCTCAAACCATGTGAAGCTAATTGATAATGCTCATATAAAAGAACATCTGGGTAGCAGTGACTATAGCATTTAATGTAAGCTGTAAACAGCAAACACGTAATGGAAAGATAAAAACATTTAAAGCGGTATTAAACCCCAAACAAAAAATGTATTATATTGCAGCCTACTAATTATTAGATGTGGTGGCAGAACCAGTTTTAGTTTCTTTGATTTTCCAGATTTCGCCCCGTGATCTGGCCAGTAACACATCTTTTGTATTAGTGAGACACCACTCTGGAGGAATAAGCACAAGGGGCACAGCAGACAGCACCATTGTCAGTCTGGGGAGGGGAGTGTTAAATGTATTGGCAGATTTAAGCTGGCCATAGATGGTTCAAATCTTGGCTGGTTCAGCAGGGACAGGCTGAGATTTGATCCATCTATGGGCAGGCTGATTGTACCCAAGTCGATCAATATACACATTGATCGACGGATAAAACCAGCATGCTATTATTACCAGCAGCTAGTAATAATCATTGTGATCTCCTGGCAGGAACAGCTCCCCCCCCCCCCTGCCGGGAGAACACAATATTTCCGCAGGAGGGTTTCCCCATAAAAAACTGACCCATGGTTGCAGGAAAGAAATTTGCATAATCTATGACCTGCCTTAGAAAAACCACTAACTAATTGAAACCAAGCTCCAGCTCACACAGATGGGAGAAGACAGTGATTATCGCTAGCTGTATAGCAGACACTACTGATAATTGCAAGATAATCCAGCAGGCTGGTTGTACCCAAGTTGATCAACTTGGTACATTCAGCCTGCCGATTAAAGGCTTGAATCTCAGGCAGTTCCTGCTGAACCCGCTGAAATTTAAACTGTACATGTCCGGCCTAATACAGTTATTTCATCTAAGAATTGGTAAACTGCAATATAATAAATGTTTGATTTGGGGTTTAATGCTGCTTTAATTTTAAGCAAGCAGATTTTCCACGGCTGGGGGCTTTTTTTCAAGATTTAAACTAGCCATACACTAATTGAAATTCAACTTTGGTCAGTGCATGGCTGTCACTGTTCGATAGATGTTGATTGTTTGATCGACCTCTGTACAAGGGGCACACTGGAATATGTTTATCGATCAGCGTCTGCAGCCACTGATGTATTCTGACAGCAGCAGGTCCCACTGTCAGAATACAATGTCCCATCCCCCTGGTTGAAAGAAAAAAAACAGTATATGGCCAACTTAAGGCAATTAACAGTTTTAAGTTGTTCGTAGCCTGTGTGCTGAACGAAATAATTAAAAAAAAACAGATTACTCTATCTACACAAGCATAGTGAATGAGGAATCCTCCCTGCTGGGACACTATTCTGGCAGTGGGACACTCGGCTGTCAGAATACACTGATTAGCGGCTGCAGCCAATTTTCCAACATTCCCGTTAAACAGAAGTTGGTCTAATGGTTTACTTCTATTAAACAGGTTCGGCTACACGCAAACTGAAATTGGGTCAGTCCCTGCTGAACCAGCCGAATTCTGACCCCTCTATGGCCAGCTTAAAGCCTGGTACAAAACGCTTAGATTTTCGGATGACCGAACATCCGTTTTTTGTGGCATGCTAGTCTCATGTCGAAAGTGAAGAGGTCACTCACAATATGAAAATGTTTGTACGACAAAATACAACATCAGAAGTGATGTAATGTGTTGAATAGTTTTGTATGCATTCTTTTGTTTCTGAGCATGCGTAGTCTTGCTCTTACGATTTTTTTTGTGCGAAAACCATACTAGTGAAACGAAAATCGGACGTTGAGTTCACATCCGACAAAAATGTTATAGTCTGCACATCCAGTTTTTTGGAATCGGCTGTCGAAAGCACCGCACTAACAATCCAAAAATTGTCAGACAGCTCGTCGTACGAATTTTTCAATCCGATTTTCGTATCGTGTGTACAGGCCTTTAGACTGGGAGGAATAATTGTCATCGAAAAACACAGAACAGAAATGAGAATGTTTGAAAACACACTGGGGGTTATTTACGAAAAGCAAATCCACTTTGCACTACAAATGCACTGCAAGTGCAATTGGAAGTGCGCTGAAAGTGCACCTTCGAGTGCAGTTTCGTAAATAACCCCCAGTGCAAAGCATGTGACTCACATCCACAGTTAAAAAAATAAACTATCAATAATAAGAAAAAGGCACTACAAAATATAGAAATTAAGGAACACTATCATCATTTGAAGGCTACAAAGAATTTTAACTGCTCACTCCAGTCCAGTCACGTAATCCGGCTCCCCTGTGTTAGCCAGCGTCGTCTATCCCCTAGAAGAGGAACCGCTGATAATGAAAGCACCATAGGAAGCCTATGGATGATTTCACCAGGTTAGTCAGCATAGGTGTTGGGGGGGTATTTTTAAGACCAGTTAGGTGGCAACCTGGAATTCTACTTTAAAGCACTGTTTAACTGGGTAACTATGTGACAAATGAGGTATAATGTTGATAAATGTAATTTGGGGTAGATCAAACTGTAGACCTAATAATAGCATGCAGTGCCAAGCTGCAGTTTCTAAAGCAAAGAAAATCCTTTCTTGTAATAAGAGAGGTATGGACTCCAGAGAGAGAGATATCATTTTACCACTGTAGAAATCATTAGTAAGACCTCATCTGTAATATGCAGTTCAGTTTTGGGCACCAGTTCACAAAAAGGATATCAGGGAACTGGAGAAAGTGCAGAGAAGGGCAAACAAACTGATAAGAAGCATGAAGAGCTCAGCTATGAGGAAAGATTAGAGGAAATGAATGTATTCTCTCTAGAGAAGAGGAGATTATGGAGGATATGATTATTATGTATAAAGGCATAAGTGGTCCATATAGTGAACTTGGTGTAGAGTTATTCACTTTAAGGTCATTACAAAGGACAAGGCGGCACTCTTCAGATCTGAAGGAAAATAGATTTAACTGCCACATATGGAAAGGCTTCATCACAGTAAGAGCTGTGAAAATGTGGAATAGACTCCCTTAACAACCAGTTCGGGTCAGCTCAGTAGATTGTTTTAAAAAAGAGCTAGATGCATTTCCACATGCACAAAATATAATAGAATATTTACATTTAAAGTGGTTCTAAAGGCAGAAGGTTTTTTTTTACCTTAATGCATTTTCTGCATTAAGGTAAAAAACCTTGTGTGTGCAACTCAACCCCCCTCCCCAACCCCCTCTTACCTAAACCCAAACTCTATCCAGCATTGTGCCAAGAGTCAATCCACTATCATAGGGCAGATTGATAACAGCTGAAGTCTATGGACACAGGCAGCGTTACTCAGGATCGAGTCTTCAGGTGTGCCACAAAAGGAAGCAACTTCCTATGGTGGTAAACCAAGAAGAGGAGCCAGGAGCGCTGGCAGAGGAAACTAGAAAAGGAGGATCAGGGCTGTTCTGTGCAAAACCATTGCACAGAGCATGTAAGTGTAACATGTTTATTAATTAAAAAAAAAATACCCTTTACAATCACTTTAATTTATTACACCAGAGATTATTGATCCAGGGAATACCAAATTACCTTCTGGGGGATCAGGAATTTACATATTTTGTGTCATTCCTATACTTCCTTTTAAGATTGCGGTACAACCCAAGACATATTTACCGGAAGTTAAAAATTTGGGGACCTGTCCAAGATTATGATTTCCATTTGGAGTGGGCCTCCATTTGGGCCTCCTGGACCAGTGTCACGCTTTCTGGATGACTTCTCTGCATGGCTACTCTATTTTCTCTCATCCGAAGTGCCTGCCATCATCCTAGATGACTTTAACATTCCAATCAATGTTAATACTGCTACCACTTCTAAACTACTCAACCTAACCTCCTCTTTTAACCTAACACAATGGACACAAACCACCACTCACTCCAACGGCAACACTCTCGACCTCGTATTCTCCCATCGCTGCACTCCCTGCAATCTCTCTAACACACCCTTTCCTCTCTCTGATCACAACCTTACCCGTTTCATACTCTCCTTGTCTCCTACATCCCATACTGCCAACCCACAAACCACTACCCGCAGGAACCTTCGCAACCTCAACCCTTCCCTTCTTCACTCTGCTACTGATGGTCTTTATGACAAAATCGCACCCCTGTCCTGCCCAGACCTAACCACTTCCATCTACAACACCACGTTGTCATCCTCCCTAGACGTACTTGCTCCTCTTTCTATACGCAGAACCAGGCCCCATCTGCCACAACCCTGGCAAACAGACGACACCAGAAGTCTCAAGAGACACAGCCGTATTCTTGAGCAAGCATGGCGTAAATCTAAATACCTGTAAGACTTTACCCTCTAGAAATCTGTCCTTCTCAAATACAACTCCTGCCTCCACACTGCTAAACAAACCTATTACAACACTCTCATCAAAACCCTCTCATCCAAATCTCGTCAACTCTTTTCTACCCTTAATTCCTTACTGCACCCCCCACTGCCCCCACCCACCAACTTGCTTACCGCTCAACAGATTGCCAACCACTTCAAGAACAAAATCGACACAATTCGCAAGGAGATATACAGCATTCAAATTCCTCCCCTACCCAACATATCAGGTCCAACACCACACTCAATACTCTCTTCCTTTTGCCCAGTTACCACAGATGAAGTTGATAAACTCCTCTCCATGGCCCACCTCACTACCTGTCCCCTGGACCCTGTCCCCTCTCAATTACTGCGACCACCTTCCTACTCTATCCTCAACTCCCTAACCCACATCTTTAACCTCTCCCTCTCTGCACCTTTCCTTCCCCGCACAAACATGCACTGGTTACCCCCATACTCAAAAAACCCTCACTAGACCCCACCTGTTTGAATAACTTAAGACCCATCTCCCTGCTCCGGTTTGCCTCCAAGCTTATCGAACGCCTTGTTCATGACCAAATGAGTCGCTATCTCATGCACAACCTTCTCGACCCTCTACAGTCTGGCTTCCGCCCACAACATTCTACTGAAGCTGCCCTACTAAAACTCACCAATGACCTACTAACTGCTAAAACCAATGGCCACTACTCCATACTCATACTTTTAGACCTCTCTGCGGCCTTTGTCACAGTTGACCACCTGCTCCTCCTCAGCAAATAACACTCCCTTGGCCTCCGTGATTCTGCATTATCCTGGTTCTTCTCCTACTCTCTCAGCACACTTTAAGTGTCACTTACAACTCCATCTCCTCTGCTCCCCTTCCTCTTTCTGTTGGGGTACCCTAAAGCTCTGTCCTTGGGCCTCTCCTATTCTCACGCTATACCTCTTCCCTGGGCCAGTAGATAACCTCCCATGGCTTCCAATACCACCTCTGTGCTGATGACACCCAGATCTATCTCTCCACTCCTCAACTCACCCCCTCGATCTCTTCACGGATCTCAAACTTACTGAATGACATATCGGTATGGATGTCACACCACTTCCTCAAACTTAATCTTTCTAAAACTGAGCTTGTTATATTTCCTCCTTCACGGTCCCCCCCCCTGTGACATCACCATTAATATCAACAACACAACCATTGGTACCTCCACACATGCCAGGGTTCTGGGTGTAATCCTTGACTCTGACCTCTTCTTCAGCCCCCATATCCAATCACTGGCTAAATCCTGCCTTAACCTCTGCAACATCTCCAGAATTCGACCCTTCCTGACTAATGACACCACAAAGCAACTTATTCACTCCTTGATTATTTCCCGCCTTGACTACTGCAACTCTCTCCTTAATGGCCTCACCTTAAGCTGGCTATCTATCTTCAGTCTATTATGAATGCTGCTGCTAGACTAATACACCTCACTAATCGATCCGTGACTGACGCCCCTCTCTGCCAATCTCTTCACTGGCTTCCCCTACCCCACCATGTAAAATTCAAAATGCTAACCATAACATACAAGGCCATTCACAACATCGCCCCCATCTACATCACCAACCTCATCTGCAGATATCGCCCAAATCGTCCCCTCCGCTCCTCCCAGGACCTCCTGCTCTCTAGCTCCCTTGTTACCTCTTCCCATGCTCGCCTTCAGGACTTTTCCAGAGCCTCTCCCATCCTCTGGAACTCCCTGTCCCAGTATGTCCGATCAGCCCCTACCCTGTCCACCTTTAGGAGATCCCTGAAAACTCATTTATTCAGGGAAGCCTATCCTACACCTACATAACAACTATCCCCGAGCCACCCCCATCAAATCATTCTCTGCAGCTATTACCTTTTGTACCACCACCCCCTCCCTTTAGAATGTAAGCTCTACTAGCAGGGCCCTCCTGTACCTTTTGTATTGAACTGTACTGTAATTGTGTTGCCCCCCCCCCCTATACATTGTAAAGCGCTGGGTAAACTGTTGGCGCTATATAAATCACGTATAATAATAATAATTTGGAGTGAGCATGTTGTTCAATATCTTTGCTGGTTACAAATGCTGCACAAATTGTTAGAAGGGAAAAAAAGCATACAGAGAACACCAATGAAAAATAGGGGACATGCAACCTGCTTGCATGGGCTATATGTTGAATAGAGCTTTTGGTGACAGAGTATCAGATTTTTCCTCAGATTTTAATCATAAGAGCTTTGGGTTCAGTAAGGGAGGGATATGGGCTGTAGCTGTGTTTGTGTACATATAAAATATGGTATGATAAATCAATTCTATCTAGTGCTTCAAATCACATGCTCTATACCCATACACCTACCATAAATCATCAATTGCAATGATACATAATGACATGTACCACATGAATTAAAAAAATCAACAGATTGTGTAACAGATTAATATAAAAATCAAAACACAATAACAAATTTTTATGTGAACACAGAAAATCAAAAACTTGAAGGCAATATATACACATAACAATGTCCATAAATTACATCTTCGAATATGCTTGGCAATATTGGAAGTCATAAACATACACTGGTGCCAAAACAATTGTGAGCTCAACCTTCCCCAGTGAGCACACACTTAAGCTGGCCAAACATGTATCAAAATTCATCTGGTTCAGTAGGGAACAGACGGATTTTAATCCATGTATTGCACCCTGGTTGTATAGAAGAACTTCCAATCGACTTCTGTACAACCAGCCTGTTGGGTCAGCTATTGCCAGTGGCACTGATCATTGTATTCTGAGGGCGGGGAAGGCTCCCTGCCATCAGAACACAATAGCACATCAAAGGGAAGCCTTCATCCACATCCAATGTGTTAATAGGGGAGTCAGATAATTTTTTTTGTTCAGCCTGCTGAGTGGGTGGAATCCCATATGATCAGATTAGGCTCCACAGTCTCTTGACCCAATCACCTGCTCTATCTCTAGGTACTTTTTTTTTTTTTATTATTTGCTGCTAGAATCTTGCCAGGAAAAAAGGGGATCATCATTGCAAGTGTAGTACGCTGCTCTACTTGCCTGTAGAGTAGTATGGGATGCCTTACTTTATTAGAGAGATCGCTGTGCCTAAAGATCATGCAGAGCAAAGCCAGGACAGGCCTAACTCCAAATTCAGCTCACTCGATGCAGAGATCCCCTTTATGATGATGAACGGAAACCATAAAGCTCTCCACAACACCCAACAACTGTATGATAAAAATAAATGTACACTTACATGTATTTTAAAACAATCAGGCTCATCTAGTGACTGCAAGAAAATATCTCCCAAGGGTTGGTGCAGTGCAAACTCTCACAGCTCACAGAGTGTGAGTGGGAGATGGTACAGTCCATCGAGCTTTTATGAACTGTTTTATATTGTTCTGCAGTATATGCATATTCTTTGACATTCTGATCCTGTTCTGTTTCCAAACTGGCACCTGTTTACTAAATTGAAAGTTACAGTTGCTCTCTGGCCAGTTATCCATCCTGTTACACTTGGCCTCTATGAACAGGATCAGCAAGGTCTGACAATGGTGGTGAGGATGGCACCATTGTGTTGCCCGGTAGCACTACTTCACAAGCAAGTAGAGCAGCCTACTGCCCCTGCAATAATGATTGCCTTATTGCTGACAAGATTCTTGTGTAAAAAATGACCCAAGTACTCAGGGCCAGGGCAGGTGATTGGGTCAAGAGACTGTGGGGCCTAAACTGATTATATGGGATCCCATCCACTCAGCAGGAAGAACTCACCATTAATGATTTAGAGGGGGATGCAAGAAGGTTAATCCTGCAACCTCCCAGTGGAAAACCAGGATTCCCTTGACAAGATAATTAACCACAGAAATACAGTACATAGCAAAGCAGTACCATTAGGGGTCCTTAGGGCCCACTTCATCATCAGAAAGCAGAGAGCAGGAGAATCTGTTCCACAATATGCACTGGAACTGCAAGACATAGCAGCACAGATACGCTAAAGGGAAAGGGAGTAGGAAGGCCTGGATGGGGTGATGTGGACGTATGGCTGAAGGAACATTTTGTAGATGGATTGATATCCAAAAAGATCATAGAAACCTTGCAAGAGAAATATAAAAGCAACCCTAATCTGAAGTAAAATGAACTGTTAGAAGTGTACTTTGGACATCAAAAGCAGAAACTTACAGGTTTGGACACATCCATAGCCATCGTAGGTGGGACACTGATAGACTCTCACAAGTACAATGAAGCCAGGAAAGGGCCATTGCCTACGCTAGTTCAAGCCTGCAAGTGACTCAGTGGAAACCTGAAAACTACAGCTAATTCAAATTGGAGCTGTTGGCCTTGGTGTCCACAGTCACCGAAAGCTTTGTTGAGCATTTGACAGGAGCCAAGTTTAAGTTCTGGGTAGATAGTAGCCCATTGGGGTATCTCTACACAGCGAAATTTGGCACTCTGGAGCAACATTAGGCGGCCATCTGGCAAAGATTGAATTCTCCTTTGCGTGATCACCCTGGAAAGAGCAATGAGGTAGCAAATGCCCCGTTATGGTAAGCATTAGCTAAGCCTCACTGAGATGTGAGGTAAAATGGAAATCTACAGTGGGGCTAAAAAGAATTTAGTCAGCCTCCAATTGTGCAAGTTTTCTCACTTAAAAAGATGAGAGAGGCCTTTAATTGTCATCATAGGTATACCTCAACTATGAGACAAAATGTGGAAACAAATCCAGACAATCACATTGTCTAATTTTTGAAATAATTTATTTGCAAATTATGGTGGAAGATAAGTATTTGGGCACCTACAAACAAGCAAGATTTCTGGCTCTCACAGACCTGTATCTTCTTCTTTAAGAGGCTCCTCTGTCCTCCACTCATTACCTGTATTAATGGCACCTGTTTGAACTTGTTATCAGTATAAAAGACACCTGTCCACAACCTCAAACAGTCACATTCCAAATTCCACTATGGTGAAGACCAAAGAACTGTCGAAGGACACCAGAAACAAAATTGTAGACCTGCACCACGCAAGACCTGTGGGCTCAAAATGATCACAAGAACGGTGAGCAAAAATCCTAGAACCACACGGGGGACCTAGTGAATGACCTGCAGAGAGCTGGGACCAACGCAACAAAGGCTACCATTAGGAACACACTAGGCTGCCAGGGACTCAGATTATGCAGTGCCAGACATGTCCCCCTGCTTAAGCCAGTACATGTCCGGGTCCGTCTGAGGTTTGCTAGAGAGCATTTGGATGATCCAGAAGAGGATTGGGAGAATGTCATATGGTCAGATGAAATCAAAGTTAAACTGTTTGGTAGAAACACAACTTGTCGTGTTGGAGGAGAGAGAATGCTGAGTTGCAACCAAAGAACACCATACCCACTGTGAAGCATGGGGGTGGCAACATCATGCTTTGGGGCTGTTTCTCTGCAAAGGGGACAGGGCGACTAATCTGTGTACATGAAAGAATGAATGGGGCCATGTATTGTGAGATTTTGAGTGCAAACCTCCTCCCATCAGCAAGGGCATTGAAGATGAAACGTGGCTGGGTCTTTCAGCATGACAATGATCCCAAACACACTGCCCGGGTAATGAAGGAGTGGCTTTGTAAGAAGCATTTTAAGGTATGGGAAAGGGGAGCGTTTTACATCAAAAAGACATATAAACAAGTACAAGTACCATCATCCCAAATATCTTATACGAGGGCAAAGGGCATGAGGTAGAGAGAGGTCGCAGGTAGCTGCCACTGTCGATCAATATCTCAATACCGCATGCACTAAGGCAGAAACCCCTAAAGAGGGGGGGGGGGAGAAAACGAGGGGACTATTCCGGTACCAGGTATGTTTACTATTGGTAATAAACAGTGATAGTGACAAAAACTGTAATAAAATATAAAAATTCCATTTTAATAGAAACCATGATTAAAAGATTGTAACAATGACACATACAGTTGCAATTAAAAAACGGGAGCAATGCATACAACCAATTAAATTACAACTTGTAGTGGTGTAGACACAAATAAAGCTTGGGTTCTCGACCGGTTTCGCGGTTTCACCGCTTCCTCAGGAGAGCAATATCTGTGGTGCAACATACAGTAAATGTAGTAAATACAATCATACACAAATTATACAGGGATATAGGAAAGCAGCAAGAACAGTGAACAATACATTATATAATATACAAGATAAATAGAATAAGGATGGGCTCACCCGTTCTATGGTTGCCTGTGGGTACGCATGGCCCCAAGTGGTTCCCCCTGCGGCGAACACAGGGGATGACTAAACAGACCCTGGGTAGATAATTATATAATGAGATAGAATGAATAAGGAGAAATCAATTAAGGGGAGGGGTAGAGTGGGGGGTGCCAGTGATGTATTATTTAGAAAATAAAACAGTGTGCAAGTAAGCAAGGAACCACGGGAAGTGTGTGAATAGGGGAATGGGGAGGGAAGGAAAAGGGGGGGGGGGGAAGAAAAGAGCATTTTAAGGTCCTGGAGTGGACTAGCCAGTCTCCAGATCTCAACCCCATAGAAAACCTTTGAAAGGAGTTGAAAGTCCGTGTTGCCCAGCGACAGCCCCAAAACATCACTGCTCTAGAGGAGATCTGCATGGAGGAATGGGCCAACATACCAGCAACAGTATGTGACAACCTTGTGAAGTTTTACAGAAAACGTTTGACCTCTGTCATTGCCAACAAAGGATATATAACAAAGTATTGAGATGAACTTTTGATATTGACCAAATACTTATTTTCCACCATAATTTGCAAATAAATTCTTTCAAAAATCAGACAATGTGATTGTCTGGATTTGTTTCCACATTTTATCTCTCATAGTTGAGGTATACCTATGATGACAATTACAGGCCTCTCTCATCATTTTAAGAGGGAGAAATTGCACAATTGGTGGCTGACTAAATACTTTTTAGCCCCACTGTATTTAGTGGAAGAGTACAACTGGGCAGAGACACAGAAATATGATCTAGTGTTGTCCCCTGACCAATACAGGAGATATGATTACAACGGTGGCCCAGGCCAATTGAACAAAGTAATTATTGAGAACAAGGAAACTTGTGTGTGAATGGTGCTGTCTTGTCCTAAAAGATGGTATACTGTATTGCAGAATAATGTGACTTGGGAGGTCATGCTGAAAAGGGCCCCTGCCTTTCCTGTGGCAAAGAGAATCCATGTGGATGCGGGACACGAAGGTGTTCACAAAACGATCACATGGTTCAAGCCGTGTCTGCATCTGTTTCAGTTGGTTTAACAAATCTGTCTGGTGTGTTCAGTGTTGAAGGGGGCAGAGGCATGAATTCCATCTTTGAATTGGCACACAGCTGCCCCACTGTTAATACTGACCATGAACCTTCTTAGACATGACATGTCAGAAGACAGATACCATCATATTCTACTTTACCAAGTTTGCAGTGGGAGTACCGGCCCAATACTAGACTGCCCAAACCACAGCTCAGATAGTGTAAAATCATTTCTCCGCTCCTTATAGCCACCTGCATAAGATACTTTCAGACCAGGGGCCATGCTTAAAAAGTGAGTTCCTCTAAGAATGGTGCCACTCACTAGGCATTAGGAAGTCACACACTGAGCCCTATACCACCCACAAAGACAATTTGACATGTAAGAGGTTCAGTTGCACCCTGAAACAATTGCTGAGAGACTTAGTTCGGGAAACTAAAGAAATAGACCTGTTAGACAAAATGGTCTGGAAATACAACCATACACTACATTCCTTGACAGGGTGCTCCCACTACCATGTTACGTTTGACTCTCAGGGGTCCCATCATTCCTATAGAAGAACTTGAATATTTTCTGGATTCAAATTGAAAACAACACCTGTTTGAGTCCCAAAAGTTTGTTACAGTCCAGTCATGGGTGGAGCAAGGAGAATTGGAAGTGTTATACCTTGACTTTTACCTTGGGGACAATGTACTAATACTACGTAAAGGCACACACCAGCAAGAAAACACAGTGGGAAGAATTCCCTGGAGTCATCCTACAACAGCATAGTCTAGGAGTGTCAGTTTATGATGTCAAGAGAGAACCCCCCCAAAAAATGGGACACCTATACCATAAACGTCTCAAACCTATTGAGACTCACAGAGAGACCCATACAAGGGTTTTCAAAGAACTTGTCCAAGTTGGTGAGCCACAAATGTCTCTGTCACCAGAGGTTCAACAGTTGCCTGGTGCTATTCCATCATTATCTCAAAGACCCACCCAGAAGAACCCATGGATCCTGACAATATTACACAGCCCAATGGCCACTGAGCTCAGATGCCTGAAGACAGAGATGCATCACCTCTTGTCCCAGAAGATGGTATTCCTAGACACCCAACTGTCAGAATCAGTGTGTGGGCAGCCAGGCCAGAACCTAATAGCATGCAGCTTCTCCGGGAGACCATGCAACTGCAGGAAGCACCCCAGAGTGTTCCAGTGGGGTGGCTCCAGTGTCCTTGGGCCTTAGATCACTCTAGCTGTTTTCCAGAGCTACCCTGGAGAATAAGCACAAGCTGTTTGTGTTCTGAAGTGTTCTACTGAAGTAGTGATTCTTAGCTAGACTCTCTCTCTCACTATGGAGTCTTGCATAAAATACGCTATGCAGCCACGTTACCCTCATTGATACACAGAGACATTGCTGTGAACAGTCTAAATTTGCACAGCTTTTATAATCTGTAAACTGTATGCAGACTTAAAGTGGGCCTTAACAAAAAAATAAGATTTCCTATGTTAAAGGGAACATCTAGAAGTGTTATTTGTGCCTAAACAGTAGTACCCTGAAAATGTACCTTCTCTGGAATTGCTCATAAAAGATAGCAGTGGACTTCCTGGCCTGTGAGTTTTCCTAGGCACTCCTGTGCCTACAGCCTCATAGCTGTATATCTACAGTGTGAATCTAAGAGCCTGACTGCTAATCTCAGGAAATATGGGGTGAGATTTGGTGATATTACTACTGTGTTGCTCATGGTTCTACTTGCTGGAGGCTCTGAAATAAGGAAGAAAAACCTTGCCTCCACTAAGATGGCCACCTCCACAGATACACAGTACAGAATAAAGCACAATAAGTCATTACTAGAGAAAAAATAGCTAAATGGAAACCACAAGCAATATTAGTGACAGCCCTCTGCCTGCCTTTTTTTTAGGCACAGCTTTGATTGCTCGGTTCCTTTTTAATCTAAAGTTGCCTGGTCGTACTTCCACATAGCTTTTAAAGCTCCTCAGATAGCCAAACCTCACTGCAAACCATTATGCAAACAGTTACTTTAGAGAGTAAAGTCTTTTCCTTTAATATTGGTCCCTCATCATAGTGGCAGAGGGTTCAACTTCAGATTCTTGAATCCATTGTTTGCATAATGGAGCATGAACTTATATTGACTTTAAAGTATATCTAAAGCCCTGTCTGTCACAGGGACAGAGCCAGAATACAAAGTAATAGGACATTCAACATTTTACAGTTGTCACTAGAATAGAAGGTGATGGAAAATCACCCAATGAGGACACCTGTTCAGATGACAATTATGTAAGAATGCATTTCCCATCACTTTGGAGATATTTTCTTTAATTTTTTTTCCTGTCTCCGGGACAGGAAGTCAAGGGAAATCTCCCCAACAGGACACAGACAGCAACCTGTGAGGTAATTAACCATTTCCTACTGTATCCAAAGTTCAAGAAATTAGTTTAGGCTTTCGATACTCAACAACAGGACAAAATAGTTATCATATTGCTATGTTTTTTACCCTTAGCAAGGACTGATCTAATTATGACAACTATAATTGTGGATAAATTTAGACATTTTCTGATATGAGTATTATATGTTCAGTGTTTCACATTAGTATTAAAATACACTGTCAGTCACCACTGTAGACTGTGGTCTAACCACAAGTTTCAGTAGTCTTATTTCCTTTTGAGTTGCGAAACACAATTTGTACTTGACTGCTTTTTACTTTAAAGGTCGTTTAAAAAATGTAATGTGGATTGAATAGTATCCATACTGCGTCTCTTGTTGTGCTACTCTTTCCACTAAACATTCACTGGGGATTGTTGAGAGACCTATAATAAAAGTGAACCTGCAGCAGAAAAAGATCAAGCCCTCTCCAAACTTGCTGGACAAAAATACTAATTATTTTGGCAGGTAAGAGTTTTTTGCATACAGTATATTTCATCTATGTATTTAGCTCTTTGCCTGGAGTTCAGCTTTAAAGATTTTTAATTTTTAAAATGTTATAAAGCATTGTTTCACATATTTTACATTCGGCATGCAAAAAGCACCAAAAGTTCCTTAATACAGAGCTGGACTATTAACTCACATTTCTCCCCTTCTTTTTTCTAAATGATTTATCTATTATAATTTAGTATCTGAACCTTTTCAGTTAAGGCGATTTCAACTTTTTGCTTAAAGTTTATAGTTAGAAAGCAAGCCTGCCACTATCAAGATTCCTGCAAAAAAAAAATAGACAACAATAATGCACACATTGGGAACAAATAAATAATCAATTTCATAATTCAGTTAAGGTCCAAAATATGCTTTATTTGAAACAAAGCTGAAACATTTGCACCATGTGCAGGGGTAACTGAATATCATCATGAACATTGCTGAAATTGCCCATCTATACACTTGAATATTTCATTTGGCAATTTTTTGTATAATTTGTGTTCCAAATAGAGTTAATGAATACATCCTGTTAATTTCTTTATTTTGCATAGTTCGTAATAATAATTAGCAATATCATTCAGTGCTAATTGCCCAGTCCAAGACTTTGATACTTTCCTTGTTTAAACATTCCTGTTTAAGTTAACCCAATGCAATCAACTGTCAGGTGTGTTTTAAAGGCTCATAGATTTGGGTGCTATCTTATGCAAGACATACACTGGTCAAATTCTGAACTAATTTTTATTTTGAAAATCAGAATCCAGAAAAACACACAATTTTGTGTGTTTTGTAATTCAATGGTGCCACAGATTTCGAAATTCTACCAACCAAGCCTTCAATTTCACCTCATGTTGTTACAGAAAATAATTTTCGTGGCTGGGAATCTTTTCATGCGCTCATGCACATTTTTTTTTTCGATTATATTTCTGGCACCATTCTCCCATCATTAATTAGAAATTTGTTGGTTTTTGAAAAAAATTCCAATATGCCAAATCACTCAAATTCAATGACCGCAAGAAAATCGGCAGTAGCTGTAGCCCACTAAAGGTGCGAAATTCAAAAGAAAATTCTTAGTTATGATTTTCGGAAGAAAATTCTGTCGGAATTCAACCCCTGTATGGCCTGCTTTAGCTTTGGGTGCTGTCTTTACTCAGGGGCTTCAGGGTCAAGGTCCTTCCACCGAAGATTTTAGTCCAGCCATTACAAATCCACGTTTGTAGGTCTTTGTCCTCCTGTTGCATTGTTGGTGATGTACAACAGATGGAAAAAGCAACAACAATAGGTGAGAAACTCCCCCAATGATCAAGGCATGTGGTCAAAGCTATTGCCAAGAAGTCCCCAAGAGAGTAAATGGTTCATTTTCATTATCTTGTAAAGTTTGATAGTAAAGGGAATTACCTGATGCTGATTGCTAATAACATTTTTTGCTTTGGTTGGTGATGGGCGAGATGTATAGCACTTATAGGGTTTTTCAGCTTGGTACCAAAACAGTAAAATAAAATCATCTTGTGATGGGCTTGGCAGTGACCTGTTAATCCACTTTTTCTGCAAATGTTTACATTTGGCACTCTGTGTGTAGCTGAGATAAATTTAGACATTTTGACACCAATCTGTTTCAAGTTTTAATAACTGTATAGTGATCTTGAACTGCCAGCCCATCACATTATCTATATCTACCTTAAAAAACTAGTTGAAAAACCCTGCATTCCACTCAACGAAGATAAAACCACCCAGGAAATAACATGACTAACGAAGACCTTCCACACTATTCTTGGACAGTTGCCGGAAAACCGTTCAACAGTTGACAGAAGCTCAAAAGAGTAAAGATTTAGTCACTTTGATCAGTCAGCCACATAATGTACTGAAAACATTTGTATTAATTTTTTTATTTTTGGGAAAAAAAGATTCAGATGTATGTTATGTTACTGAGTTTTGTTTTGAAAAAAACCTTTGATCTAACATTTATGCATTATATCATAACATATACCCCGTCTTATGTTTTTTCAGTTTTTTATTTTCTTTTTAAAAAATGGTGATATCAATACCCTGTATAACTATTTTTTGTGGGTTTGTATTTAATAAATGGTTAACAAGTGCCTGGTTCCTATGCATGTTAAGAAAGCCATTTTGTATTCTGAAGCATTATTATTGTGAATATACAGTATCTCACAAAGGTGAGTACACCCCTCACATTTTTTAGATATTTTAGTATATCTTTTCACATGACAACACTAAAGAAATTACACTTTGCTACAATGTAAAGTAGTGAGTGTACAGCTTGTATAACAGTGTTAATTTGCTGTCCCCTCAAATAACTCAACACACAGCTATTAATGTCTAAACCGCTGACAACAAAAGTGAGTACACCCCTAAGTGAAAATGTCCAAATTGGGCCCAAAGTGTCAATATTTTGTGTGTTCACCATTATTTTCCAGCACTGCTTTAACCCTCTTGGGCATGGAGTTCACCAGAGCTTCACAGGTTGCCATGGGAGTCCTCTTCCACTCCTCCATGATGACATCACGGAGCTGGTGGATGTTGGAGACCTTGTGCTCCTTCACCTTCTGTTTGAGGATGCCCCAAAGATGCTCAATAGGGTTTCGGTCTGGAGACATGCTTGGCCAGTCCATCACCTTTACCCTCAGCTTCTTTAGCAAGGCAGTGGTCGTCTTGGAGGTGTGTTTGGGGTTGTTATCATGTTGTAATACTGCCCTGCGGCCCAGTCTCTGAAGGGAGGGGGTCATGCTCTGCTTCAGTATATCACAGTACATGTTGGCATTCATGGTTCGCTCAATGAACTGTAGCTCCCCAGTGCTGGCAGCACTCATGCAGCCCCAGACCATGACACTCCCACCACCATGCTTGAATGTAGGCAATGTAGACAAGACACACTTGTCTTTGTACTCCTCACTTGGTTGCCGCCACACATGCTTGACACCATCTGAACCAAATAAGTTTATCTTGGTGTCATCAGACCACAGGACATGGTTCCAGTAACCCATGTCCTTAGTCTGCTTATCTTCAGCAAACTGTTTGCAGGCTTTCTTGTGCATCGTCTTTAGAAGAGGCTTCCTTCTGGGATGACAGCCATGCAGACCAATTTGATGCAGTGTGCGGCATATGGTCTGAGCACTGGCAGGCTGACCCCCCACCCCTTTAACCTCTGCAGCAATTCTGGCAACACTCATACGTATGAATACGTGCACTCAACCTCTTTGGTCGACCATGGCGAGGCCTGTTCTGAGTGGAACCTGTCCTGTTAAATCGCTGTATGGTCTTGGCCACTGTGCTGTAGCTCAGTTTTAGGGTCCTGGCAATCTTCTTATAGCCTAGGCCATCTTTATGTAGAGCAACAATTCTTTTTTTCAGATCCTCAGAGAGTTCTTTGCCATCAGGTTCCATGTTGAACTTCCAGTGACCAGTATGAGAGAGTGAGAGCGATAACACCAAATTTAACACCCCTGCTTCCCATTCACACCTGAGACCTTGTAACACTAACGAGTCACATGACACTGGGGAGGGAAAATGGATAATTGGGCCCAATTTGAACATTTTCACTTAGTGGTGTACTCACTTTTGTTGCCAGCAGTTTAGACATTAATGGCTGTGTGTTGAGTTATTTTGAGCGGACAGCAAATTTACACTGTTATAAAAGCTGTGCACCCAATACTTTACATTGTAGAAAAGTGTAATTTCTTCAGAGTTGTCACATGAAAAGATAAAATAAAATATTTACAAAAATGTAAGGGGTGTACTCACTTTTGTGAGATACTATATAACATATTTCTCAACAATGCTAACAGATCATAACATATTTATATGGTCAGGATGCAAAATAGCTCATTCATTCAGGAATGTGACAGGTACAGCATGTTATCATTGTATGGTTTATTTGTTGTATTTGGCTTTTATGTTTCGTCTGAAAATCTCAGCAAATACTCATATGATATCTAGAGAGAATCAAAATTCTACACTTCACAGAAGTCATTAGAGTGTTCTCCTAGTTAGAATAAGACACCTGTGTCTTTTTTTAATGAGGATTTCAACATGACCTTAGTTTGCTGATGCTTTTGACATTATTGATAGGCTTAAGCTGCATTATGTGTGAGTGATAAACTCTTGGCTACTTGTGTTCACCAAACAAAGTGCAAAAGCTGCATTCGCTGAGAAGGAGGAAATGAAATAAAGCAATCTAACATTGTTAAAGTAGGTGACTTGAGTATCCATTGATCGTTTGTACAAAGCTGGATGCTGCAAAAGCACCAGTAGAAGCTTTGTTTAGATCGTACCTTTGTCCAGCAAATGTGCCTTTTTCTCCCTCAAATATGTCTTTTTTCCTGTAAAAGATGTAGTGGAGAAAAGACATCCTTATTTGTAGCAGATCTCTGCTATGTTCCCACTAAACAAAACCCAACGTTTGAGTAAAATCCATTCATAAAATCATGTTAGCAATATTTCCTCTAGGGGATCCACCACCCTTAGCATGTCTAACTCAAGAGATACCTCAGCATTCAATGATTTTGTGTCTACAAGAGCAGGTATCTCCTCATCACAGATGCAGTTAAGAGCTACTTCATTCTCATAGCAAAATGAACTGCGGGTCACCACGGAATATTTCCTTTCGGAAAGCTCTTTGGCGCTGCATGTGGGAATATTGGGGACTTCATAAGTACGATGGAAGTGCAGGTAGTCCACCTCATAATGATTACGTTTCTCAAAAAGGACTGGTTCAAATCGACTCCCCCAAAGAATCTCACATGGAAGATAAGAACTACGACATTGCGTGGTCATTGCTGTAGCTTCTACCATGCCTTCAAGGATGACGACTAGTTCAAAGTTAGCTGTCTCCAAGTCTGCCTTACTGATTTCATACAGGGGGCTCTCTTCATCAATTTCATGGACAATGGTAACTGGAGACACAAGGAAGATTCTGTCTGTGCCATTGTCAAACCCAACGTTGATATCTGTATGGTCCAGTGGCAGGTACTCTCCTTCAGGCGTGACTCTAGGCTAGTTAAAACATTGAAAAAAAAACAAAAAAACATTAAATCAGTGATTATATAATACCATTCAATTAAAGAAAAGGTGTCAGGTGAATGCTATCATCATTCAGAAAATGTCTTCTGGCACAGCCTGCAATTGGCTGGCTCTGCCTAATCAGCCAATCAATGGCTCATTCTTCCTAACATTAAATATTATATTGTATTGAATCATTAAAGGAAAATTGTAGGAGACCACGGCCAGAATAAAAATTATTAGCACATGTATATGTTGTCAGGTCATGTGCAATTGCTGCAGGTTTTTTTTTTTAATTTTGCACTTTATGGCTTTCTGAATTGAAGGTTTTCCCCCTGTTGTGTTAGTTCCTAATGATAGCAGTTTATGCATTTAGGCAGGGGTCCAAAAACTTTTCAGTACATGGGCCACATAGTACATTTTAAAAATATTTGTGGGCTGACAAAAATGGTTTTAGAAATAAATAAAATTTATATATATGAATAAGCATGTTCCAAGAAATAACTTTATATTGAAAGCCCCCAAAACATTAGAAGTCCCTGCGTCACAGCAGAAGCCTCCCCACCAAATCAGAGTCTCCCTTACACATCCCCACATCACTTCAGAACCCCCCTTACATATCAGAGTTCCCCCATACATCAGGGTCCATGCCAGAGCGCTCTCTTACATCAGCCCCCCCATAAGATTCAGAGGCCAACTGATCTGATTCCCCAATTTATATGAGTCTGATGACACACCACTAACTCTAGCTGCGGGCCAGCAAATGCATTAAAGCACTCAAAACCAAAATCTAATATACTGCAGCTTACCAATCATCAGATATGGTGGCTGCAACAGTTTTCTTTTCTAAAGCCCCATACACACTATCAGATTTTCTGCTGATGTTTTCCTTCAGATTTACCAAAACCATATAATATGAGGTCAAACCTTAGGAGTTTCAATGTGTATGCAATCAGGCAGGCCCTTGCACTACATGGTTTTGATAAATCTGAAGACAAAAACCAGCAGAAAATCTGATAGTGTGTATGGGGCTTTAGGCTTTTTTCCCTCTATTTTCACCTTGTAATCTGGCCAGTAATACACTTCCTGTATTAGAACGCCTCCACTCTGGACAAATGAGCACAGGAGCTCTTTTGGACAGAAGCATTGTCAGTCTGAGGGGGAGGTGAAAATTAAATACACTAGCAGATTTAAATATACTAACACATTGAAGCCAAACTCTAGCTAATACAAAGCAGTTGCAGCTGGTTTTTTTTCCTTTGGGGATAAAGGTTTCAAATGTGTATATAAAATGTGATCATTGTAAACACCCCTATCAGTGTTAAATGGTTTGTCTCATCTCTGTAACTGATACATTCTGCTGGAGAGCTTGTTCTTTTGGAAAACAGCAAACTTACTGGCTGGATCACCAGATGAAAATAGATGAAGGAAAGCCTAAAAAAGAAAATGAATGCAGCCATCACATCTAAGAAATGGTAACCTGCAATATAATGTTCCTATTTTGGTTAAATACCACTTTAAGGTATGGGGAGGGATTCATACTGCATAATTTGCAATGGCTGCACAGGGTCAAGACTGCAGAAAAACACAATCGGGTAGGCTTAATTTTCTGGCAGAATACCAAAACTTAATAGGACATACTTTTTAAATCAATTTTGTGTCCAAAAAGTAAATGCAAACATGGATAGCCTATTTTTTCACTTAACATACTGATTTGAATGTCTTGCCTGCAATTTTGTTAATTTAAAGAAACAAAATTTTGGAATGCAATGCATTTTATATTATAGGTTGACTAATACATTGTAAAATACACATCAATCACAGTAAAAAGTAAATTAAATATTCAACAATAGAGTTCAAAGCCCAGCGATGACGAGAATGTGCATTACAATATAAAAAATCAGTTTTACCCTTTGTGGAAGGGGTCACTCTGTGTTGGCACATTGATATTTGCCTTATCCACAAAAAAGCCCCATTAATCTCAAATTACATCAACATTGTTAATCTATTATAACAATTCTGGTGAACCCCCCAAACAATTCTAATTTCCTACTTCCTTCAAAAAAGGCAAAACATGTCCTAAGTCAAAAATCGGATTAATATTTTAGCAGAAATGAAATTATGTAACCCTAAATAACCTCCTTTATTCTGTGGCTTAATCACCAATATGACCTTGAGTACTGCTATTTGAACTGTTTGTTTATTGCTTCTTGGAGAACATTGCCATAATGGAAAAAATAAATCATATGGTCAAAATACTTTATTTCAATATCCAAGCAGTTAATAAAAGAGATGATGTAATTTATACAAATAATACACAACATACTTGTATTATTAGGAGAGGAACTTAGTTACATACTTTTGATTTCCTGTCAACTAATCCTTTGGAAGGACACTGATGACAAGCTATGTGTGCTTATCACAGCCTCTCTACAGCTTATCATGGCTGATGAGACCAAAGAAACAAACATGTACCATGTTAAAAAGTCGTATTTCGGCTCCATGCATACTGGGCTTAAAAAAAATTCTGTTCTTTTGGCAGTAAAAAAACGCTCATATAAAGCATTTTTATTTACGAAGTTTAGACGAGTTTAGGAGAGTTTTACGTTTTTCTGCCACTAAGCTCCAATCAGAAACATTAACCAGAAGGGTTTTTTTTTCCTGCCTCTAAACGTTGACCTCAAAATATGCCTGAAATCGTCCTAATGTGCATGGACACATAGGATAACATTGCGTAGTTTCTACAGGCAGAACATAAAACTCCAGTAGAAGCAACGTTTTTTACGTCAGTGTCCATGGAGCCTAAAAGCTGATTTACGGTCACTTCACATATACACTATATTACCAAAAGTATTGGAACGCCTGCCTTTACACGCACATTAATTTTAATGGCATCCCAGTCTTAGTCTGTAGGGTTCAATATTGAGTTGGCCCACCCTTTGCAGCTACAGTATAACAGCTTCAACATGTTACATAAAAAAATGAATTAGTTGAAAGGCAGTGTGTAATCAGTCAGCTGATCTGCATGGTTGATCAATGAATACCTGAGCCCACATTGGGGTCTGAAGAGGAGGCTTCCCTCAAGCAGAGATTATATTATTCAATGTATCCAGTACAGTACCAAGATTTATCCTTGGCACCAGCATTTTGGGCTCAAGTCTTTAATTGCTGAACTTCAATATACTGTAATTTGGGGTCGTGCACCCGCACAGATGTCAAATTGGGAGCAGTGGCTATGTCCGTACAGCTGCCGACATCAGCGTCCCAACTGACATCAATGGGATCGCCTGCATAGGGATGTACGAAACACTTGTGCTTCCGAATGCGGGTTGCACTTAAAATATGCAACTTTCATAAAATAATAACTGGTGATCCTGCCATAAAAGTCCTTGTTCAGGCACTTCCTTTTGTAAAATGTTAATGCTCTATCACAGTCCCCAAATTGTTCTCCTGCAAAGTCATACTATCACACAAGCTTCCGAGACTACAATTTGCTGTTTCAACATATAGTATGCAGGCATAATACAAAGTTGTCACCATCATGACAGGTGTCCTAAGAAAGGCCATACAATGGAGTACATTCAATTAGACTGAAGGTGGCTACAAAGAGGCTGATATGCAACAAAATATGAAACAATGTGGAAACAAGTATTTTATTTTAAAAAAGGCAATTGTTTATTGTTTTGGTCAAGGTTTACACCTACCTAGATTTTAAATTTTTAGGAAGTAGTAATCACCTTTTTATTCTATTAGTTACTTTATTTATTCATTATATACATTCATATAAGTATCCTTAAAGCAAAATTCACAGAGTTGACCACTTTTCAAATGACTTCTTTCTGGCAACATTCTGAGTGTATTCAAGTTAAAGGTCTATGGGTCACCTGTACTTTGTGGTATGAGCATTACTGCAACAGAATTCATGAGTGGTGATGTTGTTCCTCCTGTGTTTTATTGGCAATTGGCTTCTAAGGCTTGGCCCTACTACCATAATGTACATAAACATAAACAACTGCATGCATTGAGAGCACACACATTCCACTCAATGCAGGCCAGCTTTATTCACTTTAATGGGTCAAATTTTGTGGCAATACTGCCTGGCAATCATGAACTGTGGTATACATTTTGCTGTGCCGCACCACAGCAGTGTGTACTAACATGGCTGCTGTGACTCAGAGGAGTGGGAAGATTAGTAAAACTGCAGCTCAAATGTCTGTTTTTACTGCCACTGGCTGCCCATGAAAATGAGACTTACGAGTATCAGTGCGGCTCTTGCATGGGCAAGGTGACAGTGTATCTTTAAAGAGGTTTGAACAAAGAAATTAACTACTTAAAAGTTCCATCTACAGTATATATTTACATGTGTGAAGCATAATTTGACTGGTGCAGTACATTGCATTTAATAGCTATCTGATCAATTTAGAAGTACAGAAAAACAAACATTACAATAGGATCCTGAAACCAGCAAGCTTTTTATTTAAGTAATAAGATACACAGTAATTATTGTAGAATGTGTATAGCACATGTATAGCACATTCATACTTACTCATAAGGCCTTACAGTATAATTTGCATTCTGGTGCTCTACTTCAACATAAAGCTTGCTGGTTTCTGAATCCCATTGTTATGGACCACTTTTCTGTCCTTTTGAGCATTTTACAGTCATTTAGTTTAGAAAAGCAATAGTCTCTAATTTAAACTCTGAACTGGAGCAAGTGTTACCCTTGCAGTGAGCCTTCTCCTCACTGCAAAGGTTGAATGCTCGTTTTGTCTAGGGCGGCCTTTCTCAACCTTTTAACCACAGAGGAACCCAGAAGTAAATTTTATAGGTCTTGGGGAACCCTTGTTAAAACCAATTTATTGGGGTCAATGAGAAAATGTCTCTTATAGTAGGAAGAATAAAACCCTACAGTAGTGGTAAGAATGCCACCCTTATGGACAGTTAAAATGAAAATTGCTGTCATGCTACTGGCTTTGCCAAATGGCAATGACCCTGGAAGTATGCAAGCACCATCAAATGGGAGATCAATCAGCCACAGCTCAAGGAACCCCTGGCAGCCTCTGGAGGAAGCTTTGGGTTCCACGGAACCCTGGTTGAGAATGGCTGGTCTAGGGGATTGGAATAAGGCGAAATACTTATTTTTCCCATCCCTTCTATAGGCTTCCTCATTGTAAGACTGGTCCTCAAAAGCTGACCTCTTTGCTGTCTGACTAGTCGCAGATTTCTGACATGAGTACATACAATTCAGGACCAGTGCTTCTGCACAGAGGATGAGGATGCTGAGTGGCTGCTTACATTCTGGCAGCTTTGGAAGCAGAGGAAAGAGCCAGCTGCCAGGGATGCGAAGATTAAGGTAAGAATATTTGTGACTGAGGCTTTTTAATAAAATTCAAGAGAAAAAAAAATGATGGGTAGTGATTCACACCATCCAGTTACATTGCATTGTGCAACAAAAAAAAATGCAAAAGTCCAATGAAAGCTGGTTTTAGAGTTGTTACTATGGGTTAGTATGCATAACTGCTGTTTGTCCAATGTCTTATTCATATTTATTTAAAAGGGTATCGCCCATCTTTACACCTTCAGAAAAAAATAAGACTGGTCAATCCCATTTTTTGTCTTCTAATTCTTCTTGGGAACCTTTTTTCTTTACTGGTTTTGTTTTAACTTTTGTTTTTGAACCAATACGACTGCTAATGTTGCTGATTACCAATCCCCAATGCACATCAGCATCTACAATAACCTCCTACAGTAGCTATATATGTTAACAATGGTAATATTATACAGTACTGTATACTGTATATCAATATAATATATGTCAAACAATGGATGAGGATATAAGAGCATTTTGCTTCTTATGATACAACCCAAGATATATACTTGCTGGAATGCCTTGTGGCTACCAACTGTGGGGCATACCACAAGGTGATTAAAAATTTGTTTGGGAAAACATCTTAATATTGAAAAAGCTCCTAAAACTCATACGTCATCCTTGCATTTTAGACAGTGTCACAGAGGGGACCCTAGGGGCCTAAAGTTTTGCATTATTGTCGCCCCTGTATTTATATTTTTTATGAATATACATGACATATATAGGATTCTTGTATTGTTGTGATTTAGCTTTTTTTGTCATTCTTCATGAAATTTTATATAGTCATTAGATGTGTTTGCTTGCGTTATATTTATAGATTGGCAATATATAGTATGGCAGTTATGTGTCTCTGCTGGGATTACATTTTGTTCAATATTAGTACTTCAAGGCCAAAAAGTGTTAAATCTGGAAAACATTTACAGCTTGAGGAGTTCAGTAGTTCCTATGCTCCTAATTAATTAGAATGGTAAATCACTAATGCCCTGTACACACGATCTGACATTGATCGGACATTCCGACAACAAAATCCATGGATTTTTTTCCGACGGATGTTGGCTTAAACTTGTCTTGCATACACAGGGTCACACAAAGTTATCGGAAAATCCGATCGCTCTGAACGTGGTGACGTAAAACACGTACGTCGGGACTATAAACGGGGCAGTAGCCAATAGCTTTCGTCTCTAAATTTATTCTGAGCATGCGTGGCACTTTGTCCGTCGGATTTGTGTACACACGATAGGAAATTTCCGACAACTGATTTTGTTGTTGGAAAATTTTATAGCAAGCTCTCAATCTTTGTGTGTCGGAAATTCCGATGGAAAATGTGTGATGGAGCCCACACAAGGTCGGAATTTCCGACAACAAGGTCCTATCACACATTTTTCGTCGGAAAATCTGACCATGTGTACAGGGCATTAGGGTGGGATTAAGAATTCACCTACACCATCACAGTGGGGGAGATTTACTAAAACTGGAATTACTCTGAAATTGCATCAATCCCACTCATGAGGACCACAGAGACTGATTTATTACGGCTTACTGGATCTGCACATATGCAATTATTGTTAGTGCACAAGGTGCAGTTGCTGCATGTGAGTTTATCTGCCTTTTCATTTTAATAAAAATTGTGTTAAGTTATATGCATTTTTTTATTAGAGCAACATAAACAGTATCTTATGAATGTGATTATATGGATGAAAGCCATTTATCCATCACCTGGAGAGTTTTTGCCCAATGGATGTTTAATATTTGGAGTAATTTGTACATTTGGCTCAGTGAAACCAACCTATAAACTGGAGATCTAATCCCATAAATGGAGGGGGTGGTGTTGAGTGGCAAAATGTGAAGATATTGGAGAACGGAGATATACACTACTATGCAAAAGGTTTAGGCAAGTACTAAAAAATGCTGTAAACGAAGAATGTTTCAGAAATAGAAGTGTTAATAATTTATTTTCATCAATTAACAAAATGTAAAGTAAATGAACTGAAGAAAAATCCAAATCAAATCAATATTTTGTGTGATCACTCTTTGCCTTCAAAACAGCATCAATTCTTAAATTCTTCTAGGTACACCTGCACGCAGAAGGAACTCAGTAGGTAGGTTGCTCCAAACATCTTAGAGAACTAACCACAGATCTTCTGTGGATGTAGGCTGCCTCAAATCTTTCAATCCCAGACTGACTTGATGAGGTGAGATTAGGACTCTGTGGATGCCAAACCATCACTTCCAGGTCTCCTTGTTCTTCTTTACAGTGAAGATGATTCTTAACACGTAAGAACTGCCACACGTACATGTACTGTGGCAGGGCGGCCCTTAAACGCAAAATCATGTGCCTGTATGTGATTTCTGTTGTTGGCTGTGGGGCGCGCCGACGGAGCCGCACTATCACTGGGATTGGACCCAGTGGGAGCCAATCCTTCGCTAGAGCAGCAGAGCGGCGGTCTGCCTATGTAAATAAGGCAGACCGCCATTCTGTCAGAGAGGAAGAGAGCGATCTTGTGTTCCTGCTAATCAGGAACACAGATCGCTCTCTTCCTCAAGTTAAACCATCCCCCTCACAGTTAGATATCACTCCCTAGGAGCACACTTAACCCTTTGATCACCTCTAATGTTAACCCCATTCCCTGCCAGTGTCATTTATACAGTGACAGTGCAATTTTTTTTAGCACGATCACTGTATTGGTGTCACTGGTCTCCAAAAAGTGTCACTTAGTGTCCGCCGCAATGTCGCAGTCCCGCTAAAAATAGTTGTCATTACTAGAAAAAATAGAATATATTTGGGGCCAATCACACACACCTCCCTGATGGTATGGCATGATGAATAAGTATCTGCCTGTATTTTTCAGCATTGAGGACACCATTGATCCTGACCAAATCTTCAACTCTATTTACAGACATACAGCCCCAAGCTTGCAAACAACCACCACCAGGCTTCACTGTTGCCTGCAGACATTCATTATTAAACTGCTTCGCAATCCCTTCGGTGAACAAAAACTGCCTCCTGCTACTGTACAGCCAAATATTTCACATTTTGACCCGTCAGTCCGGAGCACGGGCTGCCATTTTTTGGCACCACAGTTTCTATATTTTTGTGTATAGTGGAGTCGATTAGCCTTGTTTCCAAGTCAGAGGTATGGCTTTGTGGCCTTAATTCTCCCATGAAGACCACTTCTAGCAGCCCAATTTTAAGCCTCCTAAGCAGCTGTTTCCGTTTCAGCTTCGATGAGTGTGATTTAACCTACATATGAAGACGATCATTAGCACCTGCTTGGTATAATTGGTTAATCATACATCTGACTCTAATCCTACGAAATCCCTTACTGTGTGTAAGTTGACAAAGTGTGCAAGTGGAAGCCAAAGGGTGGTAACACCAAATATTGATTTGATTTTTCTTCTGTTCGCTCGCATTTAAGTTTGTAAATTGATAAAAATAAGTGTAGCACCTTGGAGTTTAGTCAGGGTTGCTCCTCAAAAATTTTCTTGCCAGGAGTAGTTATCCTGGTTGATTGCTAGAGATCTATTGATTTCTCCCCAAGTTTGGCCTTGTTGCACTTTCCTCTTCTACCACTAGGTGGCCGGGTACTTGGTACTAGATACCAGAAGGGCAACGCAAGGTCAGGTTATGGGTATATGGATTATCTCAGCCAATGGGCAGCGGTTTTCTTGAATCCCTTGGCCTGCTGGTAGAGCCTATTTATTCGGGTGAGGTTAGGTGTTCATGTCCTGTGCCACCTGGGCAGCTGTCTGGGTGGATGTGTGTCGTACTGCCCAGGCTGCTAGGCCGGAGATTGGGCACATCTGGCTGCTAGGCTGTCTGAGGGCCTATCCAGAAACAGGAGAGCAGCACAGGGTTGAGATTGAGGCTTGCGGTCCAACCAGAAATGACGGTTCTGTGGGCCGGAGAACCTGTCATGGTCGGAGGTAGAGGGGAAGCTGTCTCCAGTAAGGGACTATCCGCCTTATTACCAGGGACCACAGTGAGTAACAGAAGCAAGTACCGTAGCAGAATTCTCACTAACCGAAGAATCAGGAAACTTCAGTGGGAATCAAGCCAGGGATCCAGCCAGCATAGGTGATGCTTGCAGAGCAGCCTTGTGTGTCAAGCTAGGGACCGAGCAGGCCAGTGTGGTTGAAGCTTGAGAGGTGTCTAGAGTGCCAAGCTAGGGACCCAGCAGAGAAGCGGGGGTGACGCTTGAGGAAGATACCACCGTGAAGATTCGAGGAGCTCAAGGGATTTAGTGGCAGTGAATTAGTGGGTCTAGTGAGAAGACCGGGAGCTCAGTGTATTGAAGAACTACAAGGAGTGATTGTAGTGAAAGTAAAGGAACTGTTAAGCCTTGTGTTTGGAACTCTTAAAGACTGTTGCCATAGGAGACAGCATTCCTACACATGAAGATGTGGCGTCTTGCTGGATGCCTTTCCCTGCATGGCTGTCCTATTGATGTCTCGGAGTCTGCCAATTAATCTTGCAACTACCTAAGGGTGTCCTGGCCCTAACCCTTTCTCCCCCCAAAAAAAAAGGTTTGCTAAGAGAAATAAACTTTTTTATTGCATCCAAGAAGTGTCTGGCGCCCAATAACTTAACTACTCTACACCCACCATGCCTCACAACCCACTACATAAAGAAGGGTGTCAGCTATCCCCGGTCCTTGAGGTTCTCAATAGACCAAAGGAGGCCTGGGACCTTGCTACATAAGCAAATCAAATATATATTTTTTAAGGCATTCTTACTTTACAGCATTTCTTCACACCTGCTTAACACTTTTGCACAGTACTGTGTGTATATATACACTATATCCCAGTCTTAGACCATAGGGTTCAATATTGAGTTGGCCCACCCTTTGCAGCTATAACAGCTTCAACTCTTCTGGGAAGACTGTCCACAAGGTTTAGGAGTGTGTCTATGGGAATAAATATTAAGGAAAAAATTGCACTGTAAAACTAACACATAAAGCAGCAAGTCAAAAAGGTGAGATACATACATAGGTAAGAACAAAACTTAAAGTGAAACTGCGCTGAGGATCATGTTGTGATAAACAAGCCTATCACACAGAATAATAATGATGAATGTATATATCTCATTTTAATTCCAACACACCAGGTGTAAATACGATATATAAATGAATAAAAATAGTCCATAGGTTTGCAAAACATTAATGAAATCTTGTGTTATCTTCCAACCACCACCATGAATCTGTGCACCACCACCACATGAAGTATATGCTTACCGGAAGGCAAGCTGTTATAAGCCTGCGGCTAATACCCAGCCAGGGCCTTTATCCAGGGAGTATGTACCACCAGCTCGGAACAACTTGATTGGTAGAATGGTTTAGTACAGCAAAAACGACCAGGGAACTCGATCACTCAGTGGTCATGGTTAGCGATCCGGTATTACCCAAAATAAAAAGGAGCTCACCATAGTGTAAATCGTTACATACAAGGATTTATTAAGTCTTAAAAGTTGCACTTACAAAAGTAGAAATTAAATATCACGCTTTGTAAAAAAGCCAGTCGGCTTGCGAACACCTGTCCTCTCAGCTGAACAGCGCGATGACGTCAGCACGTCACTCCTCACATTTTTTTTCTTGATGCGCGTTTCGTCACACATTGACGTCATCCTGGGGCACGGGCGACACACTGACTCATCGCGCTATGTAGTAAACAGGAAGAACCACGCCTTGGTTCGAGCCTCGAGCAGTGGGACCAAGCCTCCTTATAGGAGAACACAAATGAGCAAACATAACTACTCATAATATCATAAAAGTATATTTAAAATTGTAATTAGCAACAATAATATATCTCAGAAGGACAGGAACAATATGGGGGGCTAAAAAAATGAAACTTACGAATAAGTCCAATCGAACAGTGATTGTATCGTAATCCCCGGCCTATGCATAATAAGGAAGAATTTGGTGGAATTAGACCGCCACAATCAAAAATCACCCAATATCGTGGCTGATCTGTCGCTCTAGGAGAGTCTAAATCATATCATAGGGTATATGACTAGAATTATACCGTTATTGGACGGCATCTCCCGGAAATTGGCCAAAATTAGGCTATGGGGACAAAAAGAGGAAAAGGTTCATCCATGTCCCCAGTAGTAAAGGTAGGTATTACAACAAATGTAACTGAACACACATAAGAATAGCAACCCTAAGGTACTAAGATAATTACTGAGATTAATTAAACTTGGAGCCATACACAATTAGAAATAGATGGAATTAAACTGTTAAACCAAAAACAGTAAAACCCCACCAAAAATTGGCCGATATATAAATTCTAAGGGGGGCTAAATGGTATCCTAAAAAATGTAGTTGAGAAACACACCGCCATTAGATGGCATCTCCCGGAAGTTGGCCAAATTGGAACTATGGGAACAAAGAATAGACTCACTGTCCCCAATAGTAAAGGTAGCTATTACAATAAATGTCATTAAACACACATATAGGTGGAATCATTGGAAATCTTAGATGGTAGTTCCAAGTTCCAAGATTAGTTAACTGGCTTGATAAAGGCATTGCTCCTAGAGACTCAAACCAAGTTCACATCAGACAATAGCAACAATAGATGGAAAAAGAACTTATGAATTATCAATGAATGCGTTTACTTCTATGTCAACATTTAAGCCAAAAGAAACATAACTTTTAATCCTACGTATCCAAGACATCTCAAGTCTAGATATGCCTCTCACCAAGGAGCTACCTCTCCACTGGGGGCAATATTTGTCTATTCCCAAAAATATTGTCTTTGAAGGATCCTTGTTGTGGGCCACTAGCTATTGTTTGGAAACTGAATGTTTCAAAAACAAGTTATAATGTTTGTGATGTGCCCATTTAATCTCACCGAGAGGGGGCGCTTAGACCTGCCCACATATTGAAGCCCACCGGGGCATTGGAGCAAATATACGACCCCCTTGGTAGAACACGTAATAAAAGGTGTTATCTCGTATTCCATAGGAGTACTCGATGATGTAAATTTCTGGGTTCTCCTGTGCGTACAACCATTTAGGGAGCAAACACGGCATCTCCTACATTGAAAAAAGCCAGTGAGGTTCTGAAAAAAAACCCTCTTAATGGGTGGAGGGTAAAAATATTGGGTGTCACGCTATCCTTGGGTGAACGAGCTCCTTTATAGATAACCTGGGGCTTACAAGGCAAAACTGTACTCAATACCGGATCATTGCTCAAGATGTGCCAATGCTTTTGTATCAGCTTTTTTATGCTCATATGTTGTACAGAATAGGAAGTGATAAAGGGGTGCTCTATTTTCTCTTAAGGGCTTCTCCCTGAGAAGATCTCCTCTGATCTCATCCAGAGTATCCTTCAGGGCATCTCTGGAGTAACTCTTCTCCTCAAATCTCTTTGTTAGAATTTCTGCTTGTCCCAAAAACTCCTCATTGCTTGTACAGTTGTGTTTCAACCACATATATTGACTTTTTAGGACAGATTTTGAGCCAAGGTCTATAATGACAACTATCGACAGGAATGTACAAATTCCTGTCGGTAGTCTTAAAAAACGTTGACGTATTGAACCGGTCATCTTTTGATGTGATGGTTAAGTCCAAAAAATGATTTTCGGACTCACTAGCTTCATAATTCAGAGAGATTCCTCTATTATCATTGAGGTACCCCATGAATATATCCAAATTGGCTCAATTGCCATCCCAGAGGAGGAGGATGTCGTCTATATATCTTGCCCACAGCACCAGCTGCGGTCTCTGGTGGGCATAGACGACTCCTTCTCCCATAGGGCCATAAAGAGGTTAGCCAAACTGGGGGCATATTTAGCCCCCATGGCAACCCCCCTATCTTGGCGGATAAATGGATTCTCGAACCAAAAATAATTGTGTGAGGCCGCAAACTCTAGCAGCTCCATAATAAAGGTGATCTGCTCATCCAGCAACCCAGAGTCTCACCTCAAAAAGTACTCTACTGCAAATAACCCTAAATCTTAGGGTATAACTGTATAGAGGAATGTGACATCAGCCATCACTAGCCACATACCCTCCCTAGGGATATATCTAGACAGAAGATTAATCACATGATATGACTCTTTAATGTGGGAGGGCATCCTAGATACCAGAGGCTGCAGAAAAAAATCAATACACCTGGCCACCCCGGACATAATGGAATCAATGCCACTTACTATAGGACGTCCCGGGGGGCAGGAAAACGCCCCTGACCATATCCCAAGCTGGAATAAGGGGCACCACGACCACGTCCCCTTCCCGAACACTGTTTCTGGGGACGCTGTGGGAGTGCCTGAGGATAATTGGGTGGTGGTCCCCCTCTTCCCAACATCATATGGGGGGATTGAAAGGATCCCTTCCTTCCCCTTCCTGTCGGTCCCTGATGACCACCCTGGGGGTTCCTTGTAGATAGCTGCGACCCCAAAAAGTACCCGACTCCTACTCATATCCATATGTGGTACTACCTCCATTTCTGTATTGGCCGCATTTGACTGTTCAGCCAGGAGGTTTTTTTGTCACTCAATAACAACCCCCCGGTAGTCATTCAAATCTCTATTGTATGTTTTATTTTTTAAATTTTTTGTTCTCTGTCCTCTTTTTTCTAATAACTTTATAAGTAATTGTGATTTATCCTTGTATTCATTACTGTCTCAAAGCAAGTTTTTCCTTGATACCCTCAATCTCCTCATCCAAACGAGAGAGTTTTAAACTCGTTCTCTCAATAAGGAACTTAAGGAAACCAGTCCCCACCTCATTAAAATATTTATACCAATCCTCCAGTTGTATAACATAGGTCTCCAGGTAGGCAATATCCCATTGGGTATGTATTTCAGGCACGGTTAAATTCTTTAACCTCATAAATAGACCTCCCAGGTCATCCTCTTCCTCTTTATAAATTTCAAACACACCCTCAGTGTTGACCACCCTGGTGGCCCTATAGTCAAATACATCCATTTGACAGTGAGCGTAAAAAAAATATATATATATAATGTAAATAGTGATATAACCTAACAAAAAACTTAAATGATAAGCGACAAAGCAGCAATAAGTGGGTATCAAAAAATGCAATAAATAATAAGGAAAAAATTGCGCTAAATAAAACCAACACAGAAAAACAGCAGTTCAATAAGGTGAGATACACACATAGGTAGGAACAATAATTAAAGTGAAACTGCGCTGAGGATGATGTTGTGATAAACAAGCCCATCACACAGAATAATGATGAATGTATATATCTCAGTTTGATTCCAACACACCAGGTGTAAATACGATATATAAATGAATAAAAAATAGTCCATAGGTTTGCAAAACATTAATGAAAATTTGTGTCTATGGGAATGTTTGATCATTCTTCCAGAGGCGCATTTGTGAGGTCAGGCACTGATGTGGACGAGAAGGCCTGGCTCGCAGTCTCCGCTCTAATTCAACCCAAAGGGGTTGAGGTCAGGACTCTGTGCAGGCCAGTCAAGTTCATCCACCCCAAACTCGCTCATCCATGTCTTTATGGATTTTGTTTGTACACTGATGCACAGTCAAGTTGGAACAGGGAGGGGCCACCCCTAAACTATTGCCACAAATTTGGGAGCATGAAATTGTCCAAAATATCTTGGTATGCTGACACCCTAAGAGTTCCCTTCACTGGAACTAGGGGGCCAAGCCCAACCCCTGAAAAACAACCCCACACCATAATCCCCCCTCCACCAAATGATTTGGACCAGTGCACAAAACAAGGTCCATAAAGACATGGATGAACGAGTTTGGGGTGGAAGAACTTGACTGGCCTGACTTCACCCAAAAAAACACCTTTGGCATGAATTAGACTGCAAGCCAGGCCTTCTCATCCACATCAGGGCCTGACCTTACAAATGCGCTGCTGGAAGAATGGTCAAACATTCCCATTGACACACTCCTAAACCTTGTAGACAGCCTTCCCAGAAGAGTTGAAGCTGTTATAGCTGCAAAGGGTGGGCCAACTCAATATTGAGCCCTACAGTCTAAGACTAGGATACCATTAAAGTGTGAATGCAGGTGGTAATATGATATACATATATGCACACACAGTATCTCACAAAAGTGAGTACGCCCCTCACATTTTTGTAAATATTTTATTACATCTCTTCATGTGACAACAATAAAGAAATTACACTTTGCTACAATGTAAAGTAGTAAGTGTACAGCTTGTTTAACAGTGTAAATTTGCTGTCCCCTCAAAATAACTCAACACTCAGCCATTAATGTCGAAACTGCTGGCAACAAAAGTGAGTACACCCCTAAGTGAATATGTCCAAATTGGGCCCAAAGTGTCAAGATTTTGTGTGGCCACCATTATTTTCCAGCACTGCCTTAACCCTCTTAGGGAAGGGAGTTCACCAGAGCTTCACAGGTTGCCATTGGAGTCCTTTTCCACTCCTCCATGATGACATCATGGAGCTGGTGGATGTTAGATACCTTGCGCTCCTCCACCTTCCGTTTGAGGATGCCCCACAAATGCTCAATAGGGTTTAATTATGGAGACATGCTTGGTCAGTCCATAACTTTTACTCTCAGCTTCTTTAGCAAGGCAGTGGTCATCTTGGAGGTGTGTTTGGGGTCGTTATTATGTTGGAATACTGCCCTGCAGCCCAGTCTCTGAAGGGAGGGGAACATGCTCTGCTTCAGTATGTCACAGTACATGTTGGCATTCATGGTTCCCTCAACGAACTGTAGCTCCCCCGTGCCGGCAGAGCTCATGCAGCCCCAGATCACAACAGTCCCACCACCATGCTTGACTGTAGGCAAGACACACTTGTCTTTGTACTCCTCACCTGGTAGCGGCCACACACGCTTGACACTGTCTGAACCAAATAAGTTTATCTTGGTCTCATTAGACCACAGGACATGGTTTCAGTAATCCATGCCCTTAGTCTGCTTGTCTCCAGCAAACAGTTTGCGGGCTTTCTTGTGCATCATCTTTAGAAGAGGCTTCCTTCTGGGACGACAGCCATGTGGACCAATTTAATGCAGTGTGCGGCGAATGGTCTGAGCACTGACAGCCTGACCCCCCCCCACCTCTTCATCCTCTGCAGCAATGCTGGCAGCACTCATACGTCTATTTCCCAAAGACAACCTCTGGATATGACTTCTTGGGTCGACCATAGCGAGGTCTGTTCTGAGTGGAACCTGTCCTGTTATACTGCTGTATGGACTTGGCCACTGTGCTGCAGCTCAGTTTCAAGGTGTTGGCAATCTTCTTATAGCCTAGGCCATCTTTATGTAGAGCAACAATTCTTTTTTTCAGATCCTTGTAGAGTTCTTTGCCATGAGGTGCCATGTTGAACTTCCAGTGACCAGTATGAGAGAGTGAAAGCGATAACACCAAATTTAATGCACCTGCTCCCCATTCACACCTGAGACCTTGTAACACTAACGAGTCACATGACACCGGGGAGGGAAAATGGCTGATTGGGCCCAATTTGGACGATTTCACTTAGGGGTGTACTCACTTGTGTTGCCAGTGGTTTAGACATTAATGGCTGTGTGTTGAGTTATTTGGAGGGGACAGCAAATGTACACTGTTATACAAGCTGTACACTCACTACTTTACATTGTAGCAAAGTGTAATTTCTTCAGTGTTGTCACATGAAAAGATATAATAAAATATTTACAAAAATGTGAGGGGTGTACTCCTCACTTCTGTGAGATACTATCTATATATATATATATATATATATATATATATATATATATATATATACCGCATTGGATATTTGGGAATATCACAGTTAAAGGGACGTTTTTGTACAGAATATTGATATTGCTATTTCCCTTTTTTTGTTTTGCTTTAATTTTTTGTTAATTAAAGAGGAAGTTTGCTCCCTCCAGATATTTTTTAAGCCCCTCTTATCTGTTATGCAGTGCTGTCCTGGTTTCACATACTCACTTGTCCTATCCCAGTACACTGCAAAAGTAGGGATAAGTTATTCCTGCCTAGACCAGTGGCCAGAGAAAAAAATTTAAAATTGTAAATAAAGAGCAAATAAAAATCACTGATTTAGTTCAGGGGCGGGGGGAGTGGAGTGAGGTTGTATTATGACTCAGGTTAGTTATTAATAATGCTGATGCTTACCTGCAGGAGCTGAGCTCGTACATGGGCCTCCACTAGATGGCTCTTGCGCAGATTAGCCACTCTCCACATGAGACACAGTTTTCCATCTCTTTGAGCAATCACTGCATTTTTTGTGAACACAAGAGTTTCATTTCTCTTTTTGGGTTTAGCAATTTTTGCCATGATGGCTCCAATAATGAAGGCATCAATAATGCAGCCCACAATGCACTGCAGCACCACAGTCAACACCGCTAACGGGCACTCTTCTGTCACACTTCTGAATCCATATCCAATGGAAGTTTGTGTTTCCAAGGAGAACAAGAAGGCGGCCATGAAGCTGGTGACTTGTAAGAAACAGGGAGGAGGTGGGGTCGCTTCTGAGCCAGGCTCAGGTGGTGGTGCTAAGTCCCCATGCAATGAGGCAATAAGCCAGAAAGAAAAACCAAAAATAAGCCAGGAAACCACAAAAGTAAAGGAAAATATAAGGAACATCCACCTCCAACGTATGTCTACACATGTGGTGAAAAGGTCAGTCAGGTAGCGTTGGCTCTTTTCACTGAGGTTAATAAATTCTACATTGCAGTGACCGTCTTTTTGTACAAAGCGGGTACGCTGACGAATAGGCTTTGTGTGTACCTTCCCATTGCGATAGGCAGTTGGCTTCATACCCTGTGTCAGCTCTGATTCCTCTTCCTCTCTGAGTGGGTCTGGAATATCTGTGCTAAAGCGACGGATGGCGCGCGCCACCCCCATGGCCAGGGCACCACGGGGAAGGATGGTGGTGCTACCCATCCTAAGTTTTGGAGACAGCAAGTTTGGTGAGAAATTCAGGTTCTCAAAAGCTTTAAAGGCACAAAAAGTTCATGATGCAAAGCTTTCAACCAGTCCTAAAACAAAAGAAACAATAGTTAATGTTTGTGGAGGATATAAAGTTGCATTTATTTTGAAGGCAAACTACGCACATACCTAAAGTGTCTGTGTTTGTTTGGCAGTGTAAAAACAATCTGGTGTTAATGATACACCCCCAATGTATTGCACTGATATGTGTTCAGATATAAGCAACCTTCATGGCCAGCATCCCCATTGCCAATGTTTTCTGGAAACAACAGCATACTGTCCAAATACATTCAGTCAAACCACTAGACTTTTCCTCCAAGAGCTTTCAGCCAGAGGAGTCAGATGAGATCTGAATGCCCCCCTGGGAAAGATTATTTGCAAGTTAAATATAGCAAATAACTCAAATCGTTCTACATATCATTCTTCACATATGCAAATATAGAAGCCTACTTGCAGTTTCTGAAATCTTGTAAAGGAATCATAAAATAGGCTTTTGTATTATTTGTAACATCCTTTTTCTTTGAGTACATTATGGCACACAGGATAGTATTCTCAAACACTGGGTTATATTGCCACCTTCAGGAGAATTTAACAGTGGCAAGCAAAGCTGTAAAGACAGCCCAGTATAACTCCTCCCGCTATCAAGCAATGATAGCAGCAGATCATAAGAACTAAGGAGAGGGACCTGTGTCTCTCTAACAAAAGACACAAATTCTATTTCCTTTATAGGACCCAGGATAGTATTCAGACACACTGGAACCTCCAAAAGCAGTCTAACTGAGAATTTGGCAACATAAAATGAGAGGATGCATCCACCCTGGTAAAATGTAACAAACATAAGATCAGTTGGCAGCCTAGTGGAGTGCACTACACATTGAAAGGGGAAAGCTTGTCTTTGAGGTCATAAACCTTAATGATGTGAGCTGTCATATCCACCTAGCGATAATAAAATGAGAAGTAAGCTATCCCCTATGGGGATAAACAGAGAGTGGGGCTGTCAAAAGTAACCTGAAGCTGAGAGATAGCCTCAAACAGCACGTACCACACCCTGACACTGATGGGAAATCTACTTAGGATGTTTAGCAGCAGGACAGAGAGATGGTAGAACAATGTCCTGGTTAAGTTAAAAGGAAGAAATCACTGTGGGAAGAAAAGAGATCCTGGGCCTCAAAACAACCTTGTGTTTGTGATGCAAAAGAAGGGGTTCCTTACAGCTCGAGGCTGCCAACTCAGTAACTTGCCTTGCAGAAGCTATGACAATGAGAAAGGCAACCTTACAAGTTAGCATAGACAGGAGAATATTCAACTAATGGTCTTTGAAGCTCTGACGGAACCAAGTTGAGACCCCGCTGAATCACTGGGGAACACACAGGAGGAACAGTGTGGGTAATACCCTGTATGAAGGCCTTCACAAAGGAGTGGGAGGCAACCGGTCTCTGAAACAGAACCACCAAAGCTGAGATTTAACCCTTCATGGAACCCAAGGCCAAACATTGCTCCAGAGCAGGCTGGAGAAAAGACAGGAGTTGTCCCATGGAGAACTTCCTGAGATTCAATTTTCTTGTCTCACACCAAGAGAATATAAGGTAGACTACGTGAGAAGTCAATTTCTGAGCTTTCAAGAGCATAGAGAGGACCAAATCTGATATGGCCATGTACCTCGGGACCTGGGTTTAAACAGTCAAGCAGTTAAAGCTAACAACCTTAAAAAGAGGGTGCCAAACTGGCCTATGGGACAGAAGATCCAGACAGTCGGAGAGAACCCATGAAAAGTCTGCCATGAATATGATGGGTCTGATTATCACATCCTCCTTGGCCAGCGGGAAGCTGTGGGAATCACCAAAATGTGCTCATCTTGATCCTGCGTAAGACATAAATCAGGTTGAACTGATCTTACTGAGTCACCAGAGCATCCACTGTGAAGGCTAGAGAATCCCTAGATCTAAAGGCAAACCTGCTGAGTTTTTGTTGTACCTTGGAGCCAGGAGGTCCAAGTCTGGGTCCCCCACCTGTGACAAAGTTCTTGGAACACCTCAAGAAGAAGAGGCCATGCATCAGAGTCCAGACACTGACAAATGAAGAAGTTCATCTGCCAGTTTTTCACACCTTGGATGTCCATGGCCACATGGCGGTCAGGGCTGGAAGTAAAATTCTGCCAAAGCCAAAATCAGATCCAAATCAGATCAGAGCCAAAATCAGATCTACTTCTCTTTAACCCACGAAAGTTCTGGTGTCCCGCTGATGGCATTTTCTGACTGAATCCTGTTTCGATTGCCTCACAGATGAGGGGTCCAGCATTGAAGGGATAACCAAATCACCCCAAGTTCCAGAATATTGTTTGGCAGACAAACTTTTTCTGGTGACCATGTCACTTGTACTGAGAGGATTTCTCAGCCTATGATCAGTCATGGTATAGGTGTAGGTGAACTCCCCTAGGGATGCTCACAATAACACTGAAAAGCAGGAAGGGTTAATACCACCTTTTACTATCACTGAAGGCAGAAGGTAGCCCAGAATAAAATGCCCCACAGAATTGTGTTGCAGGTGAGAAGAAGGCAGGAAATGCTGAGCCAGGTTTCCGCACAGGTCTGAAATTAAAACACGCTTGCTCTTGGGCAAAATCTTATACTTTTTACTTCCGACATCAAGGTGGTCTATGAATGCAACTTTAGTTGTGTAGATGTGACAAATATCTGCACATTTAGAATAAAAATTGCTATATTTGTTTGAATATGGCCTTGTGGCCATAATGTGTTTTTGTTCCACACATAAATCAATCAGGAAAAAAATGCAATATGGCCACTCAGTGGTGCTGATGCCATAGGAACTATATATATTAGAGAAAATACAGCAATTTCCATTCTAAATGTGTTCATCACATTGCATACTAATGTGTTATACATAGACCCTCTAATGTATATCGGTATCTCAGATCAGTTAACATTAGTTTGATATCAGTTTATGCTTTGCTTTTATTCCTGCATACATTTCAATGTGAATGCATAGTGAATACATGGTATGTGACACATGCGGCTCACTAATGGTGAAAAACTACAGCCTCAGTAAAGATGAAATGATAATGACGTCACCACCCACCTGATGCGTATAGCCCAATCGGCTTTCTCAAAGGCAACGAGCAATTATCTCTCTAGCTCTGAGCCCTAGGTGGGGACCTCTGTTCATTTTAAAATACACAGGACCAGTGGGTCGGACCCAACAAAGCCTGTCAAAATGAGCTCTCTAGCTCCGAGCTCCCTGGGTGTGGAACCCCGTTCCTTTTATAATGCACAGAACCAGTGGGTCGTACCCAACAAAACCCTCCAAAACCCACCAAAATGAAAACCCCAAAAAAATATTTTTCCGAGCAGCCACCACAAAGAGTGCAATCACCACACTAATAAAAAGCATATATCTAGAATGATAAGTGAAGCACTCTGTCATGAAATACTCTCCCTAAATTATACATGATCACTATGATTAAATCCTCTCCCTAAAACCACTATTTTATTTAAAAAATTGTAAAAATACCCACACGGCAGAAAGAGTAAAAGGGATTTTCATTATGCAAAAAAACCTCAGCAAAAATGCATCCTAGCTCCACCCTATGTAATGATGTTACTGCCCACTTGACACATATCGCCCAATTGGCTTTCCCAAAGGCTGAGAAATGCATCTCTCAAGCTCCAAGCTCCCTGGGTGTGGACCCACGTTGCTTTTATAATATACAGAACCAGTGGGTCGAACCCAACAAAGCGTGCCAAAATGAAAACCTAAAAACACAGACCCACTGGTTCTGTGTATTTTAAAAGGAACAGGGTCCACACTGAGCTCAGCCTTTGAGAAAGCCGATTGGGCAATATGCGTCCGCTGAGTGGTGATGTCATTATGTAGGGTGGACCTAGGATGCCATCTTGCTGAGGTTTTTTTGTATAGTGAAGAAGTCCTTTTTAACCTTTCTGCCATGTGAGTGTTTTTTTTGCAAATGTTTTAATAAAATAGTGGTTTGCGATCTGCGCTATCTTGCCTTTTCTTTTCTATGACATCTATATTGGAGATACTGATGGCCATTATGAAGAGTGGTCATGGATGAAAGTTGTGATACATCTTTATACTACAATGGCCAGTTTGACCTCCTGTTCTTAGTGGTGTCCATCAAACCAGGTGAGAGGACACCCAGAGAGGAGCTTTGGTGGTAGGCAAATCAGTGCTATTTCCATTGGAGGACAAAGTGTGAATTCCTTATGCACATGGAAGAAATTTGTTGCACTTTATGAAGATTGTTGTCACATGAAGATTGGATGGTGTACGGGACCGTATGATTGCTTTGGACAATTTGCTCATTTTTTCTTTGGGATTTATATTTTAAGGACTATATCTGCTATATTATACTGATTCACGTTGTTTATTTGCTTTCTGATGTCTTTTCTATATTAAACATATAAGATACATATTGGGGGTTATTTACGAAAGGCAAATCCACTTTGCACTGCAAGTGCACTTGGAAGTGCAGTCGCTCTAAATCTAAGGGGTAGATCTGAAATGAGGGGAAGCTCTGATGATTTTATCATCTAATCATGTGCAAGCTAAAATGCTGTTTTTTATTTTCCTTGCATGTCCCCCTCGTATCTACAGTGACTGCACTTCCAAGTGCACTTGCAGTGCAAAGTGGATTGTCCTTTAGTAAATAACCCCCTGTGTTTTGTTTAGATTATATAATTTAGGGAGATTAGGGAGAATTTATGATTTAATTACAGAGCACTTCACTTCTCATTCTAGACATATAAAAATTGTGATATACTCTAACATTAGTGGTCAGTATAGACATAACTCCTTACAATGGTGGCATTGGGATATTACCCCCCGATATTGGTCGTCAGTTTAGGTGGAAAACCAATTTGCCACTTCTCAAGTAACCCCTGGCAATCTCAGGAGGAACCCTGGGGCTCCATAGAACCCTGGTTGAGAAAGGCTGTTATTGCATTTGTTATTTGAAGAGCTTATATAAAGAAAAAGTAGCATAGGTTTTACCAGACATTTTGTTGCATGATAGTTCTTCGTTATTAGTGATGGGCTCGGCATCTCACCTGTATGGGATACATAGGAAGCTGTCACCTGTAGGGGCCAATCATCTGTAGCCAGGGCATACCCTACCCCACAGCCCCGTGTATACAAACCCCAGCCACAGATGATTGGGCCATTCAGATAACCACTTCCTGGTGGGCTCTAACATGTGGGTTTGGATCCTAGTCTGAACACGCCTGAACTCATCACTGATCATGATTCACATAACTGGGTGCATGGTAGGGATGTGTCCCTTCCCTACCTATTTTGTGCTAAAGGTGTCCTTCTTTCTTATCTCAGAATGTTGGGAAGTAAGTAAACATGTCAAAGTTTAAAGTTAGTTGGCATTATTAATTATGTGAAGGAAATGGTTATGTAACTGTTCAGTGTCCCTTGATCTATGTGGGTCAAGTCCTTCTCATGGCTCTGGCCCTCGTGACTGTTTGCAGACCTCTCTCTCACACACATACACTTATACTCTCTCTCCGAACAAGAGCTGCTTATGTTTCCATATAAAGCAGATGTGAAGCTTAGTGGCAGCAGACTCGGAATTTCATGACAATGTCATATCTAATCTCAGGCAAAGGTATCCAATTTGCATGTAAGGTCAATGATGCAGCAAGAAAAAAATCTATGCCGTGTTTCCCTTATTGACAGCACTGACAGTCAGCAGTCTATCACATTCAGTGATCAACATCTACAGATTTCCCCTAATTACATTTATCTAAAAAATAATCTATTGTCCAGCTTTGATAGCTACTGTTCAGCTGGTATGCCACAGTGTGAAACGCCCATATTGTTGTATTGTATATGACAGTTTTTATTTTTGATATCCATCTTTACTAAACACTATACTATTAGACTATTTACTACACATCTTTACTATAAAATGAGCAGTTAAAATTTTGATTTTAGACTACTTGCCTATGCAATGTTTTTGGCTTATTCAGCAATGTAAAGAATTAACTGCAATATCCATTAGCAACCATTTAGAAATAATCACTGAATCCCTACAATTGACTAAAATCTGATTGGTTGCTGTACCTTACTGTACTTCTCACAGTAGCAGTACTCCTTGCATGAAATAAAACCAATTTGTATATTTTTTGGTTTCAGCTAAGGCTCCATTTACACTTGTAGGACTCCACAATTGCTGACTTTGGAGTGCAAATTTGGTGCAACTTTGGATGGGTGACTTTGGCTTTGACCAGTGATAATGGATAATGGACAACTGTTGCACAACTGTTGCATTGTATAACATTCAGGTATGACTTTCATGCAACTTTTGAGGGTCAACATTGAAGTCTATGGCCCTCAAGTTGCATGAAAATCATACCAAAGTAGGGCATGAACTACTTTGAAGTTGCTGTAACTTTATGTCGCACATATACACTCACTGGCCACTTTATTAGGTACACCTTGCTAGTACCAGGTTGGACCCCCTTTTGCCTTCAGAACTGCCTTAAATCTTCATGGCATAAATTCAACAAGGTGTTGGAAACATTCCTCAGAGATTTTGGTCCATAGTGACATTATAGCATCACGCAATTGCTGCAGATTTGTCAGCTGCACATCCTTGATGCAAATCTCCAGTTCCACCACATCCCAAAGGTGTTCTAATGGATTGAGATCTGGTGACTGTGGAGGCCATTGGAGTACAGTAAACTCATTGTCATGTTCAGGAAACCAGTGGTGAGATGGTTTGAGCTTTGTGACATGGTGTATTATCCTGCTGGAAGTAGCCATCAGAAGATGGATAAACTGTAGTTATAAAGGGAAGGACATGGTCAGCAACAATACTCAGGTAGGCTGTGGCATTTAAATGATGCTCAATTGGTACTAAGGGGCCCAAAGTGTGGCAAAAAAAACAACAACCCCAAAACACAACACTACGCCACCACCAGCCGGAACTGTTTATACAAGGCAGGATGTTGTTTACGCCAAATTCTGACCCTACCATCTGAATGTTGCTACTGAAATTGAGACTCATCAGACCAGGCAACATTTTTCTAATCATCTATTGCCCAACTTTGGTGAGCCTGTGTGAATTGTAGCCTTGGTTTCCTGTTCTTAGGTGACAGGAGTGGCACGGTTCAGGGTTCGGTGTGTTGTGCGTTCAGAGATGGTATTCTGCATACCTTGGTTGTAAGGAGTATTTTTTTGAGTTCCTGTTGCCTTTCTATCATCTCAAACTCAAGTCTGCCCTTTCTTCTCTGACCTCTGACATCAACAAGGAATTTTTGTCCACACAACTATATTTATTTATTTATTTTTAAGCACCCTGTAATTAAGACAGCTGCCATTTTAACAATAAAATGTTGTTTTTAATGTAAATACTTTTTCAATGTTTGTTGTAGCTCATCGCTGTTGATCTCGTGCACCAGTTAAGGAGAAGTACAGCCAAAGCTCTTTTGGCTCTACTTCTCCTGTGGTTCACAGGAGTGAAGTCCGTTCTGCACTCCTGTGACCCATTTTCAGCAGACAGAAGCCCGCTGTCGGCTGATGTCACAGAGGCGGACCAGGCTGGGGTAGGATTGCGACCATGCTACATCTACCTAGATGGTATATAAAAAAAAACAAAAAACTTCTCTTTTAACTACATGGCACTCCAGCAAATGTTGCATGTCATCTCTCAGGGCAAGTTTTCTGAAGCTAAAAGCAGTAGATCATGCTTGTATAATGTGCTTTGGCACAGCTGCTTGAAGCAGCAAAGGATTTGGCAGACAACATTGTTACCCTATAACAGGAAATGCCTAAAAAACGTACCACCATGGCAGGATTATCGGATCTGATTTTCATAAAAGCTGGTGATATGTAACATGTTGCTAACACCTCAATCCTCACCCCCCTGTAACAGGTGGGGGTTCCTCTCTACTCAGCCGCTGTCACAGTTAAAATCAGCTCAGGAATCTGTGAATGAAAAAACTACAAGTATTGTCTGCCACTGTGGCAGATGGACTTGTAGTTCTCAATGTGCTGATCAGCATACTTGTAGTCCATTGACACTTCCTGCAGCTTAATAACTGAAAGCCCATGCAGAAGTATAGGCAGGGAGCAGCAGCCTGACATTGCAACCCACCGATCCCAAGCAGTATACTTTGCAGGCACTTCTGTGCAAAAATAATAAATGCACATTTTTTTACCTACAGTTTATTTATTTTTTTCCTAAATGAGAACTTTCTACAGAAAAACACAGCTCTGTTCTATAGTGTGAACCTGCCCGCCCTCTGAGAGACTACCTCAGCTTTGCGTTACCTTCACACTGTGCATGTTCGTTGGAATAGTGTACTATGTAATTATAGTCCACTCTCTCTGGGTCCACACACCTACAACAGAAGGCAAAGCATGGCAACAGGAGTCTTTTTCTTTTACGTGTTGCTTTTAGGTGTGTGGACAGGGTGGGAAATCTGTGTTTTTCAGCCTCAGTCTACCTCGTCAACATGATACAAGAACATATACTGGTTACAACTTTTACTGGTATAAAGTCTCTGTTGTGGTTTGAAAAATCACCAGGAAATGGTTTTAGAGGTGTTATCTGCACACTTTCTCCTTGAAATCTTGTAGTTTAGTCTGTAAAAACCATCAGTGATAATTCCAGTACATGTGCATATCACCTACCACACCTCATATATGCCCTCCGAAAGAGAATGGAAGAGAGGCATCATCAGAAAGAGAGGAAGGACAGCAGTAACAAGTCAGGATAGGTAGGGATAGCTTGCATCAATTGCAAGGTAAAAAAAATAATGATGAACTTAACCAGAGGTCTCCAAACCTTTTAAACAAAGGACCAGTTTACTGTCCTTCAGACTTTAGGGGGGCCAGACTAGAGCCAGTAGGAGTAAAAATTGTCCTGGTGTCCAGTGGAGGTAAACAATGCGCCACCTTTGGTGTCAATGGGAGGAATACAGTGTCAGTGGGAGGAAGAGTGGCCCATCATTGGTGTCAGTGGGAGGAATAGTGCCTTATCATTGGTGTCAGTGGGAGGAAGGGTGGCCCATCATTGGTATCAATGGGAGGAATAGTGGCCCATCATTGGTGTTAATGGGAGGAATTGTGCCCCATAATCGTAATGCTAGTGCCTATTCTTTGGTAGAAGCAGGAAGCGGCCGATCACCCCCGTAACCAGCGTGGAACGCAAGGTGGCGCCGGGCTGGACGTGATGTCACACGTTTGGCGTGTTGGACGTGCTGAAATGGATTGGGCGATAATGCGTTTCGAAACAGCAGCTTCTTTTTTGGACCAGGGGAGAAGGCCTTTTCTTTCTCTGCTGCAGTTTTACTTTCACTCACAAGCTGCCACAACCCCCCCCCCCCACCACCACCACCACCACCACAACCACCACGACGACCATGTGACTGGACAGTGAAAGTTGAAGCTGCACAACAATTCACTCATCTGTCTCTTTTCTCTTGTTAGCATGTTCCTTGCACTGCACCAAAACTCATTAGCTCATTGTGTTGCTTCTCCTTCCCCCTCCCTAAGCTCTGCTGTACAGTAGATTGTAAGATGTATGGTAAAACCACAACAAATTCAGGTAGTTATACTGCTTTGTAATAAAAAATACATTTAATTATATAATAGTTATTATCGTGCTATGTTAACAATTTAATGACCGCAAAACAGGGAATAAAATCCATCACTTCCCTTAGTAAAAGCATCACACACAGTACACACAAACACTGGCTAGGCACACATTTAACTCTTTGATGGCCTAGATTTTTAACCACTTCCCAGCCAGTATCATTAGCACAGTGACAGTGCATATTTTTAGCAGTGATTACTGTATTAGTGTCACTGGTTCCCACAAAAAGTCAAAACTGTCAGTTAGTGTCCGACTGTCCATCTCAATATCGCAGTTGCAATAAGTCGCTGATCGCTGCAATTACTAGTATACAAAAAATAAATAAAAATTCCAACATGTATGCCATTTGTAGTTGCTATACCTTTTGCACAAACCAATCAATACGCTTATTGTGATACCAAAAACATGTAGCAGAATACATATTGGCCTAAATTTAAGAAGAAATTTGATTTATTTAATTATTTTTTTGGATATGTTTCATAGCAGAAAGTAAAAAATATTGTTTTTGTTTTTTTTCCCCAAAACTGGTGGTCTGAAAATCATTGGTTTGGCAGAAATTGTCCGACCTTCCGCCCATGTGTACAGTTGTTGAATGGGCATGCTGGAAAACCAGCATCCGAACAGCATCCAATCAGTCCTGGCAGCCAATGGCTGTGAGAGCTGATCAGTGTGTTCTGGCAAAGGGGGGGGGGGCGGGCAGAGCACTAACAAAAATAAAGAGATTGACCCCTTGAACACCTTACCGACCAGCCGCTGCCGTTATACAGCGGCAGGTTGGCTCCCCTGCGTGAATCGCCGTAGCTGTGCAGCGGCCACATTAAGGGCTATAGGGGGTGTGCGCGCACGCACAGCGTGAAGCTGGAGCCGATAAACGTGGCTGGCAGCCACGATGTTCGCCAGTGACCCGCGATCACTCCTGAGAGTCAGAACGGGGATCTGTCAATGTAAACAGACAGATCCTCGTACTGTCAGGGAAGTAGAGAGATATGCTGTTTCTAGTGATCAGGAACAGCGATCTCTCTCTACTCCCAGGCAGTCCCCTCCCCCCACAGTTAAAAAGCACCTCCCTAGGGAACACTTAACCCCTTGATTGCCCCCTAGTGTTAACCCCCTCCTTGTCAGTGACATTTATGCAGTAATCAGTGGCTATTTTTAGCTCTGATCGCTGTATAAATGCCACTGGTCCCAAAAAATTTCCAAAATGTCCAATCTGTCCGCCGCAGTGTCACAATCCCACTAAAAGTCGCTGATCACCGCCATTACTAGTAAAAAATAAAATTAATAATAAAAATGAAATAAATATATCCCCTATTATGAAGACGCTATAACTTTTGCGCAAAGCAATCAATTACACTTTTGCGATTTTGTTTACCAAAAATATGTAGAAGAATACATATTGGCCTAAACTGATGAAGAAATTAGTTTTTTTTTAATTTTTTGGGGGATTTTTATTATAGCAAAAGGTAAAAAATATTGTGTTTTTTCAAAGATGTTGCTCTTTTTTTGTTTATAGCGAAAAAAATTAAAACCACAGAGGTGATCAAATACCACCAAAAGAAAGCTCTATTTGTGGAAAGAAAAAAGGCCGTCAATTTTGTTTGGGTACAGTGTTACACAACCGCGCAATTATCAGTTAAAGCGACACAGTGCTGTATCGCAAAAAATGGCCTGGTCAGGAAGTGGGTAAATCCTTCCGGGGCTGAAGTGGTTAATGAGAACATGAGGTCTCTTATCTTTCCAGAGAGAAAGATGGCTGAGATTGAAGTTCATTTACAGCCTTATGATCCAAGCTTCTTTATTTTCATGTCTCCTGATGGACCTCATGTCTTGCTGGTCTTTGAAGAATGCTGTTCTGGGTACTTTGGTAAAATGTTCCTTAAGGTAAAAGGTTATCTAGGTTCCTTGTTGGTTATGCAAGTTTTGCTGTGTGCACAAATCAATCTCGGTGTCCTCAAATGCCCACCCCATCCAGTGGCGTGCAGACAGACTATGTGTACATACAACACCGCATAGCCCAATACTCAAAATCCTTTAGTCCCCGAAGCAGGACTAGTTTACTTTGCGTTGCACGCGACTACATAGCTTTCCCAAGCTTGTATATCCCAAACCTGTTGCTGGAAACAACACAATACAGTTGCAGAGTCAACAGTTCTAATAATTATGCGAAAGCCATTTCACATTCTCAAAAGGCACAATGACAAAAGTTACACGAAAGCAGCTACACTAGGAACAATTCCTGAACAAATATCCACATCAAGGATACCGACTGTGTTTTCAGGATGATTTTTTGCCTTAGATCTCAGTTAAAGAAGAGCTTTCTTAACATAAATGTGAATATCATTTCTAATAGCATATGTTTTTAGATTTCTGTAAATAAATGTGTCTGTGAACATGAATAAATAATATCCTAAACTTTAAGACAGACAGAACTACCGGTAATTGTTGTCTGTGATTTGAGGGCAGGCAGGCAGGTGACAATTTAGGCTGGCCATAAATTTAATTTAAAAAAAATGTAATTTTATAAAGGCTCATTAGATTTTCTAATGGTCACTGGAGTCAAATGTCTATTTTTGATCATAGTGATGAGAAATTGTGAAGGAGTAGGATAGAAATTTTTTTCTTGTTGCTTATCTAAATAAACTAACAAAACAAAACTCATGAATGTGATTTCTGTTTGAGAAAAATCATACATACCGTCATAGGTGTGCGCAGCCTAATGCATTAGGGTGTGCACCCTTAAGCTCAAACACACATGCATGTGTATGTATCTACATATATATGACCCCGGCACATTGATCTCTCTGCTGGCACAGTGAAAGAGAAAAGGATAAACACTTCTCTTATGGCAGAGCCGGTAAGAGGGAGATCTTTCCCATGTTCCTGTTGCGACACAGAACGATAACACTAATGCGCATGGGGGATTAGGGTGTGCCTGGGCACACCCGGCACACCCTGTGCGCACGCCTATGCATACCGTATATACTCGAGTATAAGCCGCATTTTTCAGCACACTTTTTTGTGCTGAAAGTGCCCCCCTCGGCTTATACTCGAGTCAAGCACTTTTCTGGTGCAAAGAATAACATTTTCCAAACCGAATTTGGGACCCCATATCTCTGGACCACTTGGTGCTAGGAACCCCAAATTTGGTGTGCAAACCCAGGGGAATTAGCACTACAACACACCCAAAGCCACTTGGGATTCCTATCACCAAGTGGCCCCAAGATATGGGGCCCCAAATTCGGTTCAGTAAAATGTCATTCTCTGCTGCAGAAAAGTGCTTGACATTTTCCGAACCAGATTTGGGGCCCCGTTTCTCGGGGCCACTTGATGCTAGGAACCCTTAGCTTTGGATATGTTGTAGTGCTAGTTCCACTGGGTTTGCACATCAAATTTGGGGTTCCTAGCACCACGTGGCTCCGCGATACGGGGCCCCAAGGTCGGTCAACTGTGTCCATCTGCAGCAATATAATTTCGGGACCCTTTGGGTCCAGAGACCCCAAATTTTGGCTGCAGCTGGGGGGCATCTAGGAACCCTTAACTACCTTGTTTGAAGTTTGAGGGACCTATGGCTGCAATGGGCACAGTGAGGCATGCAAATGTGCACATCGAGGCTGCAAATGGGCATTGTTGACCCTCTTTTCCACTTACAGTAGCTGCGCATTTCTCACCCTAGGCTTATACTCGAGTCAATAGGTTTTCCCAGTTTTTTTGGTAAAATTAGGTGCCTCGGCTTATATTCGGGTCGACTTATTCTCAAATATATACGGTATATTATGTGTAGCACCCTGATGTTTAGGTAGGGTTGCTATTAAATGTATTTGCCAAGTGATAGTTGCCTTGGCCAATTGATAGGAGTTGCTGCACTTCTCTCTACATGGCCAGGTATCTGGTGGCATTAGACAAGACAAAGGCATTGCAAGGACAGATTAGGAATGAATGGGGTTTCTCAGCCAATGGGAAGGGATTTTCTTGGGTCCCTTGGCCTGCTGGGAGAGCCTATTTATTTGGGTGAAGTCAGGTGATCAGGGTTCTGTGCCATCTGGATGGCTGTCTGGGTGGACCTGTGTCGTATTACCCCTAAGGCCTATCCTGAGGACATCTGAGAGCCTATCCAGAAGTAGTACAGTGTTGGGACTGCGGATATGTAGTCCAACCAGAAGTTACGGTTCCAACGCCGGGGAACCTGTCATGGTCGGAGGTAGAGGGGAAGCTGTCGCCACAAAGGCACCATCCATCTTGCTACCGGAGACCACAGTAAGTGAACTGAGGCTAGTACCAGAGCAGACTTCTCGCCAACCCGGAATGGTGAAGAAGTGGGAAAGCATCAGCAAGTGTCAAGTCAGGTACCCTGCGGGAAAGCAGTGGTGATGCTTGTGGAGTGCCAAGCCAGGGACCTAACATGTCAGCAGGGGTGAAGCTTGAGGAGTATCTGTGAGTGCCAAGCCAGGGACCCAGCAGTGAAGCAGGGGTGACACTTGAGGAAGATACTGAGTGCTACAGTGAAAGAGCTCAGGGGATCCATTGGCTAGTGGATCTGAAGTCTAGTGAGAGAGACTGGGAGCTTGTTGAGTGGGGACCCATAGTGAGTGAGCGTGGGGTAAAGAGAACTGTTCTTTTTGCAGAAGTTGAATACCTTTACCGTTAGTAACAGCTACAAGATTGTTGCCATAGGAGACAGCGGTCCTACCTATACAGAAGTGGTGCCCGGTTGGAGGCCTTCACCTGTATAGCTGTCTACCTATAGAAGTCTCTGAGTCTGCCAAGTAACATTGCATATACCTAAGGGAGTCCTGGCCCTAACCCTCTCCCCCACAGTTCTGTTTAAGAGACATGAAAATCTCTTTGCATTCAAAAAGTGTATGGCGCCCACCTGTTCATCTTGCATTACACCCACCATGCCTTGTAACCCACCCTACACTGAAGGATCTCAGCGGTCCTTAACTTTGGAGGTTACCATTGGGCTTCAGGGGCCCCCGGGACTTTGCTACATATGCATGTGCTAGGCACAGAAGAAACTACAAATAATTGACTCAATTATTACCAGATTTAATGCTCTGCCGAACGATTTTTCAGAATTTTGAGTGAAAGTATAAACTAAATTCTACTGGTGTATGGCCTGCTTTAGACATGGATATCATTAGTAGGGATGAGCCGAACACCCCCCAGTTCTGTTCGCACCAGAACTTGCGAACAGACAAAAAATTTGTGCAAACATGCGAACACCATTAAAGTCTATGAAACATGAATGTGAAAAATCAAAAGTGCTCATTTTAAAGGCTTATATGCATGTAATTGCCATAAAAAGTGTTTGGGGACCCGGGTACTGCCCCAGGGAACATGTATCAGGGCAAAAAAAAGTTTTTAAAAGGGCCGTTTTTTCAGGAGCAGTGAATTTAAGAATGCTTAAAGTGAAACAATAAAAATGAAATATTCCTTTAAATATCGTGCCTGGGGGGGGGGGGGGGGCTCCCTAGTCTGCCTGTAAAGTAGCACATTTTCCCCATATTTAGAAAAGTACTGCAGCTAAATGACATTTCTAAAGGAAAAAATGCCATTTAAAATTGCTCACGGATGTAATGTATTGCCAGATCCCGGCAATATAAATCATGTAAAAAAACAGCATGCCAACCCCCCCCCCCCAGTCCATACCAGGCCCTTCGGTCTGGTATAGATGATATCAAGGTAAACTCCACGCCAATTTTTTTTTTTAAATGGTGTGGGGGTCACCCCCCAAAATCCATACCAGACCCAAAGGGCCTGGTATGGACAAGGAGAACCCATGCCGTTTTTTTCTTAATTCTGTCATAGGGCTACCCTTAACCACTTCAATACACTATATTATATATTGTACACTGCACTATATACCCTGCACTGTATTATATATACTACACTTAGGGCACTATATACTCTGAACCACAGTATATATACTACACGGACTGCACTATATACTCTGCTGAAAAATTGGGCCATAGGTGTTGGTGGTGCCAGAACACTGTAACCCCTCACAGTTACTCTTGGACGCAGGAACGGTCCCTGCTGTTAAATATTATTTCAAAAATTGTACTTACATGGTACTGTTAAACAGGGGCAGAAACATTGGGTCTTAGGTGTAGGTGGTGCCAGAACACTGTACCCCTCACAGTTACTATTGTTGGGTGCAGGAATGGTCCCTGCTGTTAAATATTATTTCAGAGGCTGCTTGCCGTATTTTAGTGGCCTTTGGACGTCTGCCTCTCCTTGGAGGCCTTCCGGACATGATGGGTATTTTTTTTTTTTAACACCGCACTACACTGTATTATATACTGTGTACACCGCCTGCACTGTATTATCTACTATACACCACTGAATGCACTGTATATATAGACTAATGCTGAATGCAGAGCATATATATATATATATATATATATATATATACATATATATATACTAGTCTGACTGTATATATATGTATATATATATTTTTATATATATATATCTATATATATATATATATATATACACATAACAAATACACTGCCCGTACTGACTGAATATAGAGTTTACACTGTATATATAGGCTACGCTGAATGCAGATTATATATATATATATATATATATATATATATATATATATATATATATATTACGCTGACTGTATATATATATATATATATATATACATATATATCAAATACACTGCCACTAACTAACCTGCCTGCCTAATCTAGCTCAATCTCTCTATCTCCATCCACTAAAACACACTATACGGGCGCTGTGTAAGCAGCCTTATATAGTGTGGGGCGTGGGGCCCCCTGAGCCATGATTGGCCAAAGGCATTATGGCTCTCGCTGAGGAGCGTGCTGTGGTTGGCCAAAGCATGCAGGTCAGGTGTATGCTTTGCCAATCATCATACAGCAAGGCACTGCGGTCTTGCAGTGCATTATTTGGCGCTCTAATTTGCTGTGAACGTCCCATAAAATTCGCTGTTCGGTGAACGAGCGAACACCCGATGTCCGAGTTACCGAGTTCCACTTGAACTCAAAGCTCATCCCTAATCATAAGCCATCAGTAGGAGGCACGTTGTGTGTTTGCAACCACTAAGATATGAAGCAGGGGAAGAACATTTTCTGTTGGTTCAGAGAAGCTGGGTTTTACATTGTCCTTGGCTCAGATGTACATGATGAAAGGAAGGACAGGTTTCATACAGCTTAATATTTAATATTTAATTTTATAATTATTTCATAACTTCCAGAGATAAAGGAATCCCATAAACCATACATTTTTATCTTTTCCCAGAAGGGGTGTATTTTTATGAAACATGTTATATGGTCAGTTTAGCTACAGGCCACATTCGTTATTAAGGGTAGTAAATATTGGGTTCATTGGTAAAGCAAGCCCCAGTGATGATGCATAATGATCAGTAGCCAGGGGCGTAACTACCACCATAGCGACCCATGCGGGTGCTATGGGGCCCGCAGCCGAGTGGGGCCCAGTGAGGATAAGAGCACCGCCGGCACAGTCTCCCAGCCAGGGGAAGAGAGAGGAGAGAAAGAGGCGAGCTGTCCGTATCAGCAGAGAGCTGAATTGCCCGATGTCAGAGCTTTCATTAGAACTTCCAGTGTTCCCGAGGCTCACGTCACATAGCTCCACCTTTTGGCCCGGTGCCTTTGATAGACAGAATGCCGATCCAATGCGGGACATGTGACGTCATCAAAGGCGTCAGGCCAAGAGGTGGAGCTATGTGACGATGAGCCCCGGGAAGACAGGAAATTCAAATGAAAGCTATTACAGCGGGCAATCCCGCTCTCTGCTGATCCGGGTGGCTTGCCTCTTCCTCTGCATAGGTGGGGCTGTATGGGGCACAGGCAGACCAGGCTGTATTGGGCACAGGTCACGCTGTATGGGGCACAGGTCACGCTGTATTGGGCACAGGTCACGCTGTATTGGGCACAGGTCATGCTGTATTGGGCACAGGTCATGCTGCATTGACACTAGGGCAGCTGTGGGGGGGGCTGTTTGCAGGGGGCCCCCATACAACATTTTGCTATGGGGCCCTGCTATTTCTAGTTACGCCCCTGTCAGTAGCTCATAGCAGCTAATCACATTCCATTTTCTTGAAGTTTGTTACTAAGAAATGATTCTGTTTGGTTGACAGAGGTAAATAAAAATTTCAGATTGCTCTAGCCCTTATTGATTTCTAGTGGACTCCAGCAAAGATATGTCCCTACCAAATTATTCACTCCTGTCTGTTCACTTGCATTTCAACATCATGACTGCAATATCTGTAATAGAAAGGTAAAGCTGAAAGTAAGAAGGATGGAGCTGATGGTCACGGTCAGAGAGAGGGATCTTGCTGTGGATCTTAAATGATATCAGTCTCCAGCTGGTGATTCCATCCCTTCAAGGAAACCTGTCATAACACAAATGTGTGAGCTGCCCATTGGTGAGCTCCTGTGTCAGGTAAGTGACACATAATGGGCTACTATGCAATGTATAGTAGCCCATTATGCTTTACCTTTCCAGGGAAACAAAGAGGAAGTAAACCCATCAGGGTTTACTTCCTCTTTAAAATATTAGTCACCTGCCTCGCTCACTTACTTGCTATGGCATGCCGCCAGTGAAATAATAACTCCTAAACAAAGATAAAGGATCAGTATGAGACCCAGTAGCATTTCCAGAAAGAGGTCAGAAGTAGCAGCCTATGTGTTTCTTTCATGAAACGCTTTCTAAAATAAACGAGTCACCATTCATTGATGCAGTGAACTGTATATTGCCTACAATTTTTCATTATAGTTAGAGATTTGGTCAACAATCTTAATTTTTGATGAAATGGAAAGTGCAGAAACTCATGTTCATAAAAACAGCAGTAGTCCTTCAACAAATACTTATTAAACACAATTTTAAAAAAAAGTAGGCATTTGTTTTCGCTTCCACTGTGCAGAACTAAGGTGTACAAAAAAAAGCCCTTTGACCAGCTCCAAGTCCACTACAGCTTTTAACACGGGCCCCTGCTGCACCGTCACTGCTAGCATTAGATCACTATGAAGATAAAAAGCCAGCTACAGTACACCCTCGGGATTGGAAATTGTTTCTGAACCCTATTACATGGCACTCCCTGCAGATTTGGAATAGTATCAAGTATTCAGGAGGTCTGCTCTCCCCACACCTTCCATTATTGAGCTTCATTCACAAGCACTCCTTACCCCCCAGCCTTTGAAGCCCCTGAAGTCTTTAGGCATTGGTAAAATTCCAAAGTGATTCGCTTTCACTCCTTGTTGACTCCTAGAGGATTCAAAGCATTTACAGACCTACAGAGGTCTCTTTGCTTAAGACTGGTACACACAGGCTGAATAATAGCCAGTATAACAGAAAACATCTGAAATTTGACTTGTGTGTACAGCAGCCTGTTCAACAGAATCTGGATGAACGTCCGGTTTCTGTAGAGCAGGCATGCCAGAAAAAACATCTTCCGAATGGCATCTGGTCAGCACTCGCAGTGAGCACTGACTGGTGTGTTCCGGCGGGGGGCCAGTCCCCCTGTCAGAACACAATAGCTAAACAAGGAGATCACTGTACTAACATGGTACAGTTAGTACAGAGACCCCCTCGCAGGCTCCCCAGCTCATTGTGTGTTCCAGGCATAACTCTCCACTGAACTATTCTGATATTTGAAGCTCAAACACTACATGCCGTCAACTGTGTGCCTTGAGGGGAGACCCCTTAACATTGACTCCCTTTGAGTCTAAGTGCAAAAATGATCCACATTCAGCAGGGCTAATCTCTTTACTATATGGAACCCTAACCTTTAAACAGCAGGTGGAGCGCTTAAGCTATGTTGGCAAATGGGAACGCGACCTACAATTAAATGTTGCCCCTGACCACTGGAACCAAATCTGTGCCACTAGTTTTCCTCTTGTAATTCTGCGGCAGTGGAGGTAATTACAAAGTACTAATCTAGTGGAACATGGTCCCCACTAGGCTATCCCACATCAATCCCGACACTTCCATGCACTGCTATCAAGGCTGTTCAGAAGCAGGCACTTTTATTCATATCTGGTGGACCTGATCAATATTGCAGTGTTTGTGGCGCCACATACACTGAGCACACTTTTTTCTCAAGACGTGACAGTACATCCACTGGGCGCCACCCTCAACTGAGGGCTTATCTAAACTCCAATTCATTCTAATGATGCATATCCTTATAGCCACTAAGCAGGTGATTGTGAAAGCATGACTCCCAAGGCACCTGTCAGTCTCAGAGGTAAAATCACGTATACATTAGATGCGATTTAATGAAAAACTTACTGCTCCACAGCAAAGTGTCTAAATTTCAGTGTGGGAACTGTGGGTTTCCACTTACCTTCCGCACAACTTTGAGTGCTGATTGTTAGACCTTTAATGATAACGGTTGCAGTGCACCCGGATCTAAGAAAGTCAATAGCCAGCCCCCCCAGCTGGCTATCCTCTTCCATTTTGATGCATTCTCATTTTATATGACTTTCTCGATTTATATGACTCTCTGAGTGTCTTTTCTATGTCAATACCATTATGCAAACAAAAACTTAAATTTTGTATTTAGCATATTTCACTGTTTATTTTTCCTAAAAACTCAAAAGAATTTATTGAACAAGAAAATAAAAAGACATTTTAGTCCTGTCTGTCCATGTATGGTCAGTCAGAGAAAAAAATTGGTTCACCGACATGGTCAACTGCCCATCAACAATTTATATAATTTATTTTATTTTTATTTTTTTTTTAAATACTTTATTTAATATTTTTCCATACAAAACCAATCCCCTCAAAATACAAAAGATAATACAAATTCATTGACAGAGTTCATCCTACCCCCCCCAAAACCCCCATTCCCACCCCTCCCCCGTTCCTGCAGAAGGATCTATAAGGAGGCCAATGGAACATTCATGGACACCTAACCATGTCCACTTCGCCGACCCCTCAAGTAATGTCTATAAATTCCTCGGCATAACTCCAAGTCTTTTTATACCTTTGCCAGCCCTCCCATTTACCTTCCCCTACCGCCCCCTCCCCAGGATCCGTTCCTCTGCTATCCAAAATTTCAACGTTGTACACCTCATTGACGCAGAGGAGCCAGTCCCGAATATTTGGGGCAGCCGGGTCTAACCATTTTGTTGCTATCTGCTTTTTAGCTGCATCTAGTAATATAGGTACCATAGAGGAACGGTAACTCCTCAGCGTCTTTGACGTGCCGTGAAATAGACAAACCCATGGGTCTGTCGGGATAACCTCTCCTGTTATTGCCTTGATCAGACTTATGATTTTTCCCCAAAAAATTTTTATGACGGTACACTCCCACCACATGTGGGCCATAGAACCTACAGAGATACATCCCCTCCAACATAAGTTGGATTTAGTGTTGTCCATTTTGGCTAGTCTGTCTGGGGTGGCATACCATCTTGCCAAACATTTGTAGTGACTTTCCATTCTCCTGGAGTCCTGTGCTGCTAGGTGTACCAGTTTCAAAATCTTCTCTAAGGTGACTTCACCGCATTGTGATCCTAATTCCCGTTCCCACTTTTTAATGTACGGGGGCACCTCCAGCTCCGACCTCCTACCCAGAATCCTATAAATTTGTGAGATAGTCCCAGTCGGCTGCTCCCTCACACAGAGCTGCTCGAGTGGTCTATATTCCTCTTCACCTCTGAGTGGCTTCGGTAATTTTTCAGTGAAGTGCGAGAGCTGAAGGTACCTCCACGCGTCCAAAACCCCTATCCCCGGGTCTGCCTTTAACTCGGAAAATGTGCGTAGACTCCCATTATTAAGGAAGTTTTTAAGTTGAATGCCCTCGTCTTTTAACCAATTCCCTCCCACCTCCCTCCTCCCTGGCTCAAAAAAAGAATTGTCTTTCATATAAATTAAAGGTGAGTTATATGTCCAATTGTTCTGTGTGTGTACCAAATCCCAACATTTAAGAGTATTTTGTGTCAAAACCGCTGTGTTTGTGCCCAGTGCTCTATACTTTGGTGGGTTCCATATGTTCCTACGTAGATCAGTGTTACTCATGTAGTGTTCTAATCTGACCGATCTCTTTTCGGTATCCTTTTTTGACCATTCAATAACCCGTAATATTGTGATTGCTAAGTAATATTTATAAAAATCCGGTAGGGCCAACCCCCCCTTTTTTTTTCCCCTGCTCAAAACCACGTAGGAGATACGTGGTTTTTTGCCACCCCAGACAAATCTTGCCACCAATCTCCTTAAGGCTCCAAAGTAATACAGAGGGAGTGGAATGGGAAGCATCTGGTATTTAAACAATATTTTAGGGGTCAGTATCATCTTAACCGCATTCACGCGACCGAGCCACGAAAGCGGTCTCGACGCCAACCTTCTAGTTTCCTGCCTAATCTCGTCCAGCAATGGTATATAATTTTTAAGATACATTTCGTTAATGGAGTTGGAGAGTTTTACACCTAGATAATTTAATTTCCTCTTTCCAAGGAAATGGGAATACCTGAGAAAGGTGGACTGCCTCTTCCTTTCCCACACTAATATTCAGGATCTCCGACTTCTTCAAGTTGACTTTGAAATTTGATAGTTCCCCGTACCCTCTGATTACTCGGAGCAGGTTCGGGAGGGTAATTCTAGGGTTGGTAATGAAAAACAATATATCGTCGGCAAACGCCGCGAGTTTGTGCTCCTCCCCTCCCGCTCCTACCCCGTTGCAATCTGGGTCGTTGCGAATGGTAGCGAGGAGAGGCTCCAGGGACAGAACAAACAAGAGAGGGGACAGAGGGCACCCCTGCCTAGTACCATTTTTCATCACAAAAGGTTCTGAGAGAACCCCGTTAACCCTAACTGTAGCCGTAGGGTGACTGTAGAGGGACCTAACCCAAGTGATATACCTCGGCCCCACCCCCATAACTTCCAACGTTTTCATCATGAACCCCCAGTCTACCCTGTCAAATGCTTTTTCCGCGTCAACTGACAGGAATAGAACTGGGGGTCCCTTGCATTTACCTAACTCCAAAAGGAGTGCTGCTCGAACGCCGTTATCTCTGCTCTGTCTCCCGGGTATAAAACCTGCTTGATCTGCATGTACTAGGGATGCCATTCTCTCCTTCAATCTACTAGCCAGAACCTTTGCATAGAGCTTAACATCTGCGTTCAACAACGAGATGGGCCTATAGCTGGAGCAAAGCTTATCATTTTTTCCCTCTTTTAATATTAGAGTGGTTGAAGCTAACAACGCCTCTCTCCCCATTTCACAATTAATACCCAGATCGTTCCAATATTGGCACAGTCTAGGGACTAGAATGTGTTTCAACTTCTCCAGATATAGTGTGGTGAAGCCGTCAGGGCCTGGGCTCTTGCCCTTCGGGGAGGATTTCAGGGCTGCCATGATCTCTTCCTCTCCGATCGGTCTATCTAGAGCCGCTCTCTCTTCCTCTGTGAGCTCCGCCACTCCTGCCCCCCTCAGGAACTCCTCGACCCTCTCCCCATATGTTGGACTGCCCATTCTATTTTGGCCTATGGAGTAGAGCGCCTCATAAAACTTTTTAAACTCCTCTGCTATACCCTTACTGGAACCGATTAGCTCTCCTTTTTTATTCTGAATTTTGCCTATAAAATTCCTGTCTTTTTTCTTTCTTATCATTCTGGCCAGGTGCTTGCTAGACTTGTTTGCCCACAGGTAGTTTTCTTTTGTTAACCTATTGAGGGATCTCTTAGTTTCCTGTTCCATAGCATCCCTCAGCTCCTCCCTTTTACCGACAAGTCGGTGGAAAATTTCCAGACTCAGTCCCCTTCTCTCCTTGTGTTTCTGCTCCAAAGTGAAAATTTCAGCGATCAGCCTCTCCCTTTCTTCCCTTCTCTTTTTTTTGATTCCCGCTCCCATGGAGATAAGGACCCCCCTGGTGAACGCCTTATGCGCTTCCCATAGAGTGGAATATGAAACCTCTCCTGTGTCATTTACTTTAAAGTAAAAGTCAACCTCTTCCTGTATCCTCTCCAATACTTTTGGGTCTTTGAGCAGGGATTCGTTCAGTTTCCACGCATAAGTCCTTTCGACCCTGTCAGGGAGCCTCATCGTCAAAGTGACCGGTGCGTGGTCTGAAAGTGAAATAATCTCTATTTTAGTTTCCTCCACTTGATCCAAGAGACCATGGTCCACAAAGATGTGGTCTAGTCTCGAATACGTCCCGTGCACAGGGGAGAAGAACGTAAAATCTCTATCCTTGGCGTGTTGCATCCGCCATGCGTCTACAAGACGACAGTTGAAAAGCCGCCGCCCGATTGCGGCGGTAGAGGCCCTACTCGTCCCCTGTGCCCGGGACGTACTGTCAAGGCTCATGTCCAGGTAGAAGTTCAAATCCCCCGCCAGCACCACCTCTACCTCTCTGAAGCTCATCAACTTTGTCAACACCTGCCCGAAGAATGCAATTGGTTTCTTATTTGGGCAATATATATTCGCCAGAGTAAATATTTTATTTCCGATGCTACCCTTCAAAAAGATGTATCGGCCATCCGGATCTGACAATCTGTCTAATAGTGAGAAGTTTGAGGACTTTGAAAGACCAATTGCCACCCCCTTCGCTCTTCTAATGGGGGAGTCGCTGTAATACCATTGCGGCAGGCCCGGAGAGAAAAGCCTGATCCTGGACTCCAGCACCAGGTGAGTCTCTTGGAGAAAGACTATATCAGCCCCATAATATTGTAATTCCTTCAAGATTTTATGTCTTTTTACAGGAGAGTTGAGACCCTTTACGTTGTATGAAAGAAACTTGAGGTCAGGCATTTCTTAAGTTCAAGGCCCTGACCCCTTCTCTCTGCACTCCTAAGATCCCCCTCGCAGGAACGTCCTTCCCCCCCTCCCCCCCTCTCCCAGACTCCCCCGCCCCAGCCCCTCCCCCCACCCCCCCGGCTGCAACCCAGCCCTAAGCCCGCTTGTAGAGGATGTTCTCGATCCCATACAGCGCGCACCACTTCAAGGGGTGGTGCTCAAATGCCGGTACCCAGTGCCTCCCCCCCGCTATGCAAGGGGAGGGAGGTGAAGGTAGGGAAGAGAGAGAAAAAAAAAAATATTTCACTCTCCCCCCCCTCCCCCCCCAGCACGGAGGGAGGTTAAGAGGACAAGAGGCCAGCGCTCCTACCGGGGCCCCACCCCCCCCGCCCCCCACACCCGCGCAGCCACCACCTCATTACATTTTTAATTGACCAGAGACCCAAGTCACATCGTCTTTGTTACGCTCCACCGGTCCCCCGATTGGGGGGGAGGTCACCGGATAAAGGGAAGGGAGGAAAAAAAAAAACCCCATCCCCCGTCCCCGAGCATACCCCCCCCACCCAGAGAAGCAAAGTCGGCCCCACACTCAAAAACAGCTTGGAATAGAGTTCATTGAAAATCTTATCTCAGTTCCTCCGGCATCGTGATCCCCACACTTGCGCAAAAATCCTGAGTCTCTTCTGGGAATCTCATCCTGTGTGTTCTCCCTTCTTTGACAACTATCAAGGATGTTGGGAACCCCCAGCTGTACTTCAAGTTGGCCCTTCGAAGTTGGTCTAATAAGGGTCTCATCTGTCTTCTTCGTGCTAGGGTTCCAGCCGATATGTCCGCGAAGATCTGTAAGTTTTTATTTTCAAAGCAAATTGGGGGAGCACCCCTGAGATTCCTCCATATTTTTTCCTTGTCTTCGTACGAATGAAACTTCACGATAACATCCCTGGGGATCTCCTGATTGAGGTTAGGGGGTTTCCTCACCCTGTGGGCCCGGTCGATCCTAAGAACCTCCTCCTCCCTTCTACCCAGAAAGGGGTTGAATATTTTTCTCAATTTATCCCCCAGGTCTTCATTCAGTTGTTCCGGGATGGATCTGATACGCAGGTTTTGTCGCCTGCTCTGGTTTTCCTGCTCTTCCATTTTGTAAGACAACATGCGATTTTCGCTCTGCATCTTGCCAATTTGATCTTGGAGGTCAGAGATCATTTTTGCTTGCTTCACTGATACCTCTTCTACCTCTTCCACCCTGTGGAGTAAATGGCCCATGTCTGAACGAACATTCATGATTTCCGATTTTATCACTCCTTCCAGCTTAGCGAACATTTCCAGCATTTCTGTTCTGTTCATGCCACGTTCCATGTTTCTTTGCTCTTCCGGGGTGTCACTCAGCGCTACCCCCTCCAGACTTAGGTCCTCCTTAGGCCTATCCCCCTGTCCCCCCTTCTGTTTCTGCTGTTCTTTTTTCTTCTATTTTGTTCCTGACTGTTTCATATCCTGTCCTGGGCTCTTTGGATTTGGTTCTGTGAGATATTTTTGTATGGAACTAGTGTTGAGGCTCTCTCTTGGATTTTTAGATTCTACTGTTTTTTGAGACCGCCCTCTCATGCTTCCACAGGATGTCAGCTTTTAAGGTGTTAGGCCTACTCCCTCGGCGTATTACTCGTTCCCTCCTGGTGGTGCTTCCACACCGCGTAAATGTAAAAAAAATGTGTTCCAATACAGATAAAGTCCAGGGGGGGACCCTCCTAGCCCTCCTCGCCTCTTACTATCCTTATTACCCGCCTTGGAAGGAGTCCTTACGTAGGTGCTGGGGTTTTCCTGGGGTTATGGTAGGCTTCCTAGTGATTGGGATCTGATTGATTATCCTTATCGGTCCCCCTCCCTATGTCTCCACCATGAACAGGGCAGGGTACTTGGAAGGTGTACTGTGGAAGGTGTAAACCAGGTCTCAAACGTGAGAGGATGGCCAAACCTCAAACATAACACACAAAGCTGGTTAACAGATTCGCTAACAGGCCCAGGAGATGTATCAAAAGTTCACTGTACTCAGACACTGGTTCTGCAAGTTATTAACCGTCCCTACACCTTTGTACCATGTAATTTCTTCACACAAGGAGAGGGAGATATTCCTACCTTTACTTCTGTTGCTGTCTCTCAGCTGTAGCACTACTTCAGAATAGGATCGGAGTCCTGGTCCTGGGTAAGAAGCAGGGGGGGAGAGGTAGTGCCTGGGAGGACCGTCAGATGTCCAGGGCGTCAGGTTGAACCCTTTCGGGCAGCTCGCTGCTTCAGCGTCTTCACTTCACCTCGCTCTCTGGGCTTCTCCACCAGCTGCTAGTCAGCTGTTTGTCCGCTCGTCTTCAGTCCTGTCACGTCCCAGCCTAAGCCGCGGTGCCGGCCGGCTGGGACGTAGCCTTTAGTGTGTAGCCGTCCGCGGGCACGGGGCGCGAGAAGGGGGGGCCCCGCCACGGGAGACAGTGTGTCCCGGTACAGTGCTTACACCGGGGACGCTGCGGTCTCTCACCCCGCTCGCGTCTCTCTCCCGCCCGGAGCCACTCGCCTCAGATCCTCACACTGGCGCCGACATCAGCCCCTCCCCCTTCACAGACGTCCTACGTCACGTCCCCATGACATAACAATTTATATAATTTAAAGACTAGCCTAACCCTATGCAGGTTAAGGGAGTACAGCTTCTCCCTGGTTTACATGACTGGATGTCACTCGAGTCATTGCCTGCACAGACTGCATAGTGCCCAAGAAAGTAAGGGTCCCCACTGTGAATGTATGGGGAAACCAGTATGGGGAAACCACAGAGAGATATAGGTAGCCTAGATGGAGGTCTGTTGCTTCCTCAGTTGATCCCCTCACCTGATGCACTCTGTAGATGAACCAAACCTTGAAACAGATGTTTTTATGTATTGGGCGGTTCCAAAGATGGTGCAAGTGAAGATCCAGCTGGAGCATCTAGAGTAGCAATGCAGTATGTGAGATACAGCAGGGAGCAGTAACAAGATGAGATTGCAGATGCAAAATACTGTAGGAGATATAGGGGGTGATTTAAAGTGGAACTCCAGGCTGGCCTAAAAATGAAAAAGTGCAATTTTCTCCACATGTGCATGATATATTCCTTTTTTTTTCTAAGAGGGATCTAATAGAAAGGGATACTTACCTTACTTCATGGTATGCAGGCCTCCTCCCTAGTTCCAAGCCAACCAGTCCCCTGAAGCTGCTTCTCTTCTCTGATCATGTCACTTTCCTATATTTATGACATCAAACCATAAAGCTCAGGACTAGAGGCATACAATTCAGGACCAGCAGCTACCGAGGCCCAAATTCTGGGACAGAGAAAAGAGGAGGGAACAAGACTGGAGCAGGGAGGAGAGAGGACCAGAGCACCATTTGCCTCAGAATTTTATAATAAGGTAGGTAGTAGATTCTCTATAGACGAAACAAACAATAAATCCGGCATATGCTTGGCAGTCAATTTTTATTTTTTTTATCCACCTCCAAGTTGGGTTTTAAAGGAGTTTTTATATTTTTCACTTGGTTGGTCTCATGTTCAATTTAAACACCTAACTGTGAGTAAAGGAATTTAAAAAAAGAAGAAGAATCGGAGTACTGAAGTAATTGCAGCATCACCAAGCAAACTAAATGAATCTCCCCAAGCTCCTTGTCATATAAAATCACGACAAGAACGCACACCAACACGCATTGCAATAGTGATGAGAATAAATATAGTAGAAAATAGTACAGGGCCTATTTGCAATCCAAATATCTGATTTGCTAAGTTTTTTGTGAAAACTAATATCCAGCCATGTAAAGGGGAAGTAAAAACAATAACGATTTTGCTTCCCCCTGTATGAGTGTCCACTTAGCACAGGTGAACATTACCCAATTTTGAGTTTCAGTAAGTTTCAGCCCTGTGTCTGGTTTGTGATGTCACCCACAATCGTGTGAGGTCATTGGTACCCAATTGCTACCCACCAGAAACATTTCACAGATCACATGAGAAGAGAGATGATGTTATCACACTATGCTTTAAAATAATGTTAGAGCAAATGCAGTCCTGCAGATCAGTACTCATCATTAACTGAGGTTGAAGCTTTCAAAAGCTGGTAAAGCCTATCTTTGGGCCAGCCTAAATTTACTGATGAGGAGGTCTCCCCAGCCCTGTGTACACCCCACCTCTGTTTTTTCTCTCTTACCTCTTGGTTCATTTGTTTTGGTATACCCAGACAGCTTTTAAGTTATCTCTTTTATTGAATTTTGTTGAAATATCTGTGAAAGAGCACAAACAAGTTCTAAAGAATTACCCTTTCCGTACATCTCATTCATAGCCTGACTCCGGCTTACAAAATGTGCCCAGTTCTTGGAAGGAATTTGCCTAGGTCTGTGATTTTATACAGCCTCGGGCAGGGATTTCTAATGGTCCAGGGTTAACTGTATAGTTATTTTAACACCTCACTCAATCAACATCAATAATAAAGGTCTTAACATCTTTCAGCCTATGGTGGATGAGCAATAAAGCGGCACGTGTCATGGCGCTGAAAGCCTTAGTAAGAAAGCATGAGTCATGAGACTTTCCGGGAGAATTTTTATATAAACTGCAGAAAAATCCTGAATGTAGTTGGGCTTAGCGATGTAATCTCATCACTTTAAGCATGGGTGGCATAGCATTCGGGACAACATTGGATACATTGCAAATATTGACATTGTATAATTTAAACTCTTCATCTATCTACTGAGTAACATTTATGCATTTGAATGACTTAAAAATGCAAGTTTTGCCATTAGTCTAAAATTCACACTACTGAGCAACTCCAAGCTACTAGTAAACTACTAATGCTATCCATGAATGTGAACTAATAAGAGTCCAATTTTTTATTTTATTCATTATTTTGCTGTGTGTTATTCAAAGTCATTATATGCTATGTAATCTCCCTGTCTGAATGTTACAGAGAGATATCAACATGCAACTCTTCCTATACTGTATTTTGGGAAGCTTGGATGGTCCTGCCTTACAGTGGAGTTGCTAGGGGGTGGCTTTTGGGGCTATAGCCTTGAATCTGGGGCCCATAGCCCCGAGTCTCTGCAGGAGTCCCCAAGGGGAGGGGAGGCTCTCTGGGGACCCTGATGTAAGTGGGGGGCTCTCTGGGGACTCTGATGCAAGGGGGAGGCTCTCTGGGGACCTTGATTTAAGGGGGCTCTCTAAGGACCCTGATTTAAGGGGGCTCTCTGGGGACCCTGATGCAAGGGGGAGGCTCTCTGGGGACTCTGATGTAAGAAGGAGGCTCTCTGGGGACTCTGATGTAAGAAGGAGGCTCTCTGGGGACTCTGATTTAAGGAGGTGGCTCTCTGGGGACACTGATGTAGGGGGGGCTCTCTGGGGACCCTGATGTAAGGGGGGGCTCTCTGGGGACCCTCATGTAAGGGGGGGCTCTCTGGGGCCATTGATGTAAGGGTGGGCTCTCTGGGGACCCTGATATAAGTTGGGGCTCTCTGGGGATATATACACACACATCTATTATTGAATATACATGTGTATGCCCACCCAAGCGTAAGACTTTCTTTACTACAATGCTATGGGCTCTAGCCCCAGATCTTTTGTAGACCTAGCAATGCCCCTGCTGCCTAAGGGTCTGTGTTGATGAGCTTTTGATCACTTTACGCAAGAGTTACACTCTTATACAAGTCTATAGGACTGCAAAACTCATTGCAGGTCAAATGCAGGTAATATTCACAGGCTTTATTTTCTGCAACTTGTGAAAATTTCCTATCATAGTCAGTGCCAGCCAGCGCCCATAATATGGTATTTTGTGCATTCACACATTCAAATCGCAGAGAATATAGCTGGAAAATAATCAATTTTGCCACATTCGCACATAACAAGTTTACATGCACTCCTAAGTTTTAACCAACTAATACCATAATACCTAATACCATAGATCCTATTTTTAAAGATGATTAAAGGGAGAATTATATGCAATAATGATACAGAAAATCTTTATTTTATAACATAGCCATAAAAACAGTCTAAAATCATTTATGAGCACTAAATGATGCACCGTCATATACATATACGTACCACCTAAAAATCTGAGTTCATGTTATTGTTGTAGAAATGTATAAACCTGAGCAAAAAGATATCTATGAATGCGAAAAAATTACCACCTACTGCAGATTTTGGGCTTTCTTCATTGCCCTATATTTCATGGATTTTTTTTTTAGCATTATTTTTTTTTTGTGCTCAGCTTTAGGCCAGTTGCACATGGGCATAATAAATTACTGATGTTTATTTAGAAACTTGTTGACAGAAAGTACATGAGTAAAAAAAACTGTGTGAAAAGACCTAAGTAATGTTGAGTATAGATGAGTAAAAATGCGTAAGTGCATAGACAAGGAAATTCTTCTTCATTGCCAGTGTTGTAATATACTCAGTTATACTCACGTAAACACGCTTATAGATGAATAAGCACGCATATGCGAGTAAATTACTGTACTCAAATGTAACATTTTCTATTTTTTTTCCTGCTGTGTACACAACACCGTATTACTGATCTTTACACAGCTGCCTGCATGGTTCCATAGACAACAATGCATCTGATACTAAAAGAGAAGTATGGGGTTTTTTTGTTTTTTGTTTTGGATATTCATACTTACCTAGGTGGATGCAGCATCAGACCAATGCTGTATCTGTCCCCCGCCGCCTCTTTACTGAGAACCGAGCCACCGAACATCTCCGATGACTCGGTTCTCTCACCTCACCGAGCTAGGAGCTGCTGACTGTCAGTCAGCATCTCTCCTGCTCTGCTCCTCCATGCTCACTGGAGTCTTGAGCTGTGGAGGGGCGGGAAACGGCCGTCTCAGCCTCTCAGGGGCTTGCTGAGAGGCTGAGACTGTCATCAGTTCAGACAGCTGGCGGATCCAGACTTCCTAAGTCGGGATGACGCGCTGCCTCAACTGATTTCAGTGACATCAGCGGAGAGTGGACTTCAGACCTCTCTCCACTAAAAACGGGTCACAGGAGTGCAAAATGAATTAGGAGAAACCCAGCCTAAAAAGTTCAGGCTGGACTTCTGTTTTAAATCAGTTAAAAAAGCAGTGTGCAAAAGGCCTTATAGAGCTGGGCAACCATAACACAAACTGAGATAGGTAGGTGGTACTTATCATATGCATATATTTGTGCAAATGGTTTAGCAATGTTATGTGAATAATAAAGATATTTGTTCGTATGTATTTCATTTTCTTTAAAAATAGGATCTTCGGTAGTGGCATAAGGACCGGTTCACACTGCTGCGATGCGGGAACCCTGTGATTCCACTGAGGGTTCCCACATCGCATGTTTCCCGGCAGCCGTTCACACTGCCCTATGTTAAATTCTGAGAGTGTCAGGTAAAAGTTAATGACACCCCCAAACCAGTTCTCAAATCGCAGTGCGATCTGCAAACTCGGACAGGGTTTGGATCGCATGGGTGTGAACAACCATGCAATCCGATTCTGCTGCGGACAAAAAAAAGGGTCCTGTGCGAGTTTGATGTGAATTCAGCCATACGATCTTTATGGTTGAAATCGCATCGCACAGAGATCGCATGTGATTTTCACTGCAGTGCGGTGCGAATCACATCCGATCTCTGACATCGTACCAGTGTGAACTGGCCCTAAAGAGGACAAAAAGTTTTCTTATTTTTGTGTATTGGTATACTTACCCAGTGGCTCCAGACCTAGGTGGAGAGTGTTGCGGTCTCTCTTTCTGTTTTTTTTTTTTTTTTGGGGGGGGGGTTTGTTTGCTTTTTTAAATATGGATCTATAAAAATGTATCCAGCAAAGAGAAATTTTCAACAGTTGGTGGGTTATGGTAAGGGAAGAAAATTACTAAATGATAACATTTTCATTTACTGTTCCATTTAATAAACCAATGCTGAAAATATTGCAACGTTTCACCAGTGCTCTAAGGGCCCTTTCACACTGGGGCGGTTTGCAGGCGCTATTGCACTAATAATAGCGCCTGCAAACCGACCCGAAAGTGCCGCTGCTTTGATTCCAGTGTGAAAGCCCCGAGGGCTTTCACACTGGAGAGGTGCTCTAGCAGGACGGGAAAAAAAGTCCTGCTAGCAGCATCTTCGGAGCGGTGAAGGAGCGGAGTGTATACAGCTCCTTCACCGCTCCTGCCCATTGAAATCAGTGGGACAGCGCGGCTATACCGCCGGCAAAGCGCCTCTGTAGAAGCGCTTTGCGGTGGTCTTTAACCCTTTCTCGGCCGCTAGCGGGGGTAAAACCGCCCCGCTGAATACCGACAGTAAAGCGTCGCTTACAATAGTGGCGCTTTACCGCCGACGCCGCCCTGCCCCAGTGTGAAAGAGCCCTCAGTATATTCTTGCAGCGGGAGGCTGCTATTTACTGATTGCCTGAAGGAAAAGTGGATATTTACCACCGATTCCCAGGAAAATGTACTTATGCTGATAAGTTTTATATATTTAAGGTACTTATATAGAGCTGTCAATTTACGCAGCGCTTTTACATATACATTGTACATTAATATCAGTCCCTGCCCTCAAGGAGCTTACAACCTAAGGTCCCTAACTCACATTCATACATACTAGGGCCAATTTAGACAGGATCCTATTTACCTACCAGCATGTCTTTAGAGTGTGGGAGGAAACCGGAGTAACCGGAGGAAACCCACACAGGCACAGGGAGAACATGCAAACTCCAGGCAGATGGCATCATGGTCAGGATTCAAACTAGCGACCCTTTTTTCTGCTAGGTGCTAACCACTACACCACTGTGCTGCCCTTAAGATGGGCAGGATCAAAAAATGTCACCTATTAAATCACTACCCCTACTCTGTTAGTTATTGTGTTTGTAGGTTATTAAAAGTATGGGAGTTTTTTTTATGCTAATCATACTTACCTCGATGGATGGAGCATCAAACCGATGCTGCAGCTGTCCCCTGGTGTCTCTGCACTGAGAACTGAGCCACCGAACACCGCCAATGGCTCGATTCTGACTTCTCCCCGAGCAGAGTGATGCTGACTGTCAGTCAGCATCGCTCCTGGTCTACTTTTCCACGCTCATTGGAGCGACGAGCTGTGGAGGGGCAGGGACAGCCATCAATCAAGGCAGCTGGCGGATTCAGACTTAGGAGGTCGGGATGACGTGCTGCCTCAATTGATGGCAGGACTTCAGACCACTCTCTGCTGAAAACAGGTCACAGGAGTGCAAAACTAATTGCACTCCTGTGACCCAGAGGAGAAGCCCAGCCTAAAAAGCTCAGGCTTGATTTCTCCTCTAAAGCGGAACTAAACTGTATCTGAGCACACAAATTGAAAATGCTATTCAATTAATTTTAATATTCAAAGCAAACTCCCCCATGCACGTCTTCATGCTTTATTTTTGAATACTATGAAAACACTTTGAAAACCACCCCCTAGCATTTCTTGCACCCCGATTTTTTATGGCTATGACCATCCTACAAGCTCTTGTTGCTTGTTGGATGGTCATGGTTATCCAACAAGCCTGAGATGCAGGTTCTTACTGAGAAAGTCTGGAACTCAGTGTCAGCCTATCTACTTTTCTTCTCGTTTCCTAATAGTTTCTAATCTGAGAAGCAACCAGACCACTAGCTACATATGGGCCAATAAATGCCTAACCTGGCTCTACTCTATGCTGTTTACTGAGCCCTGAGCTAAATCTAGCTAGAGAATCCCAGACCAGAAGGGACAGCAGTTAAATAAGGTAACAGTAGCTGCATATGACCACTACCAACATATTATAGCACAGTCATTGCACCAAGCATGTAGATAATAACAATAGGACAGAGATACTTGTGTCACCAGGTTTCAGATACACACAGATGCTGGAACTATTGTACTTATAGAACACAGGAACACTCGCCTAATATTTTCTGCTTCTCGTCTGGGTGAAATACAGAAGGAGCAGTTCCTGTATGGAAGGTCACGCGGCCCAATTCTGTCTCTACTTCCTAGAAACTCCCCTTTATATAATATCACAATCCTCCAATCAGGGTTTCTGACCCAGCTACCCAGCATAGTGTACCTTTCTATAACCAATGAATTACTCCTTCCTAAGGATTACTCGTATGCATCCCCTTATTTTCCATCACAACAATATTCTCGCTTAGCAAGTCACTGGTGTTGATTTACTAAGGTACAGAATCTTAATTTTGCAGACTAAATTTTCACTTTACTTAATTGGCCAAAACATTGCACTAAAACTGATTGAATTGGCCACAAGGCTTGGAAATATTGTATAGTTTATTGTCACTCAAAGTGATTGAATTGTAATAATAAACCAGGCTACATAAATATGCCCTGATATTAAACTTTTTCAGGGTTATCAATACTTTGTCTGTTATACCTTTCTAAATGCTCAGGTTGCCTAGATTCTCACCATAAAGCGATTCAACAAAACTTATACTGTACATTCTGATAGGACTGTGCTAAAAGGTCACACTACATTTCCATTATTGATGCTTTGTTCCGATTGTTAAATTTTCCACATCCCTCAGGAGAATCCTTATATTTTCCCAACTCCCATTATAGCCAATGACCCAAAGCCCAGTGACACAAGGGTAGCTGCATTCTTATTGTCTTATCAATTATTCATATTATTTATGGATGTACACATCCTTTCGATTTTATTTTCAACTGTAATAAATTATTCAATTTCAGCTGCTAGGCAGATGGAATTCGAGTCTGTTAAAAGATTCTGCGTAACACTTTTAAATTTTATGTCTTTTAATGAGAATGTATAGCATTTCCACTTTTACATAAAGTGTACAAGAGATTGGCTGATATAGATAATTTTGTCTTTATGTGTTGATGTGTGAAAAACCTTATACTTCTTAAAACTGTATTGTTATTATTATACAGTATATGTAGAGGGGTCAGCACAATTTGCTTAATACATAAACAGGCTCTGCTTCCTACTATGCAACGAAACACAGTGATCGCGCTTTACTAATTATTCTCACAATACAAGTATATAGGGTCTATTCATAAGAAATAAAAAAAAAAATCACTGTACAAAAGTCTCAAGCATTCATACAGCTTTCACAAATAACCCTAGTAATTTGCCTAATTTGTTTATTTCCTATGGTCGTCAGCTCCATCTAGGTGTCATAATGCTGTATTTTCCTGAAACACCTCAATCAAAATAAAATACAGCATAATGGCCACTAGATGGAGCAGATGATCATATTAAATACGCATATTAGACAAATTACAGCGATTATTTGTGATGGCTATGTAAATGTTTGAGACATTTGAACAGCAAAATATTTATAAACAGATCAATATGAGTTATGTGGACTATATCTTATCTCAAAATTTGAGTAACTGCACTTAGCCAACAATAGCTGCTATTGGTGCCTAATTTATATAGTTAAATAGTCTTACATTTTTTTTTGCTTAGAATGCATTAAGTAAGGAAACATATTGACTTTAGAACCACTTTAAGGATCAAGAGGCCAACAGTGTCTGAAAGAGAATGGCCAGGGCTGAGATGTGACCTTTGATGGTACTCAAGGCCAGATGCTAGTCCAGACAAAAATGGAAAAGGGATAGGATGCATCTTATGCCCCGTGCACACGGTCGGACTTTCCGATGGCAAATGTGCGATCGGAGCTTGTTGTCGGAAATTCCGACCGTGTGTAGGCTCCATCTGACTTTTTCTATCTTTTTCCAATTTCCGACATACAAAATTTGAGATCTGGATCTCAAATTTTCCGACAACAAAATCCGTTCTCGTAAATTCCGATCGTGTGTAGACAATTCTGACGCACAAAGTGCTACGCATGCTCATAAAAAATTACGAGATGGAAGCGCTTGGTCTGGTAAAACTACCGTTCATAATGGAGATAGCACATTCGTCACGCTGCAATTTTTAAAATATTTTAATGCAGTGCATTCTCTTCTTCTTTATAATGCTAGAATAATGAAGTTGTTTTGCTGCTGATATTCACACAGAGTTCTCACAAACTGATTTCTTTATTATTTCTCGTGATCTCCTGAATGATATTACTGTATTTATTGGCGTATAACACTCACTTTTTCACCATGAAAATCGGGTGCAAATAGCGTGTGCGTGTTATACGCCGATACTTCAATTTTAGCTGCCTTGGAGAGGACAGGATGGGGACAGGGAGGGGGGCGGGACGAGCGCCGTCAGATTACATACAGTGAGAATCTCCTGTTTACTTGGTGGCCTCTGTAAAAGGAAGTCCCGTCTCCTGGGCCGCTATTGGACCACTGTTCTGTCTATCATAAGAGATTCTCACTGTATGTAATCTATCGGCGCTCGTCTTGCCCCCCTCCCTGTCTCCTCTTCGCTGCAGATGGACATCGATCAGGCTGCACTGATGGCAATGGTGAGGCTGCTGCATTGAAGGCAATGGTGAGGCTGCTGCATTGGTGGCAAAAGGTGGGGCTGCATTGATGTGGACTGATGAGGCTGCATTGATGGCAATGGTGAGGCTGCAGATGGGCACTGACCCTTATTTTGCTTCAAAGCTCCTTATTTAAAATTTAAGTTTTTTTCCTAAAACTCCCCTCTTAAAATGAATGTGCGTGTTATAGGCCAATAAATACGGTTTATTTTTTCGTAAGATCTCCATAATAATGTTTAGATTTTTTGTTTATTTTTTTGTTTATATATCTATCTATATATATATATATATATATATATATATATATATATATATATATATATAGATATATATGTAGATATATATAGAGAGAGAGATATATATATATATATATTTTTTTTTTTTTTAATCAAGATCTCCTATTTTCTTTTTGTAGTGATCTCCATAATATTATTTCTCGTTTTTGTCAAGTTACCACAACACCATTATTATCTTGTATTTTTTAACCTCAAGGAGGTTGTTTGGTGTCGGTGTCCCTTGTTAATTTGACATTGCATTTTTTAAATGTACCTGCCTACTCACAAACAAACTGTCCTTTTTGAAGTAAAACACATAGGCAAGTATTTCTGAAAAAAAATAGACATTTATTATGGGTCATAACAAAATAAAGAGGAAGGCAACGCTGGAGAAACTGCTGAAATTGGCGAAGCCTTTGTACCCCAGGGCACACATCAACTATTTGCCAGCCAAAATAGGTGGCCTGAGGAGTCCATATAATAGGGAGCACAATCCAGTGCAGGACTCCAAGGGATCAGGAACAGCAGCAAGTGCCATCTATGTCCCCAGTCTGTGGTCATACCACAGCCTGCATCTTTTGCCAGACCAGACTGAACCCAGGCCATCACTTTTTTGTCTTCCTTACACTCTTCCTTCCAGGCTTTGGTGTTGGAGGTGTGGCAGGAGGTGGAGAAGGAGGGGGAGGAGGATGGCCCAACTCACACAGGTGTGTTTTGGTTGTGAGTTGGCCCCTCAACCCCTTATTTTCGGTGATCACCATAAGTTCCTCACACAAGAGGTGTTGGCCCTCCTCCATTTGCTGCATTTTGTATGCAGTCATGCATGCAAAGGCCTCTTAGAGAGTGGGGTTGGCTTTGAGGGCCTCATTAGCCTCCCTAATCAGCCTGAGCCCTGCCTCCTCCACGTTACTCCCCTTCCTGACCCTTTTGGTTGGAAGGTGGAGGGGAGGGACCTGCGATTCTGTGCGGCTCCTACTGGGCCTGGCCACCTCCTGGCTGCCACTTACCCCAGCCTCCTCCTGGCTGCCACATTCCACAGCCTCCTCCTGGCTGAGGCTTTCCTGTGAAAAAGGGACATAGTTTTAGTTATTTGTTCATCAATCACACATAATTTTCAGCTCATGACTGTTGTGAATTGAATGTTAATAAATAGAAAAGACTATCATTCTGACCCCTGCATTTTTCATTCTTGTCCCAAACATTTTTGGCCACTACTGTCCATTGATATATAAAACACTGAAATCAGCAATTAGTGATCAATAATAACATCTATTTCACATCATTTATTTTACAACAAGAAATATGTTGAACAATGCTATACCTGGCTCAAGCTGGGCTCCTCCACTTCTTTCTGGTTGGAAGGCCCAGGTTGGACATCAGAAGCCTCAGCTGGGGTGGAAGGAATCATGGAAGGAAGTGTGGAAGGTAGGGTTGAGAGGGATTCCCTGACTTCAGTCTGGTCTGCCAGAAAATGAAGTCTCTTATAGTACCACAGCCTGGGGACATAAATATCATCTGCTGCAGCTCCTGATCTCATGGATTTCTGGACCTTATTGCACTCCCTATTATATAATTTTTTTTTTTAAATAGGTGATGTCTGCCGTGGGAACCTGCGGCTTCACCAACTCCAGCAGTTTCTCCCTTGCTGCCTGCCTCTTTATTTTGTTATTATAATGCGGGTGTTTGACCTGCCGCAGACAGGGCAGCTCCCTGTATTTATCAATGAATATTAGGAGGAAGCCGTGGTCTTTGAACCCATCCATTTTCTCTGCAAGACAGAAGACAAACCCTAATGTCAGGCGAAACTCTCCTAATCTTGACCCAATATAGGCCTCAATCTATAAGCAGTATAGGCCACTGATGCACCAAGTTAAAATTGTACCTTCGTTATAATGATCGTCGCTTCCGCTACTCTGTCCTCCGCTCACAGATCGTATGTACGACGTACGCGTGTTACGCTGTATATACACTGCGCATGCGTGAAACTCATGCCCCTGATGTTCTTACTAGTATATTCCCCGCCCCTTCTCTTTTGGCGCAGTGGGTAGAGAACATGGCGGAGACACAGCAGGTGCATGCAGAGGAGAGCAGAAATGACTAAAGCCTGAAGCCACGAACGTCCCGATCCCGGAGGAGATTTAAGACCTCAAATATGTCCTTTGTAGAGATGGTGGAGATGGTGGACATCTTGAAGAGGGCCGACTATGATGGGAAGTATGGACCTTACCTAAACCCAAATGTGAGAAAGGCCAAGATCATGACTAAAGTTGTGAAGAGTCTGCACAGGAATTTTGGGGTATGATGATCCAAGGATCAATTGAGGAAACGCTGGACAGACCTGAAATTGAGCGAGCACGATCAGTACAGAAAGATCAAGAGAGTTCTTCAAAAAAGTAAGTAGTTGTCGTGTGTCCCTATTATTATTATTACTTGCATGCTGCTCCATGTGCTTTTCTTTACTGTTGTCCAGTTCAAAATGGCAACTTTCATGTTTATGGGCACAGTAATCGGTCATAGGAAACATTGTTCGTTCGGCCACTTATAAGATGTTTTGGGTAGATGCAGGTTAACTACATTTGTTCAGGCCTATTTGTATTAAAAGAAGTTTGTTGTCTAGATGAGTTTGTAACTAAAATGAAAAATTGATTCAGTGTAAGGAGAGGACACTCAGCAGCTGTTTATACATCTGGACGCAGGAGCCCTAGTGTGGGACACCAGAACAAACTTTTTAAGGTGTCCCACACAGGTGCTCCAGTGGATACTCGGGGTGTCTCCATGGGGGAAAAATGTACAAAAAGGGTAAGTATTCCAGCTTCATAAAGGGAAAAAAATAATGTCTTCAGCTTGGAACTCTGCCAAAACAGACAATTGGACGACACTTCCAAGCAATGTTTCATATTCCTATTTCTGGCCTCAAATATCTGTGTGCTAAGTATACCTTTTTTTTATTCACATAGGGGAGAAAAGACTCGGGACATCTGAGGACACCAGGAACTCCCCACCTCCTAAAGAAGGGGAAATCCCAAAACCACAAGCAAAAGATGTGAAGGAAGGAGAGGTTTTATGAAGTGGGAGAAATAGTGACTACAACAGGTGAGTGTCTGAGACCACAGCTTCAGGTAATAGATGGATGCCTGCATATTTGTAGTACATTGTGTTTTTTTTTATTTTAGGTGATGTGGATGTTGTGGAAGAAGAATCTCATTCCACAAGTGAAAGTGCCCAGATCCTCATTGGGAAGATAGTGGTGTGCAATCGTGATTTAGAAAATATAAAGGAAAACATCAATGATGTTCAACAAAAAATCATTGATGTTTTAGGCAGAATATAAAACACAAAAAATTGTTCCGTTTTATCGTGTATTTTTGCTTTTAAAAACAACTTTTAAAGTATTTTAAAAGCCAAATTTTGAAGATGCACGCGGTGTGTCAACATGTGCTATCTGCCATCATGGCCATCATGGCATATCTATGTACGTGTTTTGTGGGTGCAACCCCTTCAAAAGCAACTCAAGTAGGTGAGAGGAAGGGGTTGCACCCCCAAAACACGTCCATTGATCCCCAATGATGGGAGCTAGCACATATTGACATTAGGCATGGGATCAGGAGGGAAATCCCCATTTTGAATCCCAATTTGTGTGCATCTTCAACATTTTGCTTCTACATGAAGGCAAGATCAAAACAGTTTGGACATACTAATGTCTGATATTGCCTTCATTTTATCAAAGTTGAACTTTGTAAGTTCCTGAGTTGTGTATGTTATGTTTTGAAACATGCCTGTTTAACCAAAAAAAGGCTATTTCTAATGTGACAAAAAAAAAATGTTATACAAAAAAGATGTTGGTTTGTTAAAAAATCCTTTTTTAACGCACATGTGAATGTGCTTTGAGTAAAATGTTTTCTACTCAACAATGTGTGGCTTCTTATTTCAATACTCAAAAGCAGTTTTTGTAGTAACTTTGTGTTCAGTGACAATGGACAAGGATTACTAAAGGCAAATCCACTTTGCACTACAAGTGCACTTTCAGTGCAGTTTCAAGTGCACTTTTGCAGTGCACTTGGAGTGCAAAGTGGAATTTCCTTTAGTAAATAACTCCCACAGTGCTTTATAATTTGCCACAATCAGGCCATTTTCGTGGCTCCACAAATTTCAGTCATGGTGCTGAAAATGATGAATATTTTTATCAGTAATGCATTACATACATTAACAACAAAAACAAGGTGTGTGTGTGTGTGTAGCAGACCCACAACATAATTGTTCGCTGAAGAAGAGATTGTCACCTCATGTATCCAAAAAATTACGTTTGCAATATTGAACAAAAAGGGAAAAAAGAAAAGCCCATTGGATAACCTAGGAGCCCGCTAAAAGAAACACAAACAGTAAATCAAAGTAAATACTAATTCCGTTTAAAAAAAAAAAAAAATTCACATGTTTGTTAAACATTTTGTGGCATATCAATGGCCCCCCTACCCACAAAGTACTCTAGATATTTTTCACGAACTTCACGGGCGCTTTGGGGGGGCAAGCCAGGATGGCCAGCTTCAAGAGCCGTCAAGGTTGTTGTATCTGGTAATAAGCCGGCCTTAGTCCCAACTGAGGCCACGTAGTTCGATGCATTTTTTCCTAAAAAAGTTATGCAGTATGCAGCATGCCATAACGATATTATTTATTTTATATTTCGCCATGTTTATTGCAGTGAGGAATAGGCGGAACCAGCTGGCCATTATTCCAAAGGCATTTTCCACCACTCTTCTGGCTCTGGCCAGCCGGTAGTTTAAAACCTTCTGGTCCGCGGTGAGGTTCCTCATCAGGAACGGCCGCATCAGGTGTACACCCAGACCAAACGCTTCATCAGTGACAAAGACGAACGGGAGTCCTTCCATGTTCTCTTCAGCAGGTGGCAATCCCAAGCCACCATTCTGGAGTCGTCTGTAAAATTCGGTCTGGGCAATGATTCCACCATCCGACATCCAGTTATTCTTCCCCACGTCCACATACAGGAACTCTTATGTCGCCAACACCACCGCCAACATCACAATACTATTAAACCCCTTATAGTTATAATAGTATGACCCCGAGTTGGGGGGTGGGACGATGTGGACGTTCTTCTCATCTATTGCCCCTCCGCAGTTGGGAAAGTCCCACCGCTGGGCAAACTGGGAGGCCACAGTCTGCCATTCCTGTGGGTTTGAAGGAAATTGTGGAGTCACACAAGAAGAAAAAATTGTCATTTTGCACATAAACATTGCAAGCAGATTAGACACAAACATTCTTGGCCAACATCAGTATAACATTTATTTGAAGGAGTATTTAAAGACAAAAAGAGAAGGTCCACTTATCAGATGCCTCACCCTCTGATGGCCCATTGTAAAAATTTTACCGGGGTGGGATGTTTTGGACAGGTAACCCTCTCCACTTCATTGAGAGCTGAATGGATACATAATGTGTGTTACTTTGGCCAGCCCCTCCTTACTTACACTATTGGCAGCCCACTGGACAGGTAAAAATATGAATACACACTGTACAAATTGAAGCACATGTTGACATTCTGCAATTACCTACCAAGATAATAGGAGAACAAAACTTTAAGCAGTACCATTTGAAAGTATTCAGGCAGGCCCTTTCACTACATGCTTTGGTGAATTCATCCATAAATATGACCACAAAAGAGGTAGGTATAGTGTGTATGGGTTTGGCAACGTCAGCAGATAGAGGATTGGTATTGGTTGACTTAGTGGTTGGGGGGGAGGGAGGGTTCAAAATGAGATTGGGACACCAAAAAAAAGCCTCTGGCACTCTGCATGAATTTAAGGACACAAATAACATTTAAACACATTTTAGGGGGTGTTTAGGGTAAAGCACTACTATGGAGCTGCCAAAATACATTGTTAAGTGATTAGACTAGGTGTGTATGGGCCCAGGATAGCATGCTGGGAAGGTTAGTGAAGGCAAATATGCATGAAGCACAAAAAAGGAAGTTTAAAAGCTTCCAGCATGCATGAGGACAAAGAGGACATTCACAGCATATTACAATCATGGTAATTAGGGAATGATGAAAGAAATACAATACATTATCAAACATTAAATACATAGAATGTGATGTTAAAGGAGAAAACTTACCCTAATATAGTCCTTCTGCAGGACCTGAATGATGGCAGAACAGGTCTTGGGAATAATGATCCCCAGAGCCTGGGGGGAGATGCCTGTCGAGAACTTGATGTCCTGCAGACTTCTACCCGTCGCCAAGTACCGCAGCGTGGCAACTAGCCTCTGTTCAGGAGTGATGGCTTGCAGCACGCAGGTGTCCTGCCTGCTAATTTAAGGGGACAGCAAAGCCAACAAACAGTGAAAAACGGGGTTCGTCATCCGGAGATAATTCCTGAAATCGTCAGGATTATTCTCACAGATCTCCCGCAACAAAGGCATGTGAGAGAATTGGTCATGCTGGAGCAGCCAATTCTTCGTCCATGAACTCCTCCCCGCCCTGTTCATGGACTGGGCTTGGGTCAAAGCAAGAACACCAACACCAAACCCCTCATAGCATGAACTCTACGACGAGTACGTAACCACAACATGGCTTTAAAACAATCGGTTGGTCAGAACAGACTAACAGAAAGCACTGAAAAACAGAAAGGCCTGAGAAGAGAGAGCTGAAAATCAGAAACGAGCGGACAAGAACGCACTGAAAATCAAATACGTACTATAATAATAATAATACGCACTGACAAACAAATGCGAACTGACTACATGCACTGAAGAACAGATACAAACCCACAAGCACAAACTGAATCCCTCTCCAGGGGAGCCTGGTCCATCCACATTCTTTCCCATACCAGCCCCCACACTTTCTTCCTCTGACCCTGGGGGAGTCCTATCCTTTGTGGATACTTCCTCACTGAGGTTCAATATTGTCCTGTCTCCCCGTTCCTACTAACCACTTGGGTCTTTAATGCAATTTGCTCTTGTACCTGGGAGTCCTGCTGCACTTTAGATGGGCCATCTCTCCTCTCTGTTCCAGAGTCCGCTTTTATTGGAGTTTCTCCATATCCCAGACCGCTCCGGCTGGGAGATTGTAGAGCTGTCTCTATCCCTGGGGGGTCCGCGCTTTTTACTGTGCTGCCATCTCTGTAAGCCGTCCGTAAATATTTTTTTATATCTTTTCATGTGACAACACTAAAGAAATGACTTTGCTACAATGTAAAGTAGTTGGTGTACATCTTGTATAACCGTACAGCTGTATGGTCTTGGCCACCGTGCTGCAGCTCAGTTTCAGGGTCTTGGCAATCTTCTTATGGCCTAGGTCATCTTTATGTAGAGCAACAATTCTTTTTTTCAGATCCTCAGAGTTCTTTGCCATGAGGTGCCATGTTGAACTTCCAGTGACCAGTATGAGAGTGAGAGAGCGATAACACCAAATTTAACACACCTGCTCCCCATTCACACCCGAGACCTTGTAACACTAATGAGTCACATGACACCAGGGAGGGAAAATGGCTAATTCGGCCTAATTTGAACATTTTCACTTTGGGGTGTACTCACTTTTGTTGCCAGCAGTTTAGACATTAATGGCTGAGTTATGGCTGAGACTGTGTTTTGAGTTATTTTGAGGGGACAGCAAATTTACACTGATATACAGGCTGTACACTTACTACTTTACATTGTAGCAAAGTGTAATGTCTTCAGTGTTGTCACATGAAAAGATATAATAAAATATTTACAAAAATGTGAGGGGTGTACTCACTTTTGTGAGATACTGTAGTCCCCCTGAAGCTTTATTCCATAATGTGCTGCTACACATACTAGTAGTACATTACTTTTAAAAGGAGCTCCCAGCAGCACACTGTCAACGCTGCTGGCACTTCCATCTTCACCCAGACTTCCTTCCGGGTTCTCCAATTATTTGATTGGCCAAGCCCCAATTACATCACTGCTGCACATGTGTATGCTGCACAACACTCTGTATTCAGGGCAAATTCAGTGTGCCCTGAATGCAGCGCTGCTGTGGATGTGATGATGATGTCATCAGCTGCAGCAAATGCAAATATCTTCTAAACCGTGCAAGTTTAGAAGATATTCTCGGTATCTACAAGTAAAGCATTATTATAAGCTTAACTGCAGGTACTAGTATTTAAAAACAGGTTACTACTACATTAAATAGGGGATGTCCCGGCCGTTTGGCCAGTATTCTATCACCTGAAGAGGAACTTTATCCATTTAAAATCAGGTACTCTACAGTCAAACTTTGCACCCAAAATCTACTCTTTGCTTTAGCTTGTTCTTATTCATAAAGAAAAATTGCTGACTCACCATTGGTGATTTAGACATGCTGCTGAAACTACAGCAAAACCGAATTAAAGAAGATGTAACCCCAATATTTCCTATTTCTGATATGTGTCTGTTGTGCCCAGTGGCAGCTAGTGCTCAATATTTTGGGGGGGTACAAACAAACTGAAAAATTCTGAAAAATACTTTAAAAAAACATCAATTGCAGCCTCACTGTGCCTATCAAATTCAGCCACTTTGCCCATCAAATGCAGCCACTGTGCCATCAAATGCAGCCACTGTGTCCATCAAATACAGCCACTGTGCCCAGCAAATACAGCCACTGTGCCCATCATATGCAGCCACTGTGCCCATCATATGCAGCCACTGTGCCCATCATATGCAGCCACTGTGCCCACCAAATACAGCCACTGTGCCCATTATATGCAGCCACTGTGCCCACTAAATAAAGCCACTGGGCCATCAATTGCAGCCACTGTGCCCAGCAAATGCAGCCACTGTGTCATCAAATGCAGCCACTGTGCCCATCATATGCAGCCACTGTTCCCATCGAATACAACCACTGTGCCCAGTAAATGCAGCCACTGTGCCCATCAAATGCAACCACTGTGCCCATCAAATACAGCCACTTTGCCATCAAATGTAGCCCCTATGCCCATCATATGCAGCCACTGTGCCCAGCAAATACAGCCAATGTGCCCAGCAAATACAGCCACTGTGCCCAGCAAATACAGCCACTGTGCCCATCATATGCAGCCAATGTGCCCATCATGTGCAGCCACTGTGCCAACTTTTCCATCCGTTTTCGGATTGGATCGGGTGACGACGGACTCTATGGTCCGTCATCATCCGATCCCCCATAGGGGAGAGCGGCACTCTGACAGGTCCGTCGCACAGTGTGCAGCGACGGACCTGTCATCTGCCTGCTCAGCGGGGATCGGCGGAGCGATCCCCTGCTGAGCAGAGCGGGCTCCGTACACGGACATGTCCATGTGAAAGAGCCCTTATACTTACCTGTTCTGTTGCAGTGGATTTGCACAGAGCAGCCCAGATCCTCCTATTCTCAGGGCCTCTTTGCTGCTCCTGGCCCCTCCCTCCTGTTGAGTGCCTCCACAGCAAGCAGCATTCAGACACAGAGCTGCAGTTCGGCCCCACCCCCTCTCTCTCCAGATTAGCTAATTGACTTTGATTGACAGCAGCGGGAGCCAATGGCGCCGCTGCTGTGCCAATCGGGAGGGAGAGTCCCGGACGGACAATACACTCATGGACATCGCTGGGCAGAGATGTGGCTCAGATAAATATTGGGCCTGAGAGGGGGGGGGGGGCTGGTGCACACAGGCACACATAAGGCTTTTTATCTTAATGAATAAAATGCATTAAGATAAAAAAAAACTTCTGACTTTACATTCACTTTAACCACATGCTGATCGCCACACGCTGATTTACGTCGGCAGAATGGCACGGGCAGGCAAAAGGATGTACCCATACCTGCCTCTGAAATTCCTGCCTAGCGGGAGCACGCGCCCGCCGTGCGGTGCTGGGGCATGCCCGCGGATCACGCAAACTCGATGTTCGGCGGTGGTCCGCGATTGCGGTGAGGAGAGGCAGAACAGGGAGATGCCTATGAAACAAGGCATTTCCCTGTTCTGCCTAGCAACATGACAGGGATCTACTGCTCCCTGTTATCGGGAGCAATGATCTCTGTCATGTTGTAGTGAGCCCATCCCCCCACAGTTAGAACACACTGAGGGAACACACTTAACCCCTTGATCACCCCCTAGTGTTTAACCCCTTCTCTGCCAATGACATTTATACAGTAATCAGTGGCTATTTTTAGCTCTGGTCGCTGTATAAATGTCGCTGGTCCCAAAATAGTGTCAAAAGTGTCCGATCTGTCTGCCGCAATGTCGCAGTCACAATAAAAATTGCAGATTGCCGCCATAACTAGTAAAAATAAGTAAATAAAGTAAATAAGTAAATAAATAAGTAAATAAACAAAAATGCCATAAATCTATCCCCTATTTTGTAGACGTTATAACTTTTGTGCAAACTAATCAATATACACTTATTGCGATTTTTTTTACCAAAAATATGTAGAAGAATACATAAACTGTGGAAGAAATAATTTTTTTTTTTTTTTTCAAAATTTCGCTCTTTTTTTTTGTTTATAGCGCAAAAAAGAAAAACCGCAGAGGTAATCAAATACCACCAAAAGAAAGCTCTATTTGTGGGAAAAAAGGGACGTCAATTTTGTTTGGGTACAACGCGTAATTGTCAGCCAAAGCGACGCAGTGCCGAATCAAAAAATTGCTCTGGTCAGGAAGGGGGTAAATCCTTCCGGGGCTGAAGTGGTTAACCACTTCAGCCCCGGAAGATTTTCCCCCTTAATGACCAGGCCATTTTTTGCGATACAGCACCGTGTCGCTTTAACTGACAATTGTGTGGTTGTGCGACACTGTACCCAAACAATTGCCACAAATAGAGCTTTCTTTTGGTGGTATTTGATCACCTCTGCGGTTTATCTTTTTTTAGTGCTATAAACAAAAAAAGACTGACAATTTTGAAAAAAAACAATATTTTTTACTTTTTGCTATAATAAATATATAAAAAAATATAAAAAAAAATAAAATAAAAGATGTCTTCATCAGTTTAGACAAATGTGTATTCTTCTACATATTTTTGGTTAAAAAAAATCGCAATAAGCGTATATTGATTGGTTTGCGCAAAAGTTACAGCGTCTACAAAATAGGGGATAGATTTATGGCGTTTTTATTACTAATTTTTTTACTAGTGATGGCGATGATCAGCGATTTTTAGCGGGACTGTGACATTGCAGTGGACAGATCGAACACTATTGACACTTTTTTGGAACTAGTGACAGTTATACAGTGATCAGTGCTAAAAAAAATGCTCTGATTATTGTATAAATTACACTGGCAGGGAAGGGGTTAACACTAGGGGGCAATCAAGGGGTTAAATGTGTTCCCTAGAATGTTTCTAACTGTGGGGGAGGGAACTGAGTGGGAGTACAGAGAGATCGCTTTTCCTGATCACTAGGAACAGATGATCACTCTGTACTTCCCTGTCAAAACGGGGATCTGTTTGTTTACATTGACAGATCCCCTTTCTGGCTCTTTGTGGAGCTATCACGGGTGGCCGGCGGACATCGCCACCGCTGGCTACGCGCATCAGCTGCTCAGCCGTGCTGTGGACATGCGCCTGCTATAGCTGTTAAAAGGACCGACGTACAGCTACGGCGATTTTCAGGAATGAGCCGACCTGCTGCAGTATGACAGCGGCTGGTCGGCAAGCGGTTAAGAAGACTGCCTCACACATCCTTGCCAGGGATGGTAGGCATCACTTGATAAATATGGTCTTATTACTGCCATAAATACTATTACATTTGCGCAACATACACAAATGTCATCCCTTAACGCTAGCAAGACAGTCCCCTTTGAGCCCCCAAATGTTCTAATTAATCCACCTAGAATAGGTCAGAGTAGTTACATATTCTGTTTGAAAAAAGACGTAGGTCCATCCAGTTCAACCAACAGAGGAAAAAAATAGAAAACCTCCATGTACACTATCCAATACCCACAGTTGATCCAGAGGAAGGCAAAGAAAACAAAGCCTGATCCAATTTGCTCCAGTAGGGGGAAAAGTCCTTCCTTATCTCCCAAAGAGGCAATCTCATATTCCCTGGATCAACTTTACCTAAAAAAATTATTATCCAGTTATATTATGTGCATTTTAGAATAAATCCAGGCCTTTTTTTCTACTCGGGCGAACCAAGACATAAGAGGGTTGAAGGTGTAGAACACAGAACACAAGTTGTCAGCTTATGCTGATGATGTGCTATTTCACCTTATGGACCCCCCCCCCTGATCTCACTGCCTAATATGATGCGGAAACCTAAGAGTTTTAGTGTGCTTTCCAACTCTAACCACTTCACGCTGACGTAACGCATATTTGCAGCCTTCGGCTTTAAGGGGTTGTACCGGGGTGGTGCCTGCAACTACAGGAATCACGCTGTTACTGTTTTTTTAGAGCTGATGGTCGGCTTTCTTGTAAAAACAACTGATGCGGCTGTTGTTACAAGCAGCAGGACGGGACGTCCCCCCACTCCCGCTGCCTTCCATGGCTTGCCCGGCCTCTTCTGTCCCACAGGGAGGCTCGAGCGACCAGACAGCATGTCCGCCAGCTAGCCAGAGACCCAAGCAAAGCCAGAATTGGCTTTGCTCGGGTCTCGGATCTAGTAACCCGGAAGCATTGTCATGACATCACTTCCTGTTTGCTGGAGCCTTAAAGGTGCCAGATTTTAAAAAACGAGAGTATTCAAAACAGCCTAATTAGGCGTTTTAAATGCTTTTAAGTGCAAGGTGCAGAGTAGGAATTTGAGGTCTTATAGACCCCAGATCCCTTCATCTGAGGCCTATTTCTGTCACACGGGATGTTTACATTCCTTGTGACAGCAGTAAAAGTGATAGAAAAAAAAGGGATAGTGTAAAAAAAAAAAAAAAAAAAATTTAAATGAATTTAAATTTAAATAAAATACATAGAAAAAAACTAAAATTGAAAGCGCCCATCCATCCATGCTCGCGCGCAGAAGCAAAGGCATTCGTAAGTCGCGCCCTCAAATGTAAACAGTGTTCACACCACAAAACACCTCGATGATTATATAATGAGCAATATATCTAGCACTAGACCTCCTCTGTAACTTTAAACAGGGAACCATTAAAATTTTTTCAACCGTCGCCTATGGAGATTTTTAAGTACCGTAGTTTGTCGCCATTCCACAAACATGCACAGTTTTAAAGCATGACATGTTAGGTATCTATTTAATCGGTATAACATCATCAAAAAATTGGGATAACTCTACTGTTTTTTTTTTAATTCATAAAAGTGTATTTCTTCCAAAAAAATTGCTTTGAAAGACTGCTGTGCAAATACTGTGTGACATAAAATATTGCAACGACCGCCATTTTATTTTCTAGGGTCTCTGCTAAAAATATATATATAATGTTTGGTGTTTAAAAGTCATTTTCTAGCAAAAAATACTGATTTTAACTGGTAAGCAACAAGGGTCAGAAAAGCTCCAAGGGGTTAAGATCAATTATGCTAAATCTGAAGTTTTGCTCATTGCTCTGCCCTTGGCTCTTGCAACCAACCTCCAGATGGCCTTTCCCTTTGCCTGGGCTAAATCCTCTTAAAAGTATTTGGGCATCAAACTCACAGATCGCTTTGAAACTTTGTACACTAACAACTACCCCAGTCTGCTGAGTGCCGTACGCTGGGACTTATCGATCTGGACAAAGACAGCCTTTACCTGGTTAGGCAGGTAAATATCATTATGATATAAGATGTCCTCCCACCGGCACTCTTTTTCCTGTAGATAGTGCTTGTGCCCTCACCTAGAAGTTTCGTCCTGCAACTTACAAGTATGCTTTCTTGGTTTGTGTTAAATGCGCGGAGACCGCAAATAGCTATGAAGGTACTGAAGTGCTCTAAAAAAGCAGGTGGCTTAGGAATTCCTGATATCAAGCGGTATTATAGGGTTATCAGACCAAGGGGGACCAAGTTATCCCCCTGGAGAAATGTATGGCTGGATGGAATCTGTCTTATGCCCCATGGTTGCCCCGGGAACACAGAGGTTTGTCGGAGTTTGGGACCATGTCAATCATCTATTTTCTCTGGCACTCTCTGTGTCCCCGTTGGCTCCACTCGGGGGCTTTTTGTGGTCCCCCCCCCCCCCCCCCCATTGCGGTACATATGGCATTTTTTGGGCTGTGGGCTACTGATAGTAACACTAGTTGTGGCAAATTAATGGGAAACGATAGTCTGCTTCCACTTGAGACCCTTGGGAAATGCCATGGTAGTTTCCCCATAGTCTTTTGGCGTAACAAGCAACTTCATCACTTTTTCACTACCCATGACCGCTCAATCAGGGCAGTGTCTACTCTTACCACATTTGAGCGTCTTTTTATAGCTGAGGAGTCCATGCCTCATATGGTTTCTGAACCATATCAATTGTTGAGCTCTGCTTCCTTCACTGTCAAACCCACCTAAATTCAGGAATAGGAATGTGACCTTGGGTTAGAGTTCTCTGCAGAACAGTTGTCTCACCTATACCAGTTGACTCACCCCAGTTCCATAGACTCTAAAACTCAATAAATGAATTAATAATAATAAGATCGTGCCACGCTGGTATTGTGTGCCTGCTGTCCTGTCGCAAATTTACCCTCCCACTTCTGACCTCTGTTGGCGAGGTTGTGGTCAACGTGGTACACACCTACACTTGTGAGAATGCCCTGTGATTAGACCCTTTTGGGCCAATGCGAAAGCCCAGATAAATACTTGATTCAGCTATCCCCTTCTACCCAGCCCATTTCCTACTCCATACATTACTCTACATTAATAACATCCATTTTTCTTCTAAATCATCACCATGCTTTCTCCATCTGACCCACTTTCATGTAATATGCATTAAATAAGACACCAGTTAAGTAGGATTGCAAGAAAAAAATAAATGGGAGTGACAACGTTCTGGAAATTCATATAGCTGTGATCATTCACGGCCATACACTTTATGGTGATCATTCATGGCCATATACATTATGGTGGTCATTTGTGGCCATACACATTATAATGGTAATTTTCAGCCTTACACATTATGTTAGTTATTTGTGGCATACACATTATGGTGATATTTCTTGACCATATACAGTTGTGTGAAAAAGTATTTGGCCCCGTTCTGTTTTTTTTTTATTTTTTTGCATATTTATCACACTTAAATGACTCAGATCATCAAACAAATTTTATTATTACACAAAGACAACCTGAGTAAATACAGAATTCAGTTTTTAAATGATGGTTTCATTTATTAAGGCAAAAAAGCTGTTCAAACCTGCCTGGCTTTATGTGAAAAAGTAATTGTCCCCTAAACCTAAAAACTGGTTGTGCCACCCTTGGCGGCAACAACTAAAATCAAGTGTTTGCGATAACTGGCAATGAGTCTTTCACATTGCTGTGGAGCAATTTTGGCCCACTCTTCTTTGCAGAATTGTTTTAATTCAGCCACATTGGAGGGTTATCCAGCATGAACGGCCTGTGTAAGGTCATGATACAGCATCTCAATTGGATTTAAGTCTGGGCTTTGACTAGGCCCCTCCAAAACCTAAATTTTGCTTTGTTTGAACCATTTGGAGGTGGACTTGCTGTTGTGTTTCGGATCATTGTCCTGCTGCATAACCCAAGTGCACTTGAGCTTGAGGTCACAAACTGATGGTCGGACATTCTCCTTTAGGATTTTCTGGAAGAGCTCAGAATTCATGGTTCTATCAAATATGGTAAGTCATCCAGGTGCTGAAGCTGCAAAGCAGCCCCAGACCATCACGCTACCACCACCATGTCTGACTGTTGGTATGATGTTCTTGTTATGAAATGCTGTATTTGTTTTATGCCAGATGTAACGGGATGCACATCTTCCAAAAATTTACATTTTTGTCTCATCAGTCCACAGAATATTTGCCTAAAAATCTTGGGGATAATCAAGATGTTTTTTGGTAAACGTGAGATGAGCCTTTGTGTGCTTTTTGGTTAGCAGTGGCTTCGACCTTGGAACTCTCACATGGATGCCATTTTTGCCCAGTCTCTTTCTTATTGTCGAATCATGAACACTGATCTTACTTGAGGCAAGTGAGGCCTGCAGTTCTTTAGATGTTCTGGGTTCTTTTATGACCTCCTGGATGAGTCGTCGTCATGGAGTAATTTTTGTAGGCCAGCCACTCCTGGGAAGGTTCACCAGTCTTCCAAGTTATCTCCATTTGTGGATAATGGATCTCCCTGTGGTTCACTGGAGTTTGAAAGCCTTAGAAATCGCTTTGAAACCCTTCCTAGACAGATGCATGTACATTACTCTGTTTCTAATCTGTTCTTGAATTTTTTTAGATTGTGGTATGATGTGTGGCTTTTTGTGATCTGTTAGCGTTCTTCACTTTGTCAGACAGCTTCTATTTATGTGATTTCTTGATTCAACGGGTCTGGCAGTAATCAGGCCTGGGTGTAGCAAGTGAAATTTAACTCAGCTTTCCAAAAAATTGTGGTTAATCACAGTTCATTCATGATTCAGCATGGGAGGGGGCAATTACTTTTTCACATAGGGCCAGACAGGTTTCAACAGCTTTTTTCCCTTAGTAAATGAAATAATAATTGAAAAACTGCATCTTGGATTTACTCGGGTTACCTTTGTGTAATATTAAAATTTGATTGATGCTCTGAATCATTTAAGTGTAAGAAATATGCAAATAAAAAATCAGGAAGGGGGCAAATACTTTTTTCACACAACTGTACATTAGGGTGAACATTCATGCCCATACACATTATGCTTAACATTTATGACTATTCACATTATAGTAGTAATTCAATATGTAACTGCTACGAAAAAAATCAGGTAGAAGGTGTGACCAGGTTTGTTTCCTGGTTCACCTTAGAAAAATAATAGAATTGATTAAGGAGTTATATAATTGCCCTATATATATTGTGGGCTGTATATGAATCTTTGTTGAATATTACAGAAAGCCCAACTCCAGCAAAAACCTTTTATTTGGCTTTCTGACATTGGGATAGCAAGTAAAGGGGACTCTCCACAGTGGGGCCATAGACAAGAAAAAAATTGAAGTTCTAAACCTTCCTCACTTTGTGAAAAACTATAAAAGGTAAAAGATAGATAGATAGATAGATAGATAGATAGATAGATAGATAGATAGATAGATAGATAGATAGATAGATAGATAGATAGATAGATAGATAGATAGATAGATAGATCGTCTGTGTTTTAACAAGGAATAGTTTGTCCTCTGTGTTATGGGTGTTAATGTAAAATTGTAGAATTCTTTGCTGAGTTGTTCTTTATGTCTGGATTTTGACACCATCTGCTTTATTGAGAGGATCCTGTCCATCTACATCACCTACTTACATAAACTTGACATCTAAGAGATGACATTTGAGGTTACACAGTACATTACCATTCTGCTAGACATTGATGCTGAGTTTTAGCAATTGGATTTTCTAACCGGAGAAGACTGCACTTTGATACCAGAGAACACACAATACACATCAGTAAATGCCCAAAAATGAAACCAGACCTTCATGCACATGTTTTAAAGCTTTAGGTGGGTGGTTTAGGGTTCTGACCTCCGGTCCTATAAGCTTATTTATACATTATTTCTCACAGAATTCTTAGCCCGGTTAGGATAAAAAAAAAACATATCAGAGCGGTTGCTATTTAGGATGCTAAAAGTTATGTAACAGTGTGCAATTTTCTTCCAGCTTGTTTTTCCTCCAGCATCTTCAGCCTAGGAAATTCTAAGGAGTAATTTATTCTGAGCACTTACAAATCAGTGCAATTTTACCTAATTTTTACATAACTGTGGATGGATGCAGGTGTTTTGATACGACATGTGGCTTATGTAGCTATAACAAAATGACATAAAGGTGCTGTAAATTTTAGTCTTAGAGGCAGGATCATAGGAACCCAGTTAATATAAATGAGTTTGAAATTGGATCTCTTCTTCTGGCTAGCCATAACTAGTCATACTCAAACATCCTTGTCATCACCATCACATTGACCAAATGTGTGAATTAATGTGTACAGGCAGTCCCCAGGTTACAAACTGAAGGTTTTTATGTAAGTTGGAACAAGTACATTTTTTAGATGTAAGTTGGAACAGGTACATTTTTTAGATGTAAGTTGGAACAGGTACATTTTTTAAGTGTAACTTCAGCCAAAAATTTTTTTTTACGTTTTTGAGCTAGCATAGGGAAGGCTAAAGGCACCTGTAACAATTGTTTTGCTGTCTGTGCCCCTGTTCAGAAGTTTTTCCCTTTCTGTCCCTGTGACAATTGGATTTAGAAAATTTTGGGTTGTTGTGGAAACAAGGATTGGTGATATAGCTTCAGTGGAGTCACCTTTTTCCCATGATAACTCTTACATGAGTGAATTTCCCTTCCTAAGGGTAGATTTCGTCTCACTTCCTGTTGTCTCCCTCCGTGTGTAAGTATGAGTCAAATGTAAGTCGTATGTTTGTAACTCGGGAACTATCTGTAATCCAAGGAAAGGTCTATAAACAGTTCATATGTGGTGTCAAAAAGTACTGTGTGCAAGCTAATCCCAAAATGGCTAACACAGCTCTCAATTGGAGGGCAGGTACACATAGTAAACTTACTATTACTATAAGTGCTGGAGACCTTGGGGAGCAGATACTTCTCTGGAGGAGAGAGGACTAACTATGCAAAGTGGAGGTGGTTCTATATAGTTGTATATAAAATGCACTTTTTATCTTTCGAAAAGTATTTCCCAGTGTTAAACCTTCCATCCAATTTTTAAACTGCTGCATTTGTAAATTTTAAAAGCCAATATAAAGGAATAGTAGTGGTAAAAAAAAAGCCCTTGTGGATTTAATTAACCTTTTTTTTGGTTAATTCTCCTTTAAGGGGGTGTGGCAGGGGGCGTGTCCTACGCTTACATATGTTTGTTAGTAGGTGTCCCTCATTCCCATCTCAAAATGTTGGGAGGTATGCCTCTGTTTACATCCACATCCACTTTTTTTTAAACGGACAAGGCCGTATCCAGATCTGTTGAAACGGAACAGAGCGGATGTAAACGGATGCCATTCATTTACGTTTGTTACGTTTATGTTCATTTGTAGGCAAGAAATATTTTTGTTTATACTTTTATAACCTCTGATTTTGTATCTGCAACAATTTAAAGGGGTTGTAAACCCTCGTGTTTTTTCACCTTAATGCATCCTTTGCAAATTTGGGTAGTTTATTGTGTATGCTTTAAAATTCACTTTAGTGTGTTATCTACTGAATTTTGCTTTTCCTAGCCTTTTGCGGCAATTGCTATTCCGCGAGCCGACGTATAGCTACGACGGCTCGCGCAGGGGAGACAATCTGCCGCAGTATAACTGCGGTGGTTGGTCAGGAAGCAGTTAATTTGGACACTCTTTACTATAAGAAAAAAAGTCAGTCCACTGAAAAGGGATAGACAAACCCAACTCTTTTCCCTACTCACAGGCAATCCTGTATCCTTCTTGATTCTCTGGTGTCTGCTCTTCCTACAATCCACCAGCCAAAACACAGGCCACAAACTGAAGAAGTTTAACTCCAGCCAAGGTTTATGGCAATGACAGCACACCGCTCACTCCCACCTAAAGCCAAGCACCCAACATGTTTCACCCACAATATGGGGATCACCCTATGATTAAGCAATTGCTGTGGGCGAAACATGTTGTAACCGTGGCTTCGCATGGGAGTGAGCGGTGTTTTGTTATTGCAATACACCTAAAAGGGATGATATTTTAGTCTCCCTGTCATAATTCCCTTCACATTTCCTGTCTTCCTGGGGCAGCAAGTGTCCTTGTGCACTTTCTTCCCAGGATGCTTTGTTTGGGCCCGAGCGACCAATCACCAGGCCCTAATACTGTGACTTGAGGAAGGAGGAAAGATCATTAACCCTGTGTAGGCTTGGACACTGACCATCACAGAGCTTACACAGAGTTTAGTGGCACCAAAGTTAAAGATTTTCTTAAAGACCCCCTTCATACCTATGCATTGTGCACAACAATCTGTTGTTTGCTTCTTTGTGGTGCATTGAGAACACTCTTAAAAATGAACTGTCTGCCCTAATGCAATGCATTTTAATGCAAGAAACAGCACATGTTAAAGCAGTGTTTCTCAACTCCAGTCCTCAAGGCGCACCAACAGGTCATGTTTTCAGGATTTCCCTCACGTGAAAAGGCTTTGGTAATTACTAAGGCAGTGAAACTGATCAAATCACCTGTGCAAAATAGTGGAAAGCCTGAAAACATGACCTGTTGGTGCGCCTTGAGGACTGGCGTTGAGAAACACTGTGTTAAAGCGTGTGGAGTAGTGCAAAACTAAGGTATGAAAGGGGATTAAATCTCTTCTAGCTGCTTATTAAAAGCTACTAAACTTTTAACAGTTGATTTTTATTGTGCTATTTGAAATAGTACTATATGACTAAATTAAAAAGACAGAAACAAGCACTGTCCTTTATCTCATCTATCTATAGTTAACTCTTCACCTACAAGTTAGCAATGATAAGCCTGTTTACATGAGCACAATGTTACATAATGTAGTTTTAATTACCCTAGCAATGGTCAGTGCATTTGTGAAGGCCCTCAGGGAAAACTGTACAAAAAGACATGACTGGGAACCAGACACTCCTTTGCACGCCAGAACAAGAAAAATATTAAGGCAAACACATTTACCACCCTTCTTTACACTAAACATTTTAATTGTGCTATAATAATTCTGTTGCGCTGTGAACATGTTTGAACCTTTGTAGATTAATTTGCTAATTTGTTCCCAAATCCTGGGAGTTTTAGATCATGGTTATTTTAGAGAATTAATGAGAAGTGTAAAATCCTACATTAATTGAGGTGTTTCATGAATTTATTACGAGAATTTAGCCTATTTTTTATGCCATTTGTATTCATTTTCATATGGATGCTGTTTTAATGGCAATACAAAAAATTCACTAACAAAACAAATTTTTTCTCAGCTAGTTTTTCTTTCAAACAGCCAGGGATGTGATTACTAGAGGGCCTGACGTCTGAACACCTAATTGTGTGGTCATCTGATTACAATTGGCACTTTCACACTGTGGGACTGTCTCTCCATTTTCCATTCATCCATTGACAGATGAAAAATGGACAGCAATGCATTTCTACAGACCAACGGATGTGAATGGATGATCATGCATTTACCATCTGCATAGCTCCCAACCGTCCCTGATTTGGAGGGACTGTCCCTGATTTGGAGCAATGTCCCCCTGTCCCTCTTTCCTCCTTATTTGTCCCTCATTTTGGTCTGATCTATAGACTTGTATATAAAATGCACTTTTTATCTTTCAAAAAGTGTTTCCCAGTGTTAAACCTTTCTAAATTGCTGCATTTGTAAATTTTAAAAGCCAGGAACATTAGTGTTAAAAAAAAAAGCCCTTGTGGATTTAATTAACCTTTTTTTTGTTAATTCTCCTTTAAGGGGGTGTGGCAGGGGGCGTGTCCTAAGCCTACCTATGTTTGCTAGTAGGTGTCCCTTATTCCCATCTCAAAATGTTGGGAGGTGTGCCTTTGTTTACATCCACATCCACTTTTTTTTAAACGGACAAGGCCCTATCCAGATCTGTTGAAATGGAACAGAGCGGATGTAAACGGATGTCATTCGTTTACATTGGTTACGTTTATGTTCATTTGTGGCAAGAAATATTTTTGTTTTTACTTTTATACCTCTGATTTTGTCTCTGCAACAACTTAAAGGGCTTGCAAACCCTTGTGTTTTTTCACCTTAATACATCCTATGAAAATTTGGGTAGTTTATTGCGTTTGTTCTAAAATTCCCTTTAGTATGTTATTTACTGACATTTTGCGTTTCGTAGCCCTTTGTGACAATTTATCAAAAATGTCGGTCTTACTGACTTTTTTTTTTAAGGTGTGGGGGGGGGGGGGGGGCGCTTCAGAATTCTCTGCCTATAGGCTCCTGAGAGGTAAATTCTGTCCTGGGTGGAGGTTGCTTCCTGATTCAAAAACCAGTCAGGTTTTATGGTGAAAGAAAAGGCCTACAGGCATGGCATTTGCATTAAACAATAATACAGTGAAGTGCCCTTTAAAGTGGAACTACACTGTATCTGAGCACCACAAATAAAAAAAACTATTTAATTCATTTTTTAAATTCAAAGCAAATTCATCCATCCATCCATGTCTCCATACTAAATTTTTCAGAAAAATCACTTTGAAAACCACCCCCTAGAATTTCTGGCTAGGTCCATCTAGAGTAAGGGCAGATGATTGATGTAGCATTTACTTCCTGTAGTCCATCTGCCCTTACCTGAGGCGTGCAAGCAGAAAGGTGTGCTGAGCTGTGAAAATGTATGACGATGTTGTCGTTTGCCTAGGCCTGGAAACCAGGAAATAACTGCAGAAATGTAAAAAAAAAAAACCTTTAAAACAAGTAAATATGATATACTTTCCTATCTGTTTACTAACGCTATCAGCATAACTATTAAAAATAGTCAGTGTTGATTGAGAGAGTAAAGTTCCACTTTAAACTGATGTGGCCCCTGGTCTTCATGGGCACATTTATGTAAAAGATTAACTTAGCCTTTAAAGTATAACTATAGGTAAAAAAAAAAAAAAATCATATTTGTTTCCCCATCTGTGTCCCTTTGGGGAGATTTCCCTTCACTTCCTGTCTCATGGTCAAACAGGAAGTGCGAGGAAATCCCTGCAATTTATAGGGAATTCCTTGGGGACTCCCAGGTCACCAGAATTAGTGTACCCATTGGAAGATTTTCCCTCTATTACTTTTCTGGGGATAACTCAAAATTCTGAATTTTCTTTTACTTTCACTTTCAATGATAATGATGACAGTAAACAGGACAAATAGAGAGGGGGAATATCCTTAACGGGGTACAGACAGCAATAAAAACTGACAGATGTTCTATCCCCTCTCTACTCTGTCCAAAACTAAAAAAAAAATGTATAAAGCCTGATAAAGGAACTTCTCAAACATCTGCATTTTTAATAATAATCTTACCCAAAAAAGTATATCACTTGAACTCCACACTTTCTGCATTAATCAAAGGCTAACAAGCTTAAATATACTACTACCGACACTAATGAATAACGTGAGGAAGATGTTTTACCTGCCAAAGTAATTGTATTTCTGCCTAGTTCTGAGCTTTACACAACCCTACCATACAGCACAGCCCGGCAGGTGACACCAATGTCTATGTGTAATCTCCATATTTGAGAACTTCTGAAAATGTATGATTCCTGATAATGGGACGGAGTAGGGGGTGGGGTAGTGGGCAAGTCAATTAAGAGGCTTAAAGGTTAGGTCTGGAAACTCCAGTAAAATACACCAATATACATCAATATAATAAAACAGTGCTATATATACTTTTTATAGGATATAGGCTATGCCCATTCTCTTTTACCCCAATAACACTAATGCCCCGTACACACGGTCGGATTTTTCCGATGGAAAATGTCCGATCGAAGCGTGTTGTCGGAAACTCCGACCGTGTGTGGGCTCCATCGGACATTTTCCCTCGGATTTTCCGACACACAAAGTTGGAGAGCAGGATATAAAATTTTCCGACAACAAAATCCGTTGTCGGAAATTCCGATCGTGTGTACACAAGTCCGACGGACAAAGTGCCACGCATGCTCAGAATAAATAAAGAGATGAAAGCTATTGGCCACTGCCCCGTTTATAGTCCCGACGTACGTGTTTTACGTCACCGCGTTCAGAATGATCGGATTTTCCGACAACTTTGTGTGACCGTGTGTATGCAAGACAAGTTTGAGCCAACATCCTAGGATTTTGTTGTCGGAATGTCCGAACAAAGTCCGACCGTGTGTACGCCCTATAAGACTTACTCTATTAAACCATTACCTCAGAATTACACTAATTTTCCAACGAAATCCCCAGTGACCCTCCTGTTGCCTGTGTAACTAAATCTGACTGAGAGACACTGGCTCTGTAAGGAAGGCCAGATTCTCAGCAGCAAAAAGAAACCAGTGCAGGCATATGCGTGTGCACATTACACTGTCTATGCTTCTATGCACAGAGGAAAGGTTGGATGAGCAGTAGTGGGAAGTCGCACGCAGGAGTTAGCATGTACTGGGTTTGCTGCCCAGTGGCCTATATAAACTAATGCATAGCAGAGAGAAGTTGCTGCATGGTCTTTAGTTTGTCCTTGCTTTACCTGAGACCTGACCTGCTGATTTGTGTATGACACAGCTTACTCTCTGGACTTTGCTACTACCTTCTGCCTTACTTATCATCGGCTCAGCTGATACTGACCTTGGATTGCTTCCTAAACCCTGTCTTTGCCTCCTGATTTTGTTACCATGGTTGTCGGCTGTTACTGACCTTGGCTTGCTTCCTGGACCCTGTCTTTGCCTCCTGATTTTGTTACCATGGTGCCCGGCTTTTACTGACCTTGGCTTTTTTCCTGGACTTTGTCTTGCTTCCTGATTCTGCTACCACTGCTGTTGCTGACCTTGGCTCATTTTTTGTATTCCACCCCCGTCTCCTGTTCCAGTACCAAGTTGTTCCTGTGTCCGGGGACTGTTCACTAAACTACAGCTTCAACTTTACTCATCTGGCTGTGGCACAGGTCAGGTCCAGTCTGCAACCTCCAGTACTCATGCCACTCTGTGCCCACTCTAACTTCAGTAGTCTTGGGCAAGAGATGCAAGAGAAGCCTCCGCAGCTACTAGCTTCTACCAGGTAAGTAAAAGGCTCTTCAACTAGTGGCAGCATAGGTGGTGTGGCCACTTCTCTAGTTCACCCTCTGGGCACAGGTATTATGTACAGATCCAGGAGGTTCCAGGCCAGAACCAGATCCAAGCACTGCGGATATCTGAGCAACTCATCCTGCAGAATCTGCTCAATCTACATCTCTGGTAGATCCAGGAAAAAAGCCAAACAAACCCACAGCCGCTCAGTCTCATAGGTGGTGACTGTGGGGTCCAGTGAGGGAAATGGTTGTGGTCCCACAGTTCAGAGAATGTACTCATTAATTGTTTGTTTGTTTGTTTTTTTAAAGAATACATTTGTTTTATTAAATTTGTGGCACAAGGAATCTGGTACATACTTTTCACACATACCTGTGTCAGACTAAAAACAAATAACACACCTGGTAATACAAAAATGGAATATCGACTATGTACCAAGAAAACGTAGGATATGAACTGGAATTCAACATCTAGCAAGTAACAGGCCCAAGTTACCACTTGAACGGCAGCAGAAGTGGGGATGGGGTCTACCAGGCTGGGAAAGGCCAGGTTTTGATTCAGGTTGGACGCCAGTATTGTAGAGAGGCCACTTTTATTTTTCAGAGATTAGGAAAAAAGAGGAGATGAGAGAGAAAACAAAACAATGAGCAAGAAAAAGAGGGAAGAGGGGAGAGAAAAGAAAGAGGGGAGGTGTGCGGCGGGAAGGGGCGACCTATTCAGGCAGACAGAAAAGTGCTAATTCAAAAATTATCCAAGGAACGTTAATAGTTTGGGTGATGTGGAGTACCCCATCCACACAAACCACAAGTCTTTACATTTCATAAAACTCAGGGGCATCAGCATGTAGCTCTTCCATCCTCATTACATGATTCAATTCAGTTACCCATTCCCTAATGGTAGGGACAGTGGAATATTTCCAGTGCCTGGGAATCAGAGCTCGACCAGCTAAGATTAGAATTTGAGACAGGCCTCTTTTGATGGAACCAAGAATCATGGATAAAAGAGCTATCTCTGCCTGTTCTGGCCATGATTAGGTGGCCTAACATTAAAAATTGCCTTCTTAAACGGTCTGATCTGAGGAAAAGGGCCACTACAGATGGAGATGAATGCTGCCTGGCTTTACGCATCTCCAGCACTGGTCCAGTATGGAAGGATTTATTTTATGGAGGAATTCTGGACTCCTGTACAACCCAGTGAATATCTTATAGTCCCTCTCTTGTGCCTGGGAGGCTATTGTCAATTTGTAAGTAAACAAAAAGCCTTATCTCAATCTTCCACAGAGGGGGCGCCAGTCTCAGATGTAGAAGGGGGCGATTGGGGAAGGCACTCTCAAGCAGTAAGCCGTACAGTTTCCAAAATGTCATGTGAGCAATCCACTTCAAGGACATAAACTCATTATTTATAATGTGTAACCAATCAGACATTCTGGAACTGCAGCCATTCAGGGATGATCTGACACAGTGAAATGACAGTGTCAGAACTTCTGAATTGGCTGCAGTCTCAAGATTTCTGATTGCACATTGGTTACCCCATTACAATGAAGGAGTAGATTCTCTGAGCTTATGAGACCACAGTTATTTGACTCACTGCGGTTGCTAGAGCATGTTTACAGATGTTCTGGGCCGAACATAGCTGGTTTATTGCCATCAAGTTACCAAGTATGGTAATCTCCTTACCATCAACCTGACAAATGGTTAGGCCCCTTTCACACTGGGGTGGTTTGCAGGCGCTATTGCGCTAAAAATAGCGTCTGCAAACCGACCTGAAAGTGCCGCTGCTTTGTCTCCAATGTGAAAGCCCTGAGGGCTTTCACACTGGACCGGTGCGCTGGCAGGACGGGAAAAAAAGTCCTGCTAGCAGCATCTTTGGAGCGGGGAAGGAGCGGTGTATACACCGCTCCTTCCCCGCTCCTGCCCATTGAAATCAATGGGGCAGCGTGGCTGTACCGCCGGCAAAGCGCCTCTGCAGAGGCGCTTTGCGGTGGTTTTTAACCCTTTCTCGGCCGCTGCAAAAACGACGGTAAAGGGCCGCTAGAAATAGCAGCGCTTTACTGCCGACGTTCCTCCCACCCCAGTGTGAAAGGGGCCTTAGTGAAAAATGTGCTACCTAAAGCTTGGTACACAACATGAGTTATTTTTCGTTCAACCCAGAGGGTTGAGCAAAAAAACCAGTCAGCACCGCTGTACTAACTATACGACATTTAGTACAGTGATCTCCCCTGCTAAGCTGTTGTGTTCTGACAGGGGGATGCCCCCCCCCCCTCCAGAATGCTCTCGCTGATCGGGAGTTGGTCAAGAAAGAAATTTGTGTGATCCCCCCATCAACACAAACAGTGCTGACAGGGGGGTCCTTCCTGCCGAGCAATCGTCTGCTCCCGGCGGAGGTGAACAGGGGAAGCAATCCCCGCTGGGAGAAGACAGTTATTGTTGCTAGCTGCTATAGCAGCCACTAGTGATAATCACAAGCAAAATCCGGCAGGCTGGTTGTACCCAAGTTGATTGATCGATCAACGTGGTACGATCAGCCTGCCCACACAGGGTTCAAATCTATGGCCGTCTATGGCCGGCCTAAATTGTTCTAACCCCCCCCCCCCCCCCACCTTTCCTCCACAGTTGCCCTTCTGCCTTAATTCCAGAGCTGCTGCCTTCTCAAGTTTTCCAACCGCTCCAAAAAAAACCTTTTCCATACTGGTCACACTTGCATATTGACATGAATGGAGTCAGACTTCAGATCTGGAGGAGGCCGCAGCTCTGGAACTATGGTAAGCAACTAGGGAGGGGGAGGTTTGTGATGTTTAGCTTGCCGGGGTGGATTTAGAGCTAGTTTTAGAAAGGTACAGCAGTACCTAAAAGGTATTTTATTTATTTAAACTTTCTGTGATCCAAGTATCACCTATTTTATGGACATCTTCTTCAGGAATATATTTTACGCCTTAGTGCCAGGGCCAGCACATCTGATATTAGAATTATAAATTTTATAAATTACTCAGACGAAAAAATTTTTTATCAGTTTTAGGTTATATTATAGGAAGGTGTAAATTACAGGGAAAATAACTGCTACCAGAACAGGTCCTAAAAAAAGAGTAATGCCCTGTACACACGGTCGGACATTGATCTGACATTCCGACAACAAAATCCTAGTATTTTTTCCGACGGATGTTGACTCGAACTTGTCTTGCATACACACGGTCACACAAAGTTGTTGGAAAATCCGATCGCTCTGAACGTGGTGACATAAAACACGTACATCGGGACTATAAATGGGGCAGTAGCCAATAGCTTTCGTTTCTTAATTTATTCTGAGCATGCGTGGCACTTTGTGCGTCAGATTTGTGTACACACGATTGGAATTTCCGACAACGGATTTTGTTGGCGGAAAATTTTATAGCAAGCTCTCAAACTTTGTGTGTTGGAAATTCCTATGGAAAATGTGTGATGGAGCCTACACACGGTCGGAATTTCCGACAACAAGGTCCTATCACACATTTTCCATCGGAAAATCCTATCGTGTGTACAGGGCATAAGAGGAGCTGCTGGTAAACCTAAATTGGGAGAATCTAAGCTGTTGCATGTAATGAGATGATATTACAGCCCAGAAAATAATATAACATACATAAGACATAGAGTACATAATGAACAGTGTGATTACACAAATAAAATTAATGCATTTTCGGTTCTTAGTTTTGAATATATTATCATTTGAAGATTGAATTTTAGCTGGATCCAATTTTAGTACACAAGTTTGTAATGTTTGTGAGGTTAATATTTGTTATGTACTTTGTACAAATTGCACTGTGCATTATCGTAGTACATAGATCTTAACAGGCTTTCAGTGTTTGACATACCAGTTTCTTAAAACACTAATGCCCCGTACACACGATCGGAAATTCCGCCAGCAAAAGTCCGATGTGAGCTTTTGGTCGGAAATTCCGACCGTGTGTATGTTCCATCGGACATTTGTTAGGGGAATTTCCGCCAGCAAAAGATTGAGAGCAGGTTCTCTATTCTTCCGGAAATTCCGATCGTATGTAGCAATTCCGACGCGCAAAATTCCTACGCATGCTCAGAAACAATTCAACGCATGCTCGGAAGCATTGAACTTCATTTTCTCGGCTCGTCATAGTGTTGTACGTCACCGCGTTCTTGACGGTCGAAAGTTCAGAGAACTTTTGTGTGACCGTGTGTGTGCATGGCAAGCTTGAGCAGAATTCCATCGGAAAAACCATCCAAGGTTTTTCTGACAGAAATTCCAATCGTGTGTACGGGGCATTAGACATAAGAAGTTCCCAGATCTGCACATCTGCTGTGCCCATTAGGAGGGGTTCCACTCTCCCTGGATTTTTTTATTTTTAATATTAAGGAGAACAGATCAGGAGGAGCTGGAACGCACAGAGTTGGGCATATGTCCTCCAGCTGGAGAAGAGTTGGGAGGTCTCGCCACTGGAGTATCAGACATATAGGAAACTAGGAGCTGACTCAGACCATCAGACTCCACCTATATCTTAAATGTCACCTTTGGTATGCTAACCCTTGAGTAAGACAGTCAAAAAAGGAGACATACTACAAGAATATTGTAACCTATAATGATCACATTTCACCTTACATCATTTTACAGCTGTTCCACAAATGATTGGTTGCTGTGGGTTTTTATGTGTGACATGTCATATTTTGTTTAGAAACTCTCTATGAAGAAAACTGAAAGCAGGTTGGTTGTTTTTTTATCGTGTATGTACAAGAAAAATCACCTTATATTTTGTCTCTGTAAAAAACACAGATAAACTCTGATAGATACAGTGATGCAAGAAAACAGGGATTATTTCAGAAATAAATAATAACTTAATAATGTTATATTGATATGATTCCCTCATGCATAAAACCATAGTGTAAATTCTTTGTCTGTTTTATAAAAGACCACTAGGTACAGTCTCAAAGGGTAACTCTGCCTGCTATTATAAACCCTATACCATGAAGTTTAAGAATTAGTAAGTAACATAACATAAACAGAACATTTACGAACTAAGACCAAAGCTCTCAACAGCCCGGATCTAGCACATGAAAATGTTGCCCCCCCCTCACCAGGCCGATTTATTGGTTGCGAATTTTTGATGTGCACAATTTTCTTTATGTTTATTCATCTAAACTACATGATGTTCTGTGGCCAAAACTTTTCTTTTTTAGTGTTGGAAAGAATAGGGAAAAAGTCAAACCCCTGTCGAGTTTTACTGCTAATGAGGCTCTATTGACAATGGTCTCACCAGACAGGAAGTGATGAAAACAATGCAAAAGGGACACAGACACCAATAAAAAAAAGTGATAGGGGTTCTAGATTTACCCTATTCTACTTAAAAAAAAAAAATGTGTATTTCTGTTGGAGAGCCCCGGATAGTGGTAAAAACTGAACAGCGTTTCTTAACCTTCCTCACTCTATTCAAAACAAAACAAAAAAAAGTTTTGCCTGGACATATTGTACATTTTAAATACTAATGGCCTTAAATGACTACTTGGGTTGGTGAAAAAACAAAAGACCAACAAAGTAGAGTATGATGGAAAAGTTTGTTCATCTGTATATATCCTGTATTTATAATCCGTATGTTGGCAGTTACTAGTAATATATTTACATTGTTTTTGTTTTTGTTTGTTTTTTTATAAAATACTGGCTGCTATAATAAGTTTCATAATAATTACATATTTCTGTCCTCCTTAGATACCACTAATGCTGGTTACACATTTTCCAATGATTGTATGTTCACTAAACTTATGCTGAAATATATGCAAAAGACAACATATGTGTGACACCCCCCCCCCCCCCCCCCCCAAAAAAGGCTGGTTAAAAATACAGGATGGAAGTGTATGAAAGAATGGCGAACTTGAAAATGTTTTACAGTAGTTATATACTGTATATGTAACTGTACCATTTGGATGTCATCTGTGGCAGTTAGCATGCCTGCACAATCAGAACATTTAGGTGCATAGAGAAATTTCATAATATTTTAGTGCCTATTCCTCTTGAGGCTTTGACTATGATATAATATAGATTTTTCTTACAGCAGAATGCAAGGGTGGCTCTTTATCATTGTGTGGGACCTTAAATAGAATTATTTAAAACACACATTTAACAGTTTTTAATGCCATGTGGGGGGACACTGAAAGAAGCACCAGAAGACCAAAACAAAAGTAAACTGGATTGTAAGCAACAGATTGCAATGGATGTGGCTAACATAAGAGTACATGTTTTTTGTTTTGTTTTTTAAACTACTAGAAAGAAGCTTGGATATGATCTGATCACTATAAAAAAGTCACACTTGCAAATAGAATTCTAGGGTGCATCACTCGAGGGATCACCAGCAGGAGGAAGGAGGTCCTGATTCCCCTATATAGTGAGACTTCATTTAAAAAACTGTGTCCAGTTCTGGAGACCCCACTTACAGAAATATATTGATAAGATAGAACAAGTCCAGATGTGGGTAACACTAATGGTGAAAGGTTTGGGGTTAAAACATTTCGAGAGCCACTTCAGGAACTTAATATGTAGTTTGGAGGACACAATGGAAAGGGGAGACATGATTGAAACCTCTAAATACATCAAGGGGGTGAATAAGATTCAAGAGGGCAGTATTTTCAATATGAAACCAAAATCAAGAACACGGGGACAGGACTAACTGGAGGAAAGTTCAAAAGTAATTTTAGAAAGTATTATTTTACCGAAAGGGTAGTTAATGCTTGAAATAAACTACCAGCAGAGGTAGTGAGACAGTCAACAGTAAACATGCTTGGGACAAACATAGATCTATACTTAGACAACAAACGAATTAAAAAACAAACAAACAAAAAAAACATTAAAAAAAAAGGGCAAACTTGATAGACTGCTCAGTCTTTTTTTTTACCATCACTTTTCTATGTTTCTATAAAGTTTGACAATTGTTGGAAAAAAGCTATCTATCCTTAAATTTACTGGACTATTTTGTAAGGTAATGAATGCAACATGCAGTGACCAGGTACAAAGTGCAGTAATCCAAGGCAACTAATCCCAGAATAATCTCTGAATTTACCACAAGAAAAACGGAAAATGGGTTACCGCATTTTGCCCATGGTCACTGCACTGCTGCTCGTAATTTAGAAAATGTTACTTCATGGCTAAAATAATATAAATATGATAATAAATATACTACAATAATATTAATAATAATATTATACCACCACTACTTATAATAATAATAATAATAATATGCGGCTACTGCTGCCGCTGTTGCTGCTGATGATAATATTGATATAATAATAATAATCTTGACTTTCCTAAAGTCAAGCATTTTGCTACTTCTTTATGTCACATAATATAAAAAAATATTCAATTACACAACAATACAAACTTTAGAAAAAGTGTACGCATTTTCGAAATATGCACAGAGTTCAGTATTTTCCTGCCCCCTGGTTTTCTAACTGTCCTTGTTTTTTTTAAGTACGTGTCCTCCTTTTGCCCTATTTTATTAATGGCTCAGAAGTGTTTTTAGCCTTTGCGTGCCAGTTTACATCCTGTTCTCGGTGTTTTTCTTTTCACCTCTTCAATAAGGATCAAGTGATTTTGTCTGTTTCCCTTAAGCCTGTCTCTCTTTCCTCTAATCCTTGTGTCCTGGCCTCTCATCACCTTACCTCTGTATGACTCCCAAAGCACCACATAATATTCTGTACACTTAAACTCTAACGCAGGTTTTTTTCCTATATAGAATATTAAATAAAAGTGGTCCTTACCTTTGAATACTGCCTGCTTTGACATACTTGACTTGTTGATATTCTGCTCTTGCGTAAAAAAGTTTTCAGATCCCCTAATTTAATTACGCACTTTTCTTTTGTAAAGCCTCCTCATTTGTTCCGACAGCTTGGGAAGCACCCTTATTTTATATAAAAAAAAAAATCAAATCTGGTCCTGATAGCAAGCCCCTTCTGTCTGTCAGTCTGTTTGCTTCACTTGTCCAGGCTCACATGTGGGAATTTCAGAGAATAAAATTAAATCACCACCGAGGTGACTCAATCCTTTGATCCAATCACTGTACTGCCCTAGGCCTTTAGCCAATCACCTTTATTTTCAGTCCCCTATGAGGATGAGCCTTTCTTAAGCAGGCTTGGAAATGACTGCAGCGAAGTCCTCCCCACACTCCACTTGTAATGCTAACTGGAAGTGCAGGGCTGCAGTGCTCATCCAATTGCTGCAAGTTAGCAAACACATTGGAGGGGACGCAGCCAGAGCAGGAGAGACAGGCGTTTGCTTACTGATGATTCATTAATGAACTTGTCAGGGCATGGGCTGAAGCCTGCTTCAATGAAGAGACCAGTCAATAGGTATATTGATCTCAATAGATAAAGCTTGCAAACTGCTGTGTATTTAGTTTCCCATTCAGACCAGACATATAAATGTAGTGAGACACAGATTAAACAGTTTTATGTGTATGAGGAATGCATAGTCTTGTCAAAAAACGTAAACCCACTTGAATTTGTGTTTTCTATCCAAAATTTGCAGATTTAAAACAATTTCTGTGTGTAATGTATATTGTCATCCAAAGAAAAGCTCTGGTGCATATTCTTAACTCCAGGAAAACAGCTACATTTTTAGACAAAATACATATATGCCCGTCACTTTACCCGCCCGGGAATTTGTGTTTTTTCCATCCAGTTCTGAGATTTATGCCGCGTACACACGACCGGTTTTGCCATTGGAATAAACTCCAAAGGTTTCTCCGACGGAACTCCGCTCAAGCGGTCTTGCATACACACGGTCACACCAAATTCCGACCGTCCAGAATGCGGTGACGTACAACATGTAGGACGGGACTAGAAAAAGGAAGTTCAATAGCCAGTAGCCAATAGCTTCCCTCTCGTACTTGCTTCACAGCATGCGTCGTTTTTGGCCTGTCGGAACAGCATATAGACGAGCGGTTTTCCGATAGGAATTGGTTCCGCCGAAAATATTTAGAACATGTTCTTTTTCTAGGTCTGTCAGAATTTTATGAAAAAAAAGTCCGATGAGGCACACACACAATCGGAATAGACGATGAAAAGCTTCCATCGGACTTTTTCTGTCGGTCATTCACAGTTTTGTCTGACAGGGGAGAATAGAAGTCCAGCCTGAGCTTTTTAGGCTGGACTTCTCCTAAGGGTCACAGGAGTCCAACCCATTTTGCACTCCTGTGACCCGTTTTCAGCTGAGAGCGATCTGAAGTCCCCTCTCTGCTGATGTCACTGGAATCAGTCCAGGCAGCGTGTCCTCCTGACTTAGGAGGTCTGGATCCACCAGCTGCCTGGACTGATGGCCGTCTCAGCCTCTCAGCGAGCCGCTATGAGGCTGAGATGGCCGCTCCCCGCTCCTCCACAGCTCAGCGTCCAATGAGCATGGAGGAGCAGAGAGGAGAGCTGCTGATTGACAGGCAGCAGCTCTCCGCTCGGGAAGGTCAGAGAACTGAGCCATCGGTGATGTTCGGTGGCTCAGTTCTCGGTGCAGAGGCAGCGGGGGACAGATGCAGCATTGGTCTGATGCTGTATCCACCTAGGTAAGTATGCATCTAGAAAAAAAAAAAAACATTCTTCTCTTTTAAATTCATCTGTTGGCTCACAGTTGCAGTGTAATATTTGAATACAAAATCCCCATTGGGATTACAGAAAAAAAAAAAGACAGACATTCATAAGGTGGCAGGATCACCTCCTGATCACCTGTTAGCCGCTGCTATACCTCCCTCTTAAAAGCAATCCACCGCGGATTGCTTTTCAGCAGATGGTAAGCACCTCCTGAATGCCTGCCAGCTGCGGTTATACCACCCTCTTAAAATCAATCCACTGCGGATCGCTTTTCAGCGTGCGGTAAGCAGGGGCTGACTGGAAACTTTTGGCCTAGGAGGCAAGTACAACTGCAAGGTACTCTCTTTTCACCAGGCAGGTCGGACAGGACATTGCTTTCTGCACTGACTCTGGGTATGCAAACTGGCTGGCAGGTTGTGGCCGGGGGTAGCTGGGGCGGCTTGGTCAGGGCTGGCCAGAGGAGGAAAACCTTTAGTGGGGCACAGAGCGGGCCTCTGCTCAGACACCGAGTACACCATCCATGCCAGGGGCGGCCTGCTCTCTGCCCTTGTCCTCATCCCACACTCGATAAGGCACCAGAAGCAGTGCGGCCTTTTTACCGGCCATTAATTGCCTCCCTGCCCCCCGCCCAGTCCGCCCCTGGCGGTAAGCACTGCTGCACATGTTAAAGAACCCTTACAGGTTTCCTCCCCACCCAAACCCTGTGATTGGATAGTGAAGGAGAAGCAGCAGACTGATGAGCTCATCTCTCTGTCACTCTGCTCCTTCTTCTATCAGCATGTTTCTTGTTAACATGTAAGCACTGGGGGCCTTATTAGATAGATAGAAGTGTTTTTGTTACATGGCCCTGCGTGGCCAACTTAAGGTGATTTCTATTGTATTCATCACTTGTTGAAAACTCAATAAAAAGAATTTAAAAAAAAGAAAACATTATTATTTTTACTAATATTTAGTGAGACTTTAGGTAGGAAACCTGAAAATGCTGGTTGCCCGCACATCTAATGTCAAATGTTTTTATTTGCTAACTGAGAACAGATAAGAACTGACTGTCCTGATCTGCATCAAGCCAGAGGGTCAGCACACAGCCAGACAACTAGCACTTACAGAAGAAGGTTAGCAATGGCTGCCCCTTGTTCTTTTTATTACAGGTTTACATCTTTGCACTGCAGTAATGAGTAGAAACACACAGACTGCAGCATGTTGTGGCTCTATTCATTTTCAGTGGCACCCCAACACACATCCCCAACGCACCAAACAGACCTACATTTAGCACACCACAAAGGACAGATATTAACAATCTGTGTGTTTTGGTGCTTTGAAAGTCTGTTGTGGCACATTGGTAGCCCATTCAAAATGAATGGGGTATCTTATTCCAAAGCACATTAACATGCATGCAGTTATGCTCTGCAATGGTGGGAATCAAACTTTAAAAATGATCTCCGGCCTTTCCCTCAGACTTACAAAGTTGTGCAGGCTCTTCTCTGAAATTGTACTGAAATTGCTTACTTTGATTTGACTGCACACTGTTATCCTCCCACAGTGTGCATCAGAACCTGCTGCACATCAAACAGATCCCACTTCACCTGGAAGTTGTCCAGTATCATCTAGCTCCCCCCCCCCCCCCAGCCTGACTGACCCTATCCCTTCCATTCCTTGAATTTCAATTGTTTCAACCATGGAGACTCGGCTTCACATGTGAGCATTGCCTAGGGCAGCCTGCCTATGAATGCATCCTTCCTAGGAACACTCACTCCTCCAGACTGACATCGGCTCATCAAGGCATTTGGATTTTTGCATAACTCCTCCCAATGGCCAGCATCAAGGCTGAAAGTTCTAAAGAGTAATACTGAGGTCAGCCATGATGTGCCTGTATTACATTAAAAAGCATGGGATGCAATGACTACATTACTGATCTTACATAAGTTATGTAAGAAAAACAGAAAGGCTATATTTAATAAATTCATTAGCATGTTAAAGATCTAGGAAATGAGGAACCGGGGAGGGCAAAATATATGCAGAATATAAAGTCAGCTTTAAGGCCAGATGACTCAACAGTACTGAATAGTGGAAGTGTGTATGAAGTGAAAAGGATCATTCATAGATAATGAGATCCCCTCTCATATGGACACGTTATATAATGATTCTAATTATCTATTGGGTCTCTTTGGGTTGTTCTGAATTAAATGAATGCAAACCGTAAAAAGAGAATCTTCTGAATGGAGAAAAGCTTTCTGAATGAAGAATGAAGTTTCATCCTGCTCTTTGTTGTGAATACAGGGGTCCCCTAATGTGACAGTTTTATTTATTTCGTTAATCCGGTGGTGTATTTAAGGAGATAATATGACAATTACACTTTGTTTTATTAGATGTACCATAACTGCACTGAAATGACCCTGTCCTCTGAACCTGAACCTGATCCTTTGTTTGACATAAAGGTGTACCTGGAAAGGCTGCTATTAAATTTACCCATGTAGTGGGGTCCCCTCGCACTACATAGGTTAAAGCAGAGTAGTACTGCTGCTCTTGCATGTACATAATGACATTAGAGAGCTGCAACTGGCCAGGTAGCAAAGCAGCTTGAGGGTGCCAGTTGCATGGAGAAGAAGAAGCCTGCAAGTGAGGACTAATATAAGCATTTGTACTTATTTTTTTCCTCCCTAACCAAATGATCATCTAACCCAGTGGTCTCCAAACTGCGGCCCAGGGGCCAGATGTGGCCCTTTTCTTGCCTTTATATGGCCCCAAGGGGCACCATTCCACCTACTGACACCAATGACGGGGCACTATTCCTCCCACTGGCACCATCAGTGGGGCATTATTCTTGCCACTGACACCAATGATGGGGCAAAATTCCTCCCATTGACACCAATGATGGGGCACCATTCCTCCCACTGACGCCAATGATGGTGTGCTATTCCTCCCATTGATACCAAAAATGGGGCATGGTTTACTGCCACTGACGCTAGGGCATTTTCTTCTCCTAAGGACCAAATTCTAGCCCCCTAAGGCCTGAAGGACAATAAACTGGCCCTCTGTTTAGAACGTTTAGAGACCCCTGATTTAACCCATGCAATGCAGAAGGGACCCCAAGAGTGGGGCTTTAATTATGTTAACAAATATGGACTTCTAAAGTCCTGGCAACATTGATTGCTACCTTTAGGTTTGATTCACACCTGTGCATGTGTAAGATACTGTATACATAAATTTTATATATATATATATATATATATATATATATATATATATATATGGGAGATAATTATTTGATCCCCTGCAGATTTTGTAAGTTTGCCCACTTACAAAGAAATGAAGAGTCTATAATTTTTTTTCATATGTGTATTTTAAATGATAGAGACAGAATATCAACCAAGTATTCAGAAAAAACAAATGATATAAATGTTATACAGTATCTCACAAAAGTGAGTACACCCCTCAAATTTTTGTAAATATTTTATTAGACCTTTTCATGTGACAACACTGAAGAAATGACACTTTGCTACAATGTAAAGTAGTGAGTGTACAGCTTGTATAACAGTGTAAATTTGCTATGGCCTCAAAATAACTCAACACACAGCCAATATTGTCTATACCGCTGGCAACAAAAGTGAGTACACCCCTAAGTGAAAATGTCCAAATTGGGCCCAAAGTGTCAATATTTTGTTTGGCCACCATTATTTTCCAGCACTGACTTAACCCTCTTGGGCATGGAGTTCACCAGAGCTTCACAGGTTGCCACTGGATTCCTCTTCCAATCCTCCATGATGACATCCCCACAGATGCTCAATAGGGTTTAGGTCTGGAGACATGCTTGACCAGTCCATCACGTTTACCTTCAGCCTCTTTAGCAAGGCAGTGGTCGTCTTGGAGGTGTGTTTGGGGACGTTATCATGTTGGAATACTGCCCAGTCTCTGAAGGGAGAGGATCATGCTCTGCTTCGGTATGTCACAGTACATGTTGGTATTCATTGTTCTCTCAATGAACTTTAGCTCCCCAGTGCCGGCGGCACTCATGCAGCACCACACCATGACACTCCTTAGTCCTCACCTGGTTGCCGCGTCACACGGTTGACACCATCTGAACCAAATAAGTTTATCCTGGTCTCATCAGACCACAGGACATTGTTCCAGTAATCCATGCCCTTAGTCTGCTTGTCTTTAGCAAACTGTTTGCTGCCTTTCTTGGTCATTATCTTTAGAAAAGGCTTCCTTCTTGGAGGATAGCCATGCAGACCAATTTGATGCAGTGTGCGGCGTATAGTCTGAGCACTGACAGGCTGACCCCCCCACACACACACACACCCCTTCAACCGCTGCAGCAATGCTGGCAGCACTATTTCCCAAAGACAACCTCTGGATATGACACTGAGCATGTGCACTCAACTTCTTTGGTCGACCATGGTGAGGCCTGTTCTGAGTGGAACCTGTCCTGTTAAACTTCTGTATGGTCTTGGCCACCGTGCTTCAGCTCAGTTTCAGGGTCTTGGCAATCTTCTTATAGCCTAGGCCATCTTTATGTAGAGCAATAATTATTTTTTTCAGATCCTCAGAGAGTTCTTTGCCATGAGGTGCCATGTTGAACTTCCAGTGACCAGTTTTGAGAGAGTGAGAGCGATAAAACCAAATTTGACACATCTGCTCACCATTCACACCTGAGACCTTGTAACACTAATTCGTCACATGACACTGGTGAGGGAAAATGGCTAATTGGGCCCAATTTGGACATTTTCACAGGGGTGTACTCACTTTTGTTGCCAGCGGTTTAGACATTAGTGGCTGTGTGTTGAGTTATTTTAAGGGGACAGAAAATTTACATTGTTATACAAGCTGTACACTCACTACTTTACATTGTAGCAAAGTGTAATTTCTTCAGTGTTGTCACATAAAAATATATAATAAAATATTTACAAAAATGTGAGGGGTGTACTCACTTTTGTGAGGTAGTGTATAAATACTCTGCATCCAGTGTAGCCTATATCTACAGTGCGTTCCGTGGTGTACTGTTTCTAATACACTTCAGGCGATGTACACAGTAGCTAATACAGTGTGTACAGTTTCTACTACACTTCTGGTGGTGTACACAGTATACAATACAGTGCAGCCATTGTTACAGTTACAGTTTCTAATACAGTGCAGGCAGTGTATATAGTATCTAATACAGTGTGTACAGTGTCTAATACACTTCAGGCCATGTAAACAGTATCTAATACACTGTGTACAGTTTCTACTACACTTCTGGTGGTGTACACAATACAGTGCAGCCATTGTACAGTTGCTAATACAGTGTAGGCGGTATACACAGTATCTAATACATATATATATATATATATATATATATATATATATATATATATATATATATATATATACATATATACTCTGCATTCACTGTAGCCTATATACACAGTGCATTCAGTGGTGTATACTTTCTAATACACTTTAGGCGGTATATACAGTATCTAATACAGTGCAGCCGTTGTACACTTTCTAATACACTTCAGGCGGTGTACACAGTATCTAATACAGTGTAGTGTGGTGTTGCACAACAAAAAATACATCATGTCAGGAAGGCCACCAAGGAAAGGCCGACACTCACAGGCCACTAAAAGAGGGCAAGCAGCCTCTGTGTCTACAGTCAACAGTGGTGGTCATGGACATGGTGCATCCTCTGCAGGTGGCCGTGGGGCATGCTTGTCCTTTTTTGCTGCTGCTGGCCATGTTATTGAGCCACAACATACAGAAGAGTTGGTGGAGTGGATAACGAAGCTGTCCTCATCCTCCTCATCCTCTGTCACCAAGACTCAGAGTAGTTTGCCTTCCGATGCAGCTGCCAAAGAGGCCTATTCCATCGGCTTCTTGTCCAGTCACTCCTTCCATAGCCCCACCATCATGTACGGAGGAGTACCCAGAATTATTTGACTACAGTGTCGGTTATATTCTGCTGGACGATGCGCAGCGATTTGAAGGCTCCAATGTTGGTTCACAGGTTGAGGAAGGAAATAACGTGAGCCTAGAGAGAGGGGGTGCCACAGAAGGACAAGAAACTGGCAGTCATGTTCCCCCAGCTGCAGCATACTGCCAAGTTTGCTTCAGTGACGGGGAGGGAGGGGATGATGAGGTCACTGACTGTACTTGGGTGCCTGAGAGAAGACAGGAGGAAAGGGAGGAGGAGGAGGCACAACTCCAACAAAACAGGATGTCCTCTAGGGGGCAGCTTAAGGGCAGCCACCCTATTGCATCGCTCCGCAGGTGCAGGGTGCTGCTGACTCCCCGCTGACTTTTAAAAGTTCCTTGGTGTGCAGCAGATCGCACCGTTGCTGTTTGCAACCTATGTCTGAAGCGGATCAAGTGTGGCCAGAACAGCAGGCGCTTGGGCACCACATGCTTGACCAGACATATGACGACCTGCCATGCAGTCCGTTGGCAACAGCACTTGAAAGACCCACATCAAAGAAAAAGGCAGACTTCTCCTTGCTCCTCATCTGGGATCTCCAACCCTACTATACCCCCACTCCTCTCAAAAACCTGCACTGAGAGGAATGAAGCTATAGCAATAAGTGTCCCAAGTACTTGCAGCCAATCTGCTAGCAGTACACCACCAATTGATTTTACCAAGTAAATTTCCCTACCCCAGTTGTTGAACTGTAAAAAGAAATTCGGTCCTAGCCATCCACATGCTCAGCATCTAAATACTAGCACTGCAGCTGCTGCCTTTTCAGCTGGTAGACTGCTGTACCTCAGTGGGAGGTTCCAAAACTCCATTTCTTTTTACAGAAGGCTATTCCGGCTCTCTACTGGCATGTGGAAGACAATGTTTTGGCCTCGTTGGACAGGGTGGTCAGCAGTAAGGTTCATATTACCGCTGACTCATGGTCCAGCAGGCATGGGCAGGGATGTTACCTTTCCTTCACGGCACACTGGGAAACTCTTCTGGCAGCTGGAAAGGATGCAGGACAGGGTTCAGTGTTGTTGAAGCTTCTTCCACCACCACGCCTCCAAAATGCTAGTGGTGATTCTGCCACAGCTCTCTCCTCCACCCCCTCCTCTTCTTCTTCCTCTATGGTGTCTTCTGCAAATTTGTCCTCTGAACCAGCGGTGCTCTGTAAGTGTTCAAGGGGCTATGCAAGCAGTCAGGCTAAAAGATACCATGTGGTCCTTGAGTTGGTCTGCCTAGGGGACAGGAGCCACACTGGGGCAGAGATTCTGTCAGCTCTGCAGGGGCAGGCTCAGAGGTGGTTGACGCCATGCCAGCTTCAGCCAGGAATGTTTGTATGCAACAATGGCACCAACCTTCTCTCCGCCCTCCGACAGGGACACTTGACCCGTGTTCCATGTTTGGCACACGTCCTGAATTTGGTGGCGCAGTGGTTCTTGACCAGGTACCCAAGCTTACAAGATCTCCTGATGCAGGCCAGAAAAGTCTGTGGTCATTTCCTCCATCATACAATGCCAGTGCTCGGCTGGCTGACATTCAAAGGGAATGCAGTATGCCCACCAGCTGCCTCATTTGTGACATGCTCACCAGGTGGAACTCAACCTTGGCAAGGCTGCAGCGGCTGCACACCCAACAGAGTACCTGTGTGAGTATGGCACCAGGACAGGATCAGGGGAGCTTGGCTTCTTTTCGCCATACCAGTGGCTACTGATCAAGGATGCATGCACTGTCCTGTCACCATTTGAGGAGGCCACACGGATGGTGAGCAGTGACAATGCATGCATCAGTGACACTGTCCCTGTAGTCTTCCTGCTGGAGCACGCGCTTCGTGGAATCATGGACAGGGCATTTGAGGCAGAACAGCAGGAGGAAGAGGAGGACTTCCATTTCTCTCAAGGCCCCCTTTATCCAGATAGCATTCCTGTGGGCCCGCCAAACACACAGGAAGAAGAGGAGGAGGATTGTGTCAGCATGGATTAAAGAGGTTAACACTCAGCAGCAGTCTTACAGGGATGGTTTTCAGTCCCCAGAAACCCTCGGAGTTGTACGTGGCTGGGAGGAGGTAGTTACGGATATTGTGATCCTTAGTGACCCAGAGGACTCAGAATCGAATGCCTGTGCAAACTTACACTGCATGGCCTCTCTGATTCTGCAAAGCCTGCGAAAGGACCCTAGGATTCGTGGTATCAAGGAGAGGGATCATTACTGGCTGGCAACCCTTCTTGATTCACGTTACAAGGGTAAGTTTGCAGAACTCATCCTGCCTTCGCAGAGGGAGCAGAGGATGAAACATCTTCAGGAGGCCTTGAAGAAAGGTTTGTGCAACGCATTTCCAGACCCTGTGAGGTTGCCATTTCCTGGTGCAGGACAACATATTGCTGAGGCTTCGTTCAGTCAGAGGAAGAGCGGTGGAGAAGGTGGCCGGCTGACCGTTGCCTTTAAACTATTTTTCAGTCCTCAGCGCCAAGGTCTGATCGGCTCAAGCAACCATTGCCAGCGTCTGCATTATATGGTGCAGGAATATCTAGGGGCAAGAGCAGACTTGGAGACCTTTCCAACAGAGCATCCACTGGGTTACCGGGTCTTGAGGATGGACCACTGGCCAGAACTTGCTCAATATGCAATTGAGCTACTGGCCTCTCCCGCATCCAGCGTGCTTTCTGAACGCACATTCAGTGCTGCTGGAGGGTTTGTAACAGATTAAAGAGTGCGCCTGTTCACAGACTCCATTGATTGGCTCACATTCATAAAAATAAATCAGTCTTGGATCAGCAGCTATCAAGCACCAAATGCTGATGTAACTGATTGAATTTGCTATGTATCTGGGATCCCTTGAAGACTGCCTATGCTGACTATCCTATTCCTTCTCAATCTTGATGATACTAGCTTCCAACCATATATTTGGTTTAGGGTACCACCACCACTACCCAAGGCCCAATTTTTCTGCCCCTGTTTAAAAACTACACCCACCGGCTTTACCAAAAACCAGAATCTACATTTGGGTATTGATAATTTCACCAAAGCTGCTAGGTTGGAAGTTTGCACCAATAGAAAAATGTCAATGTAACAGGGAAGGGGAAAGTTTAGCTCACATATTGTGTGTCATGTCAGCCTGTTTGTATTTTAGGCACCAATTTCTTATCTGTCTCACACAAATGGATTCTGAAATAGTGAGGCACTCTATTAGGACTAAACCGGATGATTGAAATCTATGTTTGCAATTTAGAGCTTTCCGATCATAATCCTTTGTACAGTATACTGACCTATTACGCATTAGGTATCAAAATAGCCACACTTTCCATTTACATTTACATACATTAGTATCATGTAATGCATCAACTACCTTTCTTTTTAAATGGCAGATGAGGGACAATTTGCTCTGGAAAGATGCATTTTCTGTTAGGTTAAGTATTTGCCAGATGTCCCTACACAGTCTATCATACACTATAAAAAGTGAGACCACTCAGTTACCCACTGACTTATTTCTTGAAGACTTGTAATGTGAGATCTCACCAAACAGAAAAGTAAGTATAAAGAAGAGAGCACTTGAACTGTCTGTAATGTAAGCACTTGTATTTCCAAACCACAGCAAACCAGCACCAATGAGTATGCAGATCAAGGAACCATGCATACCCTGGAGTTAAAGCAGAACTGCACCCAAAAGGTGCCGTTTTGCTTTAAGGCCTCCTCCTTCCTTCCTCTTTGACATTTGGCAATCTTTCTGGAGAGGGGGGGGGCGGGTACCTGGTTTTCACAGTTCTCCACCCGCCCTCCCCGCAGTCTTCTGGGACACGTCTTAGGTCCCAGAAGACTGCAAGACCAGTCACAATGCACAGCGCGGCTCGGGCATGCACAGTGGGCACCCAGCTGTGAAGATCCAGGTGCCCACAGTTAAGATGCCGGCGTCTGGGACCGAAGACAGTCCCCAGGCGCCCCCTCAGGTGAGCACAGCGCTGGGCCCTGGTACAGATAAGTGACTGTTTATTACTACAGTTTTTGTAGCTGCTGACTTCTAATTTTCACGAAAACAACTGGAGCTCCTCTTTAAAGTAGTGGTAAACCTCATAGCAAAAATGTAATATATTGCAGCCTAATGCCCTGTACACATGATAGGATTTTCCGATGGAAAATGTGTGATAGGACCTTGTTGTCGGAAATTCCGACCGTATGTGGGCTCCATCACACATTTTCCATAGGAATTTCCAACAACAAAATCCGTTGTCGAAAATTCCGATCGTGTGTACACAAATCCGACACACAAAGTGCCACGCATGCTCAGAATAAATGAAGAGACGAAAGCTATTGGCTACTGCCCGTTTATAGTCCCAATGTATGTGTTTTACGTCACCGCGTTCAGAACAATCAGATTTTCCGACAACTTTGTGTGACCGTGTGTATGCAAGACAAATTTGAGCCAACATCTGTCGGAAAAAATCCATGGATTTTGTTGTCGGAATGTCCGATCAATGTCCGACCGTGTGTACGGGGCATTACAGTCCTTACATGTAGTGGCTGCTTGTTTAATTTTCTTATTTTTTTTTTCTTTTTTTTCCCATTATTTACACCAGATGAATTACCAATAACACACTTCCTGTCTTAGGGTGCTTTACGCGGGAGGGTAAATTCTTGGATGTGTCCAGAGGAGCGCCTGGTTCAAAAGTTCATCTCACTTGAAGGACTTTTTGAAACATTTAATGGGTAAAGTGGTTCTAAAGGCAGAAGGTTTTTTTTATCTTAATGCATTCTACGCATTAGGATAAAAAACTTTCTCTGTGCACCAGTGCCCCCTCAACCCCCCCAATACTTACCTGAGCACCATCTTGATCCAGCGATGTTGCACAAGAGACTCGGCTGGTCGGGACTCTCCCTCCTCATTGGCTGAGACAGCAGCAAGCACCACTGGCTCCCGCTGCTGTCAATCAAAGCCATTGAGCCAATGAGAAGAGAGAGAGGGTGGGGCCAAGCCACGGCTCAATGTCTGAATGGACACACAGAGCAGCGGCTCAGCAGGAGGGAGGAGCCAGGAGCGGCGCTGAGTGACCTAAGAAGAGGAGGACCCGGGCTGCTCTGTACAAAACCACAATGCACTGCACAGAGCAGGTAAGTATAACATGTTTGTTATTTTTAACCAAAATAAAATCAAGACTTTAGTATCACTTTAAGAGCATCAAAAAAGGTCAACCCATCTTGAGGGGGGGGGGGGCTTCCACCTTCTTCAGGATTTGAGCAGTCAATGTTAATAAAATCACACAATGCACCAAGGGATGTGTGGTAAGGCTTGATGAAGACTAGTTTCTCCTGACAGCACTTAAGGCAGCCGGCTGAGTCAGTAGTGTTAAATGCCCAGCAGATGGCCCATTGTAAGCACACCTGTCAATGTTAATGGTTTATCCCGACCCTCTAACTGACACTTCAGGTGGACAGCTTGGCCTGATAAAGAAAAATGAAAAACAATAGACTAATGCTGGCCATAAACTATACGAAAAATTGACCAAACCCATTTTCGAAAAAAAACGAACATTGGGCCGTGAGAGCAAACGATATTGCCATTATGTAATGACCGACAAATCGTTCAGTGGATATAAATGAATCAATTTTTTGTTATTTTATTTACATATACCTAGTGCAAACAGTTCAGATGGGAAGCACATTAACCTTTCAATTTACCGTTCGTTCGGCAGAAAGTTTCCAAACTTGTCCTTTGTTTTTTCGGCTCATGTACGTCCCAACAATTTTCGATTTTGTGCCATTAACTGGCCGAAAAACAAATGAACTGGCCAAATAACTACGTTTCGGACGATTTTCCATATAGTGTATGGCCAGCATTAGTCTATTCTAGACTTAGGAAAAAAGCCTAAAAAAGAAAACAAATGCAGCCACCACATGTAAGAATTAGTAAGCTGTAATTTAATTAATTTTTCTTTTAGTTTAACACTGCTTTAAAAACAATGACCAGTGCAAATATCTGCACCACTATAGGATAGCATAGATTAGTATAAACCACCAGTGTAGTAAATCATAGTGGTGTCCTTGGTCCAAATACCGAGGACGCCACCTGCAATAGAGTTTGCGTGTTCCGTGCTTGTGTGGGTTTCCTTCCACACTTCGACACGCTGGCAGGCTAATTTGCCCTAGTACTTTTATGCATGTAAACTAGGAACTTTAGATTGTAAGCTACTTGAGGGTAGGGACTGATGAGAAAGTACAATGCTCTATTGCCCTGCATACATTGTTGAGCCCAAGGGGTTACTAATGGCAATTAGACTGTGCAGTTGCACTCTGCAAGAGCAGTTGCTCCAGAGCTTAGTAAATGAGGTAAAGATTCACTTAGCAAAAAATAGGATTTTTTACTTACCGTAAAATCCATTTCTTTGAGTTCATTGACAGACACAGCCTTCTTTAGGGTAGGGTTATAGGGTAGGGTTATATCATCTCTGCAGGAGTAGGACTAGGCAGAACAAAAAAACAACCCCTGGCTACGCCCATGGGCTGTCCTCCGTCAGTATATAACCCCCTCCCTGCTCTAGGTATTCAGTTTAGTAGCAAGCAGTAATAGACGTATCATAAAACTCCATAGAGGGGTGGGTGCTGTGTCTGTCAATGAACTCAGAGAAACGGATTTTATGGTAAGTAAAAAATCCTATTTTCTCATTTGTTCATTGCCAGACACAGCCTTCTTTATTCAGAACGTTAGGGACGTCCCCAAGCAGTGCTGAACACTGGCTAACACAAAAGCAAACCAGGTAACATGAGCTTCACACAGGACAAACTGAAACCCAATCTGAACAATACCCCTTCAAGAGGGATTAGACCCTCTTAATAGCAAAAAGCTTGTGGGCAAAAAGGGCACCAACCCATCCACTTTGTAGAACTTGTGAAAAAATGCGCCACGAACGCCTGAAAACAGAAGGCCCAAGGCGCCCGAGAAGAATGCGTTGTAACAGGGAAAGTAGGAACCCGATTCCTGACAGAATAGCCCAGAGTCATCATCTGTCTGATCCATCCAAAAGAAGGTCGCCGAAGAAGCAGACAGCCCCTTTCTTGGCCTGTCCATGAGTGCAGAGAGCCTGACCTACAAAAGACTCAGTGGCTGGCAAATACAACCGAATCCCCCAAACCACATCCCGGGCAGATAAGGCAAATTCCTTGGGATGTGTTGCCAGGGATACAAGAAAGGAAACACAATGTCCTTGTTCAAATGGAAACCCAGGGACGGAACTATAGAAAAGGGCGAAGCACCGCCTAAACCTGGGTAAGGTGAACGAGAAGATAACGCCACCCTTTGACACCCTGTGAGCAGAGGTGAAAGCCACCAAGAGGCCACCTTCCTAGACAGATTAAGCAGTGGAATCTCCCGATATTTTAAGAGAGGGGGAGAGCGGCTCCTGGAGAACCGAAAACACCAAGTTCAGATCCCACGGCAGTAGAAAAAAAATGCACCGATGGCAACAGACGTCTAACTCCTTCAATAAAGGTATGCACCAGGGATCGCGAAACCAGGGGATGCTGAAGACGACCACCCAGGCTGACCCCTGGCCCTCGATGGTACTCGAGGCGCATTCCTGCTAAACCCCCTGTAAATGGGGGTTGGAATTGGAGCCACCTAGAAAGAACAAGGGTGACTGCCCGGTGATTCACACCAGGATATATGCGCTCTCCACACCTGGAGGTTAAAACCTCCTTGAAGATGGACTCCCTAGCCACCAACAGTGTCGGAACTGCTGCACTTGGCTCAACACAGCCAGGCCGTTAAAACCAGTGACTCTAAGGCAGGATGGAAGAACGGCCCTGGGACCATAGATCCTTCTTGAGAGGCAGTCGACAAGGAACGCCGGCGACCAGGCGCACCCGGTCGGCGTACCCAGACTGACAGGACCCATCCGGGGGTAATAGAATGACCGGAACCCCTGCAGCCGTGATCCTGTGTAAAAGCCACAACAGAAGCTGGAGAGAAGGAAAGGCATAGGGAAACGTCACTGGCCCCATGGGCCACCAGAGCTGCCAGAGCAACCTGTGACTTTACCAGAAACCTTGGTACCGTCCAGTTGAAGCAGAACACCAAGAGAACTACCTCATGAGTTTCCCAGCGGGAACAAACTCGAAGAAACATGGCCCGGTGAAGGGCCCATCCGCGGTCCAACCCTTGCCAACTGAGGTATCCGCCAGTCAGCATTGCACTCCTGGAATGCATACACCAGAAAAGGGCTGGGCGAAACGTTCTGCCCACCGGGGAATACTGGCAACAGCCAGGGCCACCACAGCCTATTTGACCCGTCTTGGCGAAGGGCATAAGACATCGTGGTTGCCTTGTCTGACTAGAACTGTACCTGAGCCCCCGAAGTCGATCCGTCCATGATCCAGCCTGATCGCTCGAAGTTCCAGGATATTACCTGGTAGTCTGGATTCCACCAGCGTACAATGACTCAGAGCAGAGCTCAGTCCCAGAACATCCTCCCCAGACCGACTGGCATTGGTGGTCACCCTGTTTAAGGGGAGAAAGGATTTATCCTGCCGAAGAACCAGAGAGTGAGCCACCAGACCAGGGAACCCTGGTTTCCTAACTCAGCCGAATCCAATTGTCCCAAGTCCCAAGACCAAGGCATTTGCCTCATGCCAGGATCTCCCCGAAGGGAGCTTGTATCGAACTGCGCAAATGGAATAGTTTCAAAAAAGGTAGAAACTCTCAGACCCAACACCCACACGCAGGTCTGCAGAGGGTCTATCTGCTGGACAGAAAAATAAAAAACACGGCATGCAACTTCTGGAGTTTGTCCAAAAGGAGAAAACACACTGGCCAGAGCTGAAGCTCGGGCTAAGATAATCCGACATTCTGGAAGGGCCCAGGCAGACTTCAGATAGTATAGATGCCTACTGAAATCAGTCAAGGTCTGTATAGAAACTACTAGGGTTGTCCCGATACCACTTTTTTAGGACCGAGTACAAGTACCGATACTTTTTTTCAAGTACTCGCCGATACCGATTACCGATACTTTTTTTTTAATGTCACGTGACAGTGTTTTTTTTTTAATTTTTTTTTTTTAACAGTGTTTGCTTTTTTTTTGGGGGGGGGGGGGGGGGATGAACGTTGTATGTGTGTGTTATTTTTTTTTTTTTACAATTTTTATTTTTTACAATAGTATTTCTTTTATTCTTTATTGTTTTTTTTTTTTTTTTTAATCAGCCCTTTTGGGGGGCTTTGGTGAGATATCAGGGGTCTTAACAGACCTCTGATATCTCCCCCTTGAGACAGAGAAAGAGACAGAGGATAGAGAATCCCCAGTCCCTTTCTCTGCAGCGTCAGCTGCACTGACAATGAATGGAGAGAAGTCCGCAGCTTCTCTCCATTCATAAACTGACACATCGTAATCACAGAAGATTACAATGTTTCAGTTATGTGAATGGACAGAGTCAGCTGACTCTATCCATACACAAAGGAAGGAGGAGGGGGAGGACGGAAGAACTGAGGGGGAGAACGGAGGGGACAGATAAGAGCAAAACGGAGGGGACAGCTGAGAGGGACAGATAAGGACAGATAAGAGCAGAACGGAGGGGACAGCTGAGAGGGACAGAGGAAAGGAGGGGGCATGGAGGAGGATTCAGTGACAGTCAGCTGTGAGCGATCACCGCTGTCTGTCACTAAAGCTGGTGAAAGCCGCTGGGGGAGAATCTTGTAACTCCCCCACGCGCCGATCACAGCTGACAGTCAAGGTATCGGGGGAGGCATCGGTAGCATTTGCCCGAGTACAAGTACTTGGGCAAATGCTCGGTATCGGTGCCGATACCGATACTAGTATCGGTATCGGGACAACCCTAGAAACTACATTGCCCCTCGGGGTAGCCAAGGAGTGGCAGAAGAAGATCATCCAGGCAGCCAGGACCGTAAACCTCCACAGATGCAACCACGCCCGATCTGGGGCCAACACCTTGCGAATACCCGAGGAGTGGTGGCCAGACTATGCGCTGATCATGCGCCGCACCCACAGCAAAGAGGAGGAGTCGGGCACATAACGGAATGTGTAAACAAGCATTCGTGATGTCGATAGAAACCAGAAGGTCCCCATGATGAAGGGCTGCTATCGCCGTGCTAACGGACTCCATCCTGACCTTCTGTACCCATATAAGGCAGGTCAGGGCCTTAAACTGTTCCTGACACGGGAACTGTGACAATCACACTCTGCAGCAACAGAGCTTACACATCCCCCCCGCAGAGAACAGCCAGCGGTCCGGCATTAGACGCCCAATGGAAGTATTTACATCCAGGGTAGCCCCCAAAATACCTGTCTAAGAACCACTGAGGAGACCTTAGAAGCTCAGCAACCAGGGGAACTACGGCCAAGAGGCGTAGCTGACATATTGCAGTGCCTAGACCATAGGCCCGGCAATGCAGCAAAGGCAGAGGAACTCCCAAATGGGTACTTTACAGCAAGCGTTTTTTTTTTTTTTTTGAAACACAAATGCACTCTAGACCCTCCCAGTCTTCAAGGACAATATTGTCAAGATAAGAGGGAAAAGGGAATGCTTTCACCATGCAAGACGGCTTATGAGGTATCGGCTCTCCGCCGTAGCCACCACTGCATCCTTGAAAGGTTCTTGCTTTCATATCCCACATGAGCCATTTAGAGCATATTGCAAACTTAAAAAAACTATTTATTACTCCTTCCCTAAAAACTCAGATGCACTTTAACAAAAACTACTGATTTTAGTCATAATTTTTCTGGGAAATAAAAACGTTTCATTTTTATGATCGATAAAGTACAGAGGGTACCCTCCATCATCAACTGTATATTTAAAAGAAAAACTATTTTCAAGTCGCATCGATAAACATTTACATCTCTAGTTGTATAACTGCCTCAAAATGTAACATTTAATTCAACTTGACATCTACCCATTTACAATACTGTACGCATAAAGCAAAGAAAAAGCAAAGCAGGGAGCAATTACAGTGCAAATGTAAATATATGAACCAAACGCAAATTATTAAATCAAGTATAGATGAATGATTTAAGAACATGTTAAAAAAAAAAAAAGGGGAAAAAAAGGAAAAACAAGGTCAGGTCAAATAAAATGGGATGCAAGCAGGTGAAAAGGGAGAAAGGAAAGTAAACAGGAAGAAGTGTAAGAGGATAAAAAGGGAGAGATCAGAAATAGTAGGGATTACTTCAACTTGGATTCAGATGTATTCTGGCTAGCATGCAAAAGGATATACTGCACATGGAATGTTTCTAATATGTTTTAAGAGAATATGTCGAGATATTTCTCCTCTGATCGGGGAGAGAGTCTAAAGTTGGCCAAACTCTATACAATCTGATTGTATATTCTCTATAAAATTTCCCAAAACTATGTAATATATGGAAAAACCAAAACAATGCATTCAAAATATGCCAATCAATCAGGCCCTTACAGTACACCACATAGTTGATGGGAGATCTTAAGGTAATTATTTAATCAGATTGGCTTGAGCATCAATTGCAATGGACTTTGTCAGACTTACTTATATCATCAGCACTAGGAGGTTTTTCAGAATCCTATACTAAGTTAGCCAAAAAAATTTTGGAAGGTAACCTAGATACCACAATGAGTTCTCCCACGTGACACAAAAGACGGTAAACTTATCCGGACATGCCTCTCCTATATAGAAACAAATGTGTACCCATTCATGTAATGGCTTTAGTCTCATGAGTGATTATGCACTACTGGTATGAATTATCGCTCATTGAGACAATGTTTTTTTAAACCTGGTCAGGTGGGCCATCGCTATAGAACTAACCGTTGCAGGAGAAAGCCGATGGTGGGAAGTGGTCGAGGTGGTAAAGCAAGAACTGATCATGGACCATTGGGAGGTGAGGCAGAATGGGAACTGATTGTGGACATTTGTGGGAAAAAAGGACAAGACAGATAGGCAGCTCATCATGAATGGGTAAATGGTTAGATAAAAGGGGGCATAGAGGGGTAAATTGGAGGGGCAAATTACTGAGGGTGGGAGCCAGAAAGTGGTGACAGCTGAGCATATTTGAAGGGTAGGCAGAGCAGAGGCATAATATGAGCTGATGAGGGACTAGGGGAGATATGTGGAAGAGTAGGATCTAATTGTTGACAAATGAAATAGGATGCTCAGCATTGGGTGATTGAGGACCATTTAGAGAATAGCTAGAGTGAGAGGTGAACATTGTGGACATGGCTGAGGATAAGATAGTTGGGGAAGGCAGAGTGGGAGGAAAAGGAGCAACAGCAACTGATCATATTTTATTGGGAGAGGATACAGGGCAGTGGGTGGACATCCATTGAGAAATGAAGGAAGAGGAAGCAGAGAGAACTGAAGCAGGGAGGGAGGAGGCAGTTTTGTGGTTGACTGTAGACAACAAATAGAAGAGGCAGAGTAGAAACTGATCATGGCTTTAAGAGGTAGGGCTTAAGCCAGCCATAGATGGTGCAATTTTCTTTCCTGCAACTACGGGTTGCAGGAAAGAAGATTGCTCGATTGCCCCACCAACACTGACTGTGTTGATCCTTCTTGAATCCTTCCCGCTGAGTTTTTGTGTTCTCCCAAGTGGGAGTGGAGAGAGCCATCACTGCTGGGAGAACACGCAGTGATTATTGCTAGCGGCCGTAGCCGCTGGCAATAATTGCATGAAAAATATGACATGCTGGTTGTACCTAAGTTGATTGATCAACCAACTTGAATACAATCGATCAACTTGGGTACAATCAGCTTTCCCATACATGATTACCGTCTATGGCCGGCTTAAAGGTAAGACTCAAAAACGTAGAAACTGATACATATTTTGAAATGTCAATCTAAATTTCATATGTGCTTGAAGCTCTGTCTTGACTATAACCGCTACTGGACAGTGTTTGGAGAAAGCATTCTGAGAAATGACAGCATTGTGAAGAACAGGGAAAACAGAATAATGCACAAAAGTGGTGTCAAAACAGTGGGCATCAAGGTAGGGTATATTTCAAAGCAGGATCAGAGGGTGTGCTGTTCTGAATACAGCAAATAGTATTATGAATAGAATATGTGGTATAGAGTGGTGTGAAAAAATATGGACATGATAAGACTGAATTGTACAGATTTGGCAGAGGGGTCTATCCCACCCCCATAGCCTGAGTGACAGAGGGTTAATCACTATTGCCATGGGGAAGGACATGATCTGTTACACTACCATTCTCATGTTGACAGAAGGATCTATCTGCTGTGCTCATTGGCATGTCAATGGAGGGTATCAGTACCATTGTCATGACGGCAAATGGCTCCATCACATTGCAATGGCAATAAAGAATAATACACCACTGCCATGACTTTTGAGCTGCATGGGGATAAAGCCATTGATAAGGACACTCCATCCTTAGTGCCGCCTCTCACCATGCCTCCATGACTGTCACCTCAATTGACCCCATGTGCAGCTTGGTCCTGCTTGCACTATATAGTTATTGATAGATCTAAAGTCTATAGTCAGACTGTAACGTGTGTTGAAAGTCCATATAAATTCCCAGAATGGCTTGTAGAGTTGTTTATGATCCAAGTGTCTTGGTAGAACAGGTAATGCTTGAGTAGTGTAATGCCCCGTACACACGGTCAGAATTTCCGACAACAAATGTTCGATGTGAGCTTGTTGTCGGAAATGTGTGTGTAGGCTCCATCGGACATTTGTTGTCAGAATTTCCGACAAAAATTTGAGAGCTGGTTCTCAAATTTTCCGACAACAAAATCCTTTGTCAGAAATTCCGATTGTGTGTACACAATTCCGACGCACAAAATTCCACGCATGCTCGGAATCAAGCAGAAGAGTCGCACTGGCTATTGAACTTTTTCTCGGCTCGTCGTACACGTTGTAAGCCACCGCGTTCTTGATGTTTGGAATTTCCGACAACATTTGTGCGACCGTGTGTATGCAAGACAAGTTTGAGCCAACATCCGTCGGAAATAAATCCAGGATTTTGTTGTCGGAATGTCCGATCGTGTGTACGCAGCATAAAAAGTGTTTGGGAAATGCATTCGTGTTTATTAAATTAATCCAATCCACAAAATTAGAGACATATAGGAACATTTTCTGAGTAATTGCTAAACTGTGCATATTAGAAGACAATGCCAGTAACACTAACTTGGGCACATTCTAATGTGTTAAAAAAAAAAGTTCTATGATAGGTGTCCTAGAAGGATATTTATTGGTGCATCGGAATTACAGTGAGAATAGCAGGTTAGCTATGAGGAGTGGCCCCACACAGGAACTACAATCAGACAGTCCTGCCAGGCATATAGGCATATAAAATTGCTATACGGAAAGGGTGGTTGTTTTTTCTAAAATTCTAATGGTATTGATATCATTAACTCTAATGTTACTTGGCCATTCTAGATACAAGCAGTGATAAATGGACCTCTAGCTAGCTTTTTTTGTATATTTATTACTAATTTTACAGAATATCAATACATCTATTTTTAATCTTCATGATGTGATATAGATTTACACGACTGGTCCAGACTACTGTGAAATCTTTGTTCATGTGGACAGGTTTCCTGATGTCACAGACTCCTGCAGGAAATATTCCCAACTTACTGCATCACTCAATCTATGCAGAAAGTTTTATTGCTGTCTACATAACGTTTTATTTAATGCTACATTATATTTACTATTAAAATGGTAACTATGCTTTACTTCTCTGCTTGTCATAAATAATTTAAACTTGCTTATCACAGAAACAGAGCGGTTATAAATTGTGCAGTGAAATATTGGCCCTTCCATGGTGGGGGTATCCACACTATTATAAGCATTGGCATTATGTAATTGCATCCTGTTTCATCTATACAGAATGTTGTAAACCCTCCAGCCAATGTTCAATATAGATCTCACAAACAGCTTCCTGGATATTTTATGAAATGCTCATTAGTATCTATACGATGTTGGCTACATGGAAAGTTTGAATCCTTTTTCTTTCAGAATAAGAAGTGTTGAGCCAGTGTATGAGAAAGATTCCACTTTTATACAGTATATATTTACAGACATGCATGTCTTGTTGGAGTCAAGTGGGTGAATTCTAAGTTGTGAGCTGGGGCCTCCATGAATATGATTTGTTTTTCCAGCACATCCCACAGATGCTCGGTGGATTAAGATTGAAAGAATTTGGAGGCCAGGTCAACACCTGTAACTTGTTGTTATGTTGCTCATGATTTCCTCAGAGCAGGCCACCTTCTTCCATTGCTCCATGGTCCAGTTCTGATGCCCACGTGCCGATTGTTGGTGCTTTTGCCTATGGACACGGGTCAGCATGGGCACCATGACCAGTCTGCAGCTATGTAATTTTTTTTTTTAATTGGCGCAGGGTTCCCCTTATATCCATACCAGACCTGAAGGGCCTGGTATGAATTTTGGGGGGACCCCCACGCAATTTTTTTTTAAAATTTGGGCTTCGGGTTCCCCTTAATATTCATACCAGACCCAAAGGGCCTGGTAATGGACTTGGGGGGGGGACCCATCCCGTTTTTTTCAATGAGTTTTATCTATATTGCTGAGACCCGACAGTTCATTACAACCGCAATCAGTTTAAATTACTTTTTTTCCTTTAGAAATGTCATTTTGCTGTGGTACTGTTCTAAACATGGGAAAACTGCTCCACTTTACAGGCATACTAAGGACACCTCCCAGGCACAATATTTAAAGGAATATTTAATTTTCATTGTTTTACTTTAAACCACTTAAGGACTAGCCTCGTTTTGGATTTTAGGTGTTTACATGTTTAAAACAAGTTTTTTTGCTAGAAAATTACTTAGAACCCCCAAACATTATATATTGTTTTTTTTTCTAACACCCTAGAGAATAAAATGGCAGTCATTGCAATACTTTTTTTTGCACCGTATTTGTGCAGCGGTCTTATAAGCGCACTTTTTTTGGAAAAAATTCACTTTTTTGAATAAAAAAATAAGACAACAGTAAAGTTAGCCCAATTTTTTTTATATTGTGAAATATAATGTTACGCCAAGTAAATTGATACCCAACATGTCACGCTTCAAAATTGCGCCCACTCTTGGAATGGCGCCAAACTTTTACCCTTAAAAATCTCCATAGGCGACGTTTAAAAAATTCTACAGGTTGCATGTTTTGTGCTACAGAGGAGGTCTAGAATTATTGCTCTCACTCTGCCGGTTGCGGCGATACCTCACATGTGTGGTTTGACCACCGTTTTCATATGCGGGCTCTACTCATGTATGCATTCGCTTCTGCATGCGAGCTCGTCAGGACAGGACGCTTTAAATTTTTTTTTTTTTCTTTTTTCTTTTACTTTACTACATTTATTTTTGCACTGTTTTTTTGTTTTTTTTTAATTTGGATCACTTTTATTTCTATTACAAGGAATGTAAACATCCCTTGTAATAGAAAAAAGCATGACAGGTCCTCTTAAATATGAGATCTGGGGTCAAAAAGTCCTCAGATCTCATATTTAGACTAAAATGCAAAAAAAAAAAAGTCGTTTGAAAAAAATGACATAAAAAAAAAATAAAAAAATATGCCTTTAAGACAAGTGGGCGGAGCTGACGTAATGACGTCGCTTCAGCCGTCCAATGGTATGGAGACTGGTGGCGGCCATCTTAGCCTCACTCGTCTCCATACCCAGGCACTGAAAGGTCCCGATCGCCTCCGCCGCTACCGATGGCTCCGGTAAGCGGCGGAGGGCGCGGGAGAGCGGCGGGAAGGGGGCGGCACCTCTCCCGCCGCCGATAACGGTGATCTCACAGTGAACCCGCCACAGAGACCACCATTATCGTACACAGAACCGGCTCCTGTAAAGATGGATACCTCGGATATGGCCAGGGGCGTAACTAGAAATAGCAGGGCCCCATAGCAAAATGTTGTATGGGGCCCCCCTGAAAACAGCCCCCCCCCACAGCTGCCCTAGTGTCAATGCAGCGTGACCTGTGCCACATACAGCGTGACCTGTGCCCAATGCAGCGTGACTTGTGCCCAATACAGCGTGACCTGTGCCCCATACAGCGTGACCTGTGCCCAATACAGCGTGAACTGTGCCCAATACAGCGTGACCTGTGCCCCATACAGCGTGACCTGTGCCCAATACAGCCTAGTCTGCCTGTGCCCCATATACAGCGTGACCTGTGCCCCATACAGCGTGACCTGTGCCCAATACAGCCTGGTCTGCCTGTGCCCCATACAGCCCCACCTATGCAGAGGAAGAGGCAAGCCACCCGGATCAGCAGAGAGCTGGATTGCCCGCTGTAATAGCTTTCATTTGAATTTCCTGTCTTCCCGGGGCTCATCGTCACATAGCCCCACCTCTTGGCCCGACGCCTTTGATGACGTCACATGTCCCGCATTGGATCGACATTTTGTCTATCAAAGGCACTGGGCCAAAAGGTGGAGCTTTGTGACGTGAGCCCCGGGAACACTGGAAGTTCTAATGAAAGCTCTTACATCGGGCAATTCAGCTCTCTGCTGATACGGACAGCTCGCCTCTTCTCTCTTCCCCTGGCTGACTGAGACTGTGCCGGCGGTGCTCTTATCCTCACTGGGCCCCACTCGGCTGCGGGCCCCATAGCGCCCGCATGGGTCGCTATGGTGGTAGTTACGCCCCTGGATGTGGCAGCAGCTGCTGCCGTTACCAAGATATCCCTTTTCAAAGTGCCGACATATATGTACAGGAGCCGGTCAGTAAGTGGTTAAGCATTAATAAAATCACTGCTCCCAAAAAAACAGCCGTTTTTAAAACTTTTTTTTGCATTGATCCATTTCCCCTGGGGCAGGACCCAAGTCCCCGAACACTTTTTATGACAATAACTTGCATATAAGCCTTTAAAATGAGCACTTTTGATTTTTCATGTTCATGTCCCATAGACTTTAACGGTGTTCGTATGTTCGTCCAAATTTTTTGCCTGTTCACAAGTTCTGGTGCGAACCGATCCGTTGGGGGTATTCGGCTCATCCTTACTCACCTGTTTCTTTCTGCTTTCAACACATCAACTTCACTTGCTGCCTAATATATCCCACCCACTGTCAGGTGCTATTGTCATGAGGAAAGCAATGTTATTCACTTCACCTATCAGTGGTATGACTGATCAGTGTATATATATATATATAGCAGTTAATCATAATTATTATTTTTTTTAAGTGGTTGTAAACCCTTTACAACCACTTTTTACTACAGGTAAGTCTATATTAACCACTTGAGCCCCGGACCATTATGCTGCCTAAGGACCAGAGGTCTTTTTCCAATTTGGCACTGCGTCGCTTTAACTGCTAATTGCGCGGTCATGCAATGCTGTACCCAAACGAAATTTGCGTCCTTTTCTTCCCACAAATAGAGCTTTCTTTTGATGGTATTTGATCACCTCTGCGGTTTTTATTTTTTGCGCTATAAACGGAAAAAGACCGAAAATTTTGAAAAAAAATGATATTTTCTACTTTTTGTTATAAAAAAAATCCAATAAACTAAATTTTAGTCATACATTTAGGCCAAAATGTATTCGGCCACATGTCTTTGGTAAAAAAAATGTCAATAAGCGTATATTTATTGGTTTGCGCAAAAGTTATAGCGTCTACAAACTAGGGTACATTTTCTGGAATTTACACAGCTTTTAGTTTATGACTGCCTATGTCATTTCTTGAGGTGCTAAAATGGCAGGGCAGTACAAAACCCCCCCAAATGACCCCATTTTGGAAAGTAGACACCCCAAGGAAATTGCTGAGAGGCATGTTGAACCCATTGAATATTTATTTTTTTTGTCCCAAGTGATTGAAAAATGACAAAAAAAAAAAAAAAAAAAAATATTTACAAAAAGTCGTCACTAAATGATATATTGCTCACACAGGCCATGGGCCTATGTGGAATTGCACCCCAAAATACATTCTGCTGCTTCTCCTGAGTATGGGGATACCACATGTGTGGGACTTTTTGGGAGCCTAGCCGCGTACGGGGCCCCGAAAACCAATCACCGCCTTCAGGATTTCTAAGGGTGTAAATTTTTGCTTTCACTCTTCACTGCCTATCACAGTTTCGGAGGCCATGGAATGCCAAGATGGCACAAAACCCCCCAAAATGACCCCATTTTGGAAAGTAGACACCCCAAGCTATTTGCTGAGAGGCATATTGAGTCCATGGAATATTTTATATTTTGACACAAGTTGCGGGAAAGTGACACTTTTTTTTTTTTTTTTTTTTTTTTTTCATAAAGTTGTCACTAAATGATATATTGCTCACACAGGCCATGGGCATATGTGGAATTGCACCCCAAAATACATTTAGCTGCTTCTCCTGAGTATGGGGATACCACATGTGTGGGACTTTTTGGGAGCCTAGCCGCGTACTGGACCCCGAAAACCAATCACTGCCTTCAGGATTTCTAAGGGTAAAAATTTTTGATTTCACTCTTTACTGCCTATCACAGTTTCGGAGGCCATGGAATGCCCAGGTGGCACAAAACCCCCCCAAATGACCCCATTTTGGAAAGTAGACACCCCAAGCTATTTGCTGAGAGGCATGGTGAGTATTTTGCAGCTCTCATTTGTTTTTGAAAATGAAGAAAGACAAGAAAAAACATTTTTTTTTTTTCTTTTTTCAATTTTCAAAACTTTGTGACAAAAAGTGAGGTCTGCAAAATACTCACTATACCTCTCAGCAAATAGCTTGGGGTGTCTACTTTCCAAAATGGGGTCATTTGGGGGGGTTTTGTGCCACCTGGGCATTCCATGGCCTCCGAAACTGTGATAGGCAGTGAAGAGTGAAATCAAAAATTCACGCCCTTAGAAAGCCTGAAGGCGGTGCTTGGTTTTCGGGGTCCCGTACGCGGCTAGGCTCCCAAAAAGTCTCACACATGTGGTATCCCCGTACTCAGGAGAAGCAGCAGAATGTATTTTGGGGTGTAATTTCACATATTTCCATGGCATGTTTGAGCAATATATCATTTAGTGACAACTTTGTGCAAAAAAAAAAAAAAAAATTTGTCTCTTTCCCGCAACTTGTGTCGCAATATAAAATATTCCATGGACTCGACATGCCTCTCAGCAAATAGCTTGGGGTGTCTACTTTCCAAAATGGGGTCATTTGGGGGGGTTTTGAACTGTCCTGGCATTTTATGCACAACATTTAGAAGCTTATGTCACACATCACCCACTCTTCTAACCACTTGAAGACAAAGCCCTTTCTGACACTTATTGTTTACATGAAAAAGTTTTTTTTTTTTGCAAAAAAATTACTTTGAACCCCCAAACATTATATATTTTTTTAAAGCAAATGCCCTACAGATTAAAATGGTGGGTGTTTCATTTTTTTTTTTCACACAGTAATTGCGCAACGATTTTTCAAACGCATTTTTTGGGGAAAAAACACACTTTTTTTAATTTTAATGCACTAAAACACACTATATTGCCCAAATGTTTGATGAAATAAAAAAGATGATCTTAGGCCGAGTACATGGATACCAAACATGACATGCTTTAAAATTGCGCACAAACGTGCAGTGGCAACAAAATAAATACATGTTTAAAAGCCTTCAAAAGCCTTTACAGGTTACCACTTTAGATTTACAGAGGAGGTCTACTGGAAAAATTACTGCACTCGATCTGGCCTTCGCGGTGATACCTCACATGCATGGTGCAATTGCTGTTTACGTTTGACGACAGACCGCCGCTTGCGTTTGCCTTAGCGCGAGAGCAGGGGGCGACAGGGGTGTTTTTTTTTTTTTTTTTTTTTTTCTTTATTATTTTTTTGCTTTTTTAATCTTACTTTTAAACTGTTCCTTTCATATTTTTTTTTTAATCATTTTTATTGTTATCTCGGGGAATGTAAATATCCCCTATGATAGCAATAGGTAGTGACAGGTACTCTTTTTTGAAAAAATTGTGGTCTATTAGACCCTAGATCTCTCCTCTGCCCTCAAAGCATCTGACCACACCAAGATCGGTGTGATAAAATGCTTCCCCAATTTCCCAATGGCGCTATTTACATCCGGCGAAATCTAAGTCATGAAATACTCGTAGCTTCCGGTTTCTTAGGCCATAGAGATGTTTGGAGCCACTCTGGTCTCTGATCAGCTCTATGGTCAGCTGGCTGAATCACCGGCTGCATTCTCAGGTTCCCTGTTGAGACAGGAGAGCCAGAGAAAAACACGGAAGACGGTGGGGGGGGGGGGCATTCCCTCCCACGGCTTGTAAAAGCAGTCTAGAGGCTAATTAGCCGCTAGGATTGCTTTTACATGAAAGCCGACCGCTGGCTGAAAAGAATGATACCAAGATGATACCTAAACCTGCAGGCATCATTCTGGTATAACCACTCAAAGTCGTGAATGGCGTACCTGAAGACAAAAAAATGGTTAACAATGGTTAACAATAAAGCACAGTAAAGTGTAAATAATTACACACCTGAAAAACAAACATGATAAAACATAATAACAATAACAATAACAATAACAATCAATAACAATAACAATAACAATAACAATAAAACATTGCAGAATAGAATACAGTAAAAAAGAGCAGAACAATAGAGAGAGAGAAAAGAGAGAGAGAGAACAATAAAACAACAACTATTTTTTTTTATTTCATATTTTTTTTTTTTGTTTACACTTTTTTTGTAACTAACTTTTATAACGGTAACCGGTTCCAGGTTCGGGTCTCTCAAAATGCGATGGCATCTTGGGAGACCCTGTGAAAGTGTGCCTAGCCTGTGCAATGCTGTACCCTACGCTAATACTCAACTAGTGCATGGTAGCGTTCAAAACATTCACCAATGCAAAGACCAGGATTGTCAGGACAGGAGGGACAATAATAGCGGGTGTCACGCCTATATCCGCGCTTGCTGCAGACACGACATCTTTTTTGGGGGGTTCGTTGGGTAGGGGTACTTGGGAGGACATAAAAATGCCTCTCATGCAGCCGACTGCATTTGGTTGGGGATGTGAATGGGGGAAGTACGGGCGCTGCAGAAGCGGTGGGTTCCCAATTAGGATTGGCGAATGCAGCAGGAAGGGCACTATGGGCATGACGGGCCTGTGTTTGTCTTTTTGGTGGCAGCGGGACACTACTTGTGCTTGCCACCTCACCAGCTTCAACTGCACTTATGGGACTCGCCACGTCACCAAGTGTTACTGCAGTGCTGGTTTGACTACGACCGGGGTGTACTAGGCCGCTGGCGCTTGCCAGTTCACCAAAACGCTACCAAAAAACTGTTAGCGATCGCAGGGATCAGGCCTGACTCTGCGAACGCTGCAGTTATGCGTTTAGTGTTTTGTAAGTGACAGTGATCGATCGATACCGCACTTGGGTGGGCTGGGCCGGGCCGGGCGGAGGGGCAAAACGCAGGTGCTAGCAGGTATCTGGGCTGATCCCGCTAACACTGCGTTTTTGGGAACCCTAAACTGCTGGTGACGCTAGTATAGATATGATCGGATCAGATATTGATGCGATCAGATACTATACCACTAAGGGAGGTGTACGGTGTGTGCGTGGGTGTTAGCGGTACTGGCGCTAATCTGACGCTGCCTGGGGCTGGTGCTTGCCAGTTCACCAAAATACTACCAAAAAAACTGTTAGCGATCGCAGGGATCAGGCCTGACTCTGCGAACGCTGCAGTTATGCGTTTAGTGTTTTGTAAGTGTCAGTAATCGATCGATACTGCACTTGGGTGGGCTGGGCTGGGCCGGGCGGAGGGGCAAAACGCAGGTGCTAGCAGGTATCTGGGCTGATTCCGCTAACACTGCGTTTTTGGGAACCCTAAACTGCTGGGGACGCTAGTATAGATCTGATCGGATCAGATATTGATCCGTTCAGATACTATACCACTAAGAGAGGCGTATGCTGCGTGCGTGGGTGTTAGCGGTACTGGCGCTAACCTGACGCCTGGGGCTGGTGCTTGCCAGTTCACCAAAATGCTACCAAAAAAACTGTTAGCGATCGCAGGGATCAGGCCTGACTCTGCGAACGCTGCAGTTATGCGTTTAGTGTTTTGTAAGTGACAGTGATCGATCGATACTGCACTTGGGTGGGCTGGGCCGGGCCGGGCGGAGGGGCAAAACGCAGGTGCTAGCGGGTATCTGGGCTGATCCCGCTAACACTGCGTTTTTGGGAACCCTAAACTGCTGGGGACGCTAGTATAGATCTGATCGGATCAGATATTGATCCGATCAGATACTATACCACTAAGGGAGGTGTACGGTGCGTGCGTGGGTGTTCGCGGTACTGGCGCTAATCTGACGCTGCCTGGGGCGACGCATATCACCGCCGGGCGATCGGGGGGCTAAACCTTTATTCGGTAATAAACGGCGGGTGCCCTGACACTATAAAAAAATAAACAAACTAACCAGCGTCAACCGTAACGGTTATACGGTGATCAGTGGTGAAAGGGTTAACTAGGGGGCAATCAAGGGGTTAAAACATTTATTAGGTAGTATATGGGGGTCCCTGACGCTATAAAACACTGACGGCGAACCTAAATATTTACCTCACTAACTAGCGTCACCAGCGACACTAATACAGCGATCAGAAAAATGATCGCTTAGCGACACTGGTGACAGGGGGTGATCAAGGGGTTAAAACTTTATTAGGGGGGGTTAGGGGGGTACCCTAGACCTAAAGGGGGGTAATACTAACTGTCCCAACACTAACTGTCACAAACTGACACTATGCAGTAATCAGAAAAAAAAAAAAAAAAAAAAACTGCTGGTGTCAGTTTGTGACAGGGGGGGGGGGGGTGATTGGGGGGGGATCGGGGGGCGATCGGGGGGGGGATCGGGGTGATTTGTGTGCCTGGCATGTTCTACTGTGTGTGTAGTGTTTGGTGCACTCACATACTTGTCGTCTCTCCTCGGGCCGGAACGGAAAATACCGACCCGAGGGGAGATGACATCACTTCCTTTGCTGCTGTTTAGCATACAGCAGCAAAGGAATGATTCGATTGGCCGGCGGCGATCGCGAGGGGGGGGCCACGAACGGATGGTCTCCCCCTCATCACCGATCGCCGCTGGACAAACGACGACCGCCTCGGGCACCGGGGGGGGTCCGATCGGACCCCCCACCCGCGGAAGGCAAATCACGTACCCTGTACGTGATTTTGCCTGTCCGTGCCACTTTGCCGACGTACATCGGCGTGAGGCGGTCGTCAAGTGGTTAAGGCTTACCTGTAGCTACCCTGGATATCTCCTAAACCTGCACGGTTTAGGAGATATCCCCTGTATCAGCATGTGCCGGCGTCGTTGGCACATGTGCGCTGAAGCAATGGCACGTACGTGCCTTTGCTTCAGTTAGTGTGCTGTTACCGGCGGCTCCCGTGTGCATGTGCGAGAGTGACGTAATCGTGGCTCCGACCAATCACAGCCAATCATACTAGCTCATTGTGCCTTTGCCTTGCAGGTTTTTTTTTTTGGGGGGGGGGGGTTTACAACCACTTTAACCTTCTGTTAAAAAATATACATATTTTTTAAGTGTTTTATAATGTATCTTTGTGGTAAAGTTTTTTGTTTGTTATAATACTGTTGGGTATACAGCATAGATTTCTATGCAATTTTGCAAACTTAACCACTTGCCCACTGGGCACTTAAACCCCCTTCCTAACCAGACCAATTGTCAGCTTTCAGTGCGCTCACATTTTGAATAACAATTACAACAAATGCAACACTGTACTCATATAAAATTTTTGTCCTTTTTTTCACACAAATAGAGCTTTCTTTTGGTGGTATTTAATCACTGCTGGGTTTTTTATTTTTTGCGCTATAAATGAAAAGACTGAACATTTTCTATAAAAATGCATTGTTCTTCGTTTCTGTTATCAAGTTTTTCAAATTAGTCATTTGTCTTAATACATCTTGGCCAGAATGTATACTGATACATATCTTTGAATAAAATAACCCAAATCAGTGTATATTATTTGGTCTTGTAAAAGTTATAGAGTCCACAAGCTATGGTGCCAATCACTGAAAATTGATCACACCTTTAGTAAGAGGCATTGTGAATTTTTTGAAGTTGTAATTTTCTCCCACAATTCTTTGCAAAATGAAGATTTTCTTTTTTGTCTTTTGTTTTTCACAAATTTGTCATAATAACAAGTCATTTCTCACACACAGCATATGCATACTTGCAACTACACCTTAAATACATTCTGCTACTTCTCCTGATAATGGTGATACGACATGTGTGAGACTTTTTCACAGCCTGGCCACATACAGAGACCCAACGTGCAGGGAGCGCCGTCAGGTGTTCTAGGAGCATAAATTACACATATCATTTCTTGACTGCCTCTTACACTTTTGAAGGTTCTGGAGCACCAGGACAATAGAAATGCTAAAAAAAATGACCCCATTTTGAAAAGCAAACACCCCAACGCATATTTTATGAGGCATAATGAGTCTTTTGAACATGTCATTTTCTTGGAAAATGTGGAAGGAAAATGAAAACGCATTTTGTTTTACACAAAGGCATGGATGATCACTGATGTGACACAAATGAGCCATGGATGAGCATGAATGAGCCATGGATGGGGATGGATGAGTCAAGGATGGGGAAGGATAAGCATGACTGAGCCATAGATAGGGATGGATGAGCCATGGATGGGGATGGATGAGCATGAATGAGCCATGGATGGGGATGGATGAGCCATGGATGGGGTTTGATGAGCCATGGATGAACACAAATGAGCCATGGATGGGGATGGATGAGCATGAATGAGCCATGGATGGGGATGTATGAGCCATGGATTGGGATGAATGAGCCATGGATGGGGATGGATGAGCCATGGATGAGGATGGATGAGCCATGAATGGGGATGGATGGAGATAGATGAGCATGAATGAAGATGGATGAGCATGAATGAGGATCAATAAATGAGCCGTGGATGGGCACAGATTAGCCCTGTGGGAACTTCAGATCCAGCCTACACCACTGCTGCACTGGCTCCCTCCTCTCCTCACACACTGTACTGATCCTGCAAGGAGAGGGGGGAGCCGAACCGGACATGCTCCGGTTTGTTGACAACCGATCTCTTCGTCATTGGACAGAGCAATCACATGGTAAAGGGCCGCTGTCATTGGCCATTTACCCCACTCTGTGACGCGCTGGGTCTGGAAGACCCGATGGTCACGGACATTCCGGAGTGTGCTCCCCAGGGGGCGTGCGAGAGCGCGATTCTGGGAGGACGTCATTATATGCCCTCCCAGAGTTATCCGACCGTGCTGTAGTCGTCATTCGGCTATGGCCCGGTCGGCAAGTGGTTAAAGTGATACTAAACCCAGGAGCTTGCATTCGCTATATCTGGTCTCCTACAGTACACACAACATGGAAATGCAATTATTATAGTAAATATAAACTGATAAATACCTTTTCTCATCAGCAATATATAGCAGTCTTATGACTTCTATAAGTCTCTGGTTAGGAGGAGGAGTTTTCACTCTCCTCTGACTGTCCTAGGAGGCTGCAGGACCCCTGACCCTCTGTCTGGTCAGTGTTGACTGGCCCTGTGCTGATCACATGCACTCTCACAAGAAAGAAAAAGACTCTCCAGCAATACACACCAAACTGAGCATGTGCACAGTGCCCCCAAGGCTCTGTACTATTAGGAGATGGATTGGTAAAAGACGGGCAGGATCAGAGAAGACAGGATCAAACAGCCTTTTTACACAATGCACAGGATTTTACTGCATATACAGATTGATTTTATTGTTGTGGGTTTAGTAAAATTTTAAATCCAAACCTCATTGAAGTCTACTGAAGGCACTTCTATAGGGGACATATCAATGCAAACAATTTTAAAAAATACAGTACAGCAGGGAGACAATCCACCTTTTAATGCAACCTTAAAGGTGACATAGGAAAAACAATAATCCTTTAATTTACATGCTTGTGTAATGCCTTTAAGCTGTATGTGGTAAAAACAGTGGCAGCAACACTAACTGATTTTTTTACCGTTACATCACTGCTTGGTTTAAATACCGTAGAAAACTTGATCTGATTCATTACAACTTAAAAGGTCATTATTCAGTTTTGGCTACGACACTTCATCTTTTTTCCATTAGTAAAAGGCCTGAATTGACCAGTAGAAGTAGAAGCCACAACAGATCTAAAAGCTATAGGAAACTCAATCTCAAATTGGCCTGTAGCAAAAAAAGTTTAATAGTATAGTTTTTGAACTTCTTTTCCTTAAAGTTTAACAAAATGTTAAACCAGAGTACACAAAAACACTTCAAACCCACAGCCTCACATTCCTCAAACCCTCTTCCATCCCAATATCCCCAATTATTCCCAAAATATTAAAAATGTAGATTTCAGTTATGTGTTTGGTAGAAGATGGCTAGCATCAGGACAGAAAGAGCTGCCAACAGCACCAATGTGTTGTGCAGACTCTGCCTTCCACATATCAGCCATGGTAAAAGTACCAGCCATTTGAGTACCACATGCATAAGGAAACATATTACTTTGCACCACAGAGCCTGGTGGAAGCAACACCACAATGAGACAAGTCGTTAGGAAAAGACACATGCTCCACTTACTCAAGGGAACATAGCAGCTACTTTGTTTTAATGTGCTTTTGGAGTGCTGCTAATGGACCGATTTCCTCCTTCCCCTCCTCCAAGGCCTTTTTTTCGCCTCAAGAGCATTCAGGCTTTTGAGCTTGCTGATGCACCATCTTCCTCCTCCTTCTCAGTGCTGCATATCAAACATATGGAGAAGGAAGCAAAGGGGGCATATGAAGAGGAGTGAGGAAATGCTGGTGGTTAAGAGGGAGAGTGCTGGGGTGCTGACAGTGAAGAGGGGGATTTTTTTGTGGGGGCTTCCAGGGGGACCTTTTACCCCTACGAGGGAAAATATCTGGGGGATCTACTATCATCTCAGAGAGAGCCCCAACAGTGGTTGGATCCCCCACACTGGAGGCATAGCTGGGAGTGGGAGGCATAACTTTTGGCCATTGGCTAGCCAATCTTCCACAATGAGCTTTGGTAGCTGATAATTGTTTCTGAAACAGGAAAAGCCACCGTTTGTTTGCAGAAAGTCACTGCAAACTTCTGCACTATATATTTACTCATTCTATTGTCATAGCTGCTGATAAATTTAGGAATTGCTCACAAAAAAAGGAAAGGGATAGACCTAAAGTGAGGAGAAAATCTTCTGCAAACAGACAAACAGAGATATTAGATTTTTTTAGGTATTTTTTTTATGTATGTACAGATTTTTGTTTGATTGTAAGGTCGTCCCAGCCCTGGTGACACAAAATGGGCAGGGACTGCAGTGCAAATTAGGTAAAAGTCTCACTCCAGGACACAATGAAAAAAAAGGGTTAAGTAATACAGTAATTAACACATACAATTGAGTTGTAAAGCAATTCAAAGTAATTATCAGTGTTGAATTGAAAAAGAATAGTATACAGTGAATCAACAGAAATTCAAATGTCAATGATTTAATGGCATACAGTCAAGAGGACAATTAATGAACTAAAAAGGTCAGCTGAGGTGAAAAATGCTAGAAAGCAGCAACATGGAAAAGTCAGATAATTACAACAAAACTATGCATAGCCCTTTTCCTTGCAGCATTTGGCATTGGCCAAAAAGAATACCACTTTTAGATGGTAGCGGTACCCCCATAGGGGCTGCTAAGTGATGTGGCCCACCTGTCACCCTACACAGCCCGGCATTCACTTCCCAGTCACTTTGAGACAATGAACAGTCCATTGGCTTTGTTTTGTTGTTTTATTGAGGGAATTTAACTTGGATGGGGTATGAGAAATATGGGATGCCCAGTAGAATAATAGAAAATTGCTAGGGACAACTATATACTCTCTTTGTACACTTCTCCTGCACAACATAACTTGCCCTTTGCAGGCAGGGACCGCTGGCCCCTATGGTGTAGCAGAAAGTAGAAAGTCTTTTGTGCTAGCTGTTCTATAGAACCAGTGGTTCCCTCCTGAAGACTTGCCCGCCAGTACTAGCTCCTGCTGTCCTCTCTTGCTCCTCCTGTGCTTCCTGTTCAGAGCCTCCACCATTTCCTGGAGGGCTCCGTCCTGCACCCAAGCCCTAGGCCCAAGGTCAACCCCCCCCCCCCCCCACAGACTGGGAGCTTCTCAAAGGCCCTGACAGCCTAGTTCTCCATCCTCAGTTCTTCCACCCGACAACTACTCCCCAGCTGGGCTGACTCTGGGTATTTCAAGGAGGCCTGCCCCCTGCCAATCTCCCTGAGACACCCCAGACAGCTCCACCTCTCTTCCCCACCTCTTCTTCTAGAACCCTCCAGAAGAAAGAGGGAGGTGACAGTGAAGTGATGCTGTCTGTCAGTCATCAGCTGCTACTCTGAGCCACTTTCAGCCCACACAAGCCATAACAGGCCTAGCTCCCAGCTAGGCCTGCCTAAATGTGCCTGTGTTCACAAAAATCCTAACCTCTAGCACCTACCTATGTAGAGGGTGCTACACCCCCCCCCCCCCCCCGTCGCACCAGAATCCAGCTGGATAAAGATTTCTGGTAAGTATTTACACCTGTACAGATAATATAACACACACACCAAGCTACAGGTCCCTGTGGTTAACACAAACATATAATACACATTTGAGCCAGAGCATCTTTCCCTGGAGAAAGATACTCTGCCCGCAGGAATTTTCTTGTCTCCAGCCAGAGGGGATGGACAAAAGACCCTAAGAGAAGACAAAAAGAAAGTTTAACACATCCTACACTCAGACCTGACTATATACTGTACACAGTTTCTGTTGGGAGGGGGTTAACATCCTGCCGACAGAAATATTAAAACTTAATTAAACACACACATTTTTCCTGTTTATTCTGTCAGGAGGGGGTCATAACCTGCTGACAGAATCAATGGGGAAAACATACTGTATAAAGAAGGTAAATAGTTCCTCTTTGGAGTTCCTGATGGGAGGGGCCCCTCCCTGGGCAAACAGGCTCCTTGAAAGTGTTCAGATAAAGATCAGACCTCACCCTTTAGTGTCCTTACAACAAGGGAAACTGCCAACAGTTGGGCACATCCAGGGTGGCAGGCCAGTCTGATCCTGCAGAAAATCAGAAGGAAGAAAAAAAAGAACACATTCTGCTACTCCCCAGCAGTTCACGTGTATGATCTCTATGCCTGCTTCAGCTCCTCAAAGTCTCTTCAGGCATAAAAATGGGGGTCAGGCAACCTCTTCCGGTCTCCCCCTTCCTCCTGAATAGAGATGGAATGGCTCTTGGTAGGCCATCCTGCCTTCACAATGAGCACCCGGTCCTTGTAGATAGCCCTCCCCAGCCACCATTCGCACTGAATGTCCTTAAATCGGGCCCAGGTCACACTCTCTGTCACCCGCATGGGCTTGGGGATGTTCAAAAAGTCCCAGATCATGTCATCCCCCTGCTCTCCCTGGGAGTTCTCGACAACGTCCATGATCTGGGAGGGACATACTGATAATCCAGACCCCACTCCAAAGCTACCCTCCACTGTACCTCCCGTTGGAACTGGGAAAACCTGGGCAACTCCTATGGTCTTCCTTTCTCCAGCAGAACACAGCGTCCTGGGACATCACAACCTACTGAGATAGGCAGGTGCTCTGCTCTGGGTGGTGGAGGATCTGTTTAAGAAGAGCTGTCTGCTGCTGATAAGGGCTCCTATGGCTTATTCAGTGGTTGCCGATAGCAACGATAAAGTTTGTAGCCAATATCTTACTGAAGGGAATAATTTCAGCACAATCCGGGCGGCAGGCACCTGTAGGTTTACCCCAATCACCCCAGGCAACAGTAGATATGTCCAGGCACACTTTACTGAACAATGCAGGAGTTTGGAGCAAAAGTTCACGATGCCCAGCATTAGCAGATCACTGGAACACAGAATAAAAAATGAATGTAATGCTCATTCTGTAGGTGCTAAATAAACCTTCAGGTGAATTCCAGAGACACTTATACCACCCAGCTCTCAAACAAAGCATGCTATAGCAAGGAAAGAATTTTCAAGGAAATACCACATGCTAGTAGAACACCAGAACACTCCGGTCAGCGCTCTCAGCCATTGGCCGGCTTCTGTCAGACCGACTGCAGCACACACGGGTCGAATGTCGGCCAGCTTCTATTTAACCGGCCGATGCCGCCTTACATTCAGCCCATTTGTACTAGGCTTTACTGAAGGAAAAAAAATCTTCTGTGCTGATACACATTGCCTAGGAAAATTACACTGGTTTTACAGCTTGAAACAATTAGGAAATAGGCCATGGGAAAATACACATGCAGCCAGTTAGCAGTGAAGTGCATGTGTACAGAGGGACAAGCAGCATTAAGATATGAAAATCTTTCCCTCCCCCAACCACCAAAGTCCCTAAGATACATAGCATTTTGCTACCTAAAGGACATTCGGTGAAGGGTTTACATGTACCTTAATAGACCAGTGATTACATTTATCAGTCCCTGTGCACTTTATTAGCAGCACTCCCTAAGCTTTCCCTATCACAGCACATACAACAAAGCCCCCATTGTTGGTCATTCCAAGCCAACTGACCTAAATTTAGAGAAAAGAAAGTGCATTGTTGCTAGTTGGTTGCTTTGGCAGCAAATGGCTGAGTTGTAACTGGGTTTCATTTTTGGTGCACCCAACCTCAACCCAAACTTGAAGCTCATCCCTAACTATGACTTTTTTAAACAAGAATAGTAAACATATTCTTTACCACATATCCCAGCACATGGATCTAGGTCACAAGAATATATGTATTACTCTACATATGTTATGTGTACTGACTTAGATCGGTATCTGGTATCAAGTTACAGTGCTAGCAGCTTTCCTTTCTTTCTTAACCCCTTTACGTCCGCCCACAGTATTTTTACTGCAAGTGGGAGGCAGCTACAGGTACCGCAATGTACTGGTATGTCGTGGCGCACATGCGCACTGGCATGCCCCCTGGGTCCCTGACACAGTGGATCAAAGCGGGTCACAGCGGATCTCAGTACTCAGCCAATGTGAATGGCCAGAGTATCATGTGATCGCATGATCAATGATTGAATATGATTGAAATATGATTCAATATGATTGAAATGTAACAGTCATGGGGCAGTAGGCGGAGCCTAGCGGAGCAGACATGCATTGTTAGAGCTCCACACCGCTGAGGAGAGAAGAGAAGGACAAAGCGGAGCCTGCAGGCTCAAAAGGTATCCATTTGAACCTTTTTGCCCCAGGGAACAAACTGTGAAAGTTTGGGCAGGAAATATGGTACTGGGAGGAAACCGTGGCAGAAATAAAAATCACCTCACAAAGAACTCACAGGCACTCACTGCAGCTGAAGCAGCTCCAGTCACCTCACAAGATACAGCATCAGGGCGCTCTCACAGACAGAAAATGTCACAGCAAGACTCTCCATTTGAGTCAGATACAGAACAAATCCTCTCACAAACTTCTCCACAAGCCTCCTCAGTATCCCCAGTAATATTATTACAATTTGAAAAGATGCTTCATAAGGCTTTAAAACAAACCTCAGACCAAATAACAAAAAGCCTAACCAAAGAAATAAGAGAGCTGGGAAACCGCACCGCAGCCTTAGAAATAAAAATGGATGAAATTGAAATTACAACCCAAGAAAATATAACAGAATTGGAACAATTAAAAAAAGAGAATTTAATACTTCAAACTAAGCTCGAAGATTATGAAAATAGAGCCAGACGTTCAAACTTGCACATAAGGGGAATACCTGAAACTGTGACAGACCTGCAATCTACTATTACTGCTCTATTACAAGAACTAAAGCCAGATATCCCTATTGAACGTTTAGAACTGGACAGAGTACACAGAGCCCTCACAGCCAAAAAGAAAGATGGACCCCCACGTGATATAATCACAAAATTTCATTATTACAGAACGAAAGAACAAATACTAATTGCTGCAAGAGAAAAAAAGGAACTTAATTTTCAAGGACACAATTGTCAAATTTTTGCTGACCTATCCCAACTTACTATTACTAAAAGACGATCCATGAAACCCCAACTAATGGAACTGCAACGCCACAACATTATGTATCAAAGGGGCTTCCCCTTTTCAGTCAGATTTAACTACCAAGGTACAATTTACAGAAGCAGATCAGCAGATGAACTACAACAAACCCTTTTAAAATTAAATCTGACAGAACCCACAAGCAGCAACTCTCCCACACGCAGAAGAATGGCGTCATCTTCACCTTCAGGCAGCACCCAGAAAATTTCAGAACAAAATGGGAATCATCATTCTCACAAAAGAGGCCGTTATGCCACATCATCCATGGACCAAGAAGATTCAATGGACTGACATCCTAATTCCTGATATCTCTTCATTTATTATACTAAGAGATGGTTCTCTTTAAAAAAACTATATTTATAACTGAATGTAACAGCATTCTGATAGTCACACACTGTGTGGGATCATGTTACATTCCAGTTATATTTCTTATTACTTCTGATTCATATAGCCTTAGATTATATAAGTGAAATAAGGAAATTCTTGTTCAGTTATATATTATCAGGTAATAACAATAGATTTATTACTTTTTAGGACAAATATGTTCAATAATCCAGAAGTAATGGAAGCTTTTTCTTTCTTTTCTTAAAACAAATATATTATTACCTAACTAGTTCCTAGAATTATGTTTTTGTTTATTCTAATCTGAAGCAATACAACCTCAATTTTATGAGTTAACATATCTAAACAGTTACATATGAATAAAATATGTAATTGTTTACTCTAAAAGGGTTAAAATCCCAAAATAATTCAAACTATCTTCATCAATACCAAAGTTATTAACAGTACCTTTCTAACTGAATTATTTAGCCTAGGGCAAGACTAACCATATACAACCACCCTGGAATAAATAATTTCAACAAAAACTATATTCTGCACTCCAATTAATGAAACATCATTTTGATGTCTTTTGACATAGCACTTCTCTCCTGTAAGCGGAAGATCCGTGTACCCCCATTAGCCCTCCTCATTCTCCCAACCATATTATGTGGGAGTGTGACGAAGGCACTTATTCCCCTGAGAGATTTATTCTCTTTCACGGGTAAATTGTGATTACTTGCAAAAAATAATTTATACAATGTATCATTTAATCTCATATGTTTTTTGTTTACTCTTTACTCCAGAATTCACTGGTTTCTTTTCTATCTATTCATCTCTTCAGTCCACACAGGTTGATCTGCGCAGTCAGCTCTGCATAACAAAAAGTAAGTCAAAACTATTTGATCTATTGCCATGGCACCACTGAATATACTTTCCCTGAATGTTCAGGGAATAAATGTCCTTCAAAAAAGGACCAAAGCCTTCCGTACTTTCCATAACAAGAAGGCTCACATAGTATGCCTCCAAGAAACACACTTCACCAAAGATTCTACTCCAAAATATATTTCTCCTTTTTATCAACAAATTTACACAGCTTCTGCCTGTACCAAGCAAAGGGGAACTCTAATTGCATTTCACCAATCCACACCATTCACCTTATCATCAGAAATTAAAGACCCAGAAGGTAGATACCTGATACTCATGGGTTATATAATGGATACAGCAATCACGGTGATTTCTTACTACGCTCCTAACAAACAACCTACACCATTCCTCTCACATATATTACAAGTGATTAATACACACAAAATAGGAACAGTGATAATGTGTGGGGATTCGAACCAGGTCCTCCTCCCATTTCTAGATAAATCACCTTTTACACCATCCAAAATAACCTCTAGATTACCTTTTTCTCAACTTCTTTCCAAATACAATCTGGTAGATTCATGGAGAGAAAGTAACCCAATAAAAAAGAAATTCACTTATTTCTCGCACCCTCATCAAACCTTCACCAGAATAGATCATATTTTTCTAACAATAGGAATGATACCAGAAATTATTGCATCAGATATAATTCCGATTCCGTGGTCTGACCATAATGCAGTATACACTACTATAGCCTCAGCCATACCAAAAGCGCATGACCCAACGTGGTACTTACCGGACATAATGCTCAAACACCCACTACATCAGATGGCCATTGAACAAGCTTTAAAGGAATACATATCAATTAATAATACAACCGACATCTCCCCAATAACACTGTGGGAAGCTCATAAGCCTGTCTTGCGTGGTACAATACAAAGACAAAAATGGCACTATTTAAACGGGAACGCAAAAATCTAGCAAAAAAACTAGAACTCAATTTTAATGCAGCCTACATATCATTTCAAGATAATCCATCTCAGAGTACAAAATCTCATCTGGAAAAATCTAGATTGGAATACGATCTATTTCTCACTGAGTCAGTTGATAAATCCCTCAAACGCTCCAAACACAATTTCTACATGAATACAAACAAACCAGGTACATATTTGGCTCGGGCATTAAATTCAACTAACAAATCTTTCAAACCAATACGTTTGAAATTATCAAAAAATGTTTACACTTGTAATCCAGTTAAAATAGTCCATAAATTTCACTCACATCTCGCAACTTTATACAAGACAAACAATGAATTTAATCCTACAGAAGCTGAATCCTTCTTCTCAAAAATAAACTTACCTGAGTTATCTCAGAATCAAAAAAGCAGTTTGGATGAGCCTATAACTATAGATGAAGTTGCTAACGCCATAAAAGACCTAAAACTTAACAAAAGACCAGGCCCAGACGGCTACTCGGCTTTATACTATAAAACATTCTCAGAAATACTCTCTCCCATTCTCACTGAAACTTTTAACAAACTTCTAGATGGACATTCTTTTCGGCAAGAAACACTAATGGCAATTGTTTGTATGATCCCAAAACCCCTTTCTGATGATACTTCCTGTGTGAATTATCGGCCTATCTCTCTGTTAAACCTCGATATTAAATTATTAGCAAAAATAATAGCAAAACGCCTCAATAGCATTATAGGAAAATTAATACATAGAGATCAAGTAGGCTTCATGCCAAATAGACAGGCAGGCGATGATATACGCAGGGCAGTGTTATTGGCACATATTGCTAAAAAACGGAAAATCCCTTTATGTTTTCTATCTCTCGATATTAAGAGGGCATTTGACACAGTATCCTGGTGATATATTACTTTTTCTATCATCACTACAGGTCTCTGGTCCTAACTTAATACCAGCTCTTGATGGATTTGCAGCCCTATCCGGCCTTATGATTAATCCTAAGAAATGCCTAGTGCTTAATATTTCACTCACAAACATGGAATTGATCCCGGCTAGGGCTGCACTCCCATTCACATGGGCAGAAAAATCAATCCCATATCTTGGAATTCATTTAACAGCATCTCATTCTGACTTATTCTCAACCAATTATCCTCCTGTATTAAGACAGATCACAAATCTAATAAAACAATGGTCGCAACTTCCTTTATCCTGGATTGGGAAGATTAATGCAATCAAAATGACTATTCTACCCAAATTGCTTTATCTATTCAGAGTCCTCCCTATTCCAATTCCTTCCTATTTTTTGAGAATAGTACAAAAAAGAGCAACTTCGTTTATATGGGGCTCTTCTAAACCACGTATACCTATACACACACTACATCTTCCCAAAAATAAAGGAGGCCTGGGATACCCTAATTTTACTAACTACTACAGAGCAGCACATTTGGCCAGTCTGTCCAAATACCATGCAAAACAGGAAATCCCATTATGGGTATTTATAGAGGCTTCAGAAAATGACCCTCTATTAATATCAAATTTATTATGGCTTGATCCTAAAGACCGCTTTAAAATTCATAATCCCATAACTAAACACTTCTTATCTCTCTGGGATAAACTAAAAACCAAATATCAGTTACAATCTCCACACAATCCTCTCCTTTCTTTTATCAGAAATCCGGCCTTTTATCCGGCATGGATCTACCCAAATTCTTTTAAAGCTTGGACAACATCAGGCATTCAGACACTAAATGACTTCATAGCATCTAAATCATTCCTTTCATTCCCATCGCTTAGAGAAAAATATGATCTACCAAACTCTGAGATATTTAGATATCTCCAAATCAAAAATTGCTATACACCATTCCTAAAGGGGGATACACCATTATCCCAATTATCCATTTTTGAATCAATCTGTACAAAAGATCCATTTGCTAAAGGTACAATTTCATCACTTTATAATCAATTATATGGAGTAGCAAATCTTAATAGACCCTCTTACGTTCAGAGGTGGGAGGAGGACCTGGGACGAACTTTAGAAGACACGGACTGGTCTAACATATGGCTCACATCTAAGTCATCTTCACCCAACATCTTAGCACTGGAGACAAATTATAAAGTCCTAACTCGCTGGTACCTTGTACCCGCTAGAGTGGCAAAATATTCACCTAATACCTCAGCTCTTTGTTTTCGAGGATGCCCAGAAATAGGCACATATTTACACATATGGTGGACGTGCCCAGTAATCCAAACCTTCTGGAAGGAAGTCTTCGTGATTGCATCTTAAATATTTAAAAAAATAATACAACCAGATCCATATTTAACTTTACTTAATCTAAAACCGGAATGGTTAACACTCTCTCAATTCAAACTTATGATCCAACTAATAATGGCTGCAAAACAAACAGTGGCCAAGGCATGGAAATCTCCTACATTGGTACTAGCAGAAACAATTCACAGAATGAATAATACAATGTCCCATGCTAAGATGGTAGCCATCGATCAAAATCAAATTCCAAAATTTGAAAAACTTTGGCACCCTTGGATAAAACAACAGTTCCTGTCAAATTTCAATGACTCTGTCCTGTTGCCATGGTAACAGATTAAATGACTTACAGAGACACCCATTCTAAGGCTTCAAAGAGAACTAAAAAGAATAATAAACTGACGAGCGGGACAACCTTGTGGACCATACCTCTACCTTTCAACCCTTTTTCTTCTTTCTCTTTCCTTTACTCCACCTTACGATTAAAGCTCATTATCAGAATTTATTTGACCTATATACACTCTACTTGTAAACAATATGTATAGTAGGTATAAATCATTTAAATACCTACAAAAGTAACTAAGGAAATGATATATATCTTTAATTTAGGTTTACGTGAACCCAATGTTTAATATTTGAAATTTCATGATATTTACCTATATAAACCCTACTGTAAAACAATGAGATTACTTTATAGATCCTTGTAAACTTACTTTATGTATCTTTATAACATTGTATACTCAATAAACTTCTTTTGACAAGGAAATGTAACAGTCATGAATGGCTTCCATTCATGACTGCTTGCTTAGCTATTGTGATGCTGTGATTGGCCCACAGCTATCACATGGTACCTGGCACTTTGTACCATATGATTAGCTGTAGCCAATCACAGATCACAATAGTGCACTGTGTACCATATGATTAGCTGTAGTCAATCACAGATCACAATAGTAAGCAAGCTGTCATGAATGAAAGCCATTTGTCACAGTTAAAACTATTGCTTATAACAGTAATCATCACTGTTATAAGCAATAACAATGTAAAAAAAAACAAAAAACTTAATCCTACCCCCCAGGGTACAGTGTCCTCATGGTAAAACTGAACTACTCCGATTAGTAGTAAAAAAACAGAAGAAAATCTTAACCACTTAAGGACCAGCCTCGTTTTGGATTTTAGGTGTTTACATGTTTAAAACAGGTTTTTCTGCTAGAAAATTTCTTAGAACCCCCAAACATTATATATGGTTTTTCTTCTAACACCCTAGAGAATACAATGGCGGTCATTGCAATACTTTTTTTTGCACCGTATTTGCGCAGCGGTCTTAAAAGCGCACTTTTTTTGGAAAAAAATCACTTTTTTGAATAAAAAAATAAGACAACAGTAAAGTTATCCCAATTTTTTTTATATTGTGAAATATAATGTTACGCCAAGTAAATTGATACCCAACATGTCATGCTTAAAAAATTGCGCCCGCTCGTGGAATGGCGTCAAACTTTTACCCTCAAAAATCTCCATAGGCGACGTTTAAAAAATTCTACAGGTTGCATATTTTGCGCTACAGAGGAGGTCTAGAGCTAGAATTATTGCTCTCGCTCTACTGGTGGCTGTGATACCTCACATGTGTGGTTTGACCACCGTTTTCATATGCGGGCGCTACTCGCGTATGCGTTCGCTTCTGCGCGCGAGCTCGTCGGGACAGGGGGGTTTTAAAAAATTTTTTTTTATTTTTATTATTTATTTTACAATATTTTATTTATTTTTACACTGTTTAAAAAAAAAAAAAATGTGTCACTTTTATTCCTATTACAAGGAATGTAAACATCCCTTGTAATAGAAAAAAGCATGGCAGGACCTCTTAAATATGAGATCTGGGGTCAAAAAGACCTCAGATCTCATATTTACACTAAAATGCAATAAAAAAAAAAAAATAAATAAAAAAAGTCATTTAGAAAAATGACATTTGAAAAAATATGCCTTTAAGAGGCGTGGACGGAAGTGACGTTTTGACGTCGCTTCCGCCCAGCAGTGTCATGGAGACGAGTGAGCGCCATCTTAGCCTCACTCGTCTCCAGACACACCAGAGAGCAGGACGCGATCGCCTCCGCCGCTACCGACGGCTCCGGTAAGCGGCGGAGGGCACCGGATCGCGGCGGGAGGGGGGGGCCTCTCCCGCCACCGATAAAAGTGATCTTGCGGCGAATCCGCCGCAGGGACCACTTTTATCTGAAAGCCGGCCGCCGCACGAAAACGGGGATACCGGGGTTATGGCAGCTAGCTGCTGCCATAACAACGATATCCCCGTTCAAACTTAGGACGTACATCATCGTGCGGCGGTCGGGAAGTGGTTAAAAAAAGAAAACAACTGTTTCAAAAATGTTATAATTTTTTTTAATTATGTTTACCAGTCATATGATGACCCTGTACTGCACTGGTGACAGCATGTAAAAATTCTGAAAAAAAATTTTATTTAATTTCTTAATTTTCCAAATAATTGTGACAAAAAATTATAGCTTCAAAAAACTTGCCTGCCTCTTACTAAATACTTTGGACTGTCTACGTTCCAAAAAGGGGTCATTGGGGAGTTCTTGTACTATGTTTGCATTTTTAGGCTTCAAGAAGTGAGATAGGCTATCAACACATCAGGACTGATCAATTTTTAACTAGTTGCCGCCCGCCCACCGTCAAATGACAGCGGGGTGATGCGGCTCTCGTTCTGGGACGCCGTCACATGACGGCGTCCCAGAACGGCCGCTCTCATGCACCCGCTCTACACAGTTGCTAGGACACGACACGACCCTGTCCGTGGCTCTTTAATCATGTAATCGGCTGTGTCCAATCACAGCCGGTCACATGTAAACACGGAGATGCCCGTAATCGGCGCTCCTCGCCTCACACTGACAGAGTGTATGACGAGGAGAGCCGATCAGCGCCATCTCCTCACAGGGGGCAACAAAACATGTAATCAGGGCACTGATCATCAGTGCCTTGATTACATTATAGCGCCAACAGTGTCACCAATCAGTGCCCACCAGTGCCAGCAATCAGTGCCCACCACTGCCCACAAGTGCCATCAATCAGTGCCCATTAGTGATGCCAGTCAGTGCTGGTTATCAGTCCCACCCATCAGTGCTGCCGATCAATGTCCATCAATGCCCATCAGTGTCGCCCATCAGTGCCCATCAGTACCGCCTTTCCATGCCGCCTATCAGTGCCTATCAGTGCCCACCAGTGTCGCCTATCAGTGCCAATCAGTGCCATCTATTAGTGCCCATCAGTGCCACCTAACAGTGCCTATCAGTGCCGCTTATCAGTGCCACATATCAGTGGCACCTCTTAGTACCCATAAATGCGGCATATTAGTGCCTCCTCATCAGTGCCACCTAATCAGTGCCCATAAGTGCCACCTCATCAATGCCCACCAGTTCAGGCTATCAGTGCTCATCAGTTCTGCCTCATTAGCACACATTAGTGAAGGAGAAAAATTACTTAATTACAAAATTTACTGACAGAAACTAAGTAAAAAACTTTTTTTTTTTTCAAATTTTTTGGTCTTTTTTCATTTTTTTTTGTAAAAAATAAAAAACCCAGCGGTGATTAAATACCACCAAAAGAAAGCTCTATTTGTGTGAAGAAAATGATAAAAATTTAATTTGGGTACAGTGTACAGTATCTCACAAAAGTGAGTACACCCCTCACATTTTTGTAAATATTTTATTATATCTTTTCACGTGATAACACTGACGAAATGACACGGCTACAATGTAAAGTGGTGAGTGTACAGCTTATATCACAGTGTAAATTTGCTGTCCCCTCAAAATAACTCAACACACAGCCATTAATGTATGTCTAAACCGCTGGCAACAAAAGTGAGTACACCCCTAAGTGAAAATGTCCAAATTGGACCTAAAGTGTCAATATTTTGTGTGGCCACCATTATTTTCCATCACTGCCTTAACCCTCTTGGGCATGGAGTTTACCAGAGCTTCACAGGTTTCCACTGGAGTCCTCTTCCACTCCTCCACGATGACATCACAGAGCTGGTGGATGTTAGAGACCTTGCGCTCCTCCACCTTCCGTTTGAGGATGCCCCACAGATGCTCAATAAGGTTTAGGTCTGGAGACATGCTTGGCCAGTCCATTACCTTAACCCCCAGCTTCTTTAGCAAGGCAATGGTCATCTTAGAGGTGTGTTTGGGGTCGTTATCATGTTGAATAACTGCCCTGCGGCCCAGTCTCATAGGGGAGGGGATCATGCTCTGCTTCAGTATGTCACATGTTGGCATTTATGGTTCCCTTAATGAACTGTAGTTCCCCAGTGTCGGCAGCACTCATTCAGGCCCAGACACTCCCACCACCATGCTTGACTGTAGAGAAGACACACTTGTCTTTGTACTCCTCACCTGGGTGCTGCCACACACACTTGACACCATCTGAATCAAATAGGTTTATCTTTTTTTTTTAACATAAAAGTTATTTAGGTTTTTACAAAACAAACAAATTATATCGGGTTAAACATTGATACAGACATTTTGCAAAGTTGCTTACACTTTCTTAAACAGATGTAGAGAGTTAACTTCACAAGCGGCAATACACGAACATGAGTTTTGCATCAGATTACAAAAAGATGTTACAATTATATGCAATACATCACCCATCTAAGGTAGAGGCGTGGGTGGACCCAATGTTCACCCTTGGCAGAGAGACTCCTATCTCACAATCCCAAGAAAATAAAAAAAAAGAGACATAGATAAATTAATTGTTGGCATGAGGAGGATTGTGTCAGGTATAGTGGGCACTGGCCCACAGACCTCAGTCAATAGATGTTTCGCCTTCTCCCATGCCTCCCAAATCTTCCCAAATTTTGGGGGGCAATTTCTTCCCATGTATGTCAAATAAGTTTATCTTGGTCTCATCAGACCACAGGACATGATTCCAGTAATTTATATCCTTAGTCTGCTTGTCTTCAGCAAACTGTTTGCGGGCTTTCTTGTGCATCATCCTTAGAAGAGGCTTCCTTCTGGGATGACAGCCATGCAGACCAATTTGATGCAGTGTGCAGCATATTGTCTGAGCACTGACAGGCTGACCCCCCACCCCTTCAACCTCTGCAGCAATGACGGCAGCACTCATATGTCTATTCCCCAAAGACAACCTCTGGATATGACGCTGAGTACATGCACTCAACCTCTTTGGTCGACCATGGTGAGGCCTGTTCTGAGTGGAACCTGTCCTGTTAAACTGCTGTACGGTCTTGGCC